>JAVJGJ010000002.1:27346311-27403059 GCA_035590215.1 Microhierax caerulescens
GTCATCCTTAGCCCAGCATGGAAGTAGCTTTTGGGTTTTGTTGTGGAGCTTTTGTTGTTTTTTTCTGTTTTCTGGAGTGAAAGAGTTAGCAGTTTTAGGAAAATCTCTTTTTAACCACTGATGGAATTTTTTCTAAAACTCAACCAGTGTTAGAGTGAAAAGACTGAAATAATGAAGATGAGTGCAGGGGATCAGAAGTTAAAATGCCAAGAAAAGCTAGAAATCAGAAATCTACTGCTAAGAGTGATGAAAATTGGATGATGCACGAACGTATACGATATAAGCTGCGGAGAGTGAATTTTCTAACTGGCAAGGCTTTCTGCTCCTTTCTTTACATCTGCTGATTAACTTACTTTTGCAAGCCACCAGTAGTGCTGTTTTCTGAATAGGTTATGTATTTGCCCAAAAGGAACGTTTCTTTGAAGCCATTCACCTTCAAAGCTGGAACTTTGACCTAAAAATGTGTTTGCATGGTCAGGGTGTAGGAAATGTGTAACTTAAAAGTTGCTTTCCATTTTTATTTTTTTTTTTTTAATTACTGTTGTTATTCTCTCTACCATATGTACACTGTGAAGCAACATTTAACCTCCTCCATCCATAGTCTGTATGTGGAAGCCAGAACTGAGCTGCTTAGAATGTCTTAGTTCCAATACTTTTTTTTTTTCCCCTTTCTTTCTTTCAGCTCCTCTAAGGTGGACATTTATGATGATTAATTGTGTTCCAGTAGTACACTAGGAAACCATGGTGTTGAGTATTATATAAACATAATGACAAAGGATTCCTCTGTGTCCTGTTTACCCCTCAAAAAAATGAGGCACATGAAGACTGTGACATGCTCAAGGCTATAGAAAATGAGTCTTTCTGCAAGAGTTCAAAACTGCACCTATTTTTCCTGAGTATCTATAAAACTCTCACATGTGAACTGCATTCTTTTCCACTTGATCTATCTCTAATAAAGCTACACACAAATTAATTGCTGTTAATGGTAGGGTATGCTGGTAGCATGTAATGTTCTGTTTGCACTGTGACATCTCTTTTTCTGCAGCTACCTGCAAGGAGGTACAAATTCTTAACTGTCTGATGCTATAACAATGTGCATGATGATGTAAAGGTTTAAAATAATGCAACAAAATATAATTATTTACTCCTACACATTTTCACTTAAGTTTTTCAAGATGTGTTCTTGTCCTTCTGGTGACCAGTATATTTCCTACTTAATATGAAGCTACATGGAAAGCAAATAAGAGAAGCAAGCTTGTGATTCATTTGAATTTGAGCAGTAAACCAGGAAGCTTTCTGAATTAAAATGCTGAGTTGAACTCTGCATTTCTTTACCTAGTATAAAGTGTATTAGTTGTGGACTTCAGAGGAATTCTTCTTTTTCCATTTCAACAGGAGAATAAAAAGTACTACAGTAGTAACCCACAGCAAACCAGTTTAAAAATAATTTCTGAAAGGAGTGCATGCGTGAATTTCGTGGGGAGGTGTGAAGGGTCATGTTCTCTTAGGGATGCACTGAGATCTGTGAGTAGCTGCTGTTCCAGACAGGGATTGTTACTGATGGGAGGGAGGGCCTTGCAACTTTTTTGGAGCACTCTGGCCCCTATCCAGCAACAGAAAGCACTTTTAAGTCCATGCTTGATATCTGTGATCCCAGTGACTAGAAACTAGTGGAATTTTGGTTGTTGAAAGCTAGATTCTTCAGCACATCTGAGAATTATGCTGTATATTCTTGACTTGGTAAGAATACAGATATGGGTTAGGTTTCTGTATGTTTGTCTTTCTAATGGTATCAGACATGGGTACATTCTTCTCTCACCAGTGCCTGCTTTTTGAAGCCTAAATACAAATATTGAATAGCACTGATACATATATATATATGTGTGTGTGTGTGTGTGTATGTATATATTTGATAATTTCTTTCATGGATAATAATATGGGTTGAAAGATCTAAAATTATGAATGAAATCAAACCTTTCAATCTTTACTTCATTTAACTTTAGTTGGTATTATTCAAAGAGATGTTTTTCCTTTTAAGGTTTAATGGAACTAGTGCATATAAGAATTTACAGACAGTTCACATGTAAGATCATTAAATCTTTATTCTTGTAAGCAAACAAATAGTGTGCTGTCTGTTTACCATTATTAGCTAAGAAAACATTCAAGTATCTTTATTGTCTTCTGCAGTTAAAACTCCTGTACTCTTTATGCTTAGAATGAGTTCCCAGTCATAAGTATGGGCCATAAGATATACCAGTTTTTCTGTGTTGTTAGGTAGTTCAGTGAACATGAGTTTGCCATGATGATGTCTTTGATTTTCATTCGTTGCATCTCTTTTTGTTAGCAATGGATACAAAAATATGCCCTTCTTCTGGCCTCTTTTTTAATTTCTTACTTTATGCAAACTTAAATGGAGGAAAGCTTGAGGCAGGAAACAGAACAGTAAGATAAACCCCAGAAAATTCTTAAACTGACTTTGCCACAATCACTTGATGTCAAGCTGATGTTCCTTCCCAGTAAAAACATGTTACCACCTTCAAAATGTCCCTACACAGGTCAGGACTGTCCTCAAGACTGACCTTAGCTTACACATGGACCCAGTTCTTGAGAGTTCTGAGAAATTATGTCCTTCCACTGATGTGTGAAATGTGAGACTTCAGCAGAATTCTAAGTATCCTCAGTCTGAACA
Organism: Microhierax caerulescens; assembly: GCA_035590215.1. NCBI lineage: Eukaryota > Metazoa > Chordata > Aves > Falconiformes > Falconidae > Microhierax > Microhierax caerulescens. The sequence continues at coordinate 27,349,001 of JAVJGJ010000002.1, forward strand.
ATCAGTTGAAGAGCTTGGGGTAACTGAAGCATGCATATGCAGCATGCCTGCTCTCAGGAAATCACCTAACATGTAGTTCCTGGCTGGCCCTGCCTGTGCTCAAGCACTTGAGAATTTTTACCTTTATACAACTGAATTTCTTAATGGTGACAGTTCTTTTGCTTGCCAAGATTAAAGTGTGCACATATGGGTTTTTTCCTAGTGTTTTGATAGAGGCAAATCCAATGGTTATGGGCCTGAAAGTTTGTGTGGTTTTCTTTCAGTTGTGTGGATTTTTTTTTTTGTTTCTCTCTTGTCTGTGTATAAAAAATATTCATATAAGTAATATGAAGAATGCTATAGCAGAAAGCTCCATTAAGTTTTTTTCCCATTCCATATCTATTTTAAATTGTCAGTTCATTGAAGGGGTAGCTACCAAAGCTGAGTTATGAAATAACTTGGATCCTGTCTGCTTTTCTGGTGTGAAAAGTAAAGTACTTGCTAAGCAAAAAGACAGAAAAAATTAGCATGGAGTTTTCCAAAAGAGTGAATGAGAAAACTAGTTTAAAAGTCCTGATGTCACAATAACCAAGGAAGCAACATCTTTAAAAGTGGCATCAATGCTACTGAAGAAGAAAATGGCAGATTGCAGTTTGTGCAGGTCTCTCTTTTGGAAAGTGTAGTGAGCCACTCTGGGTGAATGAAAATATTTAAGAGGTTATATGATCCAAATGGCTTTTACACAATTTGGAAATCAGCTATTTTTAGTTGCTACAGTTTAATATCAGTCTGCATTAACAAGTACATAAACAGAAACAACTAAGCTGGTATAAGTATCTGAGAGTATGGAAATAGACAAGAAAATATGTTTTAGTGGTTAGAATACTCAAATACAGCAAAACAGTTAGTTGATCCTCTCCTCAAAAGGAAATAATTCAGCAAGACAAGGTTGATTTATGAGGTGAAGTTGTCTCATGTAGCACCGGATATTGAAGAAACTTTATCTTGGACATGGTCTTAGCCAGAAGTTAAGATGAGATCTCACACTTGAGGTATTAAAATAAACTCATAAGCAGCGGAAGTCAACAGGACCAAATGGGGACTATTCGGAATTTAAAAAGGGGTTAAGACTATATTAATTACTCCAGTAGTGAAAATAAGGGTGTTATTTAAAAAAAAAAATATATAAAATCCCCACTACTGAGCCTTGCAAAACTTTAGACATTTCTAAATTTTTTTGCATTGTTTAAAACACTCTAACAAAAAAACAGTTACATGGTACAGTAGGATTCAAACCACACAATTTTTTGCAAAGGTAATTCATCTGACAGAATTTTTTGTGTCATTAAAGCAGTGATTGAAAAAACCCTAGTTCATATTATTTAGAATTTTCCTAAAAGCTTTCAGTAAAGTTAAGCATTTACAGAATAAGAGACAAAATACTGTCTTGGTTCAAAAGCTGATTGAGATGGGAAAAAAGATTAAATGATCAGTTAGCTAATTAGTTTTTGGTTAAAAGCTAATCTTGGTGCAGAAGGCATTTTGGTGTACTAGTATCTAAATGGTAGATAAATAACAACAGCAGGCAAACTAACACTGATTAGTGCAAAGTTGTGTGCATTCAAGAAGAAAATTTGAATTACTTATACATCTGGGCTTCAAATTAGATACATCTGCTCAAGAAAAAAACTTACCAAATTTTCAAAGGCCTAGTGAAGATTTCTGTTCCTTTCATAACTAAGATGTAAATGATGTTTAAACACAGGAGTAAAACAAGGAATAGTATGGAGATTATTATAATCCCGTTGTGTAGATCAATGGTACAGTCTTCTAAGGAATGCTGTATGCTCTGTGGATCCGACATGTGGATCCGACATTATAAAGTAATTTACAAAATGAAAGGACTGAGAAGAGTACAATATGTATGATCAAAAGCCTAAACAAAATCTCCCATGAGGTCAAATGAAGGGGGAACATGATTGCTTATGCCTGAGAGAACAGGAATAAAGACATAAAATGAGTACAATCTTATGTACATGAGGCAATTAAATGTAAATAAAAACTGTAAAAAGTAGAGCAAATAGAAGTTTTCCATCTGACTAGTCCTTAAAGAAACAAAGGTATATTAAATGAAATCAAGGTCTGAAATTCAGGACTGAAGAGAGAGCTCATTTTAGTGTGCATCTCATTGAAACACAGGGTATTAAGACAAAAAGATTCAGAGATGTTAGAATTTGTGTTCTATATAATTCTCCCATCAAGTGAGATATGTTTTCTACTGTGCTTATTGTTCTTGAGAAAATAATATTGCTGCTGGAGGGCTGGCAGGAGGAGGTGTAAGTTAGAAAGCTTTTTATAATTTAGAGAGCTAGCAAACTTTCATTAGCCATTTTTATTGTGAACCTTTCGGCTTTTGTTCTCTGTGGGAGGGTTTTAAACCTGCTCAAGGTCACATATCTTTCTGGTTGTGGTAACATGATCTATTTTCATCCAAGTTTCTTGTCAAAGAACTGCATCAGTCTTTCTCATGTTGCTTAACATTGGTCTGTGTGAGGACTTCTATGTAGCTGAGAAGTTAGTGACATCTCATGGTAAACACGGAAAATTACAGGTGATTTCTGGTAAGGTTTTGGTGTTTGTAATTTAACGGATGTTGCAAATGTCTTCTAGGTCATAATTATTCTTTAATATGTTTGTACATACTTCTCACATTTCATTATCCAGTGTTGATTATATATGTAGACACTAAGTCTAGTATTTCTAAGCCTGAAATACTGATGCTTGTCAGTTAGCATCTGAAGTACAAATGTTGTACCTATATATTTGTCACTTACAAAGCATTATATAATATTATTGTCTCTCCTGGTTTTGCTTGTTTTAGGTACAAAGTCAGCCACAGAGTATTCTAATGGTGGTTATGATATTGTGTCACCTGCTCCATCAGTATACTTGGGCACATTTCAAATTTTGCATCTCCTGGAAGATCTAAAGATGGCATTGGAAATGTTGGAGGATCCTCAAGAGAAAGAAGCATTGCGAAATCAAATTCCAGGGGCAACAGCAGTGTGTATACGGGAGTGGTTTGAAGAGAATATGGTGAGTAGTTATTTATAGCTTTTCCATTTTGTTTGCAAACAGCATTGGTTCAAGTATTGTGCTACTTCCAATTATTTTTATAACAACAGAAATCTGCATAATTAGAGAACTGCAGGGGGTGGTGAGCAATCATAAAAAGCTGAGGATATTACCACTTTATGTGCTGATTACTAAAGCAATGCAGATGTAGAGAAGCTGGTAAAAGATCTTGTTGTCCCTGGTGAGAGAAAAGATAGTAAAAAACTACCAAAAAAGTTACCTTGTCTGTGATTTGGTTTCGTCTTGGAGGTCCTTTGCTGGAGATAACAAACAAGTTTATAACTAGTTATAAAACTTTTCACGTTTAAACAACCAATTTGGAATGTGGTGGCATTCTCTGTTGAAGGGACAAATTCAAACTGGATGATTCTCCTATCCTTTTCCTTGCAACATTTCCTTTACCGTAACTGTCAGTATTATGAATCTCGAAAGTATCTTGTACATGAGGCAGCTTCTGAATGTGAGACATTCATATTGGGATAGATGGGGAATAGAGGTTTGACTGTATTGGAAAAGATTGAGGATTTCCTGGTGAGGAGATCTCCAGACAGACCTTAAAAGAAGAGACCCATTGGATGTAAAGGAAGAGAAACAGCAGGTCCTGTCAGAACACTCTTCTTCCCCAGTCCTGTCACTGCAAGTGAACGGAGGGTTCCTGATCAGTAAAGCTACCTATCACTTTCTCAGCTTCAGAAAAGTTTTCTAGATTAATGGATTTTCTTCTAGCTTTGTCAATACACATTACTTTTACGTAACTGTGGCACAGCTCGTTCAGTGTTTCATCATCTGCTATAGTTGCTTTGTGCCTGTTGTAACCTAACGTTGTTTGAAAGGTAGCTGCTTTTGTTTGAACTCATCAGCTGCTGGTTTGTTGGCATTCTCCACAGCATGCAGGTCTATGGCTGGAAAGTCCTTTGTGGGACCCTGCGAGAGAAAGGAATGAGAATTTGATACCAGTTTTGAAAGCAAAAGGTGGAGGCAATTTTTAATTTGGAATTAACAGTATTAGATTTTAAGTCCATATCCTCAGGCCAGGTCTTGCTGAATTCCTGCCTTAGCAGAAATTTTAATGCTTTTTTAAAACTTTTCAATAGCTAAAAGATATTCTTAATTCATAAAAGACATAAATTTTCCAAGTTGTTCACAGTAAAGTTGGCCCTGAACCACCAAGTTGGGAGAGTTTGAATCTGGTGGTCTGGCTTTTGGCCTCTCTGTTGCAGAAATGTTAAACTAGCTTTTCAGCTCTGCAAGGTAGGGAATACTTAATATTTTGACTCCTCATATTAATCTATATATGTGTATCTCTTCTTTTTCATGGGAAACCAGCCAAAACAGAAGCATAGTTCCCTCTTAGAGCTGCAGTTTACTGATGTCTTAAAAGCATGGTCTAGTGCATCAAGAGCTGTGTTCATTTGATAAAGCAATTAATTGGGCAGCCCGGACTCAAAACCAACAGAACAGGGAAGTTGGTGGTATAAAGTATTTGTAGTGCAATATGTTGAGATAGCTGTTTTTAAAATATTTTGCACTGTTACATATTGACAATTTCAGTACTTTTTTACAGGCACAGGGAGGGTAGTGCATAGTTGCTGTGACTGTTATTTGAAAATGGACAGTAATCTGTGTATTTTTAGGTATTTTTTATATTTTTAAAAAATGCAAATAATTTGTAAGCATGTGCAAAGCTTCCATGAACTTTAAATTTGGAAGAGCTTCCTGTACTGACAAGCAGCAGTTTCACTTGGAACTTGAGAACAAATCTGATAAAATCCACCTCAGTTCAGAGAAATGGTATATGTATTTGATAGTTCTGTCCTATACTGAAAATTCCTTAATTCCATCCCAGAGCTATGAAAAATAATACTTTATATGTGAAAAAGGATAGTCAGGGTAGTGAGCTATAGAGAATGAGGACCCTGTAGCTCAGTTAATCCATTCACACTGGAAGCCTTGAATTAAGTTTGGTAATCATTAGTCTACAAAATGTTGGAGTGTCATAAAAAAACTCTTCTGAATTCCCATGGTTTAAACACATCAAGAGTGAGTGGTCTGCTGTTTTAATGAAGACATAATTAACTAGAAATCAATGACCTATGTATTTAGATCAACATCAGCAATACAACAGATAAACCAGAATACTAGATGCTTAAGAAATGTTAAGGAACCCCTACAAATTTCAAAGTTAAGTTCTGTAACTAATTCCAAAATGTTAAAGTCACACAGACATGCACACATAGGCGTTCAGTTACACACATTTCCTCTCTCTCAGCTGGTGCTGGTTACAAGCATGAGCAGCCTCTTCTGTGGCTGTGGGTTCCCCTATTTACACACATCTCCTAATGTACATGTGAGTGCCTTAGATTTTGTGGGCAGCCATGGAGTTCCCTGTGGTCTGCTAAGCCACATGCTGGTGAGCAACCACTCCGTGAGGTCCATAGGCACCTGAGATGTGTGTCCCCAGTTTTTGCGGCTGGTAACTATCAGATAAAACATCGTTACATAGAAAATGCTAGATGGTCTCAAATGGAATTTGCTACAAAGGGTCTCTTCTAAGCATTCTCTTTAAAGGGTAGGCTAATAAATAGGTTGAGATTTGGAATATATTTTATATGTTGTGTTCAGCTGGAATGTTACATAAATCATTGTTTGATACCAGTAGCAATAGTTGAACAGTAAAAAAAACTTTGCAGTGGATGGTGAACCGATGCATTTGAGCTTTTGGGGTTGGTTTTTTAGAGCTATTATAGGTCGGATTAGAGGGATATTTTCTTTTGTGGATGATTAATTCCACATCTGTTTATTTTTGGGGTCCATGCACCTTCCTTTGAAGCTGGAGAGCTGCTCTAGCATGTACTGAATAAGCCACTGGTTTTAAAGAATTACAGCAACTGCTTTGTTTCTAACATTATACAGGAATAGGTGTGGTCAAAAATATTCCCAGTTTATACTGACTAGCAATACATTAGAAACTAAATATACTAAAAGCAATCTGGCATTTACTTTAAGAGCAGATAAGCATGCGCCATTCAAGAAGGTATTTTATTCTTCTTCACTTAAATGCGTGCTTGAAAATTACATTAAAAATCATTGCAGCTGCCATCCTTAATCAAGAATACAAACAATGTGCCTTATGGAAATAATTTGAGTTTGTGTTTTGCTGCTGCCCTATATTGGCTTTTATGGGAAGCCACAGAAAGGGGAGTCAGAAAGATAGCTAAAGACTAGTTCCTGCTGGATAGTATCAAACAACAGAATTTAACAGCTAGCATTTGGGTTAAGCAGAATTATGCAATGGAAGTCCCAATTACTTTCTTGCATGATTCTTCTGCATTAGCAATCATCATAAGCTAATGCAGCCCTGAAAGCCCTCTAAAGCAGAGTGTGGCTATCCCTGCAAGATCTGTTTGTGCCACAAAACAGTATTTGGAATTGCAGGTTAGAGAACAGAAAGTGACTCAACTTTCTTTGTGTTGTTTGTATTAGAGTATGATCTAGAAACTAGAGCTCCGTTGTACTGGAATGGGAAAAACAACTTCTGCAGAAAATTGCCCCTTGGCCTTATAATTGAAGTAGCTTTGCAGTTTTGGTAATTGCAAACTGGTAAACTGCAAAATTGGTAACTGAACTACACCTAGTGTTTAAATAAGTAAGACTGGAGTTAAGCCTTTCAGGCAGCTTTGAGGCACATTGGCATATTAGTGATCAGTCAGGAAGCTTCTGTGATGATTATAGACACTACAGCTGCTCTCACTAGAGTCTTACTTTCCTTCAATTCTGTAGTATCAAACTGGAATTTTTCAGACATGAAATATCACCAAATTGTCTTTTGTGGTTTGTTCAATTTTTTAATATTTCTTTTTAAACAATTGTAGCTATTAGGCTCTTTGGTCTCTCTGCTATAGGTAGAAATACCTAAAATGTAGGAAAAATTCTATACACCTAAAGTGAAAACTTTAGGCATCATGTTTCATACCTGATACTACCTTGTTTACTTCCTCTTTCGAAAGCATCTACTTTATTCTTTTTTCATGGAATCATTGGTGGTGATTTGGTGTTTCAGTCACTTAGTGGAGTTGGATTTCGTCATCCTCTACAGTCCTCCAGGGAAGAAGTACATCGTTTCTGGAAGTAAAGGTGTGCTTTTTGAAAAGGCTGCTTTTTGTATTTCTATGGTCTGAGATCTGTGATCATCTCATGTTCATGAGTTTACAGTATAAATGGGCACAGTAACTGTGCTGCCACTGCTTTGAGATAGATGAAATAGATTTCACAAAGTGCTGAATTTAGAAAGATTATTTGTATGTATTACAGAATGAGGATTTAATAGTTGCTATAGCTGTACAAATCTTTTGACAAAGCTAAAATAGAATAAAGCATCATAAATTATAGACTTTTAACTACTTAGCTGTATTAAATTTTTTTGCCACAAAGTGAATGTCTGGAGTGTTTTACGACTTTAAATTCTTTGGCCTTAAAAACAGAGCAGACGGACCTGGGGATTAGCATGGAGAGTTCATATAAAACAATGTTGCGTATAGTTGCAATGCTTCCTGTTAAATATTTTAGTATTGCTAGTGACTGTATGACATATCACAAAACAGGGAGTAATTTCAGCATTAAAAATTAACTACTGCTGTAACAACTGACTTATAAGAGAATGTATCTAGTTACAGTTTCATTTCATAACTCTAAATGAACTTACACTGTTAATTCTTTTTTTTTTTTAATGTATTCTGTACTTCTTCATAGGACCCTTTTCCAAGTAAAAAGGAGCCCTATTGTTCTTACAGTGGTCCTAACATGACTTTAAGCATGAGTGAAGGCCTCATTTCCAGGATTGCAAAACATGATCTTCCTTCCAGTGGAACATTTGTATTTAAAGCAAGTCACTTCACCATGTAGCTTTATATACTGACCCTTAAAATACTGATTCTTGAAAACTCACGAGTATCTTCCTGGTTATGTTTTTTCTTGGAAACCTAATTCTGATTTTTTTTCTAAATGTTCTACATTTGAGGAAACAGAAAGGGGAGAATAGAAGAAGAAGTTGTAGAGGAATGTGTGCTAGAGGCAATTTGTTAAAATAATGTGATTTGTGTTATGATATATGCTGTGCTTTGTCTTATTTCATGTTCTGTGTTTTTCTAGTGTTAAACCAGACCTTTTAGCAGAAACAGGATAAATCTCTTAGGGTCTTGGGAACAATTGCCATTTTGTCATGATTAATGTTCAGAAGAGATTGTTTCCACTGTGTGTTAAAATAAAGGATTTTTTTTCCCCAGTGTTTTCACAGAAGCTTGGATTAAAACAGTAAACGTCATTTCAGAGTTCTGACTTGGAGTTTGTGATGTTTTGAAAGTACTTCAAAGTTTTATTTTAAGAATGTGTTAAAGTGCTGTGCTGAAACATATTTCACTTTATTTTCTTTTAATTTTCTTTATTTCACATTTTGTCTAAGATTCGTTTTACAGAGTTATCTGTCCAGAACAGAGGCAGAAAATGACTCCAATACAGGGCACTTCAATATACTTGAAAACATGCTTTTATAAAAATATCAGTAGAATTTTTCAGCAACAGCTGAGTGGGAAGAAAAGATACTCTGAGCAATGCAAGTTAAAGCCAGTATATTTATTTGCTGGTAGATTTGACTGTGGGACTCAACTGTTGAGGGTCACGATGGAACTATATATAGCTGAATCTTCTGATTGCCAAGAGGTATTAACACATGTTAAATTGGAAATGAACCAGTAGAGCCTGCTTGGGACAGTGTAGAAAAGCCATCATTCCGTAAGCATTATGTTTATTTTTACAACTTGAAACATTAGATGGATATGTTTTCTGAGCAGTACTCAGAGTCAAAAGTTGTATGACCCAGTCTTCCACTGTGCTCCAGCTTCTTTTCAATGAGTTGATGATGCAAGGAAGCCCTGAACTGGAAGAGCCGGTCCTCTCAGAGTTCTCCAAGCATGTTAGAGCAATTCATAGCAAACAAGAAACAGCAGACAAGTGTCCTTCATATGTGCAGCTATTTATGAATACTAGAGAGTGTCTTGGAGCAGGTGGAAAGGGGGTGTACAAAGCTTGCCTGGAACTTTTCTAAACCAGGCATCTTTTTTTTAATGTTCTGTGGTTCTTTGTCTGGGAGACAACCCCATCATCTCCAACTGCGACTGCTCACTGTAGTAGCTGTCAGCAGAGGTAGGAACACCTTCTTTACATGAAGAATGAACGGAAGCTTAAAATAGTTTTGCAGTGGATAGGGCTGGTTTGGATCTATTTTGTAAAATGACATGGTGAGATTAGGTTTTGGCATTTTCTTTCACCCTTGTAATGGTCAGTAATGCATAACAGAGCCACCTTTAAACTACAATGACCAGAAGTGATTAAACAGAATTGTGTTATGCCTTAGGCTTAGAGTGCTCATGAAAGAAAGATGGTATTCCAGATATAAAAATACAGGCCCTGCTATTTCATGTTAAGTTGTCCAAGATTTCAAGGTAGTCTACTGACGTACTATGATGTTTAGCCCTTGTGGGGAATCCTCACCTAAGTGAGCTATCCACACCTTGATACTGTCAGAGGAAATAGATGACTACTCTGTGGGCAGCCATGATCATACACCGAAATAGCATGTTAGCCTTCAAAAGCATTAATAAAATTTATTCATTTCCATTTATCTAAGGCACTTTCAGCTGTTGGCTTCGGTGCTTTTCTTTGCAGTAAGTGGCTGAATAACACATTAGTTCATCTTTCCTTTTGTGTCTAATATTATGAACAGTGTCCCTTTTTCATTTCATATTATGATCTCTCACAAGAATTTCCATCTGGATTGCTTTTCACTGATTTAAATATGATACACTCGATTAATTTAACAAACAATAATATTAAGATGTAAGTGCTGTGAAGTATCTGCTTTTTTTTAAGTGTAGCTAGAGGAAACATCAGGAAATGTTTTCCATAAAGTAACAGAGGGATAGGTAAGAGAGAATTATTTCATTAAACAGCGGAACTAATAGATAAGATATAAAGGTAATGGTCATGTAAAGAAGGTCGGCACAAAATTTTCTCTTTTAAAGATCCTGTATTGATTAGGAGGTATTACTTGAAAGTTAGAAGGAGAGTATAAGTTCTGAAGTTTTTCTGTATATAACTTTAATTCAGATTTCACAGAATTTGGGTAGGTTGACCAATCTCATTGGCTAAATGTTATCAGTTATGACAAACATAGCAATAACATAATTCACAACAAAATTATTTCATTCTTTTTTTGAATAGTACACTAATAATAGCGGTAAACTGTCTTATATTTAGTTAAAGTGCAAGAAGATGTTTTCAGGTTTTGTGTTCTTTCAAAAATGGAAATAAATTATACTTATGTAGGACATATACAACATGTTGGCATGGTACTTTTCTTCATAAGTAGATAAACATGCTTTATTTTCTTGAAATAATGAAATGCTTAAGAAGAAAATAAATTAATATTTGTATATTTCTTATCAGAAATAAGGACTTGTAAAGGTTTATCTGCATCTTTGATTTCTTTGGGGTTTGGTGGTTGGTGGGTTTTTTTACAATTTTTTCCATTCTGGAATTTAGAAGAGAAAATCTGACAGATGTCATACTGAGTAGAGGAAAAATGTTACCTGGTCATGTCATTGATGTGTGGACATATTTGGTAAATATCCTGTTTCAGATGTTGCACATACTGATTCACTGCATATGATGTAATTTCAGCAGTGCTCTGAAACCTTTCAAACTGAAAAATAAGCCTGCATTATTGTAATATGTTCTGTGGTAGAGTATAAATATGTTTCTTTATGTATCAGTGTACTCTTTTCTGGCCTATAGCAACTGGGGTGGGAGTGTTCACAGTGATTTTGTTGTAGAAAACTTTTTTTTTTAGTTTTTATGTAAAAACATAGTACTCAAATTTCTTACAATCTACATTTTCATCTAAATAAGTTTCACACAAAAAATTACAGCTCTTCTAAAACTTGGGCTGGAAAAAGTATTTCAGCATATGGCAAGGAATGTTTGAAACTGCCAAGAATGTGCAAATGTCTGTGGATGAATTAATAAACATTAACTTCATCTAAGTATTGGTAATACATTCTTTATGCAAGCCAAACAAAGGGAGCTAGTTATTATTTGAGCAGTAACCAGAAAGGATTTAGTAGTGCTAGAGTTACGTGCTATCATACAGCCTGTAGATGGGAATGACTCCAAAGTTGTCAGCACCTGTTTGAAGTATTACTTCCCCCCTCCCCTGGACATGCAATAAGGGTGAGGGTTAACCTTGCTGGCTTGGAACTAATGGCCATCAAAGTCTGATTATTTCTGAAATATAGGTTTTAATCAAAGAATTAAGTCGTCTAGGATTGAGTGCATTTTATGCTGGAAGAATTATTTGTTCATGTTTCTACATAACATTATTTCTAGTTTGTTTCCCAAGGTGCTTGTTTATTCTTTTAAAATTATCACAACTAAAGTAAATGTGTTCATATACAGAATGCAGGGTTTTTCCTTTTGTTCCAAGAGTTTCATCTTTCTCTGTCACTTAGGCATTATCAGTTAGTCCTGATTAAGACTCTCCTTGTTTGCTTTTCCACCACTGTTCCTCTTTCTCCTGTGCTCCTGCAAATGGAGTTTTTAGTTCTATTAACAGTGGCAGTAGTCAGCAGTTTTCTATGGAAGTACAGAATTAGCAAAGAAATCCTAATGGGTCTTCATACAGCTTGGAGTATATAAACTTTGTTAATCAGAAACTTCTGAGTAAGACTCATAAGAGTCTTAGTAAGTCCTGATAAGTCTTACCTTGCTGGAAACACTTCATCTAGATTTCTGAAGCCATTCCTCACCATGTAAAAAGGATTTCCTCCTCCATTGTCTTTTGCACAAATGGCCTGAATTTGTTTTTACACAAGTACTCCTGTGCAGGCATATTCTCAGTCTCTCTCTTTCTTCACTATTCTTATGCAGCATGAGAATGACAGGTGTGTGAGTTGGCATGCTGAGGAAATTTTCCCCTCTGGTCCTAATCCCTTTGTTTCCAAAGCAGCCCAAACACAAGGACTGGGAATAACACAGAGTAATGGATGTAGGAAAAGCTGATACTAATTAATGGGAATGAATAAATTTTTTTTGCAGGTCCATACTCAGCTAGACTCCACTGATGAGGCTGGGAAGAGGTGTAGTTGGTCATTTTACTTCTTGGCCTGAAAAGCCATGTGTATGTTCTTTTAGTGGTTTGGTTTTGTTTTTTTTTAGAGGCTGATGGGTTTTGAAAACAAAATGATCTAAAAGTTATTGCTGAAAAGGAAGAGAGGTGCAGTGCTCCAGGGACCTGGACCTGATGGAGGCTGGGGAGCTGCTCTGCTTCCTGTTCGTTCGCCTTCTAACTTCCCAGGCAAGGCAGTGCCAATACAAGAGTGCTATTGACAGTTTGCAGTTGTGCTGCTCTGAAAGATCTCAAAACCCTGTGTTTTAGCACAAACTTAACTGACTTAAAAAAAAGTGAGACTTCTAAAATAACAGTAATAAATACAGTTTTACAATGTTCACAGGGCTTCAGCTGCATTGGAGAAAGAGGGACAGTGGTAGAAAAGCAAAAAACCCTGTGTTCCAGTGTTGATGGGAGAAGGGGGAATCCACCAGTCAGGCTGCCCTTCCCTTTGCAGTTCTAAGAGGATTTGTGGATGTTTTCTTGCCTCTTCATAGGTCTGGAATGGAGGACGGGAGAAGCCTGACTGATTGTTTAAAGCATTCTGTTACTTTCAGTTTCAAAAGCTGTTGCAGCGTCTCTTTACTGTTTCAAACAGATTTAAAATCTTGTTGGAAATATTTGACATTCTGACTAGTGAAGTAATGGGTTGCTTAGTTGAGTGTTTGTTATGGGTTCTATATCAGCAGACAGACCTTCATGTGGCTAGCGCCTTTGGTCTCCTGCAAATGGAGTTTTTAGTTCTGTCAATAGTGGCAGTAGACAGCAGTTTTCTATGGGAGTACAGGATTAGCAAAGAAATCCTAATGGGTTTTCATACAGCTTGGAATATATAAACTGTGCTGATTTTAAACATTTTAGCGTCCTACATTGACTTATATTGCTGTAATGTGTATTTTCGTTTATTTTTGGAGACAACACTGGAGAAAATAAACAATTTGGTAGGGGGAAGTAGTAATAGCTAGAACACTCCCTCTCCATGGAGTAACACTTGAGCATGGTGGGGGATTTGTGCTTGTTTGTTTTTTAATGCTCCGCTGAAATAGAAGTTAGTGTTCATTGAAGAACTACACATACCCATGGATTTCCTAAAAATAAGAAAAAAAAATAATACAGTGGTAACCTGATAAAGGAATCCTCAGGTTGCAACGTACTTTCCTTATTTTACACAGCCCAGAGAAGGTAACTTGCTTTTCCAGTGAAACAGAAAAATATTCCAAGCAAATCTAGGGCAATTGATTTGCCTTCAGCTGGTGTCTGAAACTTTTTGAGGCCAAAGCTCAAGCAGGATGTAAGGTTCAGCATGCAGGTGACAGGCTAAAAGTGAGCATGTGACTGTCTGGAATGTATGTTGTCAACATTCGTGGCTGATAAGATGCATAAAATTCAGACACGTTTACCTTTTAATCAGGAAGAATGACTGTAACAGAATCAAGAGGCCTTTGCATGAAATCCAGCACAAATGACAAGGCAGAAATAAGGTATGTTTGTAATTTTAAATACTTTTAAGAGAAATGAGTATTCACCTAGCTTCAGACTCTACACTGAGGCACTAATAAGTGGAGTAATACAGTTTTCCTGTAGGTTTTTAAATGAAAAACAAATTCATTAGCTGATGACGTTTGGTGGAGGGTTTTAAGAGTTGTGTTTCCCCATTCCCTAAATAAGACTGAAATGAGACTCTTAGAGCCTATGTTTTTAAATGGGTGGAATGTGAAACTTGAGGCTCTGTAGTGGTGGGATATGCCATACTTTGAGATAAAGTTTGATGTATTTGCTGTATTTGATGTATTCTCCATAGTTAGGTAACTAGTTTTCTGGGGGGAAAAATATGCTTGAACAATGTCCAGAGAAGCCGTATTCATTCTTCAGTTTGTCAGCCACAACAGAGGCTGTCACGCATAGAGAAGTGTACTACATTAAGTGCATCTTAATTTTTATAATTTTCTCGTTTTTTTTAAATGGACCATCAACAATGTACTATGGCTCTTTCTGGATGGTGTGAGCTTTTCAAGAAATAGCTGCTCTCATCATCTTTAAGATAGCATAAAGACTTATTCAACCAGCATAGAATAAGTGCATTCTATGTACGGAGCAACCCAAGTCCTCTTCAGACCTGTCTTGTAGCATGGTTTACTTTTGGAAACTTTTGGACAGTTTTTTTTATCTTGTAACATTTACTGCTGATTTTAGGTATCCTAGCACCTTAAGAAGACTTGTAGCACAAACTTTCTAAAATCCATGCTTACTTTCTTGTCATGGTCTTAAGTAACAACAGGTAATAAATAGATGAAGGTACCTGGAAGTCTAAGTTTATATCTTTCCCTCTTTCTTTGCATTATGGAATACTCTAACAAGATGTCAGTCAGGTCAAAAGGATCAGAATGGCTGAAATAATAAAAGCCCACATCCTATGCAGAAACTGCTTCAAGTATCTGTGACTTCCACAGTTTGGAATGTGGGTAGATGCCTAAGTAAGGCAGGTCCCTGTAAGAACTGCTTTTCAGGGCATTATACATCTTCAGACTTTGAGGTTTTTGTATGTCATGAGTATGATGGACAACTCTGACACTGGCTCTTCCAAATTGCTGTTTTACTTAATGCAGGAGTGCCTTACCTTAATGTTAATTACCTTAAATGCAGGAGTGAGTTTGGCTGTAGTAACTGAAGAAAATGGAGAGATAAGTAAATGTTCTGAGGTCATCACAAAAATTCCATGGAGACAGCTGCATTTTGGTCTTAATAGGCATTGCCTAAGCAGTTGTCCTTGTGTGTGTAACAACCAGTTACCCAGTTTAAGGCCAAAGCCACTTCTAACTAGTAGGAGAAACAAACAACACTGGGAACTGGAGTTTATGGGGAAAAATTGGAACTTAATCAAAACTACTATGTGGAGGCACTAGAGGACACCGCAGTAACAGGCAACACTTTTAAATTTCTTGCCAGAGCATTGCTTTGCATATGCATTTATCTTGGTGTTGCAAGTTTGAAAAGTTGCCATGCTAAAAGACTTCCGCTTCAGCAGGAACAGACAAAAATCTTAGAAGGGTATCATCGTCTTCTGTTAAGATGGAAAATTGCCTCTTTGGCAATAGTAGTATTTATGGGATAATTAACTTATCCACAGGATCGTCCTTGAATTTCTCCTCTTTTAAAATGTCTTTGGTGAGGACAGGCAAGTAATTCAAAGACCAGAACTTATTTTTAGGTTTAGTCTGAGCCTGAAATAAACTGAGAAGGCTGAGTAGTGTTACGATAAACAGGGAGTAAAACAGAGACAGGAAATAGGGGGTCTTTGGTAATGAGTTCCAGCCACTCTTGAAACAGAAAGCCAGAGAAAGCATTACTTGAAAATAGTTTCTCAGTGACAGCTTAGCAATTTTTAGCTTGTTATTCAACATTAAAAGGGAACAGTTTCAGCAGATTTATACTATACTTGAAAGATCCTTTTTTAATGATCATTTAGCAAATTATATTTTTGACATTTTTAGAGTTGCATTGTTCTTGTTGCTAACCGATCTGCTGTTTAAAAAAAACAGATGTTTGGAGGAGAGTCAGAAGTTTATACAGATGTGTGTTATATATACATCTGTGAGAAGCATTTGGGATAACACTGTGGGACAGAGGCAGGTTTAGCTTAAAATGTGAACACGCATTCAAAATTTTAGAAGTTGAGGGTTGAAAGGGGAAGAAGTCACAGTTATATCCTGTAGAACAAAGCAGTGCGCTTGCTTCCAAAAGTTTCTTTTAACCCTGGGAATGTGACTGCTGAGATGGGCCCAAAGCATGGATGGTGAGATTGATATTTACAAGCACTTCACGTGGCTAAAGAGGGTAAGTGGGCTTTGTTTTCTCTTTGTAAATGCACATTAGCAGATCTTAGTCAGTATTCTCAGCTTTGTGAAAGGAAACATACCGAGTACCTCAGACATAAAATATTGTAAATTTCTTCGTGAGGAATGAATTAAAGACATTTCTTCACGTAGGAGGAGGAGGCTTAGGGCGGGGGGGGAGAATCAGCTGTCTTTGTCTTTAAAACCGAAACTCTAGGATCAAACTTTGAACAAATGCCAATAGATTCTACCAAGTGCTCGTGCTTTCCTGAGATTGTAATACAACAAAGCAAACCCTGCATGAGAATGTATGGCAAAAAAGCAGAGTCTGTTGTTTACCGTGCTATGCTTCAAAATGAAAAAATATTTGAACTAATTCTTCACTTAATCAATTCCTCATCAGGGTAACTGTATGAGACCTTTTAGGATGCCTTTGTTTAGGTAAAAATGGTGGTACTTTTTTCTTGTGCATGTTACACTGATAAAACTATGGTTTTTTTAAAAAAGACAGTGCTATTAAAATTCTAATTTTGTGATGAACTGTCTGAACATGAATTAACTGCATGTGGTTGGTTTTGTCCTCCTATAAAAAAAAAGATTTGTGCAGTTGTCTCGTCACCTTGGAAAAATTACTTAGTTTTTGTCAGCCTTTAAATTTTTTTAGTTGCTAGGTAATTATTTTTCAGTGTGGAAAAAATCCATTAATGGGATGCGAATAGATCCTTCACAGTAGACTGGGTTTTTTAATGACAATATTAATTTAATTGTGTGTAATGTAAGCAGCCCATCCTCTCATTATACCTTTAAAATCTGTTTTAACCTGTGTGCAATTTTATTGCAAATTCTATGCACGCCATTTATGTTAGTGCTTCTATATGGCACTGGTTTAAAAACGTGTATACATATGCACATACACCTTTTTTTTTTTTTTTTTTTACTGGCTGTATAAACATAAAATATAGGTATGTAGCTTTTGTGTAGGAAAATGTGATTAGAAACTTTGGGTAGTTTCTTGAATATAAAATATTCATGATATGTCAGTCTTTAATAAAAGCTTGAGAATCTTGAAGTTAGTTTACAAAATATTTACATCAGATTCTGGAAGCTTACACTTCTGGAGTGTGGATGGGGAGGGATTATTAAATGGGAGGTGAGTGAGGCAGTGAAAGAGAAGAGACAACAGGAAGTAGCAGTTGGTAACTTTATACTATTAGTTTAACCTGTGCAGTTAGAGCTTTAGTAGTTTTTGAGATCATACATTATTTTATTACTTAATTTAAATGAGGTTTTGAATACAGTACGTCTGTCACCCCTCCTTCCTCGTTTAAATATAATTTCTAAAAAGATAGGGTTGCTAACAGAAGGCTAAGGTGTGCTGTTGGCAGGTTGTGTGGCATTCAGGAAACACTGAGGACAGTAACAAGAAAGCGCTCAAAGAACAGCTTCAGATTTGGAGGGGTTAACAGAGAGTGTCTTTGGGATGATTTTCAAGTAATGTGTTCAGAAAGGATACTGTGTTCAAATGTAGCACAGGCTTTTACGGAAATTAATAATGCTATTACTGTTGTTGTCTGTAATTCCTTTTATGTAGGCTACATAAAGGAGACTATCAACACTGCTGCTTTTCCTTGCAAGCTCCTTAAGGGGGTGAGCACATGTAGGGGAAAGGAAGAGAAGTGAAAATGATCTTGCATTGTTCCCAGGAGAACTTTAGCAGTCTGCTCCCAAATTCCTTTGACGAGTGATTTAAAAAAAAAAAAAAAATTGAAACGATCCAAGTTACTTATTTAATTCTCATGTTCAAGAGTCCTAATGTCACATGTCTGGCACTGACTGTGATAGCAAATAAAGATTTCAGGCACTGCAAAATAAACTGTTGCTCTTTGGCTGATAATGAAAGTATGAGTCCCTTCCAGAGGTAACAAATGGCACCTAAGAGAATAACTGCAACAGACTTCCATAAACCCTTAGATAAGTATGCAAAAGCTGGCTCAGATTTCATCATTAGCTGAAATCACTTCAGAGACCAGGATCGTGTTTGATGTTGCAGTGGTTGGCTAAGCTAGATTTCCGTGGTATCTGCAGCTTGGACTGGGTGAGGGCAGCAAACAAATAGAGAAATCACGAGATCCAGGCAGGCAAAATGACAGATACAGCTGCTATTTTCAAATGCTTAGAACAGAGGATCTCATTTTAAGTAGTAGTAACATAATGCTTATAGTAACATCTTGCAGCAGCAGCAGGGATAAAGCAATAAATATTTAGATCAATATTTAGGTAAGGTGTCACCATGCTTCAGCTTTTTCCATTGGACTTCCTTGATGTTAAAATGACCTGTGAAAATGCTGTGCCAAGAATGACCCAAAGTATGGACAGAGTGGGTAGCTAAGTGTAAGAGCAGATGGACAGAGCCAAAAAATTATTTAGCTTTGTCTCAGTTGTGTGAGAGGCACAGTTAATATGTTTTCCTTTGTTTACTGTTTTTTCTCCATTTTACTTTTTTCAGCCTTTTGCCAGTAATAAGAATTATTACTCTGCAGTAGTATTTCCACAAGAGAAAGGCTTTTTCTTAGCTAATATCAGAAAGACAAAACTCTGTAATGGGTATTTATTAATTAAATGCAACTTCTTTGGCGATTTCGGAACTGTCCTGGTTAGGTGTTCTGGAGGAGAAGCTGAGTATGCGACACAGGCACATAGTACCACCCTGGTTTCATGCGGCGTTGTAAGAGTTTGTAATGATGCAGTCTTGTTAGTAAGACTCAAAGCCCAGCTAAGGAGGTCACAGGAATTATTAAAGGAGGCATGTCTCTCATCAGTCTGTTTCTAGAAGGATATGGAAAAGTTCTTGTATATGAACAGTGCACTTTTATCATCACAGCTAAGGCAGCAGCATAGTTCTTAGAACATGATGGGCAGTTTATGGAAAGCATTTTGCAGGTAACTGATGTTGGGTTCTTTTACAGGGCCTAAGCATAAATCTGTCACTGTTAAAAGTTTCTGTTGCAAGCTAGGGAACCTGAAACATCCCCCACTACCTGAAGTTGAAAGTGTCTCATCTTTAGCAAAATGTCTTTGATTCTCCCAAGAGATTTGAATTAGAAGGTTCACATACAATTTCACTTGTTGTCCTGTTGCTTTATTCTTATCTTTCCATCTGGCCTTAACTGGAACACACCATTCCAAATAAAAATGGCACAACCTGCATTTTGGTATGTAGGCCTGTAGGTATACCCACAACTTACTAACAAGCATCGCAAACATAAATGCTGATATTTACTACAAACAGTATTAGGGGCTCTGTAAGGATATTGTAAATTAACTGAGCTATTTGAAGTGCTGTGTATGGAGTGCAGCAAAATGGAACGTCTGTTGACTCTGGAAAACTTTGTACAGCGGTAAGATGTCTTTATATTGAGAGAGAGATGCCTTCATATGAAGTGGAGGTGTCTGATGACTCTTGTAGCCTGCTTTAGACTTACCTTTTGAAGTGCCTGCAGCACAGAGCTGATGGCTGACCTGAAACAGGTGTACATTATTCTTATGCTTTCCTTTCTTCTGGATGCTATTCATAGCCTGTACTAGCAAGAGGTGGAGCAATCAAACCCATGTGATAGGCATTAAGCTCATGATATTGAGAGTGGATCTTAATGCTTGCTGTAAGGGTATCTTCCTTTAAGCGATGTAATTGTCTGAAGGAGAAAATTAGTATTAGGAAAAATTATCCAGAAAAAATGTAAATATTTGGTCAGAATTCTTTTGGTTAAGGACTACAGAAATTTGCCAGTCTCTGGGTTTACTTAATTTCAGACTATATGCTTTTAGCTTCTTCAAAGTGGCTGCCACTTTCACTTAACCAGCAAGGAACAACAGCAAATAGAAAATCCTGTTGATGATTTATTCATTGCCTTCAGATGAAAGGCAAGAATTACAGATCCAGAAATCATGTTCCAGCCTTCTCCTTCTTCTCCTCCTCAAGTACACTGAATGTATGTACATATTCACATGGGTGTGTAGCTGAGGTAGCGCTAACATGCCATGATTAAATTTGTATTGCATCCGTAGTCAAATGCCAGAATAAAAATGTTTACTGTGTAGGCAACTCATTCGTCACTACACAGTAGCAACTACCGTGACTCATAATTCTGCTGACTGAAGAGAGTACTAAAGAGATGAAAATTCCATGCTCTCCTAAATATTATCAATTCCAAATAGGCTGAAAATAGTCTATAGTGTACATTTTCTTGTATTGGAAGATAATACTAGTGTGTGCCGCTAGTAGTTTGTGAGAAAACTGACTGGTTGAACTCTGCTGGCTCTACTCCTTGTTTTCAGCTCCTAAACTGCAACAAAAGGCAAGATGTCAAGCATGTCCCTCATCTTCCCCATTAATGCAAGTATTATAGTTGCCACAGGCAACTTATTCAGTTATCAGTGGAACTGAAGGTGATTCATGTGACTGAATAAGAGAGGAGGGTAATGACATAATCTGTCCTCTAAAATAGGCGGGTGACTTGTTGAAAAAGCTCACAAATCACCATTCTGACTGCCAGGTTTCTTTTCCCAGCTCCTCCACCCTCCACAGCCCAATGTGAGATTCATGGTATTAGTGACAAATTTCTGTGTAACAGCTTGTTGATCAGCTTAAGTTGGTATTTTTTGGTTTAAAATTAGCTGTGTTGGAGATTCTTTGAGCTGAAACTGAAACAGCAAATGAGGAGTACACTGGCCTGTATTCAGTTTTATGATCTTGCATATGTGCTTGCTTTAAGGGGCTTACTTTTACAGCCTATCAAGATTCGGCTAGAAGTTCTGTTACAGAAGCTTCTGAACAGAACATCTGTACAGAAGCACTCCATGATGCTTGTCATTGGGTTCTGACAATAAGCTGCATTCTGAATTGTTTCCTAATAAAGTAACATGCAAGAAAACGTAAGATTCCACACTTACCAGCCTCTGAGAAGGTTGTTGAAAATTAAGATAGTTGAGCTGGCCAGACGTTTCTTCCCTTTATTGCCATAGCCTTTTCCATTTTTACTGATCATTCCCATTTTAAATTAAAGCTGTTGAATCATACTCTGAAGTCAGATATTTATTTTTTTTTCTCTTATATTCTGGAGGAATATTTAAGCCTTTTTCTTGGAAAAGGACTCTGTAATGACTGGATCATGTAAGTGATTCTTAGACAGTCAAGTTTCCAGCAGCTACTAATACTATGTCCAGGCTAGAGTAAAAAGCATATTGCAGAGAGAGATTTGGAAACTATAAAGATGAAGAAGAAGCTGAAGCAGGTAATGGAATGCAAAAGACTTTTTTCTTTTTTCTCTTTTTCTGAAACTGGAAAAAACAGTTGGTTTGGAATTGTTTCAGGAAACATTTTATGTTAATATCTGATGCAATGTGATGGGCATTGAACTATATCCAGAATCTCTATGGAGACTATAATACAGGTTCTTCAAGAAATTGCTTTGTAGGTCCCTGAGGCAATTTATGGTATACACTTGATTTTTCATCTACAGTGGTACTACCATCAACATAGTTTCAACCACCTTGCCTTAGCATATCTTTTCTTCTAGTTTGTTATTGTCTGTTATCCTAAACTTTTTTATGTTTCATGCAATTTCTCTCATTCTTTTATTATAAGACATCTAATTAACATATTTAGCTTATAATTTGTGGAGCTCCAGTAATGATTTTTGGTCTTTAAGGCTATGTCTTCTGAAATAACATCTTTGTGGAAAATCTTGGTGATTCAGCCTTTTGGACATGTTCTTACACGGGTCTAATATTTATTGTTTGTGAGCTCTTACACCAACTCAAGTAATCTATAGTCTTATGACTTTAGCATTATAGGCCCTATATTCAGTTGCTGCTGATACATGTGATACCTAACTATACTTGCTCAGTTGCCTCTCAGTACTGACTTTCACAACTGCAGAATGCACTCCAACCATCCACAGATGGCCTTGGTTCATATTACGTTGTTTTATCTTGTCTTTATGCATGCCACAAAGATTTCCCAAGTCTTAAACAACTGCTGTGTGTGTCAATCAGACACTTTTATTTAGCAGGTCATGTTCTGTCTGCTGTACTTTCCTGTACTTATCTTAGTGCTTGCTGGTTGATCTGTTGGCAGGGTTGCTTTTATTATTATTATTTTAATTTTTTATTCCCCCTTTTCTGTTCACATGGCTGTGATTCACTAGGTTTTACATGGTTATTGAGTGTTGGACTTCCAGCAGGGGATATTTCACAGTCACTCAGTGCAGCAGAGATCATTGGAGGTTATACATTTGGTAAATGTGAGTGTAGTTAAAAAACTTATTTATGATATGATGTTGAATTAATTCTCAATTAGTGATTATATAAAATGTTGAATTCTTTTTTTTTTTTTTTTTTTTTTTTGCATTCATGACAGATTGGTTATGTAAAAATGTGTTGACAGTAACGTAACTCACTGTGCCTGTGAGTCCAGTGGGGGAGTGGTTACACAAGTGGTTACAGGTTTATTTCTTAACTCTAGTCTAGGAAAACAGCAGGTGATAGCAGGAGGAAGAGTGCAAAATCTACTTGACTAGGCAATTTTCATCACTAGGTTTTGTCATTAAGAGAATCTTTCCCTGCCTAACAGTGTGCTGTTCTTCCCTGAGTACTTTATGTTCTAGTACTATATGCCAGAGACATACTGGGGAAGGCCTGTGGGCTCTCCATTGACAAAACTCATGTAATTGTTTGTAATGGAGTTTTAACCCTAATGAAAATGTAGCCATCAAGGTTGAAGATTTTGGGTTCTAAAGTACAGTATAAGACTTTGCTCTCTACGTGGAGTAACAACCCAGGTGGAATGGCAAGCAGTATGATTGAAGATGCATAGCTGAGGTCAAAAGATTATCTAGCCAGACATACAGAAATCCATGTTGTTTACTTATGAGAATTCCTTATTTTCATTGTAGTACTATAAAAGTTAATAAGAAATGAACTGTAAGGCCATATGGACTGACTGAGTGACCCAACTTTTAATACAAAAGTCCTAAGTTAAACTGAAGATGCGTATTCCATAAAGGGGGGGGTGGGGGGTGGGGGGTGGTATTTCTTAATAGAAAGAGAAGGCTTGAAAAATTACATTGAGATGTTAGGAAGGATGGACAGAGATGTTAGGACACAGAAACTCTAAAAAATTAAAACTAGTTAGGAGAAGAAGAGGGAGTGAAATCACCATGCCTTTAAGTGCATGGGCCAGCTTCCTCCAGATGCCACTGTAAAACTTATTTGTCTGAGACTTCTGTTTGTGTATGTTATGCACTTACATGTGCGTATTTAGAGCTGTTTCTATGAGGTCTTGAATCCTAGTTGTATCTACATAAACTGGTCAAAAGCCAGTTAGAAAAGTATGTTCTGAGTAGAGTTAATATATTCTTCTTTTGACAGTGAAAGCTGGCTGATTAAGCGAGGTGTGGAGCGAGGTTCTGCACATCCTGTTCCTCAGTGTTCTTGTTGACCCTGTAAAAGGGGGGGTAAGGATCAAGCTTAGTGAATTTATAGGTGATTCTAGCTAGGGGCCTTGTTGCCACGGCAAAGGACACAATTAAAACATAGAAAGAGCCTGATGCACAGGAAAGCAATACAAATAACAGGACTCAATTCAGTGTAGACGAGTGCAAGGTTATACATTAAAGCAGAAACGAGTAAGTACAGAATGAAGAACAGGATGCTAGTTAATTACAAGCATTATAAAGGGATCTGGAAGTTATGGGTCCTAGCCTGACAGTGTATCAGTGTTGCTATATGACTGATGCAAAAGAAAAATGGCCCAAAGACCATGCAAACCTGTGAAAAGGATTTTTCCACTCCAGCCATTTTCAGCTGGAGTCCTGTGTCTCCTTCTAGGCAGTTAATTTCAAAAGAAGTCATGGAACAAGTGGTGAAGAGGAACCACAAGAAAGCAACAAAACAGATCCTGAAAAATTAACCTGTGAGAAAAAGCCAGAAAAACTTGTGTTTGTTTAGTCTGAAGAGGGACCTGCTAATTAGAGATCTACGGACAGTCTTCAAATGTGTAAAAAATTTCTAGGAAATTAGCACATGGTTTATTTTCATCATCTGTTTTATAATTGGGGCTGTAGACCTCAGTGCACATCAAGAAGCTATGATTATATTTAATATTGTTTAAAAATCCTTTTCAAAAATGTTCAGTTGAAAAAGAAAGGATGATTTGGGAGGAGGATTAGAATTATTATTACATTGGTGCCATTGTACAAGTAACTATAAATGAGTATTTAACTGCACACTACTGTAGTTGAAGGGAACGTGGTAAAGCTGGAGCCTTGTGTTAGCTGAAAAGCCAGCCAGAGTGTTGTGTTCCCCGGCAGAAATGCATCGCCTGCAATGGAGCTGGGAAATGAACCGCTGAGGGCTCGTATTACTTACTTTCCATGCTCTAAGCAAACAGCTCGATTCACCCAGTTGCACAACGTTTTAGTATGCAGGATGAAGCTATGGGACTCTCCTAAACTTTTTAAAATAAATCTGCAGATATATTTTTGCTTGTTTGTTTTTCATTGTGGTGTTTCTCTCTGTAGTATTAAAATTCATAGGAAAAGGGACATAATAGTTAGGGACAGGCCATGTTTTGGAAAGTCTTGCTCCTTAGAGCCATTTAGAAATCCATTAAGTGATTATGTCGCTAGATTAGTTCCTGGTAAGAATTTGGTAATTTAAATATTTTTTTCATTCCTAACAGTAAATTGATACTTTTCTTTTAGTAATTTCTAGGAATAGTATTACACACATAGCAACTTTTACCATTTAAAAATAAACAGCAAGATTCCTTAACTTTGGCAAGAGACTATTGAGACCAGATATTTAAAATTAAATGTTTTTTTTTTTTATCTTGATAAGATAGTATTACCCAATGAAATGATAATTTGCTAGAAAATATAAAATCTATTCCTATATCATTCTTGATTGTTGGAAATAAGAAAGTATTTGAAGTCTAGCTAAAAACCAGTACATTCAAAAGGTTTCATACATATGAAATAAACAGTTTTGGTCTGTAGACATATTTTGCATGTCTTTTTGTATTACAACAACCCCTCAATATATCATTTTTTATTAATGCTTGAAATTTTAATTCTCATAGCACATTTTTCCCTCAGTCACAGGTGAATCATCATTCAACTAATAATGAAACTTATCAAGAAAGATTGGCGCGATTAGAAGGTGATAAAGAGTCACTCATACTGCAGGTATGTCTTAAAGAGAACATCATCTACATAGCTAATACTCTGAATAAAAAGTGAAGTGACAGAGTATTTTCTGTTAAACAAATGTTAGCAGGTCACCAAATGTTACTGATACTTAGTCAGGAATTAATTTATAATTCACATGATCTATCTGATCGATTTCGTGGTGGGCTAACTTGGTAAAGAAGGGGGTAGGGGTAACAGCAGTCAGAGGGAGAGAAATGACAAAAGAAAAAAACAACTTAAAAATAATGCTGTGGAGTCCCAAGACAATGCTGTGGTAGTAGTTCTCATTCTAGGTTTGCTATGTTGTACCGGTTGATTTTTCTAGATTCTGTGCACCACCATTGTTAATGAACTGGAAGACCAGCAGGTAGGTAGAACTGGTATTTTTCCTGCTTGTATAGTGTACCAAAGTCGCTTTACATCATCAAGAAGCTTAAGGGGGAGGTAAAGGGGGGAAAAAGAAAATTTGACAGTAAAATGAATGCCTAAGCTCTTCCAGGTTTCCTGTTTCTCAGTTTACCAAGCCTTTTTCAAAAAGATCCAATGTCCCATGTAAGTTTTCCTCCTGGAGAACATGCGTTATACAACTCAAAATAAAAAGTCTCTTCTTTCCTGGGTATTTTCACTACTACTAAAGTGTACATTACATGCTTTTTAAAACTGAAGCTGGTTTTTTTTTTTTTTAAATGGTCTTTGCATGTTCTTTCTCTTTATGCTTAGAAAAGCGTATTATAATCATATATATTTATATCAAACAAAACCTAACTATACTGGCTGGATAGGTGTTGTCCCTACTTTCAGTTACTAGTTTCTGTAAGCATGTTTTATCCTGTACATTCTGTTCACACTTGTGTTAATTTACTGAGCAGAATTCTCACTGCTGTTGTTAAACAATAAATGGTTTGTGAGACATAAGCATAAGCTTAGGTTGAATCTTTTCATTATTGTTAAACTAAGATTACTATTGCCAAATTTAGGGGAAAATAATCCCTAACGAAAAGCAAACTTCTGGTTGGAATTTGTGTTTTAAGTGTGTGCTGCATATTCCTTTTTTTCTGAGAGGAAATCAAGTCAGGGGAGGTAACATCACAATTGACATTCATTAAACCACCTTTTATTAATCAGGTGCTTATTAATTGTAACATCTTGTTTCTATTAATACTAACAGCTTTTTGCACGGTTCACACACACGTGAGCAACTTGCAATTGGAGTGACAATTAGGAGGCCAAACCCAGCTGTTTACTCAGAAGCAGGGGGTTGCACCGATGCACCTGTGGCTTTGTCCCTGAAGGCCTCCTTTGTTCCATCACATGTGTGTATAGTCCTGTAATCCTTGGCTGTGTATAGCAGCCACTGTTGTTTTGGATGTGGTTCATGCTATACAGCCAGTTGTTGATGGTCGTGGATGCTGGTGGGCTTGTGCAGATTTGTCAGAATCTTGGTGTTCGAAATGTATCAGATTTTGTGGATTTACCAGGAGTATTACTCTCCAGCCCTTGCAAGTTCCTGAAGACTGTTCCGGGCTACTGCTCATTACATACTTTTCCTGTCTTTGTCCTGCTGATTTTTAGTATTTCTTCATCCACACAAATGGGTACCCATAGAACGCAGCCAGCCAGACTTGCAAAGGGGTTTTTATGCCATGGTTTGGAGACCTGCCTAGAGTTTTTCTCAAAAAGAATGTAGTGAAATCAGATGTAAAAATTGTTTCTGTCTTGCCTTTTAATACCATCACCCCCCCATCAAATCAAGAGGCTTAGGCAGTATTTATGCATTTATTTCTCCAACTGCACAGTACTGCCGTAGAACTCCAAAACACCCAGGCAAATATGATAGATGAAAACCTCGGTCGGGTAGATGAACCTCAACAACAACAACAAAGAAAAGGTGCCAAGATGGAGCTGGGGTTAGAATCTGGTTTACACCAGTTCTGCATATATATAGCAGTTGCATATGAGGAATACAGGCACGTCCCATGTGAGGTTACACTGGCCTGAGGGCATCTGCTGATACAAACCTGGTTCCTGGGTATGACCATTGGCATGAAGGATGAGAAAGTGGTGGGAAACAGAGCACCTCTATTCTATAGCTTGTGCTGAACTGTGCCAGTGACTGTGGTCCATAAACTGTCATCTGTAGCGAGTATGAGTCTGGGAGCACTCCAGTCTTGTATCAGACTTACTGCAGAAGAAGCAATATGGGCGATGCCTGCTATCTCTGTCCACCAAGGCTGAGTCAAACAGTGCACTTTGAAACCTGCTTCCACTGTTCAGTCTGTAGCGGAGGCTGGAAATGCTGTGGCATCTGGGATACCTTCTTACAGCTCAGTGCCTGCGTATAGGAACTAATGTACTTCTTTAGGTGTTCTGTTTGTTTCTGTAGTTGTTTTTTCACAAAGATGTTTTAAACCCTTATACCATTTGTTTTTTAGCTAACTGTTCAGCATGCCTCACTTCTGTAGGTATTTGTAGAAAATGCATTACCTATGGGCTGACTCTCACGGGTATTGCACTGCTAAGGCAAGATGGACTTGCCAGCGTAGCATACACTGAGGTTACATTCTGTGTGCAGCCTACTGATTCCCTGAAGAGTCTGGCAGATGTGATCCTGAAAAACAGGGAAAATATGAGCTCAAAATGGCTAATGTGTGTCTCCGCCTAACTACTGGAACATCCAACACATGCTTCTAAAGCCACTAAGATTTTACTAAATTCCTTTGCAGGTCACATTTAACATACAGAGTTCTCCTTATAGGTTACAATGCTAGTTGGAATCTAACCTGATCCTTTAAGGAGAGCTTGTTTTCTTCCTCTGGAACCTGCATCAGAGTGAAGAAGAGGATTCAGTTTGTTCCTTCTTGCTTTCTGACCTCACAGGGTTGGGTTTCTTTGTGTGCCATCAGCCATTTAATGGGAACAAAACAAAAAAGTAGACAAGCAGCAAACCTTCTTACAGGGAGTTGTCCCCATGCCCCAGCTTGGATGCATCCCCCCGCCATCTGCCTCCACCCACTCCTTCCTATCATCTCTCATCCTGTGTTTGTCTGTACTCTACCCTACAGCCAACTACTTTAAAGGCAAAATAATAAAATAGTCCTTCCTGCCGCCACCCCCACCGCCCTTTTTCTGTGTTCCTTTCACAGGCGTGCTTGTCATTAAGTTCATAGGTGAAGCAAATACAGATCACTCAGTCGCTCCCTCTGCACCTTCCCTGAAGTGAGCTCAGTTATTGTTGATTGAGTTCTAGAAATGCTGCATAGGGGATACATCTGAAAGGTTTCATTTCCATGTTCTGTACCCCCTTGGTTTTTTTAAATAAAGGTGTTGCAGGGTTGGGTGTGACAGCATAGATAAATTTTTGTTAACTAATTTCATTCAAACTGGAGTTTAAACACCTAAGGTTGCTT
This sequence comes from Microhierax caerulescens, assembly GCA_035590215.1. Lineage (NCBI taxonomy): Eukaryota > Metazoa > Chordata > Aves > Falconiformes > Falconidae > Microhierax > Microhierax caerulescens. The sequence continues at coordinate 27,377,823 of JAVJGJ010000002.1, forward strand.
TTTCTGTCAGAGAGAGCATTTTTCCAGCATAATCAAAGCTTTCATATCAATGAATAGTAAAACTGAATATATGGAGTGTATGTACTGCTTAACAAAGGAATTAACACCTTTCTAATATTATCCTGAGTACAGCTTTGTCAGCTCTGTGTCAGCTTGAGTTAGGCAGCTGGGCTTTTTTTACTATGCACTTACTGGTATATACCACCATTCCCACAGTTCTTTAGCAGTATTGCTTATGGTTTCTTTTCCTGGGATTCATTGTCTGTATCTCACTTCTTTTGCTTTCATGTTTTGGCTTGCAAAGCCTGGGAATTTTTCTTGGAATAGAACTTTGCCACTGCTAAAACATGCCTTTTACTCATTGCATTCCTTTTAATTTCAGAACACTTTATTGATAGGTAAGCTGTTTTTCTGTTCTTGTAAGAAGTAAGGTAATTGGTTGGTTTCTGAATGAACAGGTTTATTGTTTATCCATTTTAGGGAGTGAAATGCCAATGGAACGTGAAATGGCAATGCATGCTCCAAAACCACAAAATGTTTTCAGTATCTTGTGTTCTTGTTTGGTACTTTCTGATTTTTCAGACTTTTGCATGAGCTGACTGAGGCTACCTGTAGGTAGTCTTCCATCTCTTATAAAAATGCTCTTCATTTTTTATATTAAAATCAAATAATTGGGGGCAGGGGGTTGTCAAAGGGTGGAGTTGAAGTAAAACATAGGTGAGACTGAAAAATTGTCTATCTTGATAGAGCAGGTTGCTACAGTGCACAGAATATTCGACCATTGAGGACTTTAAAAGAGAATTTGCTATTAAAATGTGCATTTGGATGTTAATTGTATAAGGTAATTGAAACTTATTTACAGTCAGTTCAGTAGCATTGTGCTTCTCTTCTCAAATTACAGGTGAGCGTTCTTACAGACCAGGTGGAAGCTCAAGGAGAGAAAATCCGGGACTTAGAAATCTGTCTTGAGGGGCATCAGTTAAAACTGAATGCTACAGAAGAAATGCTTCAACAGGTAAAAATCTAGATTGGAAAGTGTGTTGTATAATCTTCTCCAACAAAAGGTTGAACATATATGGTCAACTTGTCTGCATGTGTGAGTGCCTTTGGCAACAAGATAAAACAGGAAAAAAATGCCACTTATATTGTTCTCTTGCTGCTTTTCACATTTTTTTTTTCAATAAATGTTTTTTTGTTTTCCTGTTGCAGAAACATTTTACTGGCTGGTTGCATAATACTGTATGTGGCAGCATGTAAAATTAAACTATTGTGTCTTATTTGTACTGTGCTGACGAACTAAATTTGGTCGTGGTTGAGTAACTGGTTAGACAGGTTAAATGTATCTAATATATGTAGGAGTTATAGAATTAAGTTTTATTTAATTGTCTTCTGTTTTTGTATGGCTGTGAAGCTGAACAGGTAGTAAGCTGAAATTAATTACTGCATCAGGTTTGGTTCTACAACCATTTTTTGCTTAATTTTGGAGCTCTCCCCTTATTTTTTAAAGAAAATCAGTATACAAAGGCATAATTTTCTTTATTTCAGTTGAAAGTTTCAGGCTATGTGATTTAATTTTTGCTTTTTCATGTTACATGTTGAGGAAGCAGAACAGATGATAAATTGAATACCTGACATTTCATGTGTTACTGCAGAGCTGGCAGATCTGTTGATGCAAAAGAATTTTCCAGATGCAATTTGCGTTTGTTACAGATGCATCTACTGATGTAGATCAGTAGATGTCATCTACTGATAATACAGTACAGAGATATCAAAAATAGATTTGAAACTGTAACTAACCCTCAAAATCTATGCTAGAAATTTGCAGGATAGGCATTGTTCTTGATGAACTTACTTCTTCTCCCCACCCAAATTGTTGTGTTACATATTTACTATTTTAGTCTATGTGAAATGTACAAGTCTTTCTATGAACTAATCATAGCTTTAAATTATGACAAGGATTCCTGTAGGTATGCATGTAAACAGTAGCAGTTTCTATAAATAAACTTGTATCCTAAACCATTTAAAGTTATTCTACAAGCTTTAAAAAAAAAAAAATTGGTCACACAGAACTTTCACAGCCCGAAATGCTTCTAGCTGGGAAAAGTTTTATTCTCAGTCTTTAATGAGGGGACATTTTTAAAACTGCAGATAGTGAGTGCATTGAGCTTTTCAGTTAGATCTGAAGTGAAACTCAAAGAACTGTAACTATTTAAATTATGAAAATCTGTATTCAAATTTCAGGAAGGCATTCACAATAGAGTGTAGAAGTTTCCTGTTTCAATCTAAAACTACATAGTTATTCTGTAACTTCTACTACAAGTGTTTATTATTTCTCTGTCTTAAAATGTTCTGTTTTGATGGTCTTCTGAGGAAACGTGAATTTAAAGCCTGATGTAACTGAACACTGAGGCATCTGAAAACAAAATATAATAATGCATGTACATTAGTATTTCAGTGAAAGCATACGGCATTAGGTACACGCACAAATTGCTTACAAAGCTGATTCTGAAGTGATAAGCTACAAAAGTCTGTACTAAAGCTAAAGAAGTTAGAGAATCTCCAAATATGTTTAATATAAACCTTAAATCTAAATGTTGAGATTACTTTGAGCAGCTGTAATTGTTACAAATGGGGAGTAATTTCAGATTTATTTTCTTGTACACATATTAAATAGCAGTAAGCCCAAATTTGTTGATTGTTTTGTATTGTTGTTTTGAGATCTTAGATTTGAACATAATTTACAGAAATACTGACAAGTGTGTTAATTTCTAAGTGACAGATCTCTCATGTTTACAGCATGCATGATAGCTCAAATTTGGTTTGTTTGGTTTGGTTTGTTGGGGGTTTTTTTTTCCAAAAGAAAGGATTATCTAGGCCACAACTTGGTAAAAATTTGTGTTTCATTTTTACCATATGAGTTTGTCCGTTTGAACTTTGCGTAGAGACAGACACATAAACAAACACATACACTTAGGATTTTAATTTTAGTGTGGGTGATGTACTTTTAATAGCTGAACCAAAATTCAAAAACAAACTCAGTGTGAAAATGAGATATTTAAAATCTATTTCCTCACTGGAATGAGAAAAAAATATGTTAACATTTTAGTTTTGTGAACATTAAGAGCAAATTAGGTGAAATACTAGAGGGTGATGAGGGAATGGTAGTTGTGGTGTCTTTCTCACATGGATTACATCCCCCAATAGACAGTGGGATATGGGAAAACCAAGTTAGATCTCTCAAAATTTCAAGTCAGGGAAATTGCACATTTATTATGCCTCCACAGAGGGCCGTATTGGCTATGATTTATTTTGAAGGTGCTTTTCACAGTTCATCTTATTGAAAAGATTACCCTCTACAGGGAATGAGTTGAGATTTGGAGAGAAGAGAATGACCTGATAATGCAATGGTTAGGACATGCCTGCAAGATTCATGGCCAGTAGGCCTTCTTGCAGTTAATTTGTCAAAAATAGAGTGAGTATATGGCCTCAGAGGCTTCATTAGACTGATGGATCAATCACATTTTGTGGAGTGTTGGTTTCAGATCTTCTCAACCAGCAGTTGCTAGTGTCCTGCACAAGTAAGTGCTCATGATGCTTAGCAAAGAGATGAAAGATACTAGGGCTGTCATTGAGTTTTTCCATTAAAACTATTTAGTGGGTCTTTCAAGACAGTATTTCTTTACTTTTACAGTAAACTAGCTTATTTCTAATAAGAAAAAAATCATCTAGCTCTATGTTCCTATCTAAATATTCTTGCTTTTCATAAATACTACTATTATCTTCCTGAGATGCATGTAAATCCAATTTTTTTTCATGGTTCTGCTTGCTTATTTACCATACGTTGAACTCCACTGATTTTTACCTTTGTGAAATTAAGTTGACTGCTTCTGCTAAATGGAAACTGGAACAATAAAGATAATTGCCCTAACTTAAAAAATCTTTAATGTATATTAGTAGAACTAAGCTAACTGTAGTATGGATAAGCATATTATTTACTTATCTTATAAGCCATATACATGAGTCCGGGATAAGCCCTGTCTTTTTAATTTTAACTCTAAGAAAAGTGACTCAGTTAATTCTGTGCCCAAAATGCTACAATGAAAATAAAAATCATGTACTTCAAGATAAGTTAATGATGGTATCTGGTAGTTCCTCAACAGAAAGGGTATGTAATGCTATCCTGCAAAATATTTTTTGCTGAATCTATGCTAGCAGAGACTTGTCCACTCGGTCAGGGTGGGGTTACTGGCTAAAATCCTTCTAGCTTATGATTTATGCACAGTTGTTTTGAACCCTGCTACAAAGTGATCATGAAAACACTTCTGAAACAGCAGCTAAAATAAACTTTATATGAATCATATAAAATGGCTGTTTACCAGTTAGTGTGAACATCTTGATTGAGTAATAGTAGCAACAGATTATGATGATGCTTTGCAGAAAATCTTGATTCTTCATCACTCTAAGAGGATAGTGCAATATCCCTTAGTCAAAATGTGAGTGTTCAAGAAATGAGTTGAGCCAATCTACAGCTACAAAAAAAGAGAAGGCCTCATTCTTTCATCCTTCTCCCTGTTCCTGATGGTGTGCTTCTGCAACGTACTTTATACTGGCTCTCATGATCATCAAACTTTTTCCTCAGTGACTGGGAGAAAACTAACTTGGGGTTTAAAAAGAAGGGGATGTATTTCTCCTGGGTTAGCGTGTTGAAACAGCTCACAGAAAAGGTCAAGGCATGGCATGAGGGCAGTAGTGAGATGTGCACTTGACCTAGCTGTTTATGAAATCACAGCCAAAGAAAATATGGCTTAGCAGTGTTTGAGAAACAAACTTGTGAAACAGGTCCTGAGATGCCCTGGTATGCAGTTACAGATAATGTATGTGTGTTTTCGTTAGATGTGCTTACGGTGTCAAACTCAACATTTTGCTTTTGTAAGGATACTTACAAAACTGTAAAATAAGAACTGTAGTGTTCCACTACAGATTCTAATTAGGATAAGTATGTTTCACCTTGAAGGTGTTTGCATTTTCTTTCTTTAAAACAAAGGAAGTCTTTCAAAAATTCATGACAGCAAAGGACAAAACTTTAAATCAGTCCTTAAGTATGATTCTGGTTTGGGCCAAGAAACACATTTCCTTGGTCATCCTTGATAGTAAGTGTTAAGATTTTCTGGAGCAGGACTGGGAGCAAGATACCAGTTTAGTCTCACTGAATTGGCTTCCAGTGGTATCTATGTCTTGCCATCAATGTGTAAAGGATATGGTAATGCCAGCCAGTGTGAATAGTTACCTGCCTTGCCCCTTAGCATGTTGTAATGAATATGTCTTGAAATAAAATAAAAAAACCCACCCTCCTGGAATTATCCTATGAAAACAATTTATGCTGTGACAGTCCATTTCCAGTGTATCAGCTGCTATAAAATGTAAAATCACAGCCAATTTTAGAGAACAGTGATGTGTTATGTGTCTTATTCCAAGTTGGTGTGTGGCATTTCTAAGTACTTTCTTCCAGTCCATTTTAAGGAAGTTTTGTCTTTTCAAGAGGGGGGTCTTGAATATCTGCTATGTGAGCCTTGGGGGAACCTCCTATCAACTTGCTATCAACTTCTCTTTCATTTGTACTGTGTACAAATGTAGAATAGAATTGGAAAGCAGAAGTAATTTTTGCTCTGTAAAGTAGCCTAAACTGTCCCATAACAGAAAGTACCAGCCATACATAATGTAAACACATTGGTGCTAAGGAATCTATGCTGTCAGTCTTGACAGCTGTGTTACATCACTTTGAAAAGTGATTTGATTTGCACATACAGATTTCACCTCCACGTCTCTTTTAAGTGCATTTGTTATGGTAATTATCGTGAGTAAGAATAGTTAGTTACCTCTTTGCTATGCCTGTGCTGCGTTTGATTTGTTTAACAGATACTAGTTCCCATTGAAGCTCTCTGGCATAAAGTCTTAACAGTGTACAGTTTGCGTTGCCAATCAAAATGCTGGTCTGTGTGGCAGTGTCTTTCCTGTACCTGAACAAATCCTAAATGGGGTTTAACTGTGTGTTTCCACCCCTTTTTTTGACACATAATTCTTATTTCTGACATAGAATTGCAAAAAGCAATTCAGGGGACTCTTGTCAGATGGTTGCATTGTGCAGGCGTGATTGCGTCTTCCATCAAGTAAATTCTCTGGCAAATTACAAAGCATTTGGCTCTAGGATTCTTTCTGTCTTAAAAATACACGTAGAAACTGTTTCTCATGTCACTTTATGGCCAGCTTCTGCCTGGGTGCAAGGAGCAGGGGAATGTGTGCCAGGCAGTGCCCTTTGTGAAGCACAATGGAGAAACTTTTAAAAACCAGTGAATAAAAAGAATGCAGGGAGGAGCTGTATGAGAGTAGGAACCTTAATCTGACACAGTTTAGCGTGTACCTGTTCTGGTTTTGCAGTTGTCTTATGCTCCGGGGGGGACAGAAGCCTATCTTGCTTGCAGGCTATAAATCTGGTGTGTATCTGCTTGCTTCTCGGGAACTTTGCTGGCCAGGAAGGATCGTTCCTTCAACTTTCAGTTGCCGGAGTTATCTGATCTTAGATGAATTTCAGCACTTGTTTATAGCATGCAGTAACTCCTTGCCAGCAGCTAGCTTAGTGTTTCAGATTTTGAAGTGTGCTCTGTGCTGCTCTGGTGTGAGGCGTAAGGTTTTCAGAGCGTGCCCTCAAATTGTGCAGCTTATCTATGCAGGTGAGCATTACACTGCTTTGTTACTTTACAGTTAATGTAGGCATGAATCTGTTCCTCAGGCGTATGCAAAGGGTTGTTCAAATTGGCAGTGCAATGGGAATTTCTGTCCTTTCCGTTGCTTAACTATATAATGGGCAAATGATGAATTGGAGGGCTGTAATTCACTGTCTGCTACTGACTTGCACCATTTCATGGTGATTACAGATGTACATTGCTTTCAGCTGTGTTTTCAGTTAAGCAAATATCTTATTTCTACCACAGCTGACACACAGCACTTGAAAAGTGCAGTCCTCATTAGCGGTGGTTCTTGCTGAATTTTGCTTACCAGGTAGGTAGCTCGGTCGGTCTGTCTCAACTGCGATAGTAAGGATGAAAAGTATGAAATTTATTGAGTGTTGTATTTTCTGCAGTGCACAAGTGCAAAATGGGTTCTTTAGGGTTTTTTCCCCAACCTGACTAAAATCTTACTTACGGTTTCTCAATCAGTATATGGCATGGATTCTATCTTCTGTTATGTGGTGTGCTAAATGTCGTGGAATTTTCTTTGCTTGCAGCTGCCAGCCTGGAAAAGTGTAGAGTCCTCTTTCTAAGTTATTTTCTGTCCTGTTAAATTTTACAAGCTGCTTTACAAGAATTGGGTATTTCCAAGAAAACAAAACGTGAAAGTGAGTTATAGAGCATGTGCTTCAGTTTATTGAAATATTGAAAATCAAGATGAAATATTTTAAAAATATACAGTGTGAATTTTAAAAATACAGTTGTATTTGGAAGTAGTTTGCTGTTCATTGATCTGTCTGATACATGCATATTGCAGCTTCTGCATGACTTATCTTTATAATTATTCTACTCTAAAATAGCTTTTTTCCTAATTTTTAAAACTGAAAGTTTAGTTTTTAAAAAAGAACTTTGATAAATTGTAGTAAATTTTAAAATTAAATACAAGTATCTTCTTTATAAACAAGATTTGTTAGGACATGTTCTATTTCTGTTCTGTATTTCAGCTCTTTAAGGTCTTCCTAAAGCTGCTACAGCCCAAATTACCATTTTGCCTGTCTTATCTTTTCTTATTTAAAACCAATAACATAAATTTCTATTTTCTTTTCTTACAATTGCATATTTATTCTGGCTGAATTCAAGTTGCATCATACCACTGAAATACACTATAATTTCTCTGTAACAAAATGGGTCACATTCTTAATGAGCTGTTCACTGTGAGCATCTGCTTGAAGATGAAAATAATTGCTTCCAGATGTTACCATTTCGAGCAGGGACATTTACTTTAAACGGCACTTTCTTCCAAAGCAAAAGTTAGACTGTCTAGATGCAAGAGAAATTGTCAGCTGTTTTAAATCAGTGTAGCTCCATTGAAAACAAACCAGAGATAGTTAGCTATTTTGTCTATTTTAAGGCAAGAGTTTTATGTCAGTTTATACTAGCTGAGAATCTGATTCTCCAGCTTCGGAGCAAACAGATTTTGTTTGAGTTTATTTTAAAAAAACCCTACACATTAGCTGCCTTCAAGTTCACTTATACCAGCTAGTGCCTTAGTGTTCACATGGAGCTGCTGAACTCAAAGTGAGAGGAGTGAGGTATTACTCTCCGTTCCATAACTTAAGTGTAATTTGGTAGTCTACAGGATAAGGAGGGAGTAATGCTAGATGGTGCATTCAAAGGACAGATGTTTTGTTATACGTCTAGAGAGATGCCATGTCTCCTTGCCTTATTAAGAAATCTTTCTGTCATATCATGGAATACCATGTCAGTGTCAAAAAAAAAAAAAAAAAGGTCTAAACATTGTTTTGGTTCAACAGTGAATAGAGTCTATCCATGGGACCAAAGTCACCTCATCCTGCTAGTCTTTTTGATGTTCGGTGGCCTTAGTTTCATATCAAAATTCTCATTTATAGCTACATATTAATCTGCAGAAGTCTGCTATGTTAACAGCTGTACAGAGCCTGTTCCAGTCTGGACTGGAATGTGCCTCTGGAACTTGTGCAGATTAGTGTTTTTCTGGAAGACAGAGGAGTTATTTGGAGTTATAATTGTAATTTGTAATCACCTTTGTAGAAAGCAGCTACTGCTGAGATTTCACGAGGTGACTGCCCCTTCGAGTTTCTCAATAAAAAAAGTCAGTGCACTATCTTTTCCTGATTAGTGCTTGGTTTATTTTATTTGGAGAAAAAAAAAACCTAACCATGAGGCTACATTTTTGTTTGTTTTCCCATCCATACACAAATATCATTGTCAATGTCAGCAGGAGTGGGCATGGCACTGGGAATAGTGGGTGGCTTAGATAATTGGTGTTGCAATTCAGATGCAAGTTTACTACTATTTTTAATTTGGGCAGTATTCCCCACTAGACTAAAACAATTTGCATGTTGAGCGGATTTGGGTTCCAAATGAACTTTTAACTGTATAATTTTTAAAATAACCTTTGTGGCTTCCTCAGCTCCAAGCTATGGTCTACAAAATACTGTACAGTTTGTGGAAGAGGAAGAGATGAGAAAAGGGTGATGGGCAGGGCAGTTTCTGATCACTCAGTAACATCAGCATAGATCCAGATGGCAACTTCAGTTAAGACACTTCCATGTAATTCAAAGCAGAATCTGCTGTGATTCCTCAATGTGTTTCATATGATCAAAACACTAATGTGAGTTACGAATTAACATAAAATTTTTTAACCATCTAGAAACCTGCATTGTTTTGTAAAAATTAAGTAGGCATTTGGAAAGTTAGATATGGATCTTTTAGTAAGGCTTAAACTCCTGAATGGAGTTTTTTTCTCTTTGAAAATGGAGGCCAACAGAAGCATTGTATATACCTAATACACTCTGTTAAACTTTGGAAGACTCTTTGCTTTGGATTTCTTGAAAGCTAAGAGGTGCAATAAAGGTGTAAATATTGAATGTTTTCCAAACACAGTGATACTACTCTGTCCGAAGTATGCCTTTCTCTGCAATCTGAAAAACAAACTCAGGGCACACAGGCAGAGAGTCACGGCCAATTGTTTCTCCTTTACACTGTTACTCAATTTAGACGTTGCCTTTTAGGGTTCCAGTTAGGGCATACCACTTTTTATTCACTGCTGTTCCCTACACATCCTTCAAAAGTTAAAAAGTACTACATGGTGCAAACTTTAAAGTACTGTAAGCATGACTGCAGAAATGTTGCTTGTCTTTAGTACTTTATTTTGGTTAGAGTGCTCATTCTGTAATGCTGTCTTTACTGAATAACGTGTGATAAGAAATTCTAAAATGTTTCATTGTAATACTAAAACGTAGCTTTGTCTGACAAGTATTTTAGGAAGTAGCCAACTGTTTTGTAATGTGTCATGTGGCATTGTGTAGGTTTGTGTTTGTTCAGCCTTAGTATTGTTTTCTGATTTCATGTCTTGCCTGGGGATTAACTCTGCCACACATTTTCTTGAAGTAGGGAGGGGGACACAGTGGTTTAGTAATTAACACAGGAGAACGTTTAGGTGAAAATAGCTGCAGCACTTGAGAAACACACAGTTCTAAGTATATATGCTTTGGAGAGGTAATTTGCTGTCATATGAGTTTGCCAATCACTCCATTATTTATTTTTAGTTACTTTTTCTGCCCGCAGTAAATGTTTACAACACACCTATCTTGCTGCATTTTTATATTTTGTCATTGTATAGCAGTAGCAAGTGTGACTTTTGAAGAAGTGAAACATTTTGCTGTTGTACTGAAAGCATGAAACAGCGGGGTAGAGACTTTAGTATGGGTCTGCCAATAAATCACATAGCATTCTGTCAGGTGTTTAAACAAATAACTGGAGAAGATTTTCTGCTCTGCTTTCAGGAGTTGCTAAGTCGAACATCACTAGAGACTCAGAAATTAGATCTAATGGCTGAAGTTTCAGACCTGAAGATTAAGCTTGTCGGTATGGAAAAGGAGCAGAGTGAATATGAAGAGAAACAGAACAAAGCTGAGGTGAGTTTCTTTTATTAGCTTGTTTTGTGTTTTTTTCTATCAGGTGTGTATGGTATGCTGTTATACATCTAAGCTTTTGAGCTGAAATCAGCATGCAACAGGATTTTCTGTGCTTACAGCACAGTCCCTATCATTGATGCTGTGAATTCAGTGAGGAATATGATTATGCATTTTTGGAATGTGGTTTATTTTCCCCTCTCTCATTATACTTCAGAGGCTGCTGTTTGGCTTTCATCAAGGCACAAAGTGCCTTCCAGAAGCATACATTACAGTTGGCATTCACTTAACCCTTTCCTTCCCACAGGAGCTGGATTAGCATGGCCACATGAGGCCTGCCAGGGCTCTTCTGTTTCCTCACTGTTGTGGCTGAGAAGATCGTCAGCTCAGTAGTATCAGGGGTGCTACAGACAGTGAGGGGATCACCCTTGGTGATTTCAGTGCATTCCTGGCACTTGAGAGGGAAAGACAAGGGGCAGGGCGTTTTCCTCAAGTGAGCCTTTCCCCTTGGCGTTACATAATAAAAAACAGGGGGGGAAAGAAAGGAAAAAAAAAAAAAAAGAATTTTTGGAGGCAATTATAATCCTTACTCCCCTTCAGATGTGGAGAGTCCTGGACATCAAAGCAGCTTTGCTTTTTGCCGTACCATTAAAGAAAGAGAGTATGAAATGGGGAGTCACACAAACAACACCCATTTCATGGCAGTGAGCGGCAGCAGGGAGCTGGGAAGGAATGGGATTGTGGAAGAGTAATTCATACAAATTGTCATGTGTTGCCCTGCTCAGTGGTCCTGTGAGGGGATGAGCTAGCAGGAGAAGATTACCTGACAGGGGAGGATTATCAGATCCAAGATTTACACATTGCTGACTGAAAAAAGACTGTATGTTCCTCATTGACTTAGAATTTGAAATCCAGGCAGTGTTAGAAAACTAACTGCTCTCCATTATGTTGCTAGTGGAGTATTTGATAACTATGCATATGTAACTTACCTGCAGTGACATAATATTTTTGGGGTGTGTTTGTTTCTCGACTTACTTATCCTCTGAAGTTTTCTTTAGAGATTAAAAGATAGCTTAAAGAGAGCAATTGCTGGCAGAGGTTGCAAGCCAGAGAGGCACCAGCTGCTGTTTTTACCATCTGTGGCCTTCTCATGCTCTTTCACCCGTAATTGTGTCTGTGTACAGAAGGCCTAAGCAGCCTCATGCTACCTGAAAATGGAAACAGGTTGGTGCAGCACCTCATTGCTACAGATGGCAGCCCACTCCCAGCAGCAGCCTCCTGAGAGGCCTTCAGTGCTTCCCATTACACCTCAAATGCCAGGACACAAGGCTGCCTAAATTATTGCAGGATGTGCACAGGCAGCCTGGCTCCTGGAAGGGAAGGAAGCTTTTGAGTACCTTTGCATTGAGAGGACTTTTAAGCACTCCCCCTGTGATGGAACGAGTCTATGATCTGTGAAACGTGTCTCTGCAACAAGGTGTGTGGCCCCCTTGAAGGGAAAAGTTGAGCTTTATGGTCCTGGAAGCCTGTGGTGTAATGCTGGGTGATAGGAAACATTCCTGCTGAGATGGAAAAGGATTCTAATCTGATGGAAAAGTTGAGAATCATTGTGTTAAGTGTGCCCTGAATTATTAACTACCCTGAGATGTGATTAGATTTCTGGCCTGTTGAAAGCCACAAACCTGTGCGTACAAAGCAAGGAGAACAGGTGTTGTAAGTAAAGCTGTGGGAAATAAACAGCATTTTTGGCTGCCTCACTGAACCATTGTTAAAATTATTTCAGCTTGTCCTGAATAAGCATTAATCCAATTTGTCAAGATAAACAGGCGTTGTTTCCAATTAGATAGGATGTTTCCAATTAGATAGATTGAATTCTAATGCTTGAACCCTATTTCAGGTCCTTTTACTGTAAATTTGACTGATTTTTTCAATACAAACACAATTTCAAACATCAGAATGAAATTTATTAATTTATTTTCTTCGTACTATTAGACTCAACTGCTGCTTACATTTGGTAATAGTTTGAATGTCTTCCTGAACTCCTTGCCTCCACTTCCCAACTACATCTTTCTAGTGAATAAACCACTCTTATGAACACTGTCTACCTTTAATTTGCTCTTGTTTCTGCGTACACAGTTGTGTTGTGGTAACCTAATGGCTTTGGAGTGAGATAGTTCTCCAAACTGACAGTAACAGAACAAAATTAATCTTGCTGTAATTGTATCTCTGAATATCGTGACTACTACAACATGCCTTTATAGTGTATAATGCCACAAATGAAATTGCAGTTAGTATTTTTACTTAAGTGGAACAAAGCTATTGGTGACAGCTAGAGCCTTTCTTACAGACAGCAGCTGGCCAATTGCTGCTTTCAAGACTGAGTTTAGGTTTGCCAGAGGTGAGCACAACAGTGATTTGATAGATTTCCTGCTATCAAAAGCAGTAGTTCTCAGTTTTCACCCTAGTGCTGCATGTGTTGCATCCAGTAGTTAAACAGCTTGTTAATTATACTTCATGGCTGACCCTGCCATTTCTAAATATAATAGCAGGTTTTAAAAGGTTTAAAATTAAATGTGACATTGCAGAGTAATTCAGCTAAAACATGTTTGCTCTGTACTCTTTGTGTCAGCTTCTTATACAGCAGCTGTTTCCAGTCACATAGAATTTATCTATAGAAATATCTCTCTGGTGGGGTTGGGGGGAAACAAAGCAAATTAAGATATCCTTCTAAATAAGAGCAAGTTTTCATGTGTCAGTTTTGTTTCACTTTATCTTGTGCAGCTGTGGTTTAGTTTTGGTTTTAGTTAGCAGCAAAGAGTTTATCAAGCATCTCTAACATCCTCTCAAAGGTATTAATTTCACACAGAATGCCACTTGACTCTGGCTCTTCAAAAGCACATGCTAAATTTAAAGTGCCATTTATATATACATATATATATATATAAAACAGGGGCCAGGAGAATAGCTGCTTGTAAACAGACTGTCTCCCTTGTGGCTTTGGCATTCTAAAAGGTTTTTTAGATGATTTTGTCATTCAGAAGTTCTACTTGTGCTGCAGCAAGGCTGTGAAGGTTTCTGAAATCCCACCTGAGGGAGTTTGTGTAGCTTTTATCTGAGAAGCCTTAGAAATTTTGGAGATATATTTTCTTAATGCAGCTGGGTATGAGCGAGCAGCATTATCAGGTGGTTAATGGCAGCCCAGGTGCCTACTCTACCTCAGCGTAGACAAAAGAGACCTTCTGTCACTATCAGGAGACTGCAGAAGTAATTGTCCATTTCAGCTTGTATAACAGCCCTTCTTCTGTTCTACTTTTTCTTTTTTAGCATGGGATAAATTTTGTGGGTTTTGCTTTTTCGTACTGAGGATCTGAAGTTTGCTATAAGTTGTTGGGAAGCATTTTGTGGCTCTTGTGTGGACACTTCTGAATTAAATATCTAGTTACTTGCAGTTTCAGAGAAACTTGAGTCAGTGAGCCACTGACTCTGGCTGGGGAGTGTGGTACATTGTCTCACCTGAATCAAACCCAAGATACAGTATGTTAGTGTTAGTAAACCTTCATGCTGTGAAAGAATCTAAAAAATGAGAAGCCATTTCTGCCTTGGAAGTAGGAACAACTGCAAAGACATATATTGCAGCTGGAGTTCATCTGTTTCTCCTCCATAGACCTCTTATCCTTCACTGGGATAAGGATTTCTGCCATTTCTGTAAAGTTTGCCCTGAGGGAAGTCTGCATGGACACAGTGTTTCCCATTCCTGTTTTCACTGTGAGGCAAAAGAGAAAAGAATTACAAGGTGGCAGCAGAAGTGTTTCTGAATTCTCCCAGGTTGCCACAACTGCAGCAGCTGTCAGTTTGTGCTCAAATGTCTGTGTATCTTTTTTGAGTAGTGGTTCTTCAGAACTTTGTATGGGTTAACAGTGTTCTCTGTCAAAGACAAGTACAGACTAAAAGCCTTGGTGCTTGAAGGAAAGCAAGGGAGATGGATTTGTGCCCTGACAATTCCAGTCTCCAGTTGGTACTGCTCAATGAGATACTGGATTGTGGAGATGATGGTAAAAAAAGAAACAAAATCAAAGCGTGGAAGGTGGAGGGGTTGTGGACAGTATCTAAATTGTAAATACGCTGACACTATGGATGTTCTGCTTTGCAGTGCACCGATAAGGGGGTGAGTTAGCTAGGGGGATATTCTTAGCAATGTCCAACTGTTGTAAAGTGGCTGATGTACCCACTGAAATACAAAGGATATGGTTTCACTCAGAGGGGCTTTTCTTAATCTGTGCAGCCCTGGCAAAACATGTCAGCCTATAAAAAACTGGATATTGCAGTGGGCCCAGTACTCCTCTAAATGTTTTGATTGTTTATGGAACTAATCCTCATTTATGTGCATTAAAGCATTGTTGGATGAAAGAGGATGAGCATCAGACATTGTGAATCTTGATTGAGAATAAGATGTGTAAAGTGAAGTATATCCAACTGCTTTTCTGAATTTCATCTTAAGCACAGTGCGCTAGAAAAATGGGAAACTCTTTACCTAACTGATACATACATTTATGAAAGGAAATCTTTGAAAATGTTTCAAGTTGACTGGGGATGCTGATGCATTTTGAGATTGGTTGTGTTAAAATTTACCTGGCCAGAATAGTGTCCTGTCCTTGCAGTAGCTGTTCCCTAGCTTTGAGATTATTGGTTCACCAGAGTTGAGATTATAGGAAGACTGCTGTGCATCAAATGTATTCCACTTGCGAAGATTGAGAAATCACAAAATTTATATTAATGTATGTGAGAATTAAGGGAAAGGCACTCTAAGCTTGTAATACCTGAGAAAATACCTAGCACTGTTTGCTGATGAGTTAGGGAATTTAAGTGAAATGTTATATAGATTTTTAATACTTGTCTTTGGTTTGCTTTCTGTAGCTGGATTTTTTGGTGTACATCATTAATACTCACAAATTCAAGAAGCTGGCCAGCAAATCAATGCACTTCAAAGTAATTGCTTTTTCTTCTGTGGGATCCTTTGATTTCTCCTGTGTGTGTTGCTTAACTCTTTCCCCATGTCAAGATACTGCCTATCTAGCAAGCTAGGTAATGGAGTTATTTTTCTGACCCATGATAGACCTGGAAACAGAATTACTTTACTAGTAAATTCTGTGTATAATTTGTGAAAGAGTAGGTTATGGCCCTAACTGAGCACTTGGCAATTTCTTCCTAGTGTGGATGATTTGGCTGGGTAAATTAATGTAATCAAATCCCATTTCAGCAAAGGTATGCCTCTGAGACAGCATATTAAAATGCATTTCAATTTTTCTCAATATCTGACTTCAGCTGACTTTATAAGTTCCCAAAAATGAGGGGCCAAATTCTTATCTTCAAATTAGAATTGGAATCATTAATTAGTCTGGAATATAGATTCTCTTCTATTTAAGATGTAGCTTTGTGCAATATTCCAGGTTTATACCCATTCATATGTGCTTTATCAGAAGGGAAACACATCATCTGTTGGTTTTTAGTTGGCCTTTGATGTGTTTCATGTATTTCTTTATGCTGCAACTGTACAATTATCTTCTTCGCATCATATTCTTTCTCATCTCTTCTTTTTTTTTCTTTTTGTTTTGTCTTTTTTCCCCTTCTTCCCATGTTTTCAGTCAGTAGTGAACCTGATCAGTGAGCTACAGGAGCAGATGTGTAGACTGCAGCTGGAAATTAATAGTAGAATTCAAGAAAGAAAGTCTCAAGATAGGAAACCAGACTTGACACCTAATGGTCCTCAATCTAGTCCAAGATCAGTGGTAGAGACTCTCAGCCAGAAGGATTGTTCTCAGTGTGACGTACGAGAAGTACAACTTAGCAGAAGCCTGTGTATTGCCTTTTCTCTTTTTGTGCAGAAACTAAATTCCACTAACCAGAGCTATGTTGTGAATTGCTAGCATTGATCTTTGTGGCTTTAGTTAGCAAAGAATGAGGTGGTGATAAAAATTACCAAAAAAAAACCCCCACCTCAGACAGCTTACCCCTGATAACTGGAACAAATATGGTGGCCATTGATTTCTGCCTACTAAAGCACAGATATATGCAAGAGCCAATTTCCTCTTTCAGGTTTTTTATGATTTTTTACTTGTAGGTTTGTAGTGCTGGTGGTGTGGGGTTTTTTTTAATTTATTTTGAAGTTTGGGATTTTTTTCCTTAGTTGAGATTTACCTGTTTGATATGCAGCATGCTAGCATGGTTTGGTAGTTTGCTAATTTTCCTCACGATAATGTAACTCTAGCTGTGCATGATGGTGCACCCTAATCAGTCCTCTGAACACAGATTATTAATTCCTGAATATTTTAAAAGCTTAAACCAGACATAAAATACAGTTTCAGGTAAGACTTATCTGAAATGTTTCCTTTCTTTTTCTAATGATAATGTTAAAATTAATAAAAAGAGCCATAATAAAAGTAATGTTTGTACCTTAAAAACAACAAATCCAATACATTTTTGTTTATTCTCTGACATTAGCAGTCACCAGGAAAGCATTTTTGAAATTACATTACAGATCCTAGTTGTATTTGATCAGAAGTATGTCACGTGTCAAAACAAACTTCACATAAAGTGCTTAAATTTGCTGAAGGTGGAATGATACTGGTATGCCTGAAAAAGTCTAATTTAATATTGCTATTGGATCAGTTTGCTTTAGTTGCCACATCTCTTTAGTTAAAATCTGGATCCTGAGAACTCATAAGTAATCTGCTTATATTGTGAGGGAGTTTTTCAGTAATTTTTCTCATAGGTTTAATTTACAAAAATAACTAATTTGGGTACAATGCCTATTTTTAAAGTAGTGCTATTGTTTCTGAGCTTGCCTCTGTCCAGAACTGATTAGTGAACTATTAGACTACAGTACAGGCTGCATATTGGGGAAATAATGAGAGTTAAATCTGTAAGTCATTAAAAACAAACATTAATTTAATCCAATATAATAGTAGGGCTCTTTAATGTACATGCTGTATAGGGTTCCAAAATTGGATTACTCTTCCAAATTTTTCCTTTCCTCTGTTCGTTTTAAGACATTTGGTCTCTTCAGAGCTCAATCAAGGATTTAATGATACTGTCCTTCAGAATAAATAATAAGATACTCTTCTATCAAGGAAAGGGAGGGGGTACATTTAAGAGACAACTTTGTCAGAGGAAAAGACAGAGAGTGCTAGGAACCCTGGCTGGCTGCAGCTCTAAGCTGCATCAACTCCGTTTGCAAAGTGGCAAACATGGGTGCTGAAAGTAGTGTATTTGTAGCTGTATTTGACTGTATGTGTGTGGTATTAAATGCTGCAACTTGGTAGATACCGTTTAGTCTGTGTGTTACTTTTCTTGGTGAGCACCTTAAACACCTGTCTGGGGAGAGGATTGTCATTTTAATAAAGTTAGTAATCTCTTAGCACTGCCTGTTTCTGCTTACTTTCTGAGGTGGCAGAAAAATAAAATAAAAAAACACCCAAAGAAACAAACAGGCAAAAAATTCTCAACCCCCCAAAAAAACCCCGATAGTTAAGGTTACATGAGACTGCAGTTGTGGATTTTTCTGCTCTTTTTCACTGAGAGGCACACAACTTCACCAGGCTCAGCTATCTTCCTTAATATGACTAAGGAATTAGTACATAATTTCAAGCGGAGAGTTTGGGAAAGTATTCCTTCTCTCTCAATTCAAAATAGATTTTGTCATCTTAGACTAGGTCACTGGTTTTAATGTGGTGGTTCAGTGTTCGTTACTGCGTGGTTCGTGCATGATCTTCAATTCAGCACTATGAGAAATAAATATCTACCAGAGAAATCTTACTTTTAACTGCTTTTCTTCTTTTTCAGAGTTTGCTACAGGAACTTAGACACCTCAAATTTAAAGTTGAAGAACTGGAAAACGAAAGAAATCAATACGAGTGGAAATTAAAAGCAACTAAAGTAAGCAAAATACTTGGCGTTTACTAATGACAGACTTATTTCAGCTAGAAAGGAATATGCTTCTCTTTTTATCAGTATTTACTTTTCTTACAATTGCTTTGTGTCATGGCCTACTATGGAGTAAAGTTTTCATCAACTATCTTCGGAATAAGTATTTTGGTTTAAAGTTTTTGTAACTTCTTTTTATGCCTTTTGCTCCCTCCCTGCAGTTACCAGTCTTCTACCTTTCTGTAATTCTTAATAAAAAAAACCCAAACAAACAACAAAGGCATTTTGACGTACAAACGACTTGTTCTGAAGAAAGGCCTCTTTGAAGGTTTTCTGTACTTTGTGTAATGGTGACAAGTCTCTGGACAAGCTTTCCAGACTGAAGAGAAGAGACATGCAAAGTTGGTTGGGTGTTCACTTAGTATGGAATTTATTTTAATAGACATTAAGCCTAAAATACACCATTAGATCATCTGCTTTGACTTCATGAATATCAAAGTGCATAGCTGACTTACCCTTCTGTTGACCTTAAATCCTGGAAAACTGTTGGATCATAATCTGGCGAAACTTGATGTCTGCAATATTTCATTTTCCTCTGTAATTAATTTTTCTAGTTGAATATTCTCATTGTTAAACAGTTGCCCTTTATTTATAGTTTGATTCATTATTTTTTTTTTAACCCTTTTCCACTAGATTAAAAAGCACCTCATTATTTTTCCCTGTTGAGGTACACTTTTGTGCTGTAATCACATCTCCTTTCATTTGTGTATACTGCAGTCCCTGTTCATATGAATAACTGACTTTTTTGAGTTGTGGTTGGATCTTGGAAAAACATTTCAAATTATTAAACTAAGTTTTCTTTTTAATACTTGTAGCTTGATCCCAAAATGAAAGACAGCTATTATTTGTATTAGCATTTGTTTCTTTTGAGAATTCTTGGGTGAATATTGAAATGTTGCTGTTGTATGTTTTTTCCTGTTAAGATAATAGCTCTTGAATCCATGAAGATGTTTTCTCTGACATGGTGGATGTGATCAGTTCTTTGGGAAAATATTTTCTCAAGCAGTGTGTGGCCAGCTGCCAAGACAGATAAAAACTGTGGAAAGAGTAGGAGCAGAACGAGCATAAGAAGAATCGTAAAACCCATTGAATACGAGAAGGTGCAGAACTAGAAAGGAGAAAATAGTACAGGGAAAGAGAGAGGAAGCAGAAAAAATTATTGTAGAGATGACAGGAATGAGACATTAAAGAAAAAGAGGGCATTTAAAAAAGCTATGAGATCAAATGGACTAGGGGAGGCAAATCCAAATCTGGTACTAAGAGGTCTGCAGCTTTTCTCTTCCTGTTGCCCCAGCTTCTTAGATGAGAAATTGAAATATTTCCATAGCTGGATATAAAAAACATATTAGTCACTGGGAAGTGTAGGAGCCCTTCAGAGGTAAAATAAGGCAGATTCTTCTGTTCCGTATGGAACGGCAGGCAGAGCACTGATCTTTTGTTGAAGTCCGGCTGCTTGCTTCCTGGTGAAACTGTTTGTGTATTGGAGTAAATTACTCCATTATTTTCCCTGTTTGGATAATGTTATTTGGTGTTTTGCTTTATTTTAGTATTTTGAGAAACTGGTCACATTAGTGATTTTTTGATTGTTTTCTTTTTTCTTTTTTTTTTTCCTTTTTTTTTTTAATTGCAAGGAGGTTTAGTATGCTTTTGCTGGGGGAAGTGCAGAATGTTGACATAGAGGCTTCAAGGCTATTAAACTCTTAATGAAGCTACTGACTGAGTAAAGTATGCTCTTGACAGAGTTTCTTGTAAATAGGGAGAGTCACTGTATTTCAAGCTGTGGACAATCACAGAATTCTTCTCCCTCTTTATTGCTGAGATCTTCAATGTGTGATACTCTAGGCCGATCTAGTGGCCTTACAAACTGCAGGAAGTGTAAATGAACCATTGACACTTTGTTGCATATATATGCAAAGCCATGCTTTGTTTCTAACCGATTTGCTGTAGTATCTGATGTGAGGAAGAACAGTTTTGTTATCCTGCTGAGAAGAGGGCTCAGCATTAATGGATTCTTTGTTATATTAATAAGTAGTAGCTAGGATAAAACCCCAGTATTTAAAAACTGCTTTGTTATCTTTTCATGCAAAACTGAGGAGTTTCCCTATAATAGTGAGTATTACATGAGCATCATTGTAGCATCGAGAGCTTTCTAGAGTTTACCTACATGAATCCTTGAAAATTTTTACTTTCTGTAAGTCTCTTTTCTTCAACAGCTAATTGCATTAGAAAAAGTGAGCTTCTGTAAAAGGAATAGGATAGTAGCACCATGAAATATGTACAGTTGTTATAGTGTTTATGAAATGTCCAGAGCTGGGAACAGGGCATGAATCAATGTAAAGTGTAATGCTTAGAAATCTTCTAGTTCATGGGAAAGAATCATAGAGGATCGGTGATGACATTGTTCTGAGTTTTATCTATTCTCTTTCAGGCTGAGATAGCCCAACTTCAAGAGCAGTTAGCTCTCAAAGATGCAGAAATAGAACGCTTACAAAGTCAGCTGTCTAGGACCTCATCACATAGTGAAGTGGCAGAAAGAGGTAAGAGGAGGGGAAATAAAGTTAAAAATCCAAAACCCTACTTTAACTTCACCTGGCTGGCAGCTTGGCTCAGTATTTCAAAGAAATGCAAGGAAGTACAGGAATGGACTTACAGTATTTATTTTGGGAAGAAAAATGGTGCAAATATATTTTGTCTTCTGGTAGAGGCCTTTACTATGTGAAATTCTTCCCAGTCTAGAGGCAGTACAAATTGCAGTAAGTGTCCTACGGGCGCTGAAACTTTTTCTACTGGAGTTTTATTTATAATTGAAAGAGTCATTGCGGTTCAGTGGGAGTATTTTATTTTATTTTTTTTTTGTGGCTATACCTTCAGAATTTTTTGAAGGATATTTACAGTTTCCATTTTTTAAGAAGAAAAAAATCATCACGGTGGTACCTAAGCATAATGTTTAAATGTCCAAACGTTTAAAACGTAGACATTGATTCACGTCTTCCCTTTCTTCAGGACAGTATCTCGTTTTGGCTCCCTCTCCCATGAAAGGTTAGACCAGCTGGTCTTTCAAGGTCCCTCCCAGCCCAGGCTGTTCTATGATTCTGTGATAGTGCAGGTTTCTGTTTTAAATCTGCACTGTTGATGCAGGTCAATGGCAAATAAACTGGTTTGTTTAGCCTTCAATCTCAACCAGTCATGTCACAATTCTCTGAAGTATTGACTCCTGGAGCTTCTGTCAATTGCTGGGCTGTGAGCAATATGATATTAGTGACCTTTTTCTTCTGTGATACTGACACTTACCCATGCAGGAATATTTACCACAGTGCATCAGCTTAGCTGCACTAACTTCTTCTGTGGGTGTTAACTAATACTTCCAAAAAGTACCCTTGTTGAGATGTGACTTTTGAAGTGTTGTGCTACCTCTTCCACAAGGGCTTACCAAGAATCTCTTTACAGGAATTAATGCAGATGGGTCTTTTCTAAAAGACTCTGTATTTTGACTGTTGTTTATTTCAGAGAAGTGACTTAACATATACTTGGTGCTGATTTCACTCAGCTGCAGAGCTTGTGCATGTAGAGCACTGCATGCCTAACTAGAAAATCTGGTTTGTCTAACAGCGGTATTTTGTAGAGGAATTCTTCTACTAATAGAATTTTGTATTTTCTATGAGACTCCCAAATAATTTTTGGTATTTCAAAGGAGAGATAGTGGTATGACAACAAACCAAGAGTTCAGCGACCTTCAGCTTCTAGTAGTGTGTCTGTTCCTGTTCATGCTGAAGATGGGTGAAACTATCCTTGGTTCCAGTGGGGAGAAGAATCAAACCCTGTACAGATTCTTTAGGGTACATTTAAGGAAACCACATAGACTATATTTGAATGGAAAGTGTGTGAAGCAGTAATAATTCTCCTGTAAAAAAATTATTGATTTACCAGATTTTTAAGTGGTCTTCTCAAATGAAGTTGAAAAATGATGTCAATGTACTTGTGGTATGCTAGAATGCATATTCTAATTAAACTGCAAAATTTATCTAATATGTGCTTTTTCTACATACTTGATTTGACTCTCACCATTTGCCATCGTAGAGGAAGTTTATAGGAGAAGGCTAAAAGAAAAACGTAAGCCTTGCAATTCACTTTTGGCTTTATCTCACTGTTCCTTTCACACAAATTATAACTCAGATGCATTCTGCAGCAATAATTCAATGTTTGTTTAGATTTGGCTGTCTAATTGTAATATACATGAGACATTGCTTTCATTGCTTGCAACAAGCAGACAGCTACTTGCCCTGTTTAGTAATATTTCACTTTAGAAAAAAAAAAAGTCAGAGGTTCACAAATCAGATAGTTGGACTTCAAAGGGACATTGTCAAGGTTAACAGACCCAAAACTTGAGCTTTACGACTTTCTATTTGTGCATATGTAAAACCAACATAGTGTCTGGAAAGATTACTTTGTTTGAAAGCCTGCTTCCTTGGAGGTGAAAGATTTGAGGTTTTTTAAAATCAGTGCAGTAAATTTAGAAAAAAAAAAAAAAGTCTAAATTATAGTGTTTCCATACTTTATGTTGTTATAAATACTGTAAGTAAAGTTTGCTTGAATGTGCCCAAATATACCTTGACACCAGTTCTCTTTGAAGTCTAATATTTACAAAGATTGGTTAGTAGGACTGTGTTGTGGGTTTTTTTAATGTCTTTTAAAAAATCTTCCAATTGCATGCTTACTGCTTGCTGGCTTTACATTTTGATTTGGCTGTCTCTGTGCATGTCTTGTGTTACAAGTGCTCTCTTTTGCAAGAGAAATGCTTGTAGCGTTCATTTACATGTTCTATAACTTAATCGTTAAAAGGTGTGTATTTTTCAGAATCACTGCAAAAAAAACTAAACACAGTTTTTTTGCCAATAGTTTAGATATGACATTGTATGTTCAACCTTTAGTTATAAAACTTTTTTTTTAAAGATGCTTTTTAGCAGTATTGATTTTCTTTATTCTCTCTCACTTCATGCCTGCCACATCTGTTTCTCATAGTCTTTTGTGAAACAAGTGGGTCTGTTTTAATATCAAAGCATGAATTCCTTTAGTGGCTGTTACAACAAAAAAAAGTTTTTCAGGTTTTGTCTCTATCATCTACACTGAATTTAATATAGGTTGGTACTGGAGGACTTGCTAGGAATAGCATGTACAGAAGAAATGAAAGATTTGGCTCAGCAAAGTTAGGATGATGTGATTAGCAGCCTCAGATTTTCAGAGAGTGTATTTTAACTGATTTGACTGTACTGTCCCTGTATAACCTCTATCTTATAACACTAAATTGTGTGTAAGGCAATTCTGTGTTAGCTCTTGGTGTAGTTTTTAACTTAGTTATTCATACTGAAATGTGTTGAGAAAAAAAAAATTACAGATTTTCCTCATATCAAACTAATTTTTGTTATTTTTTATTTCCAATGTCTGTGACCTACTTTTCATAAGCTGGCAAATATTTTTTCCCAGGTGGAATATAATTAATTTTCAATCATATGTAAAATTATTTCCTTAAATATATGACAGCTAACACACTCTCATCTATTGCGAAATAAGCTTCAGTGTTTCTTTCTTTTTTCATTACTTTTAGAGTATAAAATAGAATTATGTAGCCTTTTATAAGCAAGACCAGCATGTTTTTATTGTGTGATGCTTTAATAGTTCAGCTTTTGAAAAGCTCTAAGTTAAATGTAGTTGTAATAGTGCCAAGGCACTGACAGGGTTTTGTTTACTTGTAAGAATGTAAGGAGAGTATCACAAAACATAATTTGTTTACACTAAATATAGCAAGGCTATTTTCCTTGTTTTAAAAACGTTTTTAGATCAAGAAGTTCAACGGTTGAAGATAGGAATGGAATCGTTATTGGCTGCAAATGAAGAAAAGGTGAGAAAATAATCTTTGTTCTACATAGTAAGAATGAACTCTGAAATATTCTCAATAACCCATTTTCTGTGAGTGTGATATTATCACACAGTACACATTTGGACTATCCCATGAGATGTGACAGAAGGTTGATTTTTAGATAGAAAGTGTGGATGACCTTGCTAACGTGGCTGCAGAACTTGGGAGGCTCATTAGATTCCAGAGGGGAGTAGAAAGCCAAGGCTGCAATAAGCAGAATCTCCTGGTTTCTGCTATTGAAAAGATCACTATGGTTTGGTCATCTGTGGCAGCTCCTCATCTTCCAGCTGAATCTGAAGTGCACTGATATCCCCAGGTTAGATTGTGATATTAAAAGTCAAACTGGCCTTTGACTCAAATTTTGGGAGAAAGGGACCAGGATTTAAAGAGACAAGGTGGGGTGGAGGGGGGAAAGGGCAGTACTAAAGGAGAGGAGGAGTGAAATTAAACTCATTTCAATGGTAACTGTGTTTTCTGTCTCTTATCACCTGAATGCTGTTTGCCTGTCAATCGGGCATTTCAAGTGCAGGGTTTAGGGCTCAGTCTTGGAGGATGTTGAATCTCTACCTTCAGATGACATTGTCTTACAATATATAAAACCAGTTTCTGTACCACTATAAATGCTTGTTTGAGACCAACGTGTGGCAGTAGCGTCTCCTGTT
>JAVJGJ010000002.1:27403159-27432142 GCA_035590215.1 Microhierax caerulescens
TATAAATTGTTCCTTTTTTTTTTTTTTTTTTTTTTTTTGGGGTGGGTGTGGGGAGGAGGGGAAATTCTTGAGGAAATTGTAATTCTTGTTTTATGATAATAAACCAGGCCATAGGATTTTCCTTTATGGTGACACACTCGTATATGGTCAAATAGACAATAAGACACATCCCTAAAAACTTCCTTTGGTAAGTGGGGAATCTGGACAGGGCAATGTTAATCCTGGAGAACGTTAATGTGATTCATAACAACATTCAGTGCTTAAAAAATCAAAAAGCCAAAATTTACATCTGGAAAATAAAAGACGTGGCATTATCTCTTGCCAAAATTATTCTGAGTCTGCTAAGTTTTTTGCATTGTAAGGGAACACAAAGTATTTTTGCTTATGTCCTAATATCTGGGTGTACTTACAGGGAAAGGAAGGTTATTTCCTTTGAAACTGTCATGTTTAAGCTAGTGGACTGATGGCTGACCCACAGCTTCTTAAATGTGTAATGTAGAACTGTTCCCTTCAAAAATATTGCAAAATAAAATATTATTCCTGTGGGAAAATAGCTCTACATGGCTTTTGGGATATTTCTTGTGTCATTTAGGACAGAAAATGTTCAACTAAGTTGCTAGCAAGTGGTGCGCATACTTATTTTTTAAAAAACTAGGTATGTTAGTCTCAGGTCTTTGCTATGAAGAAGACCTATTGCTTTTATCTGTAGTTGGAATACCTGGGTATCTGTTTCAGGCCTCTTTCGCCCTGTGTATACATGCTGAGGTATGAAGGGAGGATCAGCATAATCCACCTTTCTGTAATGCGGTAAAGGTCTGGTTTTGTGCCTCAGTGCCTGCTTCTTTGCTTCCTGACACCACCTTGTGAAAACTAATTCTTAATTACTTGCTTGGGTTTGTATTCGGTGCTCTGTAGTCACAGCACTGGGCAAGATTATTGCACAGGCATGATTTAGAACTGGGGTCAAAGGAACAGGAACTGTGAGAGTGCAGACTGCAAGACTGCACATTTAGTGGCCAAGAGCAAGAATTTATTATCATCGGGGACACAATATCTCATAGAGAAATGAAAGAAATGACAGATCCAATCAAATAACAATTGCTGCCTATCACTATGTTGCATCTGTGCAAAAGGCAAGTGCCTTCCCTGAATACGTAAATCAAGATGCTTTCCATACTTAATAGGAAAGTGTTGGGTATTGGAGAAAGAGTGGAGTCAAATACAGCTTCAGACGTTCACGAGACCTCATTTCATTGGTTCTGTACAGGTTTGACTGCCTGAGTTCAAAAAGGTGTGTTCAAAACTGGAGTAAAGAGTAGAGGTTGGAATGCAGAACATATCCTACAAGGGAGGATTAAAGAACATGACTAGATTGTTAAACGGTGCAAAACATAAACATGATTTACTTTACAATTACAGGTATGATGGTAGCTAAAAAACAAACACTGCCCACTTCAGACAGCTGAGGTTCAACTCCAGAATATTCCCTTGACTCATAGAAGTGAAAGTGATTTCCAAGTGGCGCTTCTGTAAATAACTGATTTACTAGTAATTCAAAGTCCTCTGGTTTTCTTATATCCATAATTTCACACTGTCCAGCAAACATGATGTACAATGGCGAGTAAAAGCGAAGAAATATATCTTACAAGGCATGTGAGAGACTTGATCCTGCTTTCTGGAAAAGCAGGCCAAAATCACAGAAATGAATGTGTAATACAGTGTTTCTGCAGGCTAAAACTGTGGATCTCGAATAAGATTTGGTTTTAATGCTTTTCACAGGACCGTCGAATAGAGGAGTTAACACTGTTGCTAAGCCAGTACAGGAGGGTCAAAGAGATAATGATTGCAGCTCACGGTAAAATGTCTCGTGAATAATTTCCTGATGTCAGGTCTTGTAAAAACTGCATGCACTACAACTGCTATTTGTTGTCCATTTAAATGTATGTGTATAGTGATATATATTTTATTATGCATAGATTTGTATCGTGTTGGAGTGCAATGAGAGGGTGAGCATACACTCTTTCTGATATAGAGAGAACCAGCGTATGTCTTGACCAGGCTTGTGTGTATTGCCTGTGGTTTGTGGAAATTTCCTTTTTCTTTCCTATGCTGTAGGCAGTACAAAAAACCCAGGGTCAAATCTGTCTGGAAACTTAGTCACAATGTTACGGTTCAGCAAGAGTTCTGCCACTGAATCTTATGCTCGATTCCATCACGGTTATAACCTAAAATTCGTTATGCATCAGTTAATAGTAAACGCCTCCTTGGAGCCTGTTTTTGGTGCTCTGTGTTGGTTTAGATGGTGTCATTAGGGATTCTGACAAGGAAGGATGAGTGGTGAGATTACTGCTCTGGTGGCACAGCTCTGTGAACTGCTGATCAGTTGGGTCTGAAGCACTGCAGTTCACCTTCTTATGTGCCAAGGCAAACTGAATCCCACAGCTGCTCTCCTTAAAGCACTTTGCTGTGTACTGCAGTGGGGCAGGAGCTCTGGGTGCAGAACTGCACCCGTGTAGTGATGGCTGGGTGGGCAGCTGGGGCCATGGTGTTATTAGCTACTTCATGCAGCCCTGTCCCTCTTGCTGATGTCTCTTCCGCAGTGCAGGCCTGACGCACATCCTTCGCGGCCAAAGCCTCAGCCTTCCTTTCTGCTGCTGCTGGTTGCCATCCCCTCAGTTGTATGTGGGTTGTTAGAGGCCAGACCAAAAGGAATTACAGCAAAAAGGGTGAAAGGGAGGTAGCAAACAGCAGGACAGTTATGCAGACATAGAATTTGTTGACACAGGGGCAATTAGGAAAGTCCATTCAAATTAAAAGCATGAGTTTACAGTATTTTTATTTAATTGCATTATATCACTCTCAAAAATCTGTTATTCAAAGTCAAAATTAAATTTAGTTTTATTTGAATTAATTCATCTGTAGGAGACAAATAAAGTATACAAATAGGTATTAAGTTTGTACAGTGTTTCCTGTGACCATTATGTTATGGGTAACTGTTTTCTACAATGTAAAATGTTATCAGGAGACTTTAGTGATTTATAAACATTACTGAATTAAATACATCCTATATTCAGATTTCCTGCACCACAGTTCAATTCAGGAATGGCAGTGACCAGCTGCCAGCCAGCTAGTGCTAATGACATGGTATTTTCCTTTTATGTCAAGTTTTTGATATGGCATTCATAATTTGATATGGCTGATCTCGGGTGCAATTTGATAGTGTTAGGGGGACTTTTTTTCTTTTTTGCTAAAAAGAGTTGCAATGAATGCAGTAAGTTCTGTTGCCCTTCTCTTCCACTAATAAAAACATCCTGACAGCCGACTAGGCAAGTTCTGTTTTGGAGGGAACAACTGAAAATCTGTGGTTGCTTTTGGTGCACACAGTATTATATAATAAACTTCAACATTTTGGGAAAGCTCTGTCCCAGTTCTCAGTTACGCTTCAGGAAGTGGAGTGGGTTTTAGGGCAGTCTCGTTTTAAGTTGCCACCTTAGTTTTCAGTACTAAATTCTAGTCTGGGAAAGTTGATCTTCTGCAAGGAAATTGTTTTTCAACATGCATATTCACATTAACAAACACAGTATTTTCAGGTTCTGTATGGCAGAATGGAAACTTGTATTTGACACGCAGGAATAGGGACCAGGAGTCAGGTAAATCTCTCTTTCAGTGTTCATTAAAAAAAAAAATAAAAAAAAAATTATCTCTCACTTGAAAATGTTCTGAAAGGCAGTCCAGAGGTGTGGTTGTAGATTTTGGAGACGTATGGATGTTAACTCCCACGATAGCTACCCCACTGTTACCCTGAGAGCAGGTGCTCTCAACGGTAACTCCCGCAGTTCCACTCTCTTCTCCCACATCCTGGTTGTACGGACGAGCCCACCGTCCCCGTTTGTCCATGGTTTTGGAGGACACTTGTGCACACAAGCAAGGAGCGAGACGTGATGCTCTGGATTATTGAGTTGGTAATACAGGGAGAGTGATGTTAATGTACACGAGTATAGATGTTTGGTACAGTGTGAAGAAAAAACCAGTGATGCTCAGCATAATACAACAAAAACGAACGCCAAAACGTGTCGGAACTAGAGTGTATGCAGAGATTGTCCGCACTGAGGCACGTACTGTGAGGGCTGCAACAGCCCAACAGAACTTGTTACCTTACATGGGTTTGTGGGAGTTTCATGTTTAGGTTGCCAAGAAAAATCTCTTGATATTTTTTTGTTTGTTTTTATTTTTGTTGTATTTCTAACAGTGTGTTTTAAAGATTCTCTTTGAAGTATAATCCCTGCTTAAAAGCTTTTGGTCTTCTGTCTCTGATAACTGTTTCAAATAATTATTGACAGAAGCACAGTACGTTGTAAGCATTTCTTATTTTTGCTTAAGGCAAGCTACACATCATGTTGACAAATGATGTCTGACTCTTCACCCTAGGTAGCACATACATTTAAAAAAATAAAATCTGTTTTGGATTGAAGTAGGGCAGCTGCTTGAAACAGCCACTGGTGATTAAAATGTAAAGGAGCTGCCCTGAACTTGACTGTTCGTAGCTCTCTTGTGCTGGCTGAAGGGCTGTGGACCAGTTCCACTTCATATTCTGAAGGGCCCATGGTCAGTATCAGGTTTGTTGGCAGTCTGTGTCTGAACAGCACGATTACAAAGCTCATGTCTAACGAGTTTTCAAGTGGTGTCTCTTCTAATAGGTGCCAAGACTTAAATATAAGATTTGGTTGTTTATTGTAACTGCCTAGAGCCACTGCACCTGTCACATAAATTAGCAATTCTTAATGTGCTTAAAGGTCAATCTAAATTTCTGCATCATGGCATAGCAGCCCTTCCACACCGTTTGCAACTCTATGCATAGGAGATCTCCAGAAAAAAAAATTATCCAAAATATTCTAGAGGTTTGCTGAGCACTAAATATTCAAGCCCTGATTTAGTATTGTAGCTTTGACAATTTAGGAATAAAAATCCTACTAAATAATGAACTGGGAGTACTTTTATTTGTTTAGATCTGGGCTATCTGTAAAAAACCTGCAGCGTGTTTACCACGTTCATCCTTGAACTGAACGTGGGGCACTGCATTATGATACAGATGCCAAACATGCATACCACCTATAGACTGTGACGTAGAAAATGGCACCAACTTGAACTTGCCTCAGAACATCACACTGTGAATTAGTGGTTCATAAGTACCTCACAGGCAGCTGAACTACTCACAGCAGAGCACAGCATGTAACTAGGAAGTGGTAAAATTGTTGCTGTAATGCAAGTCAGCTAGCGTGTAAGCCAGAGCCTGAAGGAGGGGTGGGGAGCAGAGAAGCTGGTGAACTGCATGCATCAGATGAAGACTGAAGGGGAATTTAGAGGCTGAATTATTTAGACTGTCTGACATGGTCCTAAATGTTGGTTTTTCTTTGGCCTGTTTCTCCTCTAATCCCTAATGCTCACAGGCTCTTCTGTCTCTGGTGGCAGTGAAGAGGAACTGGAGCCAACTTTAAGGAAGTGGAATCTTTTGAGAGATCCGCAAGGAGAATTACTTAAAACAGAGGTACTTAGTAAAGATGTTTTAGAAGCAAGTTCAGCTGTATGTATGGTTGGTTTGTGTTGGTTTCTCTGTAGTAGTTAAGGTAGTGTAGATGGAGAGTTTGGCCCTGGCTGAATTTTTGTGCTCTTGGTATGATTCAGAATCAGGGACTAGAAACTCTTCTATTTCACACAGGCCTCTTCAGGAGAACTGTCACCAGCTGTGCTCTCTCCGGTGCCACACAAAACTGTGGAAATCAGGCAAGACCTTTTTCTCTTGTTTCATGTGGATTGTCCTAAGCCTGTATTATTTATCTGTTTAACTGTTGGCATCTTGTCTTGCCTGGTTTTGGCTTTGCAAGAACTTGTGGATAGTTGTGAAAGCAGCGTTTTCCATGAGAGTTCACAATACGTAGCTGTATTAGGTTTGAATTACAGGAATACGTTAGCACTTTTATGTATCAGAAGTCATATGTAATGTAGTACTTAAACCAGCATATTTTATTCTGCTTTAAAGTGGAAGCGTTCCAGTAGCTTCAACTAATTTAACCTCTACACAAGAAGAATCTTCGGAAACCATGAATAGGTAAGCATGAATAACTTCAGTTGAAATGTACAGCATATAGCAAGATATTTTTTTTAATAATTCTGCCTTTTTCCATTTGTAAAATCCCTTCATGTTTAACACTGTCCTTAAAGAGTTGTTGCTGTCTACTTTTGCTTCTAAGATCTACTTTTGCTTGTTAAGAGCTTCAAAAAAAATCATCTATAGATACAAGTTTTAAAACTGCACATTGCACCTTGTTGCCTTTCATTGTTGATCAAAGGATGTCTGGCTGCTGTTTCTGACTTCATCCATTGCAGTTCCCGATACTCTGAGTTTTAGGCTAGAAGTATGACAAAAACTAATCTCCTAATTCTGAATTATCTATTATATGCAGACATTATATGATCTATACAGCTGTCATATGATACAGTTGTGGCATATGCAAATATACTGTGTTGTATTAACTGTTGCTTTTTTTCCTGTCATTATTTTAAGAGTTCAACAGAAAAAAAAGTCAAGTAGTTTAGAAGACTTGCAGAGTGAATCCCTGGAAAAGGTTGGTTTATTTGTAATCACAATTTCTGGTGTTTACTATCACAACTAAAAGATAAAGGTCAAGTATAAATATTCTTTTTCTTTTTTTCCCCCCACATATAGTATCCCTAGCCACCACTATCATTGTGTGTGGGGAAAAAAGCCCTAATGATAACAATTCCGATTCTTTTTTAATCCCATTGCCAAGCTCAGAATAAGCAAACTAGCTGACAGGCCCATATGTACACATTCTCAAATTCAGCTTTTCACCTGAAAGAGAAGAAAAAATATTTGAGAGATACAACAAATAGCAAGGAGTCATTTTGTTCAACTGCAGTATTATTTTGTTTAGTGGTATGCATTTTAAAAATAATTTTGATTTCCACATTGCTAAAAATATTAAGGCAGCAAATCCTCAAAGTAATAAAATATTGTGACTGGGTATTTCCACACAGGATTCCTTTGTGAGTGTTTGCATGCAGATATGCTTGTCATTCCCTTAGACTTCTGATATAAATGGCATTTCTGACGATGGTAGTGATGCTGCCTTCTTATAACAGCAGCACTGTGATTAATTCAAGGGCTTAATTCCATTTCACTATAAAGACTTTCCAGTTTACAAAGTCTCATTACATTCTGGCCCAAAGGCTTGCTTTGGCATTGTGTACACTGAAATTTTTCTGCATTTGTAATTACTATGCTTTGTGAAACTATTATTGACGCTTTCTATACTCAAATTAGGCTTATACTAGATTACCACACCCAATAATGCCATTTAAAATGTATACTAGTAATATGGTTGTTCCAATTCTTCAATTTCTCTTAATTTTTTCTTCATCTGTGAAGATGACAGTGACCAAATAGAATGTTTGAAATTTGTGTTGCACTCATTTGATAGTGTTCATACATGTGACAAATCAGTGCAGAACTAACACCTTATTCCATGTGGAATTTATGAAGGTCTCTTTTCTCTTCATAACTTTTAAATTATTTTCCTGTCTTAAATTTAAAAACTTAATTTGTCTCTTTATTATGATGTAACAAGGCTGTACCTACATATTCAGGCTGTGAATCTGCTCTGTGTGTTAAATCAGAGTCCATAGAGGTACAAGAAACCGCCAAGGATATGAGAACTGTAGCAAGCCACCCCCATGTTCAGTAAGGCAAGGCACTGAAATTGTGTGCTCTAATTTAGGCACAAAACTTCTCTGTGAAACCATTGAGACCTCCCTATGCATATGAGTGAGTAGCTGAATGTGGCTTAGTTACAGCCAAAACCAAGGCCAAGAGAACCTGTTTTGCTGACTCAGCACGGCAAGACTATGCTTCTTGCCCTTTAGTCAAGAGAACCTGTGCTAACAGCACTGTTTACTGGAGCTATTCTACTTTGCACAAAACTCAAATTCCAATTACATCCACCAACAATAAAATAAAATACAACACACTGATGTCTCTGACCTAGCTGTGCTGGTATTTTTTGATCATTGCTATCGCAGTTTTTTATAGTTTCAGCTGGATACATACAGTGTTGTGTATGTTCTTTTTTTATGTCAGTCATTTTCATATTGTTTTAACTGTTAAACAGCTGCTGTGTTCCCCGCTTAAAGTAAATCCAAAAGGACCACCCAGAAGCCTGAAAATAGAATTCCTTTTATAACAACAGAACCTAACCAGGGCCCAAATTTTCTAGTGGTCTGAACAAACACATTTGGTATTAAATATTTTATTAAAATTAAATGAAGAGATAACAGACCTTTTAATATATTGTCAATGCATTAAGTAGCATCACTATAGTAATGAGTACATTGATGTTCTGTGTATGTATGTTAATACTAACATTTCTCTGTTGCTTTTTTCCATAAAACTTTGAAATTACCCTCCCTGCAACTCCGTAGTATGTAGACGGAAAACCAGTACAGCCTGTTGTAGAACAAGAGGTATATTACGTGTAAACTCTCTTAACATTCATCTGTTGTAATGTGCTGTGGTCGTGCGGCTGTGTTTTCATTTTATATTCATTTTCTTTTTAAAACCTTTGCATAGTTCCAGTACTGACAGACTCTGGGAATAGGGGTAAGGATTTGAAAGGGAAATTTTTTTTTTTTTAATGTAAAGAGCTTTTCTGTGAGGTTAGAAGCTGAAGTCAGTCAATTTCAGAAAATACAGTGCTAATGTAATAAGTTTCTCTACTCACAATTTTTGGTACAAGTCAGGATGTACTCCTGCAGTTGCCAAAAGAGGAGCAGGGCTTGAGGAACAGAGGAATGTGGCCTGCAGTGATAGTATCACAAAGATCCCTCTTAGCCTTGAAATAAGAATAGATAAACCAGTGGTTATCTCATTAAATATTTGATGTATCATCCCATCACAGACAATGTTTTAAATGTTTTAAAATTATTTTGTAAGAGTGGGGTTACTAAATAGGAGCATGCTGTGTGTTTCTGTATACTAACCAAGTTTTGCCATTTTCAGTACAAAGTTTTCCTATATAACCTCCCTTCCGATACTGAAACATTTACCAGTAGGAGCTTGTTCCAAAACACACAGTCGATTGGAGTTGCAGGTTCATTGCTCCTCTGGAAAAGCCTCTGTATTCCTGCAGTTTTGACAGCTGTGGGATACACGTTTATCCAGTGACGGCTCCTTCATCTCTTTGTTTGGATTCAGTACTGAAGAAGTCTCAACAGGGCATTTCCAAAACTGTAGACAAGTACCTTTGTGAAACACAAACTTTGGCTGGAATATCATAGAACCATGGAATGGTTTGGGTTGGAAGGGACCTTAATGATCTCCTAGTCCCACCCCCCTGCCAGGGGCAGGGACACCTTCCACCAGCCCAGGTTGCTCCCAGCCCCATCCAGCCTGGCCTTGAACGCTGCCAGGGATGGGGCACCCACAGCTGCTCTGGGCAGCCTGTTCAGGAAAAATTAAGAGGAAAATTGAGAGATAATCTATTTTTAGCAAAGCCTACATACAGTTCCGTTTCAATACAATAGAGAGAGACTTTGAGGACCACCTCTTGTGAGCTCTGGGACGGGAGGAAGGTCTTTCCAGCATAACCTCACTGATGCTAGTGACACTGGGTATGTGCGCCACACGTGCAGGCGAGCGTACAGACTGTTGGTTTAGGCTGATGTGGACAAAAATTGTAGAGTCAGCAGCCTTTGAGACTAGCCCTACAATACAGCTCAGTCCATGCTTTTTTCCCCAGCATGTATCAAAAGTATAAGTTGTGCTTAAGGTCTATAATAGAACTGGCAAGTATATTGTAGCTATGTTTGGCAACTGTATATTTAGCTATATATTTTTTAAAACATGGTAATGTTATCTATACAAAGAAATCTTAATGGTAATGTTATCTATACAAAGAAATCTTAATTCTTACAAAAGTTCAATTTATGTACGTTATTGTTGATTCTTTCAATGTTATTAATGGTGGTGGTCAAATATGTTTGACAAAATTTGAATTACACAAATACTTCCAGCGAGATGCAATTGAAATATGTTTGACAAAATTTGAATTACACAAATACTTCCAGCGAGATGCAATTGTGAAGCAGAAACATAGTCCAGTGGAAAACAGGAAAAACTGAGGGAGCAAAGAATGGGCTGTGAAGTAACTAAATGTGTCTTTGGCACTATCAGAGTGCCGTGGTCCTTGAGGAAAGGGAGAGAGCTAGAAAAGTTCTTATGACAAAACAAGGTAATACTCAACACATATTATCGTTTAATGTAACACAGAGTCTGGCTGGAGTGGGAGGGGCAGATGCGAGGAGAAGGCTGGGTCTTAGCTGGGAAACTGTCAGCCGACTGTTGGATTTAAACTGAATTATCTGTAAGCAGGAACGTGGAGGGGGCGGTGCCATATTTTGAACCATGAACTTCAAATACTTGTTCTCAACTTTTAAAATACTGCGTACTGGATTGCAAATGCTACGAGTGATTTGATTTTGTATTAATTTTTTTCTCTTTAAAAAAACCCCCACAGAGTAAGCCCCTTGTGAAAGGCAGCAAGTACCAAACCTTGCCAGGAAAGCTGCCTCGACCCTTACAGAACGGAGAGCAGGGAACATACGATTTGCCCGATGGGTGTGGCGGGAGCGACGAGGACAGCAGCATCCTGTGCCTGAGTATGTATCCGCACCTCTCCGAGGGTTAGTACGGGGAAAAAAGGCAAATGGGGGGACTGAGGCATAACATGGTACATAATCTGCTGTGCCAAAACAACGGGCTACGAGGTTCACATGATTCAGTTAAGAAAGTTCTACTATTTTTTGAACAATGCACCAAAAATATTCCATATTGGTTCACTGGAGAGTGAAGGATGGGTTTAAGTCAGAGCATCCCTTCTGTTGCACTTGATGACACTATTTGCTGACATCATTGGTAGCAGAAGTAATGAAGAGACACCATTTTGGAAACCATGGAGAAGCATCCTGAAAGTCAACAAATCTGTAACTAAAACTGGGAACTTTTAGAGATGCAAACATACTGACGATATGAATAAGCAGTATTTTTTCCAGACACACTTCCAATCCCCCCTTGAGCTTGCTGATCTGTCTTCTTAAAAACAAGCAAGCAAACAAAAATGCACAGCCAAGTGTATCATCAGTACTTTTAAAAAAATGCAGGCTAGATTGGCATATTAAATAAACAAACATTGTCCCTCGCCATCCCACTGCATTTTAGCATGTGAAATTTTACAGTGTAACTAGCACTAAAATGTGTATTTCAGGCAAAAATCCTGGTGTCAGCACTGTTGGTTGCTGTAGCTGATGGGGGGACCCACAAGTCAAAAATGAACTTACAAGGTGCAGAAAAACATCAGTGGATTTTGAAAATACAATTATGTTGTTATTCTACAACCATGGCTGTGTGTGTAAGCCTATATTAATTTCTTTTTGGTGATATCTTAAGCATAAATTTATTGGCAAAAAGTGTTAGTGAGGCACAGAACTGGGTATTTGCCAAGGACTGAAGAGCTTGGAGCTCAGACACAAGAATATCCCTTGTGATTTTGAAATGTTCCTACACTTTAAAAGTCATGGTGGGTTGGGTTTGTTTTTTTGTTTGTTTGTTTGTTGGGGTTTTATTTATTTTAAGGTCACATGGTCCTAAAAGCTGCTAGGGTACTGCAGTTTCAAGATTGCAACAGGCTGCGAGTTTTTAGTTTTCCTGTGATTGCAACGTTGTAGGTAATGTGTGAGCCATACTGTTATGTCTTTAGCTGCAGGATTATCCAAGGATGGGTGGTCTTGTAAAGGAAAACTCTTTCTCTAGAAACAAGCCATGACTCCCTAAATACACTGAATTAACAGATTTTTTTATGCAGGTTCGTTTGTTTCTTGCATGTGCAGTAAACTCATTACACCACCAGTTCTGTATTTCAAAGGAATCTGATGTAATCGTAGACACTGCTTCACTGCAGATATTCTGCGGGCATTGTGGAGCTCTGTAGTACATATTTAATATGTTAAACTCTCTAAGAATAGTTTACGGAACAGAACAAAACAACAGACAATCATTCCCTATCTATTCAAAATGACCTGTACAGAATTCTTGGGGCTTGTGCACACCAATGCGTATTCACTTTCATGTCAAGCGTAACTGCTTCTTTTCTTTTTGTTTCTGCTTTAAATGCTTAGCTTGCTTCTTTGCTCTTCTGTAACTTTATTTTGCTGGTGTTTTAAATCTTCTTTGCTTCTTCACTGGCTTTCTGCTTCTTGGGATGACTGAAGATCGCATCAGGAGTGTCAGTGCACCAGTGCTAGGTACTGTATCTGAACAAAATGCAACTTTAACATGAGTTTTGCTGGTTACTCTTTTTCCTTTCCTTTTTCCCTCCCTTTATCTATGAGATACTAATACCAAGTGGGCCGTCCAGATTAAGTTCCTTCAGTGCAGCACTGAAATGCAGTAACAGCTTTTGCTGTACGGCATGGCGACAGGATTCCTTTCTAAAATACTTACTTTCCTGGTTTCACTCTGGTTTCACTGAAGTCAACAGAAAAATTCCCACCAATCTTGATGGAGGAGTTACGGTATTAAGAATAGGCAAGGCAAGAGTCTGCTTCTCTCTAAGGAATTAATTAACATCTGGAATTATTTATATAAAATGACTGAAATAATCTATTTTAACCAATGTTTTATTATTTTCTTTTTTGTATCAAATGTACAGCTACTGGTTTTTTTCACCTTCTGAGCATGTTTTTTTTAATACAAGAACAATTTTAATACGTATCTTTACTTTTTTATTATGTTCTGCATTTAGACATTAATCACCCAGTTGATGGCTTTGTTACTAATTAGTATAAAATGTAACTCCATTACTTTCTTAACTCAGGAGAAACAGAGAATGTGGATGGTACAGTAGTCTCAGACGACCTTTCACCTCTTTCTTCCGGAATGGATTCAGGTCTGCAGTCTCCACTGTCTCCAGAAAACAGAAAGAGTCCAAAAGGGATCAAGAAAATCTGGGGAAGGTAAGGTCATTTTTATTTTTTTTTTAGTTCCCTATAAAAGCATTTGGGCTGAGACTTAATCCAGTTCTTGGCAAAAGCTACATTATCTATAGCAAGAATAAAGCAAAATTCAGGAACAGGAGAGCGACCAACTCTGTGGTTGTACTAGTGTCCCTCGGTACACATGGGTGTAGAAGAACTGATGGTGGTGTACACAGCATCACGCTGTTGGAAGGAGTAAAGACACTCTCATCTTAACGCTAATAATTTAGAATGCCAACGGTTTTGTTAGATATGCAAAAGTAAATGATAGGAAGTTGTTCATTACAGATGGCATCAGGTAAAAAAAAGCGAGGAAACAACAGACACAGAAAGCAGGGCGTGCTGAGCTTTCCTGTGCTCGCTTCAGCCGCTTTGCGACAGCGCCCGTACAGCTGCCCTCCACCGTGGGCTGGCACCGCGCAGCAGGGCTTCGTTTTCCCCTCAGAGTCAGGTCGAGACAGCATTTGCCTGAAACTTCAACTACCACCTGAATTAGGTGTTTGTAGTTTACGGGAAGGTTAATACAGCTTCTAGTTGTCACTAGAGTTTCCACACAACACAAATGTTCTTGGTTGCAAGCTAATAGTACTATCATGGCACTCTTGTCTTGAAAGAATACGACGAACTCAGTCAGGTAACTTCCCTGCAGACGATCTGGGTTTGGCAGAGTTCCGAAGAGGTGGTCTCCGCGCAACAGCTGGACCTCGGTTATCCAGGTCAAAGGAAACCAAAGGCCAGAAAAGGTAACGGTTCCTTCTTTACCTTGCACAGCGTAGGATGCCTTGCGAACAGCCCAACCCTCCTCTTGTGAAATACCCTTTTTAATTAGCAGCAATATAATGTGCTTCGTTGTACGAGGAATTCCACAGCAACTAGAAGGAATTGCTCTGGTACAGAACGTATGCCAGGGAGCCCCCCTGCCCGCACTCCCTCAGCTGCAGGCTGCAGCACTGGCTACTTTTTTGCAGCGTCAGAGATTTCACCTTGTTAAAGAACAAGGAAACCTACCGTTTCCTGCGGGAATAGCTACGAAGCCATGAGGATTCGGCGATTCCCGTTTTCCTCGTTTCAGACAGAAAATGGGAAATCCTTACTCACCCCCCTGGCCCCCTCACCTGTTTGCAGGTTGAGCTGGGCAGCCGTGTTGACGGGGCACCAGCACTGCAGCACGTACTGCAAGAACAGCCGTTGATTTCGTTACTGCACAGAGCACAGCACGCTAACGCATACGCTGCAGCACTGCCTCTGGCACGCGATGAGCTTTCCGATCGTAATCGTAATTCTTTCCTTTAAGATTTTTCAAACCTTTCTTGTACTTTTCAGTGACTACAATGCTCCATTTGCTCAGTGGAGCACAGAAAGAGTCTGTAACTGGCTCGAGGACTTTGGCCTCGGTCAGTACGTCATCTTTGCACGGCAGTGGGTGACTTCAGGCCATACACTGTTAACTGCGACACCTCAGGACATGGAAAAGGTAATAATTTAACTGCTTCTCTCAAGCAACCGTACATTTTGATCCTGTACGACCAGGCCCCTTCAAACAGTGGGCAGTGCTACCTTTCTGAAATACACAGTATCAATTTTTATAGATATCTAATGAGACTAAAAGAGCCTGAGGCAAGGCAAACTATTTGTTAATGTTTATTTTTGTAGGAAATGGGAATAAAGCACCCACTGCACCGGAAGAAATTAGTTTTGGCCATTAAATCAATAAATGCAAAACAAGATGAGAAGTCTGCACAACTTGATCATATCTGGGTGACACGTAAGTGTTAGAACTGTCCTGGAATTGTTTGGAAAGCCACTTCCCCCACCCTTACAGGTGGGCTGCCTGATGCATGTTCATTTACGCAGTTACCAAACATCTTCTTAAGAGCAGTAAGTTTCAACACAGTAAAATGAGGATTTTTACGTCGTTCCTGACATCCAACTAATACAGCTATACACTGTCCCCTTCCAAGGGGAATGCTGTCACTGGGGGGTGGGGGGGGTGTCAGTCTAGCAAGAGCTACATGATGCTGTGGAACTTGGGTGCTCAGTCCTGTGCTGCATGCAAAACATCATGGAAGCACTGTGGACAAAGCTGTTGGTGGGAATGGCTTCGAGGCTGCCCTTCGGAAAGGTGCACGGGTGGAAGGCGCTACCTGAACGCCTGGGAAGCAGCCAGCCCAGACAAGAGGGGGCGGCAGGGTTTGCTCTCACGTACACCCTTGTTCTTGTACCTGCAGGATGGCTCGACGACATTGGTTTACCTCAGTACAAAGACCAGTTTCATGAATCCAGAGTTGATGGGAGAATGTTGCAGTACTTAACTGTGGTAAGCTAATTTTTTTTCCTCAGTTTAACCAAATTTAACCTCAGAATGAGCAAAGAATTTTACAGTATTCCTTTGAATGTGAGCAGTTAAAGGATTTTGTGCAAGACAGAAATCATGCCAGTAGGAACTCATCTGTGTTGTCCAGTGCATGATTACTACTCCTAGGGTAAAGTCAGTCACAGCATATGCTTTAGCTAACTTCTGCAGAGCCTTTCTGTCAGTATGGTGTAGCACATCATGACCTATTTTACAGGCAGCTTCTCTTGTTCTCCACGCCAAGTTAGCAACAATATTCAGTGAACTAAAGATAAGCAGCAAATCCAGTAATTTGTACAGCTCCAACCACACTAACAGTAAACCATGCACTAAACATTGCCACTGTGTTTTCTTACAGTTTCCCTGCCCAGGTTTGGATAAATATTTGGTTTTGTTACCTGTGCTATATAACAATGCCTACTTTAGCTGTTATCAAAAGTACAGCCCTGGCTACACTGCTTAAGGAGCCTTTGTTATAGGAACACGGTCCCTGCCATCCCATGGTTCCGTGTGTGTTGCTAGCTGCAGTGATCCTGCCCACAATAGGATCTTCACCAGACCAGAAACAGTCCAAATATTTTAAAACTATCTGAGCCTGGATTTTACTTAATAGGCTACAAGCTCTACTTTGTTTTTTAGCCAGGTCTTGCTATGGTGCAACCTTCTAAAAACCGTAAAACCAACCAACAAAAAAAAAACCCCTCTCTTTAAAATACAAGCTTTTCTTCTAGCTAAAGCACAGTTACTGGTTTATACAGTACAGAGCAAGCTTACAGTCTCCTTTCTTGGGGAGAGTACGTGTTTCGTATGTGTTCTGTGCCACTCAGAAGGCTCTCTCCTTCACAGAACGACCTTCTCTTCCTCAAAGTCACCAGTCAGCTGCATCATCTGAGTATTAAATGTGCCATTCACGTGCTGCATGTCAACGGTTTTAACCCCCACTGTCTACGCAGAAGACCAGCTGAGGAGGTAAAAGAATGCTTAAATAAATTAATTTAAACAAGCACTAATTATCTGATTCCAGCCAAAGGGATTAGAAAGTTAGCAGTGTACAAAGATACAACAGAATCACCGCCATGAGGGAACTGCGTCTGAAGCAGCCTTTAAGCTGCTTTCCAGCTCTGGAATGTAACCTGTACTCACTGATAATAAAAATCTACTCAGTCCTTAAGTGCTTGAGCCACTTAGTGGCTGAATCTCCTGCAGTCCCCTTTATAATCTATTTGCTTAATTTAAAGAAGTTAATTGAACTTCTGAGAGAATAATTTGGAATGGTTTTTCTTTGCCTGTCCTAACTTTTAATTCTCAAAAGACTGTACAGTTTCTGCCCTACCTGGTCAGCGTATCTTACTCACTTGGTATTA
Source organism: Microhierax caerulescens (assembly GCA_035590215.1). Taxonomy (NCBI): domain Eukaryota; kingdom Metazoa; phylum Chordata; class Aves; order Falconiformes; family Falconidae; genus Microhierax; species Microhierax caerulescens. The sequence goes on from JAVJGJ010000002.1 coordinate 27,419,981, forward strand.
AAGACCCTATTCTCAGAATGCTCCCTTTTTTACACCTGGCATCTGTAATCTCTACTGTTACACTACTTGACGCAATGTGTGTGTACTAGACTATACCTGCTGTCTTGTCAGAGAATGTTTGCAAGAGGCCTTGAGCAGTAACAGAACCGGTACCTTAGAACTGGGGAAAAAATGCTGCTGTTTGAGGAGGAAGGATGGTTTTACCTGCACTGAGGATACACATGGTGAATATGCAGTGACGACGCAGGCTTATAGCATCATCATCATCATCATTTCTGGTTACTTCCACAGAATAACGTTTCGCCTTCTGAAGTAGTTCAGTGGTCCAATCACAGAGTGATGGAATGGCTCAGATCAGTCGATCTGGCAGAATATGCCCCAAACCTTCGAGGAAGCGGAGTGCATGGCGGCCTGATTGTAAGCATTCAACATTCTACTACGTACCTACTACAAACTGACAGACTGTAACATAAAACATCTTTTATCTGGTGTTTGTCAAGCAGGAGGAAACAAATACATCTGCAATATGACAGTATGATCAGGCCTTCTAAAGAGCCTCTTCATCTGATCTATGCATCTTAATTTTACAAAAGGGAACTAAAATAAAAAAGGAACTGCGAAAACATGGGGGTTTGTCAGCTTAAATCAAAGCTGAGCTGCGCACAAGTGTGTAACAGCAGTACATAAAAAAAAAAGCAAACTGTAAGAATTTCTTATTGATAAGGTATCGTTGGGTGTTTGAGTGGTTTTAAGAGTTGTGAGCCACAGTAAATAACTGGCACGAATTTGCAGCAGTCTTGCCCACAATCAGGAATTACTTTTTTAAAAGTACTCAGAACTATTTACAGCTTGGTAAAGCCAGAGTTCTGAAATACCGTGATTATAGTGCTGTAGAGTTTTTGCAAACGAAACAGAAAAAAACTGTGCTAAGCTTAACTTTGTACTCCGAGTACAGCAGAAAATCCTGAAAACAAACTTGTTCAATCCAAACAAATACAAGGTTTGATGATAAATATAAATATGTCTTTGCCTGGTCATGCTCTGCATTGTAGTGCCTACTTCCATGTAATTTCCTGTTCAAAACCCAGCGAGTATCGAATTGTGAGTTATAGACGGTCTAATGTAGACAGCTTAGTAAGAATGAGAAATTCCTCTGATAAGCACTGTGTAACGGTTTACTACTGCAAATATTTAACCATGTAAAAAATAAATATTCTGCCATTTTCTAATAGATTCTCGAACCTCGCTTCAACGGTGACACACTGGCAATGCTGCTGAATATTCCACCTCAGAAGACCCTACTGCGACGCCACCTAACAACCAATTTTAACGTTTTAATTGGACCAGAAGCACAACAAGAAAAAAGAGAAATAACCGAGTCAACAGCATACACACCTCTGACCACCACCGCCAAAGTTCGGGTATGTGTTGCCTTCAGAAAGGACATTCTTTCAGGCTTCCTCTGCCCTGTTTTATAAAGAAAATAAGGGACAGACATGGGCAGGGAGAGGTCCTTTCTAGAAGAAGCGTTACATCTTCCTTAATTCTAAATACCAAAGCATTTAATTTGTATGTGTTTAAATCAGGTTCTGAAATAAATATGCAGGTCCTTCTTTTCTGAGAAGGGACACTATCTAAACAAATTTAACTCTACCTCCCAATCTGAAAACAACTGAATTTATTTAGTTCAGGATCTACAACCCTGAAGGACTAGAGTATAGCAGTAAATCTGAAAGGAGAGGATTCTGAATGGTTAAAGGAGAACTTTGTTTTTCTTATTCAAAACCTGTTGTACTGTCGTCTTGTTTTAGCCAAAGAAACTTGGATTTTCACATTTTGGAAACTTAAGAAAAAAGAAATTTGATGAATCGACAGACTACATTTGCCCTATGGATACAATCCCAGCTGCTACGAACGGTACTCAGAAGAACTACGGTGGACACAAGGGACTGAGCCCTTTGACTGACAGGGAACTGGATCAGGTGGGCCAGACGGGCTGATGCCATGCTCATCTCACCATCTCACCCTCCCCACGCGTTACAAGCTTGCCAATAACCACATGCTAGCACGTAACAAAGTACTCGTTACATCCGCATGAACTTACTGAGAAAGTATTGGCTATGGACACTGGAAAGAGTTCTATACTAAGAATGTCAGGTTAATTTTTTTTTTTTAATCAACATCATAAACTCATCCATCTTCAAGCCCTTTTTCAGGAATATAACACCTTTACACTACGAAGATTGATGTATTTTGACAATTAAGGTGGTGGTTGTTGTGAACGCAAGACTTTTGTACTTCTAGCTTTCATAATCTCAGTATGGCACACTACTTTTTTCATTATCTTTATGGGTGTTTTTTAATGTAATAAATCTATTTGGACTAATTTGTACAAAGCTATCAACTTATATATCAAAATACAACTGGATTGTATATTTTCAAGATATTAATCAAAGAATCCAACTGAATTTTTCTTTCGTTATGTACAGTGGGCAGTAGTTATGCTTAGACAGTGTATGTGAAAATATGCATCAGTAATGAACAAGATTATTAATAAACAGATACTTAACAAAACTGAATTATTCCTGTAGTAGTGAACTTATGAATTAAACTGTATAGACATCATACACACAAATGATGAAGACTAAAACCCATCAAATTTGATTAAGCTTTGCTATCGTGTAAAGGGATGTAAACCCTGAAAAATGGAGCTCCTGGAGGCTTGTGTGAACTCTGCCCCCGCACAAGAGCCAGACAGAGGCAGCCAGGGTAAACTGTCCTATCTCCAGTGACCTTAAGGGAGAGAAAAACATTTTAAGCCTGATAAGAGAATGGTTACAAAATTGAGAAGACTAACGGTGAAAGTATTTTTTTCATTTGCATGATTTACTGCATCTAACACCTCATTTGTGTTCATTATCTAACCAGTGCCTTTTTCAGTGTACACCTTAGTAAAGTCCTGCTCCTGCGCGGGCGCAGTACCGAATTCCGACTGTAATTAGTACAGATGTCCGCTTGCACAGTTAAGAGTTGCGAGGGAACGCATTAACTTTGAGCCAAGAGCTTACACTACGCAGTTGTTCAAGCATTCCAAAATTACCGGATTTGTCTCTAGGAGCATGGTCTTTCAATTAAGCATGACTTCTGAATGTGTGGGCATGCAGTGAGATCACAACGCCCTGGAACTGGTAACCTTTCTGTACAAGAACAGGTGGGACTGTATTGGGAAGGGCTCTTTACTTCTTACCTGTGAAAGAAGACTACCAGAAGTATAACAAGTGTTACACCATCTGGAAAATACTACTCTTCATTGATAGTATCAGTTAAGCTTTTTTTTTCTTGTGTGAATTACTGCACAGGTTTAATGGAATCAATCTTTCTAAATTAGGATTCACTCTTTCTATCATTAGATGTGTTTTCACGTACCTTAAATCATGGAGGCGTTTTTGTTAATGAGCAGTTAATGAGAGCTTTAAAATTTACCACAACTTTGTTTGTCCAGACACAGATACCTCCAAAAGATGCATGTAGAGTGAATAGAATTGCACGTACTGTCTGATTTGAACTAGTTCCTGCATACTTTTGCAGATGGAACACTCAGAAGGAACAGTAATGCAGATAGGGGCTCTTTCTCAAGGCATAAGCCATCTTACGGTATGTACCCATTTTGCTTTTGTTCTGAAGTCAGAAATGTATTCTGCTAGAATTCAGGGAAAGTTGGCCATTGCTGGTGGTAGTTAAGAGGGTCACTGTTCTTGATAAATACCTCTTTACAGCCTGGCTGCACAAACACAGTCCAGAATACTCCTGCTTTTAAATCACACTAGAAATTCGCTTTCATTTAGGCCTATTTTAAGCTTTCATGACCTCTGCTATCTCTTCAAACCAGTGACAGATACTCGTCCCCTTAAATGAAAACAACTCTTCAAAGATTTTGCAAGTAACTACAAACACCTCAGTCAGAGCAGTCTAGCAAAGAGGTACAGATGTAAAAATTTACACGAGCTAAGTAAGACTCCATGGAAAACAAAACAATAAGATTGCTAATTTCTGACTCCACAGCAGTTAATTACAAAAAAAAAAAAAAAAAAAAAGAAAAAAAAAATTGACTGAAAGGAGTAATGAAGAATTATGTAACATAGTTGAGTCACATGCCACGCGAAATCTGTGAGAATTTCCTCAGGCAAATAATAGCTTATTTAAAGCTGCATTCAAGAAACTGCTTTTCATCTTCTGTGGCTCCAACCCCCTCTGTTGTGAAGCCAGTCTCATTACAGCGGGATTTCTTTAACCCTAGGCCTCTTGACTAGGGTTAAATAGGTTAAATACTTTTATATTTATTTAACGTGCTCACTCACATCTTGTTTTGCAGACAATGTTAAGCCAAGATGAAATGCTGAATGACAGCAGATTTTTAACACCTACCTTCGAAGACTGGAGATGATGGTTCAGCGTGACCAAGAACACTAACAATACCTCGTGCCTGTCCGGAGGGGTGGCCAGGAGAAGCTCGATGCTGTGGTGCAGAAAAGCTTTACCTTGTTTCTGCCAAGGCAACTTACCACATAGCATTTAATACTGGCAACGCAGCAACGCGTTACAGGTAACTCTCCTCTGCACTATTTTGCGTATAATGTGATGTGAAATAGGTGTTGAGAGAGAAGCGGTACTCATAGCCCGAGTCTAGAAAGCTGGGACTGGCAACGTGTTTTACCCTTTTATTCAGTTGTCTTCTACATGGAATGTTTATGTGCTGTTATATGAAAGATCTTTTGTATTTTTTTTATTTTTATAATTAGCTGTAATGCAGGAATCATTAACACTTTATTGTACCATGTCGACTAATCAGAGCTACCTAGAAATTCAGATGGATGCTGGTGAGTGTAGCGGCAATTGCTCACTGAACAACTCCTACTTCAGTCTCACCAGAGACAGTCTGTCTAAAATGGCGAGCACGGATGCACACGTGCAACCATCAGGATGTCACAAGCCTTCTGAACAGTCAAAATGGTTCAGACAGAGTTGTCTGAACCCCATACCAGGTTGGTCTGAAACAGTACTGGCGCTCAGGAAGACCAGTAAGCCCATTTTCTTTCCCTAGTGACACCTAATTAAACATGCACCTGCAAACAGCCCTGAGGACTGGAGATTACAGCAGAAACTTTTGTAACATTTGCATGAGAACTGGTGATGTTGTAAACAATATTGCTGCTGACATTCAGTTCTCCATTCCAGCTGCAGAGAGATTTTCATAGAATACTTGATGTAGCAATAGGAAACTAACATTACTGCTCTGTGATGTGCAAAATGTGACTAAGGAGCATCAGGCAAGTACCATAATAAAGCAAGTATTTGTTTCTTTAAAATGAAATAGATCTGTTGCTATTCTACTGAGCTAGCCAGGACTGCAGCACTGGATCAGAGGAAAATACAGCCTATCACTACTGACTGGAGGGGCTCTCGACAGTGAAAGTGTCCCCTTTACAGAAGCAATTATGTGTGGCATCTGTTGACATATGCCTCTCATATATTAATAAGGTATTAACAAGTTATCTTAGTAAGTAGGAAAATGCCAGAAAAGAAATCTGCTCAGTTGTAAGGAAAGTATGTGGATGCTTTGCCTCACCGTCTCCTCCATGGCTGCATGGTGTCGGTTTACACACTAACCAGGACTGAGCACAGGTCTCTCCAGCCACAGCCCTCCCAAAAAAAGGGGAAATCCCCAATACTGTCTAGAGTTTGCAGCAAGGGCTCTTCCAGAGCTGTCCGTAGCACCTTCGAAGGTCACCTACTCTAGTCCTTACTCCATGAGCAGACTGTGCACTGTACGGTCAGATTTTAGAAGCTAAACACATTTTATTGTCCAAAACAGTAAACCCAAGACAAACATTTTTCAATCACTGAACAATGAAACGGTAATGGAAAATCTAAAGGCACGAGAAGTCAGTCTACACATCAGAAAATTAAAAACACTCACTTAATAAAAGGTTAAGTACATGTCCAATCTGGCAATGCAATCAACACTAGTGACCAGATCACATACTACAGGCATTTGAAATACTTTGTCAGGTTAATTAGCCAGCAGACTTATTACAGCTCTACAGACAGGATAAACTGAGCTCCAGCGGTGGCAGCTTTAGTATCACTGGCATATTCAAAGCAGATTTTCAGATTTCTTTTAATGATGTATTTATAACTTGGTGTGGTGTTGTGCTAACTCAGCTGTGAATAGTCAGTCCTCAAAATTATTGATTTATTTTAATATATATACCCAGTAAGAAATCCTAATTAGCATAAAAGTGGCATAAATGCTTGGTTTTTTTACTGTTATGAATAAATTCTGAATGTTCCTCCATCTCTTGCTGACTGTGGAATGAGTCTAACACAAATACATGTGGCTGGTATCTCATCAGGGACAGAATCACAGCCTGAACCTCTCTGTCTTTCTTTGCATTAATATTACAAATGTAAATGATGAAATACAAAACCCCTATGACGATTTCTAACTAGCAGATTCCTTTTGTTTTGCTTTAGATGAATGAAAATATTTAGCAAACATATTCATTAGCACCTGAAGAAACAAGGGCTCAAGGATTTGTCAGACCCAAAGACAAATGTAGTATAAACTAATTCCTGGAAATGTACATGAGTACTTCAGGCACTGAAGACTAAGAATGAAATGCTATGTGGAAAAAACACTTAAGATGAGGCATTAGCTGAGTATAAGATCAACTACAGGAAGAAAGTTCTCTCTCTCTCTCATAAGCAAAGGAAATTTCTGGAACTGCCAAGAAAGCAAGCACCATTCAGATGATGTAACATCACTGGATAGTTACATCTGTATATACAGCCCAGAACTTCCATGTATAGTTGGCAGTGATTGTTTAGTAAAGCTGTCACTAACGAGAATTTCTGTTACACTTGCAAGCAATTTGTGTATTACCCAAATCCTGTTCACTTCTTCAGTAGCATACTGTGACTGTTTGCTTAGTCCCTGGTAAATAGCTGTAAAACAGCATTTAGGGAAAAAAAAACCCCAAAACAAAACCTGTTGCTTGTACCCTTCTTCCCCAGGACTCACTAGATGAATTACCTACAGAGCACAGTCAAATAATAATCCTAGTCCAGTTTTATACCCTCTCCCAAATTCTATACTAATGTTAACAAACAAGTGATTTATCTCCATCCTGCTTCTCCAATTACACTTAACTTTTTTTCCTCAGAATTAACATTTGATACTAACTTAAGAGGTCAGACTAGGTTACTGCCACACAAAATACTGGGAAGCTGAGAGATCGTCTTAACACACACAAAGGTAACTCAGAAGTTATGAACCACAGAAATAACACCAAGCAGTTTAAAAAAGACACACAGACACAATAAAAAGAAATACTGCAGAGTTACACACCATCTGTTCCTGGAGGAAAATACGCAGTACTTACAAAAGGGTATCAGATGACGCCAGCATCAGTAAGAAAATACACTACTCTTGGGATAGCCGAGTGTGTCCAGGTTGGGCTGACATGCAAACTGAATCATAGGTGTTGGCCCACACATGAGAATGAGTGTCTCACTGCCGGGGGAAGGGAGGTGGGTTTTAATCATGTCTGCAGTGATGAAGCCAGAACTGTACTTCCAATCTGAAACAAAGAAATCAAACTATTAATTCGAATCTCTGTAGAGTCTGAAGCCTTTTCAGATTGCGTATGATGCACTCACGAAGTAGCTGAAAAATCAGCAAAGTTAGCCACCATCACTGCAAGCCAAGAGAGGGTTAAATCTCTGAGCTCAAACCTAGTGGTCCCCTTCCACAGGCACAATAAGGATCTGGTCGAGAAGAGATGAGTCTGTGTGTAAATGACAGCTTTAAAAGAAAGGAGACAGCAGGTCGGAATAAACAGGAAGAGTAAATCAGCTTTTCCAGTGAAAAGAGGTCACCCAGGGGCAGTTGTGCAGAGAGAGGTAGTGAGTGCCATCCAACACATTAAAAAAGAAGTCTGGGAAAAAAACCTGAGTGGTGAAGTGACATTAGTTTGATGACAACAGAAGTTCTGCTGTGTAGGTTAAGTGATAAGAGAAAAAAAAAAAAAATGCTAAATGATTTCAAGCGGTAATATTATTGATTGCATCTGCCATTTAAAGTGAGCCGAACAGGAAAAGTAATCCTGCCTTCATTTATAAAAACGTGCTTTAAGCTCATTTATCAGAAGCAAGATACTGGGGTTATGAAAACAGCAGCAGTCAAAAGGCCTATGAAATGTTAGGAAGTATCAGGAAGGGAAAACGGAACACCATGTCAAAATAGACCCCCAGTTTGCCTGCCTCTTGGCTACTGCTGTTCAGTTCTGAGCTGCTCAGCTCAAAAAGGGACACAGCAGAGTGGAAAGGGCTGAGAACAAGGACGAGCAGAGGTGTGTAATCGCTGCTGTGTGGGGGAGCCCAGTAACCTTCAGTGCAGAGGAGATGGGGCAGCAGGGGGACTGACAGATGTCTGTAAAATTCACAGTGTGAAGACAAGTCAGTAGGTACCTATTTACACTCTCTTCCAGCACAAGAATTAGGAGTAAATGCAAACCCAAAGTCATTCCTCACACCGAAGTGCTACCCACTAACAGACTGCCAAAACGCTCACGTGGGCTCCCAAGGGGACACACTAAGCTCTTACAAGAACAGTCCGCTGAGGGTTACTACAACTGTAGACACATTTGGCTCAGAACTGACAAATACTAAAGACTGGAAGAGGACCGAGGCCTGCTGGTTACTCTTCTCTGTCCATCTACTCAGGGCAATTGCTGACAACAGGTACAGAACTTTGACCTGACTCAGTCTGGCTCTCGTGTCCGTTAAATAAAAGCGCAGATCACTTACAACATCAGCAAACAAGAACACCCACGTTTCACAGGAGATGCAGTAGCGTTCAACCTCTCCCTCCATTTCTAATTCAGCCCTACACCAGGCTACAGTTAGCACCTTAATCTACACATGGCAGCTCTATTTTACCCGAATCTAAGCCAGACGTGCTGCAAAACGAAGATGTGCCTGTACTATTTACAGGTATTAAGCAATTCAAAGCCAACAAAATGCTAACATAAGCTGATCTGGGAGATAGCCCAAACCAGAGCTGTAACTTTTGCTGAAAAGTCCCAAAACCTGTACATCCTGAAATACATCAAAAGATCCACTGAGTAACATGTCTGACCCAACAGGAGTTAATTCACAGTTTCTAAGGCCCACCGGGTTTAGAACAGTTTTTGAAACAGGTGGTGTGGTAAGGCTTGTTTCTGAGGGGCTGGGGGGCATCTTTGTTGTTTAAGACAAGACGGTTTGATGTTATATTAATGGTCCCTTGAGCAAGAGGGCAGCGACGAGCAAAAGCATTTCCAGTGTGTACCGCAGCCTACCTTGTGGAGGTCTGTCCAGTGTATACCAAAGCACGAACTGATCAGGATGCCTCTTCGCAATGTCTTCGAGCTCATCTCTCAGTAATATATCTTTTTCTGTCTGCAAAATGAGACTGCTGTTTAGCTCCAAACTATCTCAAGATGCCTGCTAATGTGAGCTCATCTGGCATTCAGTAAGCTAAATTCAACAACTCATTCAAACAAAGAAAGTCTGAATGTTTTTTTCCCCTTACGTGATAACTATTATCGTTACAGGCTTCTGTAAATGCAGATTAAGAACAACAAACTGTAAGACTTAATAGCCATCTAAACACTGTCTTAAAGACGGCAATTTGGACAACTTTTTCATCCAGGCTAAACTCACTATTAGCTGGATTTGTTTCTGACCCTGGCAAATACAGCCCTGCACCAGCTCGGTGAAGGTTAACTTTAGAAACAGATTAACAGAACAAAATCCTGTTTCCTTGAAATGAATGAAAAAGTAAAATGAGTAGAGCAATCAGGATCTGTTCACATGATTTATTCCCTAATGCAGGAATTGGGGAGTACAAGTGGAACTATGAGGAGCCATCTTCAGAACAAATAAAGATCATGCAAATATTTATAAAGGACTGTATGGATTATTTTTTTATTCAGTTTCTCCTTCTTAAATCATTTTAACCCAAGACAATATAGTAACAACTTATATAATAACCATTTCCTGCCCCTTCCTACACCAATCATTTTTAAATGTATTATTTCAGAAAATATTTTCTCATAAATGGTTGGGTGAAAAGAGAAACACAAAGACACTGGAAGAGTACGAACATTTCACAGCAGTATTTTCTCCACATTTCACAGCAGTATTTTCTCCACGGGTTGATGTCCCATCAGTTAAAAAAGCTCAGTGACCAGCAAAACAAGTAGGCCATTAAAGAAGGACAAAGAGATGAGTGAGTCAGTATACTTGTGTACTCACCTGATTAGCAAAAAGAAGGTAACATTTTGTGGAATCCTTAGGATCATTTGTGATACGACGAATCAGCTGCAACATTGGAGTTATTCCTGTTAAAAAACAAAGTGGTTAAAAAACGGTTCCTTCTTTCTATGGCTGCAGTTTCAATATTCATGCTGCCTTCCTTCAGTCTTCAGTGGGAGCTTAGTTTGAACAAGGCTACATATCTCTGAATTTCTAATCCATGCCAAATGCAGAGGTTGGGGGGTTCCATTATAACAAATTGTTTCAAAACAAAACAGTAATACCTGTATCTGGGTCTTTTCAGCATTCTCTATCACATACAGCAATTCCACCACCACAACATTACCCTAAAATATATTTTGGCACTGAGACTGAAGCTCAGAGAGACAAAGTGACTTCTCCGAGGTCGCATGGTAAATCAGAATTAAAGCTCTGAAGTCGCTAGCTCCCCGGACTGAGCTCAGGCCACTGGAAAGCCTCCGTGATGCCAAAAACTCATGAAAAGAAATACATTGTTAAGCGCTCTGCAGTGCTTGATACTCCTCACATGCATCCATAAAGGTCCTCATTCCCTAGACATTCCATATGATGAGACTAGTTTTACCTGTTCCTCCAGCTATCATCCCAAGATGCTTTGCAACCTTTTTCTCTGCTTCAGACTTCTTATGAGGCTTGATAAGAAAGGTACCTAGGAGAGATATTCAAAAGTGACAGGTACATTAACTCTCAAACAAACATGGATACAAATTCCATGGGAATAAATTACTATCACCTACCAATTCGTTAGGAAAAGTCTTCTGGAAATGCTAGATAGACTCACCACAGCATTAAGCACCAAGAGTAGAAACCTCTTTGTCTCTGTAAACTCCAGTACTTGCTTTGAACAACTAATCTACTCCGCTACCCAGCGTCATTTATAATAAACTCAATGGTTCCCACATCACTGCCTAGAACACAACTTGGCAACTGTGGACGTTAGTGGTACCTAAAAGTAACCCCAGCCCCTACTACAGAGAAACGAGTATCTTAGGCCATCCCCACCATCCTCACTTGCACCGTGGATCCAGCCATTTGTGTGTGTCCACATTCAATGGAGTCGTAATTAAACCAGCATCAAGCAAGAGCCCCTGCAAAGCTCAGAATCCAGACAGTTGGAACCTTGCGTACTGTATTTATATATGTATATATGTATATATATATGATACTGTTATATATATGTAGTAAAGTATTTTACTACTGTAATTAATTTCCTGTTAATGAGACCCCCATGACACCTGCAGTCAGCTAGGTGACCACCTTCTAGTATCAAGTGATGGGGAAGACCTTGCTAATTGCTGCTCTACCTGGGTATACCAGCACTTCAGAACTATCACCAAACCAGACTGTTTGTAATTGAATTAATCTCCAAGGTCCAAGCCAAACGACAAGCCCATGAAAAGCACCTGACATAGTCCAGTCTCTCCTAGGTACTGCTTCTGATAGCAGCCAAAGCAGAGCAGAAAGGAATGTTCGTAAAACATGCATCACTTGTTTGCTCTGAGATGTAAGAGAATCATCAGTATATTACTCATCGTAAAAGGTCATGATCCAGAGAAGCGCTGAGCACTTATCCCCCTGAAGCAAGAGTGCGGTGCCTCTCTGTCAAGATCAGTGCAGAATCTTTCACTTGCATCTTGAAAGAGGATTACTTCTCTGAACTTACTTCTCCCAGTCAACTCAAACATGGTTTAATCATGAAATGGAGCCGGCTCTCAGTCAGCTGGTGGTTTAGCAGCAAGGCTGAGATTCTCAGAGGGCATTTTA
>JAVJGJ010000002.1:27438207-27472978 GCA_035590215.1 Microhierax caerulescens
CGAGCGCGGGAGCAGCCGGCGCCGTGTCCCCGACCCCGTGTCCCCGACCCCTGCGCCCACAGGCGGGCTGGCACCGCGCCGCCGGCCTCTGCGAGCAGCCAGGCCCGCCTGGCAGGGAGCAACGGGGCTGAAACGGGCGCAAAATGCCGCTGCCCGGGGCGGGCAGTCAGGCGCTGCAGCCCTTTCCTGCCGCAGTTCCCTGCACGTTCAGCAACTGCAAACGGCGATGCCCGAGTTCTGGCCCGGTCCCAGTTCGCCCTGTAAAGCAGCAAGGTTCAAGCCCCCTACGCAAAAGTCGCAGGCAACCCCCCCACCCGACAATGCACGCTGTGCTGGCAAAGCTGGCACCTTGCGCTGTGGCACGCAAACAGTCTCCGCTCAGCAGCACTAGCGAAGTACTCAGGGAGTTATTGCTAATTGCTCCCCTATCCCCTTTCCCACAATCAGTACTAACAAAGTATTCAGTATCTATGGCCTTCAAAAAAAAACAAAACAAAAAAAACCAAAAAAACCCACCACAACAGAGTCTAGAGTGTAGGACAGGAGCACACAGTTCGGGATAAACACAGAAATCAGTCACTCAAAGGAAAGGACAAGGCTTTGAAGTCCAAGCCCATGCCACAAAGTCCGAAATAGTTGATGTAAAATCAAAGCATGACCCTATCTCACACACATGTCTTCGCAGAGGAAGAAAACAAACTGATCAGACCTGTGGGGAAGGACAGAACACCAGGAATAATTCACAGTATGCCAAGCTGTAGGTGGTGGTGAGACAAGGAGAAGATAATATATCTGATTTACTAGGTTTTGGAATGCTTGTATTTTGTGATTTGTAAAAAGATTGAAAAGACATTCAGTCTTCTCTGCTACTGAAGCAATGACTATGGAAGACCAGAGAATTAATACCTCACCACACACTTTTTTAATTTTTTAACACCAGCTTTCCTCATTGGGGTTCAAAAGCAGGAGAACCACTACCAAAATGCATATTGCTGCTCTGTTCCTGAAGTCAATTAACTCCTTGCTTCTGTGTCACACACAGCCACTGCCTTCACAGTACTGCAATCCATCCCAGGACCTCCAGGCCGAATGATTCATTCCCCACAGTTAAAGCACCTGGATTGTCCCACCAGGGTGTTGTCACTTCTTACTTTCTCACAATATGGTAATGGTACAGATTGCAACTTGCATGTATTTTGTTTTGACAATGACCTACCATATATCCATGTGGCAAAAGGCTCAAAACTCAAGCAGAATAAACCAGAACAAAAATAACAGAGAGAAGAAACATTCAGATTTCTCAATCAGAATTTATCCTTAAGGATAAATATGAACAACTGAAGGAAAAATCGGAATTTATAATATTGTTTTTAAATTTCAAGACAGGGCGCTGTCTACTTTGCTATGAATAACAACTGCACAGCTACACAATTACCAGTGGTTCTCTGAATTGCACTGTTGATAAGGAGCATCAATCTTCCCTCAAGAACAGGTCTCTTCCTTGCCTTCAGTAAGAGAAAGAAAAGTAATGGCTTTTGCAGAGCCTGAGAAACACACAGAGGTATTTCTTGTTTTCTGTATTAACTATTCTTAATGCTCCTTCCATTTTCACTGATTATTTTATTTTCTTTTGTGCCAAAGGCAGGGGTTTGATCTACATAAAACTCAAGATTATTTTTTTCCTCTCCAAAGTATTAAGCATAATTCTTTCCTCTTGTTAACTTGTCTTACACAGACACACAGTTCCTCTGGTGTTACTGTTAAAATTCATTCTTCTGAAAGCATGCAAAGAACCAAGCCTAGTTACTTCAGATGAAGAAATACAATGGTCTTTCTGCGTATCAAATACACGACAGCAAATGGCTTCCTAAGCGAAAAAAAAATCCCTTTGTGCCACTTGTCCTCAAAAAATAGAAAGGGAAAGAAAACTGGGAAGATCACATGCGAATATAGTTCTTCTAACACTACCACCCAAACACAACGTCCATTAGATCCTTTCGGGCAGACCCACTGTGGAAGAAGAGTCAGGAAAAGCATGGCACGCATACCTCCAGGCACAGTACATCTGAGGAAGGACACGATGCCACCCTGCTACTGCTCCTCTGGCTTCATCGGAGAGCAGGCAGGAGGGCCAGCAACCAAGACCAGTCAGCCACTGCGCTGCCCTCGGCTGGAAAAGGAAGAGATGGCAAAGTAAAAGAATGATGAACCCAGAATTCACAGAGGTAATGCCACAGAGTCACAGATCAACAATATTTTTAACGTTGGTATCTATATAGCCAGAACCCAGATTTCAGATAACCGCTTCCTCTTCTGTACCATTGCCAGACATGCTTTAACGATGGAAGATCTTCCCTTTCCAATAAAAGTTGCAAAAACGCCCCAATACCCACCGCAAAGGCTGTGTGAGTGCATCGCCGGCAATGCAGCTGGACTCCCAGCACATGTGCCCGTGCACACGTACAGCACAGGACTACCATTTCAGAGCTAACCACAACAATTTACAGGTGCTCATGTTAACCAAAGGTCAGAACGAGATATTTTTGGACATAGACTTTTATTCTAAATATTTAGCCCAGTGCCAATGAACAATGCAATAAGCCTTCATTTGTTTCCATGCAACATTACAAAGATAGTATTTTTACTTACATGCCAACAGAAGGTGGTTTATACACAGATTTTAAGCATGCAGGGAACCTGAGCCTACCTCGGTACTCAGGCAGGTTACTAGTATCCTACCTTTTGACTGTAGGGTTCAGGAGAGCCTCACGAAACTGTCAAGAATTAAAGCAGACTTCATATAAATTTTGTAAAAACTAAAATACAATTCCATGAACTCCATTGAAAATAGGTTTTTTTAAATCAGATTTCATTTGCATCACAAAACACTTCACATTATTGCTAAAGGATACTGGCAGCTTACAATACATTAAAAAGATACAACAAAAGCAAAGCTAGACTTGTAAAACCATACTAGGAGAAACTCAAAAAGTCAACATCATGCAGTCAAGCAAAAAGTACGTACCCTAACAATCAGATCATATACAAATAATTTAAGGTAGCATTCTGAATATATGAAAGGAATTGTTTGTAAGAGATATCAATATATCAGCATTTAACCACTGTGTTCAATAGGGCTAGCATAACTGATGACACCTATATATAGTTCAGTTATGAAAAGTCCCAGCTGCTCGTATGTTTGGGGGTTTCTGTTTTTAAAAGGCAGAGAAAGAAACAGCCTGTGTTCAAGAGAAGCACCTCTTTTTGCCATTGTCCTCCCACCTTTTTATTTTTTCACCAAACACACCCACCTGGTATCTTTGTTTTAAATTAATAAGCAGCTAAAACTTTACAGGTATTTTAAGTCATCTTGTTCCTGTTACACAAAACAGAATAGCAACCAAGTGATTAGACACATCTGCTCCCAGCATAGTCAGCTAATAGCAACTTGCACCATAACTGAACATTAACAGACTTCCATAATGCAGAATTACAATGGATATTCTCCCTCCATTGCTCTTCAAAGGCCTCTTTAGAGAGTTTATCAAAGATAGAACAAGCATACTCTATCAATAATGTAAAACAGCTGTGCTTTACACTTAATCTGAATTTGTCCATAGTCCCTCCATCATGAAGTATTTTCACAATTTCACAGAAAGCTCATGCTTCAGCTTATTTTGTGGGATTTTGCCTAAAACTTTACAGTGAAGAGAAGAAACTGGTGCAAAATGTTTACCACAGTCATTTGAGAATAAAGGTAGAGATATTTTTTTTTCCCCTAGCTACAGAACTAAATTCTATTGCTAAAAAAATTGTTAAGTTCTCATGTCATCTAAAAAGCAGGGTTATTGGCATCAAATGCATGTAGGGGAAACACATCTTGAAAGATTTTTTCCATTAATATCAACAGAAACAAAATGAGATATCTTTCTTACTTTCTAGTTATTCTCTGGACCATTGAGTGAGAAGGATTATACTTTTATACTATCATACTGATCTAGTTTCTAAACACTAAGACTCTGCACAGAACAGTCTGCAAAGCTAATTGCAGCCTGTCATCCCGATTTCTTGCGTAAGCAGCCATTTGGGCATTAAACAAACCTCTATTTACAAGTACATGTGCTCAGTTTGCAGTATGTGGATTACACAGTACCTCTTTAATTACATTACATGTAATTCATTCCATGACACAGCTCAATAGGATAGCTTCTAGCCATTCGCCAAAGTTCTTGCACGGTGCCAAAGGCCCTTGGCCTGTAACACCTCTCTTTTCAAACACTTCTATCTGTTGAATCAATAAACAACATGCAATTTGTTCAAAAAGGAACTGTATGAAAAATATTCTTTTCCCAGCATTTGGCTTGATTCACTCCGCTAATGACTAGATAATGTTCTTCTGCTCCTCAAGGATGCACCACTACTGCCACTGCCTACCTAGGTCCTCTCTGACCTCACATCGAAGGAAGGATGACTGACTGCTCCTTCTGTTGTTTTATACAGGCACTTATTTAATCTCATTTCTGCAGTGTTTTTATGCTTTGCAGTACTACATTCAAGGACATGCTTGGCATAATGTATACCATCACTTATATTCCCTTTCTTTCCTTCTAAGATTAATGGAGTGTCAGAAGCCTGCAAGTAACTTGTGTCTGCCCCAAGAACACACATGTAAAGCCAAAGTCTCAACTCAGGTAAGTCAGCAGTAAATTCACCAGGGTAAGTATCAGGTACTTCGGAATCTGTTCACCAATCATGAACAACATGCTCTCACCAAATTCTGCTTTCAGTGACATTTGTGCTTTGCAAGTGTTCCACAATGTGGTCCATCAGAACTGCTCTTTTGGCAGTCACACCGTGAAAATGGGGAGATCTACAAACAGGAGAAAAATAAAATGGGGTAAACTTTGCAAAGATCATCAACAAAGGCAGACTGTAAATTTGTTGAAGTGGACTCTGTTGTCATGACGCGTCAGTTCATGCCTCCCTACCTCCTCCCAACTCCGAGAAACAAAGCAGCAAAGTAGCAGTAAGGAAAACATATCAAATGACATAAAAAATGCAATAGAGCAGGGAATAATAATACATGCGGAAGAAATAACATTTTCAGAAGTGACTACTGATTTAGATTTGCCTGTTTCTGGGCATTCAGCTAGGGACAGTTTAAACAGCCAAGATTTCAGAAAGTGCTGGACACCCAAATATAAAAATGACACCCTGGAAAAGACCTCAAATTAAGCATCTAGCAATAGCAAAAGGATGCATTTAATTGGTTTTTTTCATACATACCACTACTATTAACACTCTGCTTGATCCAGTCAACAAAAACACCGACATTTGTGTATACTCCTGGGTAGCTCTTCCTTCCGCATCCCAAGCCCCAGCTAGTGATTCCATGAAGGGTGTAAAATCCTGAGTTATCTTCTGAAGGACAAACTAATGGGCCACCAGAATCACCCTGCACAAGGACAAAGGAATCTTGTTATGAGCTAACATCATTCCTTATGCTTTTAAAATACCAGTTCAGTTACAAAAGGTCCCAGCTGCTCATATGTTTGAGGGTTTCTGTTTTTAAAAGGCAGAGAAAGAAATAGCCTGTGTTCAAGAGAAGCACCTCTTTTTGCCATATGAGTAACTAAAATCCTACTATTATTAAGGAGACTTTCACTGTAAATCACCTATAGCCTGTTTGCAAGAAAACAGCTTTAAGCGAGGTTTTCAGTTTTCAGAGGTTTTAACCCCTTTTCAGAACCCATCTGGCCATACCCCAAGTGTCAGAAGGCAAAGGTGATGTGTGCAACTTACTGTGCATGAGTCCTTGCCTTCTTCCAGAGGGAATCCAGCGCAGATCATCTTCTGGGTCACTTTACTGGGAAGATTTATGTAATAGCTCTGACATGTGTCAAGCACCAATATGGGGACTTCCAGCTGATGCAGCTTTTTCCCCTTTTCTCTGTCTTGAAGTAAAAGACATCTCAGAAACCAGTAGAGGCATGAATTTGTGATTCCAGAAAGAATCTTTGCTCTTCCCCTTTTCAAATGGTCTCAATCCAAATTATCTGTTTTCTTCCCTCCCACCCACTTCCCTGCTTGTCCAGCTGAACTTACGCAAGCGAAAACTTTAACGTTTGTTCTCCCAAAACGAACGTATAGACAGAATAAATGTTACAACAGAGAACATAGTATTGAAAACACAGTTATAGCATGCTCAACCTTCAAAACAGCAAAGGGTGCCTGCCTACCTGCTCCATGCGCACCCCATCCTGTGGCAACGCACACCCTCGAGGGCTGAAGTGCCTCCTCCTGGGCAGCGGGGAGGCACACTGGGCGCACGTAATGGTTGAATTCTAAGGGCTCGGCCAGTCGCAGTAAGGCAATATCAGAGTCCATAGTGGTCTTGTTAAAACTTGGATGTATAATATACTGCTTGACTGACCTTTTCTAGGAAAGCAAGGACATTGACATTTTCTGAATGCCTTGGGAATCTGAGTCAGAAACTTTGGTTTCATGCAAGATGCATGAATAAAGAGGAGGACACGTTTAAAAGCAGCTGCTGAAGCCACCGGGTTTCTTATATTAAGTCAAGATTATGCTTCTTGGACATGAATCACGGAACATGCAGGAAACACCATCCAACAAGTGTAAGCTGAGGGCCTTGGAAAAATATTTGTCCAGTCTGAGCAAAGTGGAAGGTTGTGCCCCAATTATTTCTGTCTTGGTAATATACACCAGATAATCTAAACACAATACATTCCTCATTCACACTCTCCAAGACACTGAGCTTTGGAGTCAATTGCTGGTGTAGGCACAAATCTGTGGTGACACAACTTCTCTGACAGTCACATAAACGCTGTTGTGTAAATGCAGATTAAGGTCAGCATGCAGGCTGTTAGATGGCTGCATCATCAACATTTTTGGAGATGCATTTACATTAAAAACTATTTTATAAGATTGATTTATATTTTATTATTAAGCAGAACTTATAGTACCTGTCTGTATTCTTGCTCCGTAAGATCATGAAGTCCTGTTACCACCATCCATAAGTCTGTGTATAGTTCCCTTAAGAAAGAAAAAAAAAAAAAAAAAAAAAAAGAAGATACGCACATTCTCAGGTTGGTATAATATAATATTTATTCTTGAAACCTATGAATCTTCAAACCTCCACCACCCAAAACAGATACTAGGACCCTACATATTCCTGGGCCAATAACTTCTGAGGCCCACTCTCCCGTGCAAATCTATGGAAATCTTCCCACTGACTTCTAGAGAGCATGAAATATTCTCATGTTGAGGCAATAGGACAGTGAATTTTAAACACACAGTGACTGAGGGAAAGGTCACTTTTATAAGGACTGGGTGTGCCTGATGCAGAACACAAGGCCTACACAGTTCACATCATCCAGGGACAGTGCTGGTCCCTACCTTCTTAATAGAAAAATGTGTCATCTTCAAAACATTACTACCTATCAAACAGTATCAAGAAATGCAACAGCAATATTTCATTTCATCCTTTGGTTTCTTAACCAAACCCTCTTCACTGCCTGAAAATCTGTCATAACTCCCTGATGAAATTAGTTGCGTAGAATCATTAAGCCACATATGCAAATTCTGATATGATGGCTACGTGCCATAGAGAATTCCTCCTTAAAACAGCTTTTAAAGCAGCACCATCAGCACAATGCTACAATGCTCCTGACATAAAATTTTGCAAACTGACATTTAGAAACTTGGAAGCCAAAGTCTAAAATTCAGAACAGCACTTGCATTTCAGATCCCCAGTTTTGTGGGGGTGGAGAAGAGAATCAAAGAAATGGAGAACACAGATGTCTAAGCATCTTTGGCATTTGGGAAATTTGAAAACTGACTCTCATTTTAAAGTAATTACAGCTTTATTTCAAAACAGGCCAGAACACCTAATTATCAGCAATCTTGGGAGGATTTTTAAAAAATATTTTAGTTACCCAGTGTATGTGAACTTTAAATTAATGTAGCTGTAATTTATATGAACTTCAGAACAGATACAGCCTAAGAGATGAATAAACAAATTGCAGTTTAGAAAGTCTTTTAAAGAATCCAAAAGTCACATAGACTATCCTTTTGTCAATAAAGACACAAAAATCTCCATGTAATCTGATTTAACAGCTTGATACGTTCTTAGTAAGGGAATGGCATCAACAGTGTGCACAAAAGCCTCCTGTATGTCCTCCAAAATCTACACAAATTCAGTTATTTTTTAATTTTTATATAGGTTGATTCTACCTGGACGAAACATGCTCTGTAAGAAGTTACCTAAGAGTCAGTGATGGATGACAAGATACCTTGTCATCTCTTCTGAAAATTTATCTGAACAAAAACGAAGCCTACAGAAGTAGGCTACTTACTTCCTTAGTAGCCACTATGATCCTAGTGCATGTGTGGAGCAAAAGAACCAGTGCCAA
Source organism: Microhierax caerulescens (assembly GCA_035590215.1). NCBI lineage: Eukaryota > Metazoa > Chordata > Aves > Falconiformes > Falconidae > Microhierax > Microhierax caerulescens. The sequence goes on from JAVJGJ010000002.1 coordinate 27,446,643, forward strand.
TGTGAGCTGCAAGTAGGTGGTAACCAAAACTGTGCCAGCTTTTTTTTTGTGCCAGCAAACCCTGGGCAGAACCACTACGCTGCAGAGATGCACCACGCAATTACAGACGTTCTCCAGGAAGGGTTCATCCCAGTGTACTTACTTAGAATTAAAGCAGTGAGCAGCTGTGACAACCCATTCTTTGGCAAGAACTGCTCCTCCACAGATATGCTCATCTGAAATTTGTACGCTGACTTGCCAAGGCCATGAGTATGGTACAGCTTCTTCACCTCCAATTATCCTACTAAAGATGAACCTGGGCTGATTTGAAGGCATACCACAAGTATCATCTGAAACAGAAAGCACTGATGTGACAAGAAGTCTTTAGAGGTTAAGAGCTGGAGAAGCAAATAAGTCCATTTAAGAGTAATCCCACAACTTCTCAAACTTCCTCCTTCCCCTTTTTTGCTACATCTTTCAACTTAACTCATTACAAAGGATCCAAATGTTTAGAACTAGCATGAGGAGATGATCTTAACAAAAACAGAACTTCACCAAGATGAAAGCAACTGCTTACCTTCAAAAGTTTGAGCCTCAAACCTACAATGAATATGGATTCATCCCATTAGGGACACTCTAAAATGTTGGTTATTATTTTCAACTACTCTGTACTTTTTGCAACTACTTTCAAAGCAAGTAGGTGTAAACTGACATACAAGCTAAAATAATGTCATTACATTGCTGTAAATGACTTAACAAGATGAAGGAAACACACACAAAAAAGTAGGTTCTGCTATTCTAAAGCCAAAGTTGTAAGTGTTACTGTTCATCTTTTTACTTCCTCAAAATATCTTAATGAAAAATTCTGAGTCAACTGCATCCATTAAATATTTGGAGAAAACACCATTTAAATTATAGTCCAAAGGGTACTCCCTATTCCCATGAAGAAAATATAACTCAGGTTGGCTTACCTGTTGTATCCTGTATTTCTTCTTCAATCATATCCACATCTTCAGATTCTTCTTCACTAGTTGAATCCAAAGTGTCTAAATCTAGCAAATAAAAACAGCAAAAGTGTTAGCAGGCTTTCTTGAGTGATATTTTTATTACAAAATCACTTTTATTTCCTTTATTATAATTTCTGTAGAAGGAATAGATTTCTACAGTAGGGATCTGTGCTATTAGATCTTCACATGGTAGTAAAGTGCCATTTAAAATGCACCAAAACACTTTTACACAAAATATTCTCACAAAACAATTCTCTTCACTCACTCAACAGACCCTTTGTTTAATGCCTCAATAAGTTCACAATACAGTTATTTCACTGAAACAATTTGTTAGATGAGAATCTCCTAGAGAAAATAAACCTGAACAGCCAGATTCACTGAAAAGCCCTTTGTGCAGCCCCAAAGAGGCAGTTTCCAAGTTACTTTTATTACCTGTCACATGAACAAAAGAGATTGTAGCTCTGAATCCTCCAAAAGTCTCTGTTTCATCAGATTGAAAGACAACCAGCATCAGAGCAGAGGAGCTTAGAACAGGTGCTGGGAGGGTGAATCCACAAGATTTAGCTAAAGATGAGAAAGCAAAGTCTTGCTGCAGATTATCACGTACTTTCCACAGTGGGTACCCAACAGTCTGTGTATTCCAGCTCTCACACAGGAGGGTAAAACACAACTATGTACAAGAGAGGAACAGAGATAAGCAGACTAAGGCTGAAGGACTGTTCTATTACTCCTGACAGTTTGTCCTTATTCAGTAATTATCTCAAAGAACAGGAAGACTCTTGCATTATTTCACAAGAGTCTATTGCAGCACTCACGCTCATCGGCTGTCATTACATACAGAACACAATGGAAACATGATTCCTCCTTATTAGTGTTTCAACACTCCCATCTGCTAATACTAATCCCAGCATTAGCATCAAGCAAGGGCTGCAACCAGCTGATTGGGACAGGTCTTCCTCTCATTCAGCATAAGCCAGGGGAATCTCCAGCAAGGTGGCGAGAATTACAGGAATGCTCATCTGGAGTGAAGACCCTGGAAAGGAGACCTCATGGGTGCTTTCTCTGACTGACTATTACCATAGAAAAAAAAATAAATTGTGTTATGCCCTTTTTTTTTATTTACATGAATTCAGAACTGAATTTCATATAGAATTTATATACACAAAACTGCTCCGTTCAATGTAGCTTTGCCTCTGTAAATGGAACAGAAGCAGCAATACCAGCAAGTATTTTTGAAGGTACTGAAACTAGTACCTATAACAACATCTGAGACTAGAGAAGCAAATAATTTTAGACTGTAAAACAGGGTTAGTAAAAATTGTAAAAGAAATAAGTCATCCCCAAAGTATGTCAAAAATCAAAAAAGTCAAACCAATTTCTTCCTGTTTTCCCACATCTTCATACACAGTCACAGCATCATAAGAGCAATCTTCACTCTCTTCTACTTCAAAAGACTGGAATGTAAGCTTTGAATAAAAAATGAGAAGGTGAACCTTATTGCTAAATTCAGACAGAAAAAATTCAAAGATCTACAGTAGGGTCTTTAGTATTCTTAACGATTCCTTCAGGGTTTGGTTTCTGTGACATGCAGACCTCTCACAGGCAGTACATAACATGGTGCATTTGCTACAACAATCTGTCATGATGAAATTTAAACCAGGAAATCCTATTTTACTGTAACCTAAATGAGAAATCAAAACTTATTGGACTTTTGGAAAGTTCTTTCTCTTAACTGCATCCAGCAGCATTATTCAAGCTTATTTTGCTTGATCTTGCTTGCCCCTGGCAGCAAAATTTCTTGTTACCTCAGTGGTGCCCACTTCCATTCTGTAGCCACAAGAAGGGCTCATATTATACCTTGATTACATGGTCCTCCGGCGCACAAATAATCCACTGACAGTCTGCCACGTTGGTGTAGCGCTCTGGATAGTGCATACTTTGTAACACTCCTTCTTCAAAAAGGACAGCTAAGGACTCACAGCCAGAATCTGGAAATCCAGGAAAACAAAAATAGAGGTACCATGATTTCTTATTAATGCATTCACAAAAAAAAAAAAAAAAAAAATCCAGAAAAAAAGTCTTGTGGTGGTTTCACACAGCTGAGAAAGAGCAGCAAGCTAAATCCTTCTTCCTTCTGTTTGAAAAAGATGCAAAGAAAACATTTAATCTTTTCCCAGGCAGGAGAACAAGTCAACCCATGACTGTAGTGTTCCTTTTTCTCTACAGGCACAGGCACCTCTGTGGTGTGAAAGAAGAGCTGGATACCGGCACGTCAGAAGAACATTTGCCAACTTTCTTTGGAGAGGAAAGCGGAGACACAAAACATAACCACAGGACACGTCCTCCTGATGGACTATACAGTGGGAAGGCCCCTCAGAGAGGATTCCTCCCTCCACTCTGCCCTTACACTCTGCAAAGGAAAGAAACTAGCTGGAAAAGCTGCAGGACCAGGAACAACAGGTGTCTGTCTGTATCTAGATTGCCCAGACTCAGCAGATGGCCCTTGGGCCTGCTCCCTAACGAGAGCGAACCACTCTGCGCAGCACAACTGAAAGCAATTCTCCATGACATGCACATTAGCCTTAGCAGCCTGCCTCCAGGCCCCTCCACAAAAGCATGCCTGGCACTGGCAAAGCAGCCTTCATCTGGAAATGCTGCTCAACTGACTGATGTTATTGAGCTTTAAAACATTCTGAAGCAAGGAAGGAAATGAGATCTCATATAAAGTGGAGAGAGGAGGTAAAGTTAAATGCCATCTCACACCTATCTCTTTCTGGCATCCCAGAAGCCTAACCACACTAACCTTGTCCGTAGCATCATCACACAGAAATATCATAGGAGCTTCCTCTGATTTATCTTCTCCTGAATTTTTTTTTTCAGCTCACCACCCAAGAGTGCAGACAGGTGTATTACTTAGACTTACCGGGAAGAATATCTGGTGTAAGAGCTTTGTAGGTCATGGAAAAACCAGTTCCATAATCCTTGCTGTCAGAAACAAATTTCAGCCTTATACTACTGGAGCCAATTAAAATAGGTAATGGAAGATCTCCTCCGCAGAATTTCCCTGAAATATAATATTAGAGAATAATCACTGTTTAAAGTCTTTAGTCACTTGAGAAAACTTGCATGTACCATGTTAGTACTTAGCTATAAACATTTTAGGCTGAAAAGGGTATTGCTTATTCATTCCTCTACATTCCCTATTAATCCACTAGCCCATAGAGATGCAAACTATTAAAGATTGAAAATCATTGACACCAGCAAGTTCTATGCTGACACAGTTCCACACCAGGCGTTTTCCATTCTTTTCTCCTCCCACACTCTTTGTCTTTTATTTTAGATCATATGTCACAAGATATCCATCATGAAAACCTAAGTAAAACATAATCAACCTCAATGTCCTCATGGGGTGTACCTGCTGTTAGAATAAAAGGGCATACTGATGGTTTATTTCAAGGAATAAAGGGACAGCAACTCACCAACAAGTCTGTTGTCTTTTGAATAGACTGATAAAGAATCATAGTCACAAAACGGTTCTGGCTCTATATCAAAGTGGGAAAAACGAAGCAATATATAATTCCCTTCTGGTACAAATAGAGTCCATACACACAATCTGGAATCACAAATTAGTTCCGATTCACAAAACTGCAACAAAAATGAACTATACTGGTATACGGAATAGTTTCTGAGAAAAGACTGTGATTTGTGTACTTACTGGTGGTCTTGATAGAACTGTTTGGGACTTCCAGGAAAATGTAATTCTCCTTCACTACCAGGGAGTTTGCCATCCTGAATGCTACAAAATGCTGCATTGTAGAATTAAAACAAAATAGAAGGAATCAGGTTTGACACACATGCAATCATTTGTTCCACCAAAAAGCTCAAACACCTAGAGAATATTGTGAGATTCACAAGATTGCTTAGCCATGCCTTGTTTCTGTGGGCAGACTGATGCTGGGTCTTCTCTCTGCTCTCTTTTATTTGGAATTATGGTAAGTCACTTAGAAAGCATAATTTGGGAGCAAAAATGAATCACTGCCAAGACACTATCATATTTTATTGCAAAATGGCAGCCCTCGCTTTTTACCTTAAAGAAACTATTTGTTAAATGAGGATTTCAGTATAAATATTTTTCAGGGAGGGAAATCCTCAGGACATAAGAAAAGCGTTCATTGCAGCCCATTTGTAATAACATCCTTAGTTATGTTACAGCAGGAGGCTTTTACAACAGTACAAGGTGGTATTAAAGACACTTTAACAGAAGAAGCAGAAGCTTTCCTCTCCAGATCAGTGTCACTAGAAACACAATTACTTACAAAAATTACCTCCTCTTGCCTTTTCTTCTCTTTGCAAGGTAAGCCAGTGAGATGTTCATCAACAATTATGTATATGCAAACAAATTTAAGGAGTCAGGTACTTAGAAGATTATCTTACCTGGAGTGTCCTGGGAAGGCCAGTAAAAAATTTCAAAAAGACAAACCCAGCACTTAAATACTCATTTCTCACTGGCCACAGGAAGTCTATACAAACTGACCTGACTGTGTGCACAAGCTCATTTATCACCTGAGAAATCTCACTCTAGGCTACTAAAAGTAGAATTTTAAGATCTACTTCACAAGAGTTGTTTGTAGTATCTTTATGTGAACTCATACCTCAACAAACAGAGCATCCAAAAAGAGTAAAAATGTGGCAGAATCAAAGTAAGACTTCAATTTTAAAACGTTACATTTGGGGTTGGGTTCTCTGGGGGTACTTTTTTGCATTTTATTCATGGAAATAGACACCAGACAAGTAGACAGATTCATCATAGACTGCACAAAAGTACTACTAATTTAACTCATATTTTCCATTTAGAATCTATACTCTTTTACACAGAAACAGCTTCACTAGATTTCACGTATCACTTGATGTTCTGTTCTACATTTTCTCCATTAATTTCTTTACATTTCAATATAAATATGGCTTTATATATGGAGCTGCCTCAAGGAAAATTCCTTTTTTTTTAAATCACCAGTACAACCCTACCTAAGTAATAATTATTTTTTTTACAGAACCAGGAGGAAAAAAAGTATATATTTAAAGTATACATTTAAAAGTGCTTTGATGAGTCAAGTTTCTTCACATTTCTTCCTTCAAGATTATATATCAGACTATTTTGGGGTCTTTTTACGCTCCAACACAGATAGAAGATACTGAAAAAACACTGTACTCACCTGTGGAGCTTTTCATTTTCAGATCTAATAAAGGAGGGATAGGGAAAGGGGTGAAAAAGGAAGAATAAATTACTGTAGTTTCATATTCATAATGTAGGCTATATTTTTATCAGTGTTAAATGGTAATTTTATACAGATAGCACTAAGGCAAACTCAAATGCTTCTTGGGGACATAGTACCTTCAATAAACTAGTAAATTTTCACATTCAGGCAATGCTGACTTTAGAATAAACGATTCTGGAGTAGCCACTTCTAGAATTAACCATACATTGATAGGCCACCGCTCAGTCTGAGACACATACTATCTTTCTATGCACTTGCTGAGTAAATACTATACATTTCAGGTAAGGGTAGCAGAATCCAACTGCTAGCAGCATGTCAGGGACACAGAGACATTAAGCCTGACAGCAATTACGGTTAATATCTTTTGCACCAGTGTGACCATAAAAGAGCGAGCAAGCAAAACCCAGTGCAATGCAAACAGTGTTTTCACTTCACCTATCAAATCGCTTTTTCTTTTCACTGGAGCCAACACACTTGAATTGCCACAATAGCTCATCATATTTTTTCCTGATAATAAAATGGGCCAACTAGCAAATTTACAATAAAAAAAGCCTCTTTTCTTTTTTAAAATTGAAAACCAAAATATTTTTCAGAACCTTTTCATTTTTCTCCAACATCGTGACTGTTTCTTTTTTCAATCACCAATTGAAGCTGATTTCTAATGGGAAAGTTTTATTTTTTTCCCCTCAACTTTTTTTCTTATCACTGACTAGCAAAACCTCTTAAACACCCCTCCTCACTTTTTCCTGTTTTCTGCATAAATTTTAACATAATCTCCAATAACTTTTAATGACAATAGCCCAAACTGAAAGAAAATGTTAGTTTCTTAATGTTCCAAGTGAAGTTCACCCCTGGACAGACTGCCATTTCTCCAGCTCCATGCCTTTGGAAGTGATGGATGATTTTCATGCAGTTTCCCTGCACAGAGGACATATGTAGCCTTTTGGGCAGGGTAAGCAAAAGCCCTTCTGAGAGCTTTTCCCCAGGCAGTCAAATGTCTGATCCAACACATTTTAGCTGAGAAAAATGACAAGTGACTTTGAAGAGGTGTGTATGGAATTTCAGATGCTTCCACCTGGTGAATTTCCACTTTAAAATACCAAGCTAACTGCCTAGCTGGATAAAAGGACCATTCTTAAAATTAAAAAAATACATACATACATACACGCCCACACACACATAAAGTCCAAGTAGGAGGCAATGTGGAAGAAAAGCAAACATTTGCAATGCTCCTAATTAAAGGCACTGTGAAATGCTATAGTGCTTTGCTAGGAAAAATGGGAAAATATGTGTTACACCTTGAAAAAGATAAAATTAAGTATTATTATAAGACAGAAAAGCTGTGACAAGTGAGGGCCACATTACTGTGGAGACAATACCAGCACTCATGTTCTCTTGAATCCAAGAAAGCACTGCACTGAGGTCCGTGAATATTCCTGGAGATCCTCTGTCATAATGCTTCTTCTTCTCATTACTTATCCAGCCACGAGCACAACCCATGCCCCACGAAATCACACCAGCAAGAGTCCAGGCACCATGCTTATGTCGACACAGAAGAGGGCCTCCTGAGTCCCCCTGTAAAAAAAACAAGTCAAAGCCCATGACTCACAGCCTACAAATGTACGCGTATCCCACTGAGCAAGCCTAAAAGAGTTTACTGCGTTCTCTTTTGAGCCATACTAGCGAATCTGCAAAGCGGGGGATAGTAATTTTATAAAACCTGTGAAGAAAGATGCTTTATTTTCTGTCATGTTTAGTCAGGACTGTCAAGAAGGGGAGAGACAAGCTTATTCCCTTATGGGTGCACATCTGTTGTATTTGAGCACGGAAATGGGAGTGAGGAGCTTTTTTTCTTTTATCCCCCATTTATCCCCAAGGAACACTTAACCTTCATCTCACTTCCTTTCCTTCCTGTAATCCAAGGCAACAGTTTCTACTTTCCTCCTCAGGATCTTAGCAACATTAACTGATCAATTTACCAAGTGTTCTGAAGTTAGAAAGCCCTCAACATTATTGCACTAGGATACACTGCAAAACTGCTCTCAGGTACCTCATATAGCCCATACAATAATTAAAATGGAATCACGCAATTAAGTGCATTGCCCCATACAGAACATTTGAAAAAATTCATATGCCAGAATGCACATGCTCCAAAACAGACACACTCACTCAGTGAGGCACAAAGTGTGAGCTTCTGAGAAACACTCTTAAGTACACGAGTAAGCTCAGCTCACCTGGCAGGCATCCCTTCCCCCATCTGGAAATCCAGCACACATTATAGTGTCACCTTGGATGGGTTTCTTTAAAGTTGATAATGCTCTTGAGCACTCTTTGTTGTTTAGGATTGGTAGGTTGACTTCGTATAAGACCTGAGGGAGTACTCCATCTGAAATACAAAAGAAAACCCCCAAAACGCTCATAATAAATGCTGAAAGGTGAACTTAATGTTACTGCTAATACACACAAAAAATTAGTTGGAAACTTGCTCCAAGCCATTTTATGGTTACAAGCATGTTCTGATAAACATCCAGTTTTGCATACAAATGCAGTTTTATCTGAATAAGTTTCAAAATGTTTGAAAGTTGAAACACAGGGCTCTACATTGTAGTGAGCCATTCTGAAGTAATTCACAGGCAGGCACAGAAGCTAGCAAAAATCCCATTTTGAGATGACAATTCTTATGACCAGTTGATGGTTTCTTCTGGTCTGCCTATGACCTATGCAATCAGGCTCTTAGCTTCAGAAATAAGACTCTGAGAAACCCAAATGTCAAAGAACAACTTGAGCGGCTTACTTTCATTTAAACGGCCCCAACCACAAGCAGTGCAGATGTATCCTGCTTCAAACTTTTCCCCTGGATCAGGAAGACATGCTGGCAAAACTGAAGAACCTGCCACACAAGGACATGAGTTTTATTGATAACTATTTGAAAGAACAACAACAAAAAACTTCCTTTCTTGGTCAGTGGTTTGTTGTTTGTTTTTTTTTTAAACTAAAAAGTATTGTTATTTTTGTGGCAACTGAAAAATTAATCTGGCGTTTGACAGGTGATCTGTGCCTCCGCTTCATAGCGTTTTGGAATGGAAAAGAAAGCCATGAGCACCACAAGCTTCGGCCCAGTTTAAACTTAGCTGCTATCACCATTAGAAAAAGTAGTTGCTCGCATTTGTGGTGGCAAAGAAAAAGCAACCTCATGATGTGAGCTGGAGTCTTTGGAAGAGCAAAGTGTTGGTGGCAGGTGGACTCTCCTATGCACCACTTTTGTAAAACTGATGTGCAATAGCCTTCCAGAAACCTGGCCATAAGGCAAAGTTAGCATACAGCTGAGAAATGAGATGGAGACAGACAATGCTGCCACCATGGAAAATAATCCCACGTTCCCTGCTGCAGGAAGGGAAAGGAGGGCAAACAGCAGAGGGGGGTGAGCAAGGGGCAGGCAATACTGCCGTGTGCTCCGAGCTCTGGTCTGCCTTTGGCTAGCTTTACTGCTCACCAGAGGCAGAAATCACCTACGCTTTAGAGAAAAAAATAAACACACCTATCTGGTCAAATTTTAATCTCCCACATACAAAGAACAATACCTTTTCCTTCAAGGGAGTCTTAAGTCTGAAGAAGACCATGTAATTCAGCTGATACATTTTTCTGACTTACACCTGGTATTTTAAATACTTCAGTTGCAAAATACACTGGAGACTTTTAGTGGTATAATCTGACAGCTGTGAAATGGGTTTAAACCAAGTTTCGCGCCTTTTCACAGCACCTGGGAGAAGCAAAGGCCTTAACCTTCACCGCTGACAAAGATCACGGGTAACTGTGGCCTTACTGAAGTTGAAGGCTCCATCCAGCTTCAGAAGGGCAATGTCATAGTTCATCGGCCTTCTGGGGTCGAAGCTGGGATGCTTAATGGCGTATTTAACAGGGAGCGTCTGCTCGCCGTTCTCCCTGATCCTCAGATCATGCTCTCCGGCAGTGACATTCAAGTACTGCAGCAGGTTTCTGTAGAGCAGAAAAATAAAAGTTTAGCTATAGAATCCTTAAAATGAAAGGAAAAAATTTAGTTGTAAGTTATTACTACTCGTACCTAGTACCTTTCATCTGCAGGTTTTAGAGCACTTAAAATGTACGGTCAGCAAAAGCTGAGCATGCCCCACAGTAGAAAATCAGGAGGTGAAAAGGACTGAGAAGAAAAATCATTTTGCTACACTCCTGACTGTGGCTTGGTGGTCCACCAAGGAACCAGGTCCTCTTACTCTGTTTAAAAATTTTCAGTCACACTACTTTTTGAAGGAGGAGGGAAGATTTGGACACAGGAAAGTACAGAAAAAATAAGACTACTTCTCTAGCATTCTCAGTTTATACCTTAAAAACATAGTGAATCCTGCTCCAGGGCTTCTAGTACCAGCTCAGATGTGTAGGAAGGAAACACAAAAGCAATTATTATGAACGTTTTATCTTGCTTCAAATTTATTCACCTGACTTGAAGAATAACTTCTGTGTCAGGAGGCTTTATGCCGATATAGACACTGCCTGTCCTTCTGTAATAAATATAAACTCTGCAGTTATTGGCTAATTTGACCAAGATGTGATCAATTACCAGATACAGATGAAATTTATAATTCCAGGTGAACCTTAGTACAAAGATTCACTATTAACTATAAGGGAATTATAACCTCAGTGAAGCCACTACAGAATCAGAACTGAAAGCTTCCATACAACATTTACACTTTTTTTTTTTTTTAGCACTAAGGCTGAAAATCATCAGCATGCAAGAAAGAGGTGAGTACTACACCCATTCCCCATTTAATTGCATATACTCTGCCAGATGTTACCACTAAAAAAATAATTTGCAGTCACCTGATCACTACAGTTAAGTACAGATTTTTACCTACATCTCCAAAATCAGTCTACACCAATCCTTGCAAGTTTATTTTATTCTTAATTATTTTTGAGATGTTCAAAGGTTTGGGGTTTTTCTCCCTTTCTGTTAGAACACGGAAAATATCAGTTACAAGTAAAAGGGTAGCACCTGTAAGTAGTCACCACAAAAATGCTACAGCACACACACATATTCACAATCAATGTTTTTCTGCACCTGCAGCCTGCTCCTGAAATATCACATCCATACCTGTCTAAGATGCAGTGAGCTGCCGTGACCACCCACTGAGCAGAAACAATGGTGCCTCCACAGAAATGCTTTTGACTTCGTTTCAAGGAAACCTGTGTCATATAAAGAAGGCATGCCAAATAAAGAAAATCTTTGTGTCTGCTCTGATTGCATTTGAGGAAGAAAGGGGAGAGCACATACAGGTACTCTCCGTGAAGATTCATGTAGCTAAAGCACATGCTGCTTTTTCAGCAAACACACTTTCATGGCATTCTTACAGTCCTTGAGCCTAAGAGATCCTAAACCCTGCTGTTCTGCCTCCAGCTGTGATTTTGGTGCCTGCATAAAAGCAACATACATGTCAGAGATGCCAAATCACTGAGGTACTTGGCATGTTGTAAGGGTCACTCGTTCGTTGAGAATTTTTCCTTTGCAGGTGGCTGGGAGCACTACAGATCTGGGATGCCTAACAATAAGGGGCTGGGTCTAGTTCTTTCCTGACCTATTTTTGAGCAGTTTCACCCATGCCTCTCTATGATAAGCTAATCTACAGATGCTCTTTCAGAAAAGATGATAAACAAAATTGAAAATTGTAAGGTAAGGTTTATTAGGGAGTAGGACAGGCTCTGTGTCCTCTCCATCTGCTTCACTGCTTTTCATAAAAGCAGGGTGGAACTCAACAACACACCGTAAGTGTCAGTAAGCACACAGTACAAGTGTTTTCTGCTTTTGTCATTTCTATGAAAAAGTCAGGACTTTTCATAGAAATATCTGAAGGTAAAGCCACATTTGCTTGTGCAAACCTGCCACGGATGTGCGCCTTGTTTCACCTGGCTTCCCCCAACAATCCGAGTGAATAGGTTCAGGTAACTCCATGGTTTTGCCTCTTGTACTTTCTGCCCACACTTAGGATCTGAGGAGCAAAAGAGAGAAAGGAAGGAAGGATTCAGTCTGGATGTAAGGTTTTCTGCTTTTTTGGTAATACAGAATTGGAAGGCATGGCCCGGCACAGAGGTCAGTGCAGTCCCTCTGCCATGACAGGAACCACATCTTATAATTCCTAACACAAACTGCCCAGACCAAGGCTAAATTGGGCTAAGAAAAAGGCAACATACTTTATTTCACAGAAGTTCTCCAAATCAGCACTTTTTGGTTCAATTGTATCACAAATAATAAATTTTACCTTCCTTGAGCAAATGCACGTGTGTGTAAGTACGTATTTTAATATTCTCGTTAGGTCCATGCTTACCTGAACTTTCTGAATTACAACATTCTCTTTCAAACAAGTTTCGGAATTGTTTTGGCATTAAATCACTGTTTCATTATTGTTTTCAGAAATCTCTTTATACCCACCGTTTGTACTTAAAATATTTTGGACAAATGGGGTCAACATGCACAACATACAGACCCTGATGACCAACAGTGGCTGAATTTCTCAAGAACATCTATTACCACTATTTCTTCTTAACTCATTATCATCTACTATGGCTAAGTGAAGCTGACAATATTTCTTTGTAAAGGAGTCTATTTAGAGAAACAAGTATCTGGGGTGATAACCACTGATTTGGCAGTATTTTAGTAAAGATAGATGCAAAGCAACTAATTCTGCCAAGCAGCACACTGTAACAGAGGAATTTTTTTGTAGTGCACTTCCCAAACCCAACAGTGGCCACAATTTAATTTTTTTTCTTAGAGCTGAATGAAGAGTTATTGAAGCCAAACACACCTTTAAGACATTTTACTAAAAATTCTGTTAAACACTACAGTGGGAAGAATTTAACATCCATAAACTTGGAACGTTTTCTTGTTTTGGCAGATAGGTTGCTGTATTCAGAGAACCTATACGTGTATACACTGTCTGGAAAACAGGGAATCCTCCAAACTATAAAATACAGCTTACAATACCTGCAAAAAGGGGTTTGTAATCATCCTCAGGATCAGCACGGCTAACGCAAGTGATTAGAGTGTCACAATAATGCTGACACAATGCTACTTATCCTAGCTTTCAAATAAAAAAGGCTTTATATAGAAATGATCCAGTTTATTTATCTGATTTTTTTAATTCTTTCCTAATTCTCACTGCACCCATCTTTTTCCCATGGGCAAAAAAACAGTGCGGAAGTGGAAAAGAGAAAAGAGAAAAGAGACAAAATTTTTTTAAAAAGGATTTAGGTTTTACCAAAAGTAATTTGGTACGGGGGAAATGGGCAAAAATAAATACATTTAAAAAAACAGATTCACAAACTAAAACTTACCTTTTTTCTTTCAGCATCAAATAAGTCTATTCTCCTAACATGCAAGATTGGTTTAAAAGTTGCAAGTTAATAATTATATTAATATTATACCAAACTTACAGTATCTATATTTTGACAGACTAAAATCTACAGTGCCTTGGTATTTGTAAGCCCAAGAGATTCCTGACTGCTTCAGGACCAGTGTGGTCACCAGTTGGATGAGAGTTTTCTATGTAAACTGCATCACATGCACCTGCATGGCAGGATGCTGAAGCCAGTGAGTACCATTCTACAGAATACTGTGCTTTGGACTGCTTAAGCGAGCACCTTATTAAGATGATCTAGAAACCACACCTGTTTTGACAGTGAAAACAACTGATGGGCAGAATCTTGGAAATCAAGCTATAAACTCCCCTTTTTTCATACGGCAAATTTAAAATGGAAGCAAAATGGTTATGCAAACAGCCAAGATCTGATTTCCATGCCTGTTCACTATAAATCAGTACACCTTCAAGAAGGAAACAGGAACAACTGTCGTCATTAATTGTTTTAAAAAACCAAAACAAAACACAAAAGAATGCTCTGGATTTGAAAATGTAAGACAATGGAAGAGAAGACTCGCTGTATTCTGTTTGCAGCTCATGGATAACAGCCTAAACCATGATCTTCGTTAAGTTGCTGCATATCTGAAAGTATTTATTTAATTATAAATCATTTTTATTTAATGTTATTCATTCTAAATCACCAAGGAATCTGACAAAAGTTTTGGAAGAATTACTCGTTAAAAGATAACACTCGGTTACAGACTTGGATTAGAACAAAAGCAAAGAATGAAAACTAGACTGATTATACTAATGCCACCTTGTGTCTAGGTCTGCAAGCTCTTAGGGTCAAAAACTGAGAGGGTGAAACTAGTGCAGCTTCTTTATTTCAGGACTGATTCCCATGCTTGTCACTGCCTAAGAACAAAACCGTTAGTACTTAGAAAACTGTTAAAGTTCGAGGGAAATTTTCATCCTACCTTTCTGAAGAGCAGATGGTGCAGCATGAAACTCTGCAATACAAATTATCCCTGCCAGGAGTAACTGCAGCTTACCAGGGGCAGTGCACATCCTGGGGTGCTAAATGACTGAGAGAAAACAGGGAGAGGTTTTATAGGCAAAAAGAAACCCAAATACTACACTGCAGGAGAACAGCAACTAATTGAAGTAGAAGTTACTCATTAAACCAGCCATAAAGAACTTACCTGCACAAGTAAGTTTTTGAAATTTAACAGAGCATGATATTTTTACATGCCATTACCGAACCCTTTGCTGTAAATACTAGCTAAAATCCTCCCCAAAACAAGTTTTTTCAGGCAAAATGACAAAATGAGTTTACCATTGCATACTTTGCCAGCAACACTTATCCAGGCTGATGTAGACATCAAACTAGAACACACATGAACAGAATATGAATTGCTCTTTGCCCCTATGATTTCTACAGCTTTTGAAGAGGCAATACTTTGTATTTCCTGCACACTTTGTATTTATCCCAGTTTTACAGATCTGAGAAACATACCAAAAGCTTATCATTTTGTTGGCACCACGTTCTGTGCTGTATAAGACAAAGGTAGCTCTCTGCATCAAAGCATCATTTGTTTTTAAAAGAGCAGTGTCTACATCACTTTTTTGAAAGGCAACTAAGGACGACCGGGCTCAGCTTTTAAAAAATCTGACAGCAATCAGCAGCACCAGTTCCAAGTCACTTTGATGGCTCAGCTTTGCTTTTAATAGCAATTTAAGTGCAAGTCTCTTAGAAGGCTATTCAAATCCTAAATAAAGTACACATCAGCATTAAAAGATTTCACAAAACAAAAAGCATAAGTTCAATTTACCTGCAAATTCACCACTTAAAACATCGATCAAGTGACTGAACAAATCAGTAAATACACTTAAAATATTATCCAAAGTTAAAATTTATTTGAAATATATAAACACCAAGTAAAACATCACAGTCAAGAGAAGCAATAGATTTACTCTGGGTGACAGAAGCCAGAAGTCTGATTTGTACCAAAGGCTTATTTATACCTGGGAACAAAGAAATATTCACACAAGACAGGGGAAAACACTGGGGGTTTGTTTTGGGTTTTGTTGGTTGTTTTTTTTTCTTGGCTTAAGTGGTTGAGATCCTCAGCTTCCTCTGTCTTTGTAAAAAATAATGCAATATTTCTACCTTCCCTATTACCACAGCATCCATAATTTGCACGTGGGAAATACATCCAACTTTGAAAACAGAAACACGATGTAAATGATAGGTGCATGTTAATACAAATTTCAGTCTTGAACACCTTCATAGTCCTAACTTATCAAAATCACAATTTTTAAAGATGCCAACAGGTAAATGAAAAATATATATCTTCTTTTAAAATAAGGTGCAACGGTAATTAAACAGTTTCTCTTTTTGTGGTTACCATCACAATGGAAAAGATTTATGTTTTTTTTTAATTCTGCTCAGGCTCCCAATGAAAACAATTTATACTTGACTCATTAGCCCCGGTCTATTAAATATTTTCTGTTATTTGGCCAAGGATTTTGCAATACCCCACCCCAACCCACCATCAGTCAACATCTCAACAATCATTTATGTATTTATTTAATTCTAAGGTTTTGTTGTTCTTTTCCTCTGCCAGTGAGGCCAGAAAAAAACCCAACTTTTACTCTAAACAGACAATTTCATAACAAACAACTGAATACAAACCCTGTCCTAGAAACTCTGAGTTGCAGCTGTTCTTTCTGTTATAAATATACAGAACATTTTAAGTGCAGTTTTCCCACTGGTCCTGTGGAGATCCCTAATTCTGCAACTTCTGAAACCCATATCACCAATAACATTCCAGCTCTAATTAAAAACTTTGAAGGCTGCTTCCCTTCATTAATTCATTTGTATTTTGCAGGGACAAAACAAAAATCCCAAGCCCCCACAATCAGTTCCATGTGCAGTAGAGCTCTCTGATTGCCCCCCATAACAACATCCTTGGGAGTGATGCCATCCAACAGGACGGTTACAAACAAGAATAAACAATCTCTGCAGTTATAGGGGATGCTCTGCAAACTACCACCGATGAGAACGAGAAACATTTGGCTCACTGGCAAACGGAGAAACAATCAGCTCATTTCCAATCAGTTACAGAGAGGCAACACTTACTGTGCAGCAGCCAAAGAGGTCAGAAAGAAAAAGCATAGACTGGCACGTTCTGTACAACCTGCTCCTTATCTGGGATGGCAAAAGAGAAGTGCGGGCCTTCTTGTCCTACTATTCTTTGTTCTCCGCTTTGCTACCTATTTATCTTTCTCCTGGAGCTGTTACCTTTATCCTGAGTGCAGACAGAGGCACTAATGACTTCACCTACTCCCCCACTGAATAGCTGCTATTGCTTCTAAAACTGCAGCTTTGGCAGGCACCGCAGCCAGCATCATTCCTCAGAGGCACGCAAAGGTCACATCTTACGACTTGATCTCCATCCACGCATTTGCTCGGAATCTCAGTGCAGAGCTGGCTTTGTATCCTCTTAGTTGTCCTGCACCTTTGTAGTAAGAAAAACAAAGCCATTAAATCACGGTGCCTAGCCTCACAAGAGTGGTGCTGAGCAGTGCTACTCAGTCCGGCCTGTCCCTTCTTTTGCTGTGCACTTGGAGAATAAAATGCTTGTAAATCAAAGCATGCCTGATGCTGAAGAAATGTATACAGCTGCTCCTTCCTACAAGATTATTAAAACATTAAACATGCATGCATACAAATAAGTTTAAGATCAAGAGGAAGCAAAGAATATAGATAAATATCCATCACCAGAACTTCCCAGAATGGTGCTCTGTTCTGATTTTGAGGAGTTTTTAAAGGAGGTCAAGGGCTGGTAGGAGGGAACGCAGGCTGCTTTTCAGTGAAGGTTAGTGGACCACTGAGATGGACAGAGTGCAAGACATAAAAAAACACTTTCTATTCTTGTTAGAAAAGTTACTTCGTGTTGCTCCTCCTGGTCAAGGAGGAAGAAAGATGGAAAATGCATTCACCTAGTGACAATGTGAAGTTAAAGAGAAGAGAACAAGGAGTAGAGGACAGAGGGTGGGGAGGGTAAAAGGAGCAGCAAATGCCTGTTAGTGATTAACCCATTAGAAGATCAGTAAAAAAGACACATTAAAATTGGACTGGTTTTTCTTGGCTTTGGTTGTAGGTTGGTTTGGGTTTGTTGTTTTTTTTTTAAAACACAATGAGCTGTGCTTTCAAGGGTCATCAATCACAGACAAACAGTTTGCAAGGTCACTGGCTGGAAAACTGGAAAACCTATTAGTTCAATAAAATTAACGGTTTCATATTTTAAACAAGATATAATGTCTTGAAATATTTATATCCATAAATCTTATCATGCATGTATTACATTTATGAATTCAGTAGTTTTTAACTGAAAACAGATTTAGTTTTAATAGAGATTAAATGTATTTATGTTTTGATAGTTGTGCACGAATTTTGATTTTCCAAACTTACTTTTCACCAGTTTTAGGCTATTGTAATTCAAATGACTTGATTCAAATTATGCCCAGGTTTGGTGTAACAAGAAAATCAAGTTTAATTCTCAAGATAAGCCCATTATAGCCTACCACTTCCCCAAAATGAAAGACGACATCGATGCATACAAAAGACCCTGAACAGCACCAGCACAAAACTCACTTCAATATTAATATGCTTATAAACGCCATCACCACTCACATACACACTGAGAGAGAATAACTTTTCATTCACTTTCTTCAGCCAAAACCTTCACATTACTTCAAAGATCAATGTACTGAAAAGCCGAGGGAATTACCTCCTTGAAATTCTCAATTCCTAGAATCAAAACAGTAAACAACTCTTTAACTTAAAAGCATGTTTTTCCCTCTCCCTCTCTACAGTATAGTCTCACCTCTGAGTTCTGCCAAGGTATGCCTTCAGCTGGGATTTGTGTACTTCCTTAGACCAGCAGAGATTATTGATAAATTCACTTGACCTCCTGCAAAAGACAAACTACGGAATTTCACCTCAACATTCCACATGAATTCCAGTTAACCTAGTTTTATTGTTTAAGATTATAGCTAGGTTTGGGTAAACATTGCAAAAAAGATCTGCAAACTAAAACTTTGCAGTAATAATGCTCCTGATGCTATGAATTCATTTTCCAGGAAGATTCATATCCAAGATTTTTCAGTCACTGGGGCATTTTTAAGCAAGCAAAATGTTTG
Source organism: Microhierax caerulescens (assembly GCA_035590215.1). NCBI lineage: Eukaryota > Metazoa > Chordata > Aves > Falconiformes > Falconidae > Microhierax > Microhierax caerulescens. The sequence continues at coordinate 27,465,495 of JAVJGJ010000002.1, forward strand.
CCTGAAAATTAAGCAAATACATATGTAGAAAAAGGTCAGAATCAAAAATTTTAAGCCAGTACTCTTTAGAACCCATTTGATTTCCATCTATTAATAAAACCAGTGCTGACAATTGATTGCTAGTATACCAAGGACAAACAGTAACTGTTGAAAACACACAAGGCAAATGCTTCACAAGCAATCCAAAAAATCTGATGTGTGTTCCCACAGCGCTTGTGAGCTCATGGTGGCTTTACATCAACCCAAGTCTAGGCTGCTACCAAGAGGGCAGCTGTGCCCCATCTCCCATGAAGGTGCCTGTTGCTGCCATTCTCCTTGTGCTAGCCTCCGTTCTGGTCAGGCTGTGTGGAGAGCTGGATGCTTTTTTTATGTAGCTGGCTTTTCTTCTATATCTGGATTGGTTTCTTGATCAAAGCTGTTAGTCAAAAATTGAATGCCAGTACCAATGTGAAGGAGAAGGAATGAATGCATGCACTAGACAGATCAGTCCATTCCTTTTGATTGTAGCCTCCACTTACCATTTAAAATATCTAAAGCAATCATGAAACTTCAGCTAGACTGGGTTTTAGACACAGTATCATCCTAGAAACAGACCCAGAGTTTTCAGTTCTGTTCCAAGCTTTGTTAACCTCCTGTCTGGTTCTGGTTAGTAAACATGTCTCAGCTAAATGTTCTGCAATGTTTAAGTATCAACTATCACACTCTGGGGATTATGAAAGCCCTTTACTTTGTAGAGTGTGAAGACCCCTGAAAGGGCGAAGTATCTTTACGGACTTTTAGTGGCATAGCAGAAGTTGAAAGATACTGTCACCTAGTAACTCCATAGTTCAAACAGGAAAGTTGCTACTGCCCCTGCACAACTTACGTCCACTCCACATCCTCCCAAGTATTAGTCAGCCTAATACATCAGATTTCCTTGGATGCAGACTATTTTCTGAGACTTTGTGCTTTTAACGTTTCCTCCCCCGCTACCACTGTGTTCTCATTACAGCCCACTGCATAACTGAAAAGGCCAGTGTTCTTGCCTCACAGAGAGACATTTAGTTATGTTTTACGACTTCTAATTAACTAAAGTAAGGACTCAGAGGGAGCAGTAAAACATGAAAGGTTGGCTTTTGATAATGTTTTTACTTCGGCTTGCTACATCCTCCTAAATTCTTCAGGTGACCTGTCAGGGCATAGAACAAAGTGTACAATAGCAAGAAAGTTCAAAAGAGTACTAGGAGTAAACCCACAGAACCCCCCAGGACACTGTTTCCCAGAACACTTGGTCTTTAATTCAGGCTTTTGGATACGCATCAAGATCTGTTTAAGCCTCCTGTGCAAAAAAAACCAGGAGTGCTTTACTTTAGAGGAAAGCGCACTAACCTCTTTTTCGTTATGCAAAGCAAAGCGCAATAGCTGCTATACTAGCCAAAATTAACTGGTAAGCAAGAACTAAAAGAAACAACACCTGCTGGCCTTTCCCTGCTTTTCACAACTGCTCCATTTTTCCTGCTTTCAGGGCTCGCCCATCTAGAAGAACTGCAGATACAGGCTCAGTTACCTGCACCTACAATAAGTAATACTGTGACATACATTTTCCATTTGCAGCCAAGTCTTCTCATGGATAGAAGTTTTACCTTTCGAAGTGCACAAAACCAAAACCAAACAAGAAGAATTATGTCAACAAATACAAAAATACTGCAGGCTAAGAGCACAACGTGATCAGATACTGGCCAAAGCTTCCCCTGGATAGAGTCCAGCCTTACATCCACAGCGTTAAGTGATTAACTGGGAAAGGACAAGTGAAGGACAAAAAAGGGAACAAAATTGTGCTTAGCTCAAGTATTTGCCCTGGTTATCTCAAAATGCTTTGTAAGTCAAGATCGATTCTAATGCTTTTTCAGCTAAGGAAAATCTGGCCTATGCTTGAAGTAAATGAGTGGCAGTCAGAAGTATGCTGGTCACTTAGCACCCAAACGTACAGCATCCCCTCAGGAATGTTTTCGTTGCTAATGAAACACGTAGTTTTTAGCACAGTGGCAACTCCTCAATGTCAACGTAAATAAAAAAAACCCAGAGGAACACTAAAGCACTCATTTCACATAACTCTACTATTTTATATTAACATACTAACAATTACTGGTTTTGCTCTGCAGGTATCTAGACCCTGTATTTAGCACCCTCACATCCAGAAGGATAAAGCGTGAAATGCACTGAATCCGAGCTCACAAGGCACTATCGTACCAGAGTGTGAGGTCCCGGCTCTCCTCACTCAGCAGGCACCAGGGCAAGGTGCGATGCAAGGCACTGGAGCACAAGCCCTCCACCGCTGCCAGCTGCCTCAGCTGTTCTGCACTGCCTGGTGCACAGAGTTCATCCCTCCCTCCCACCACTGCTGTGGTGTGCACAGAGAAGAGCCCCAGGGATGCCTCGTACAGCTAACTACAAGACAACCGATTAACAAGCATGTTTTTATATCATGCCACACCTTGACAAGGACAGTGGAAATGATGCTAGTGCAACCTGGCACAATTTGGCTGAACAAGCACTCATCAAGCAGGCTTTGTAGATTAGGAGACAGATATTTTTTTTTCCCAATAATGTAATTTCTTCTCTCAGTATGATCAATGATAAAGAACAGAATGCTTTCCAGTGTAACTACTTAAGCCACTTCTTTAAAAAAAAATACACCTATTAAGATTTATCATTTGTCTGCTCACTGTCTTCTTGATAGGAATAATTCTGTTTATAGGAATAAATCTCTAGCTCACACTTTGCATACTGCTTCTCTTATCTTTGGGTCTGATGTTAGGAAATCTTAACTGGACATGCTACGTTTTCAACACCTAAACATCCATTCTGATTAAGCATTTCTACAATGGTTTTGACATTTTATCATGAAACACACACAACTCCTAAACATAAGGAACCACCTTTAGTATAGCCTTTTGACGACTGCATTTTTTTTTTATACCTGACATTATAAATGAGGTATATACTGATAAGATGCAACAGTAATATCAGGTAGGAGAAGGGCCAATAAAACCTCTTCTTTGTCAAAATACATAAATACACCACCTCAGGCAAACAGCAGTGAGCTGAATTCTTGCATGTTTTTCAGAAACACACTTAAGATAAAAATGTATTACGTTAGCATGGCTACGCTGCCAGTACAGTGCCTGTACTTCACATCACATCAAGAACAGGACACAGAAGGACAGCACTCCAGGTGCCTGCTCAGTTCAGCACTGCAAGTCCAAAGCTCTTGGCATCACTGCACAGCCTATTTCACAGAGGGTACTGCTGCCTTACAAGGAGACGGAACTGAGTCCAAATGGTAGACAATCAGAGATGAATGATTTGTCAAACTAGCTTACCAGTCCAGGAGAAGGAAGTCCAAAAGTAATTCATGTATTTGCTCTTGATCAGTCAACAGAGACCAGCTTCCACTGTTACAGAAAACTGGCACATAACCACAGCCTGTTTGCTCTTGGCCAGGCTGGATCTCCACGGCTAAGTAACTTATTTATGAAATATGAAAAAGTAATCAAGCATAGGGAGAATCAGAGAGCAGGTTCACACCCTCAGCTACTGGTTTAGAATGCTAGGGCAAGCCAGAAAGGAGAGAGCAGTGACAGAGTAGCATGCTCATAAAGCTGTTTAAATTGTGTCTGAATTGTAGAAAGGTGGACTTAAAAAAACCTCTGGGGGTACCTTCCAGGCTGAAATTTGGGTACTGGGTTTTGGAAATGTGAAAAAATACAAGATTCACAGTCCCCACCTTTAATTATAGAAATGGAGAAACAGAGAAAAAGAGAACCAAGGAGGAAGACCGCAATGAAGTTAAAAACAGAACTTAGCCTTCTGCCTACTGTCTTCCCCTACCAGAGTAACGTAAGTGTGCAGGAAGCACAAGCAAAGTCAGCCAAAGCCCAAAAAGAAAGCAATTTCAGAGAGATGGGGAAAGCTAAGCCAAACACGATTACTAAACAATGATGGAATATTTCCTTTATTTATAATTAAAATACAGCCAATAGCAGAATCAGCTGCATTTGTATTTATTCTTCTGGCTGCCCTACATTAATATGAATACAGTAACCTTCACTGAACCTGAAGTAGGAAGTGCTGTGTTCTGGTTTCAGCTCTGCCATAAGATGGCAGAGCAACATCATTTCTGTCATGGAGGTACCTGATCTCTAGCTGATAGTTTGATATTGCCCGCTACAGTAATCATGTGGGCACATAAGTACTTGCAAAAAGACAAATATTTTTTTTTCCCCTCTGTACTGCAAGGAAAACCTCACTCAAATCCGGTAAGATATATAAAGTCATATCAGAAAGTTTAGTTATAATCCTCTTAATAGGCTTCTTAGAAATAAATTTTAAGCTGTTTTCATGATTGCAGTAAGGGCTTCAGGAAAACCAAGAAATCTGGATAGTTCTCTGTTTATAATAAGGAACCACATTATGAATAACAGTGACATACAGTCTGCACAGATCTTGCTGCATGATTTTTGTATGACTTTTGGCTTTCCCAGTTTTGTATCTCATTCTCAATGTTGTGTGTACAAGGGACAGTAATTTGCAGCCCTTGCTGCCCCACAGCAAACCAAAGTAGGATTCATCCTAGTACAGGTATGTGCACTGACACAGAATCACCTGAGTTTAAGCTTTAGCTAGCCTAGAATTCTCGACTTGAATTAATATGCCTATTTTCTCACTTTTGTAACTAGCCTCCTGCCTCCAAGCAGCAAAGACTTAGCAAGCAGCCTGCATCAATGCAAGCACCTGCAGGATCTTCTGCCATGGGACTCTCTGCTTGGGTATTACCAACCAGCAACAAAACTACTAGTCAACTCCTTTAGGGAAAGATGCAATATACATTGTGTCACAGTAAATACCACACAGTAGGATGAAAGAGGGGAAGTAGAAAACTTCTCTATTGAAACTGAGGAGAATCCCCATCTCTGCAATGGTAGATGTAGCTCTAAATACTGAGTAGGAAATGAGAAGTCTGCCTTACAAAATACTCAGTACTTGGAATGTGCAAACACAACTGAAATCTTTGCAAAAGCCACTGTGGTGGTGAGAGGAGGCAAAAACAGCCAAAGCAAAACAGCTAAATAATGGAGCTACTAAAAAAACCCATATTGTTGTAAGTAATGTGATCATGCATACTGTGAAGAAGAGATATGGATGTACAGCCATTCCATCACACGTCAGCTTTGGAAGCGATACATTTCAACTGTCTCAGCAAGACTTGGCAAAGTTGACAGAGCCCGAGGTTTAGGTTACTACTATCACATCTGCAGTGACAGGCTAGAGCAAGCTCCAAGCAGCCCACGCAGCAAAATAACAGAAGAGCCTTACCAGCTTAAGAAAAATTAATTTAAAGGAGTTCCAGGGCCAATGTAAAATTTCAGTAGGTAGCAAACTGAACTACGCACCACTGGTTAGTTCTCTTGCAGCAATTCAGTCAGAAATGGGAGGCCTTTAACGACCATCACAGAACACTGCAGAAACCACATTATGCTCAAAGACAGGAAGTGGCTTTTGCCTTTCGTCAGCAGATGCATGATATTCCACACAATCAGCACGAGCTGAAGCTACTAAATTATTTCCACCCAGAAAAACTGTAATACAGTCTACCTAAGCTAAGCAGGCAAGTTTTCATGACAGCCCTCTTTCTTCAAGAGGCAGTTATTTCTCAATAGTGGTACATGGCACTAGGAGGCTGGTCAGTACCTTTATTTGTGGCTCAAAGAAATGTGAATTCAACCAATACAGGGTTAAATTAACATGAGCAAGCTTTATTCTTCAGTCGATGTAAAACAGGAGATAGAACTACACCACCTACAAATTCTGTATATGCTTGACTTCAAACCTCATCACGGGGGTTGGCCACATAGTTATGAGCAGCACAGTGCTGATCATGCAAGATCTTTGGCCAGTTCTGAAAAAAAAAACAAAACCAAAAAACAACAACAAAAAAACAACAAACTAGACAGCAAATACCAACTCCCTGCAGAAAAACAGCTGAAACACACTGAATAGCAGCATTTCTTTCACAATTTTGTGCACAATGCAACCCTTTTTATGTAGGAAAGTGCTATGTCAAGCCCTTGGAACACTGCAGTTCACAAATACTGCAGAATACTGTAGTTTTGTGCCACTCGGTGCTGGTTTGTATTGAATTAGCACACATCACTTGCTGCACTATTCTTTGCCCTAATGTAATATGCATGGAGCCGCATCACTAATTTGTGATTTAGGAATTCTCTGCCTTCTCTAGAGCAAAGGTCAAGGGTAAACTGTAGTTTTTGATATCTTATAATGAAAAAAAGAAGCCCCAACATACAAATCTTGAGTGCTGCATGTGTGTATGGACAGATGGATGACTGGAAATGGGGTAGGATTGGTAAGTCTGCTACCCGAGTACAGCAAACTTCAGTGAGGCACATCTTAACCTCCAGAGCAAACTACCAAGAAAAAATAAGTAAATAAATAAATAAGAGGCAAAACCCAAAGGCTTCCAGAGGCTGACACCATGTGTGGTGACGAGAACAGAGGCGTAAGAGGACTGTGGCCTAGCACCACAAGCCAGGCAGTGGAAGCACTGCTGTTGACATTCAAGAAGGTCTTACCAACAGGCATGCCCTTCAGTTTAGCAGCTTTTGCGTGTTTTTCTCCATCAAGATGAAAAGAGCCATTTTTTGACCACACTATTTCTACCTGCAGTGTTAGAGGTTCTCCACAGGTCTGGTACAGTCCTTGGAATCCTCAACTGTTCCCAGGTAGAAGGCAGGCAAAATAAAATGATTCTGCGGCCTCAGACCCTCTCTCAACTTGCAGAAAGCGCGCCAGATTTAGGATTATGAAGAGTTAATAATTTAAGTAGCCTCCAATGTCATCATTTTTACAGGCAGGAAAGAAACATGCACAAAACTAGCAGTTACTTAGTAGGTGTGTTGAGTGTGAGTCATATTTCAAACACCAGATAAATTAGAGTTTAACACTGCAGCACCACAAAGCCCATCCTATGGACAAGGATTCAACACTGAGCACAAGACATTTCTGGTTGCAGTTTGATCTTCCGTGCTTTCCCAGCCTTTATCACTTATGAGCTATGTTTAGCCAAGGTTCTCCTGCTTACTAGGTTAACTTAAAAATAAAGTTGACATGCACTAAGCAACTGTCTAGACTCCATAAACGCGGAAAAGTCATGACAATGGAATTCAGGTACACATTGGCTTAACACTTCTTAAAACTGAGATTTTTTTTTTAAGTTACACTCACTCATTCCTTACTCTGAAACAGGTAGTTTGCTGTACAAAATTATATTATTAACTGATACACTTAAATAAACAAAACCAGAATTTCCTATCTTAAATAACATTGCATGAGTGGCCATTGCAAAGGCTGGAATATCAGAATGGTGAAATTACCTAAAAACTGGGGGGGGGGGGGGGGGAGGCGACCCATAACACACACACAGACAC
>JAVJGJ010000002.1:27473078-27490893 GCA_035590215.1 Microhierax caerulescens
CCCCCCCCCCCCCCCCCCCCCCCCCCCCCCCCCCCCCCCCCCCCCCCCCCCCCCCCCCCCCCCCCCCCCCCCGCGACACAGGACACACACACAGACACACACGGGACAACACATGAGACACGGACAACAGATGGACACGACCCTAAATAAATTCAGAACCCCTGAAATGCCACTCTTCTGTTGCATTTTTCACATGTATTTCTGTCCATTTGGACATCCAGAAACTTCCAGTATCTAAAACTCCATGAGATCAGCTGAGGCTAATAATCTTGACTTCTTGGCATAACAATTGAGACCAGAGGAAGCTCCGTTTTGCCATAGCTAGACTGCTATTGGCACCCAAACTTCCCAGCAAGCACTGTCATCTTCAGTAGTGTAAGGCCCTCTACTATAAAGAGCTTATGATTCCTGAAGTAAAAAATTCTGCTTTTAGAATTAGTTTGTTGGGTATCAAATAATCTGCTGCAGTGTAGCTTTAATTGGCCAACCTCAAACAACACCCGAGATGGACTGGTTGACTGTTTAGGTAATTTTCCCTCTCAGGAAAATTCTCTTTCATCAGAAGAATCCTCTTCCCCAACAAAATATAACTTGTGTGTGTGTGCATAAAAATCCTTGGGAAGAGTTGGTTTTGCATGCAAAGTATCCATGATGCAGTATCTTTCAAACCCCCCAGAAGACTCACTTTGCTCTTTCAGTTTGCACTCCTGCCGTCAAGATCAAGGGCAGCAAAACCAGGCCTGGCCTCTTTGCCAAGTTCCATCCCAAAGGGTTTCGGTCTGCAGACCAAGAATTTACTATGGAAACACCAACAGTCTCCTAACAACAGAAGCTCTTTCTCAGTGATGTTGCAGGAATGTGAGCAACTTGGAGCTGGTCCTCTGAATTTCCTGTATTTCCCGTCTCTGCTCGCAGACCATTCATAGCGCCAACAGTGACAAGCACGCAAGTAGTACCATGTAACAGGAGAGATAAACAGGTGTGTGACACAAAAGATTTGGTATCTATCTCAAGACACCTTACTGCAATTCTGTTCCACAAGTTAGACAGCAAGCCAATGGCAGCCCCTGCAGTAGTAATGCTGTATCTGTCAGAAAGCACAATTAAGTTTTCAGAAACAGAGCACACAGTGATTCCCATCAACATGAGCTCTATCACTGCTTACCTAACAGTCTGTGTGCAACAACAGCCCATTGTATGAGCCCCGCTCTAAAACCTCCTCTTCTGGCTTGCTCGCTCTATTCAAATGAATTGTCAGTCCATAAACCCACTGAAGCAACAGCATCTGCAATATTGTTATTAATGGTGTATCAGCACTTCCACTCAACCACTGCTTAGCGGTGCATTCAAGTTTGCAGGAAAAAAAAACAAAAAACAAAAAACCCAAAACCAACCTCTAGAACACAGCTCCTACAGAGCTGTAAAAAAAGTAAAACTAAACTGGTTTCCCCTCCCACTCACATGTGCACAGTTACAAGCTCCCAATTTGTTTTCATTATCAAAAGGAAAGTGCCTTTCATGGAATGCAACTGAACTTGCTCCTCTTCCTTCACTTTTCCATTTATTGCTACCTGCTCGAGCATATGCAGAAAGTATTTTTAAGACTCCGATACCATATCTCTGCAAGTTAATTTACCAGTCATCAAGCCTTCAAACCCAACAGTAAACAAATCAGTGCCTACACATTTTAATGCAGTCATAAAAATAGTCCTTATGACAGTTTTTCGTTTTTCAGTCTCTTCATTAATCCTTTCTACTTAAAACTCAATTGTTCTAGAGCAGAACTTAACAATACATGCACCTGCTTCTATATGAGCAGAACCTAACAAAAAAAACAGAACTGTAAGGCTCCAAACTGCATACTGCATTTAATATACCTATCATGATGAAGTGCAGATGATAAACCTTTCATTTCTATGAAGCGCTGAAAATCCTCTCATTAACTTGCACTGCAAGCATTTAAGCTTTTCCTACAAAGAGTGAAAAGCCATTCATACATTTGTGTGCATATATGTGCTTGTATATACACAAATATATGATTGCAGAGCTTACAAAAAAAAAAGCAAATAATGTAATTTAGAGAGGATTATATTTATTTGGAAATACTTAAGTTGGGGCTAGTATTTTGCTCTTCTATTCAGTAATGACATGGAAAAGGGTTAAATTCTATTACAACTAGAACTCTGTGCCTAAACATCACAATATAGCACATATTGTCTGTACAGTGTTAAAACATCAGTTGATTTGAAAAGTTTTGACTGTATAAATTATTTACTTGAGTGCTTTTTAAAATTCTATATTGGTAGACATGCACCACCTACAAACAGCCTCCTGAGCCAAGCCTCTTTCCTAAAGAAGTTAATTGCCAGGTAAGAGACATCCGGGCTGTAAGTTTCTCAGTTTCCAACAAACAACTAATATTCAGTCATTCTCCTCTAAAGAAAAAGAGGTGAAAGAACAGGAGCATGAGAAAATCTGCTATGATAATGTTACAGTCTGAGTACACAGAGTAATCGCATGCCACTTCTTCAGAATACTGAATATTGCTTTTCTAGTAAGCTTACTAGTGCACATAGTTCACAATATTAGCGCAATGAAATCTAAGCAGTTTACCAATTAACATGTATTCAAGCTACTTTAGCTCCAAGACATCCCAGACAGCGGCCAGGAGTCTGTTATTCAAAACCTGCAATAAAATCAAATGTTTCAGTTTCAGCCTTTGTACCTTTCAGCCTTCTTCAGATACTTCATTTTGGCAGAACAGAAGTAAATAGCTTGAGAGACATCATCCTACAGAAGTTTTACCAATAAGCTATAACCAACCCCTGCTGGAGCAAAAATCAGTGTCTGCAATAACTTAAAAAGAGTGTTTACTTTCAAAACACAATCTCTAAGGCAGTTATACTTTCCACCCTAAAGAACAGGACAACTGCAAAAATATTTTATGAGCAGTGACCCATCACCCACCTTTCCTTTTAACTCTCATTTTCAGCCTCTCTTTCAGACAGGTACAAATATTACCAGAAGCCAGACAAGTTTTATTTAATCCGGTTGCATGAAATCTGACACTTCTTTACCACTTTCCCATTTCTTTTATGCACATGTACTTCTGCCTGTCAAAAGGCAGCAGGGCAGGCTTTAGACAAGTCTCAAGAATTTCTGCAGTGAAGATGGAACATTTCTTGCAATCTTCCACATCTATGTCAAGACACTGGTGACAACCCATGCTCCCCTGCTCCAGTTCTGGTGCCCCATGATAAATCATTAAGCTTGTCAGATCTATTAACATTTTAGCATCTATCACGGGTGTACCTCAATAGCCTCCTTTAGCAGCTCACCAATGGACACAAGCTTTTAAGTATTTAATTCTACAGCATAGCATCAGTCAATAGCCCCAAAGAATTTCAAATAATGCTGTATCCAGACTAGCTTTGTGTCTTCTCCTCAGACCCAAGAGTGTCCTTTTATACAGCCAGCATGAAGACCATAATATCAACACAGCAAAAGGACTTCAGAAGCTACTGGCCTAGCACAGTTTCGATGCAAGCCAAGCACCCAACAGATAGGACAAGTTAGCACAGGCATTCTATATTTAGCCTTCTCGTAAAGCAGTTACGTTTTTAAAATAGCAACGGTTAAGTGTCTCCTCCCTCAGTTCCAAAAGGAGCCACAGATAGAACAGCAAATCAGAAGTCACAAACAAAAACGAAAGAGGAAAGACTAGCAACATATATTGTTCTTTATACGTATGTACATGTTTACGGAGATTATGAGACATGTACATATCAAACATTGGAAATTTTTCAAATAATTATACAATGCTTGTGAATGATTATGTATGTTCATAATGTGATTAATGCAACAAAGTAATACTTGAAAAAAACATGAGGACTCAAATTTGCTGTGAAAGTACCTGTTCTAAATAGGATTATGTCAAAAAAAGACTATTTCCAAGGAACTGCAATGAACCAGAAGGCTGGACAACAGAAGCCATGTGCACTATATATATAGTTTGAGTAGTCCTATAAAATCCAACAATTAATAGACAGCGTAGTATTACAGACAGCTGGAAGGGGGGGAAAGTATAAACAACAGTAGTTTTTAACTCCACATGTTTTACATTTAAAAAAATAATCACTTTTTTTTACCTTACAAGTTGGAGCGCTGACTACGTGCGCGTCACATTGATGTTTTCCTGGTGCGCTATGTCTAGGGATTTGCCCTAGCCTCCCAAGCTACCCAGGCTAAGGATACTGAAGTACTGAGAAGACAAAGTATGACACAACAGAAGCTACTAGCTGTGTATATAGCAAAACATTCAAGAAGTTCTACAAAATTCAGGAGCCGTGAAACATATTTGAACACCCGCTAACACACTACATATGCTCCAATAGAAAAAGAGAAAAATTGCTGCCTGCAATTGAAAGAACTACAGCTGCAAGAGGCCCGCAGTTGAGTGCAAATGCTTTAATTAAATGCAGTGAAGCAGAGGAAGCAAGCAGCCCCTCTGGAAGCAAGTGTTTACAAGTCAGCACGCAGGGGCACATGGATGATGCAAAAGAGATGAACAAGTAGAGCAGCAAGTTCACTGTGGGTCAGCTCAAACAAGCTGCTATTCAGAGGAACCTCTGAGCCTTTTCTGTTCTCTCATGGAAACTGCTCATTTCTGCCTTCTCTTATCTGAAGTCTGTACCCGCCTCAATCTGCAACAACTTCCTAAGGAAATCTATGAAACTGCTGCTGGAGAACAAGCAAAAGCTTCTAAAATGTGATCAAGAAGATACAGCAGCAATCAACCCCAAAAATCCCATGAAAGGAACTGCAGAAAAATTGGGCAGGAAGATTAACACAGGTGCTCTCATTTTAAAGTGGTGGCAGCCCATTCATTTAGTATCACCTGATGCCCAAGTGAGCTTGTTCTCCTGACTCCAAAGCCCCAGTTAATGTGCATCCTGCATCTTCTTGCAGCACCACATGTTAATAGCTACCTGTTCTAAACCGTCCTATTTGGATTTCTAAGCAGGTGCTCTTAAAATAAGAGCTACCCTAATGTTTCACAAGTGGAAGAGGAATTAAGACAAAGACGACCTGTAAGCAGATTTCATGCTTTAAACTTTATAATCATCCATCAAGACACAAGTCATCATTGTCACTTTACATGTTTTAATAGCTTTCTAACAGAAACTGAAAAAAAAAAATAATCTGATGTGGTAACACAACAACCCCAGGATTTAGAAATGGCATTACTTTAAGTATGCAGGTGACACTGACTTTGCATTTAGCATGGTTTTCCTGATGGGGGGTGTGTGTGCTCATAAAAGTGCCTACAGAGATGGCCCTTTCAGGCAAGCTCTCTTATCATGCTACCATGAATCCACCTTACACTGAAACAGGGGTCCTCAAACTACGGCCCGCAGGCTGGGTACAGCTCCCCAGGGTCCTCAGTCCGGCCCCCCCATATTTACAGAACCCCCCCGCCGGGGGTCGGGGGGGGAGGGCAACCAAGCAGCCACAGATGACTACCTGCCACTTAATCTGTGCACCGGCCCCCTGGTTAAAAAGTTTGAGGACCCCCGTACTAAAAGATGCCTGACTTTGGTTAATGACTAAACCTGCATGCCGAACACCTGTAAAGCTACCATCAGTGAAGGGAGCATCTGTTTCCAGATTCCTCATTCAGCTTCTATGCCAGCTACACTGATCACTGCTGGCACCCAGGGTAATAACTCCTGACACTTCAACAAAAGACAAGCCCAAACCCCAAGAGTTTCCAACAGAAAGACTGAAGTGACAAGAATGCATTTAATTCTAAAACAAAGAAGTGCCAAGAAGATGCCAAGAACTAGCTGATTTTTTGCTGATTTTTTTTTTGCACTTGCATTCTATTCTTAGATTTTTTTTGTTTACAAAAGTTCAGTAAAATTCTGATTAGAAACAAGGTTATTTGATAGGTATTAGCATAAGAGAAAAGCAGTAACTGCTTCTGAGTTTTCCCAGTACCTTTCTTTCTATCAAGTCTGATTAAAAATATTTTAGCTCATTAATTCAGACTTAACTAGTGTCCCCTACCAGTCGTTTTAATCATCCGTACCTTCCTCTGTCTCTACAGTAACAGTGGAGACTGATGCAACAGTGAAATCATTTGATGTTTAAAAGAATTGCACTGTTCTCCGTCTCTAATCAGAGGACTGCTACAAGGAAAGCCTTCACTGAATACTACTGCAGTGCTAAGTCCCTAAAATATCTTCAGACACCTAACGTTCTGTAGAACTTCAAGTCACATTTTATGCTCTTTGAACTCATATATAGGTGCTAAGCACCTATTGGCTCTTAAATGCAGAAAGCAGCACAGCAGCAGCTAATTCATCCAGGAGGTGACTTACTAGGCTAAGTGTAGCACATTCCTATTAAAAATGGATAACTTGGTTTTAAATTAGTCACAAAGAATGGAAGTTACCTTGCATGTTTTTTCTTTCCAAATCAAATATTTAAGAGGAAAACCACAGGTGTCATTGACAAGGAAAGATTAGTTGTGGCTTAAAGCCACACACATAGATTGAAAAGTCGTGAGGCATGCTCTGCTCGCTAAGTAACCTTGTAAGTGCGCAATTTAGACTGATACCTGTCGCCACAGAGAATTAGAAGCCTTTCATTTTGTTTCCAAGAATCGTAATTTAATATTTTAATATTCTTAAAAAACCTAAAGTGGTAATTTCCAGGGTATCTACCGTGCCTAGCATTAATAAAGTATTTAGGGCCGAAAGCATAACACCTTTTTGTCCCAAGAGGCCTAGCACTACAACTACAGCCAGCTGAGCGGTGGCAAGAGCAGGGGAAGCAATGGTAGCACATGGGTGGGGGAAGAAAACCAAGCCAAGGGTTCTTACAAGTTTCTTTGCTCAGTGCAAACTAACCCACCATAAAAAACTCCCAACATAGCAGATCTTGCCAAAGCATAGTTAAATCCAGAGCTCTGGTCTTTCTTTTTTTTTTAAAAAAAAAACCATAAAAACAAACCAAAACAAGTAACAAACACCTTCAGCAAGGGGTGATTCAACTTAAGACCCAAACACAGAAGCAGCCTACTGGATTGTCATGCTTGCAGCACAATACAGAGGAAAGAGGTGATTATTACAAGTCCCACATTAGGACATGTTAAGTAGGTAGTTATAGACAAGTGCTCTGCAAGCAAACAGAATGCTGGAGGCAAAACAGTTTATGGCTCCTCTACTGTTATATTTGGAAGAGAGCTCTTCCACTTGCAGGCGTGGAGAAGGTTGCACGAACAGTTGGAATAGCAGACGTTGTTAACTCAGTTACTCAGTGAAAGCTCAACAGCTGCAGAGGATTGTGTTGCTCTGGCCTGAAGCAGACTTGAATCCTTACCCTAGTTACTAGGCACAAGATTTTGAAAGTACATGTTGTGTGCTCTGACCCAGCCTGGAAGAGCCTTTATGAAACAGGAAAAGTAAGATGGATTTGAAAGATATAGGCGAACAAAACACAACTAGTCCCTCCCAAAGTAAAAGCAGCTTCACAGAACTGGAGAATTATACTCAACTATTGACTTAATTGCAACTTAAAAACTAAGCATACCAAAAAGTCCTTGAAAGAACATGAAGCCAGAAAATGTGCTGCACAGCAAGTGGGATCAGGAAATCTCCATTCTTCCTGCTAAGGACGTAAGAGTAACTGTCAAGTCCTCTCATTCTAGCCTATACAATTTATTCAAAATTGATTACCTCTTCAAAGTACAAGAATTTTTTTAAAGCCTATTTGAACCGATTAGGTGTCTGCTCATGGGAGCAATTAACATGTATTTGTGGGACACACTGATTTAACGTAACTTGCAAGATTTCTCTCCTATAAATTGTAAAGGAAGTTCTCATCTTCCACACACTCCACAAACTTTCCTACACCGTCAGCAATATTGCAAACATCTCTTTAGCTGCTGTCCCTCTCCAAACTGAATCTGAATCTTTAAGTTCAATTAGCACTGTCCTAGGAAAGTACATTAAGTGAGAAGTGCCAGATGACAGGCTTGCTCACTTAGAATCCGTTAACTTCTCACCTGATTTATCGGTTTGGACCACAAGCTTTACACACAATGCAGATCGTGAGCCACATGACACAATACAGTGTCAATATAGCCCCAACGCCACATTTATTCTTATGTTAGTATGTACATTCATGTTCAGCCTGCTCCGATAATTTAGCCACTTCCTTTCATTTCCATAGGTGTCTCTCCCCACCACACAATGTGACTGCTTTGAAGAAGTCCCCGCTTATTTTAAACACCTGCCTTGTGATTCTGAATCACACAGCAAAAACTGTATGAGAGGAAACCAAGCCTCCTAACTTTAGATTCTTGAATTCCATCCACGTTAAGTGCCTAAAACAGTATGTGCAACTACTTGCATCCCTAGACATCTAGTTTGAGGATAATTTCATCAGGAATGAAGGAAAGGAACCAATATTTAGTTTTCACAAGAATAAAATACTCAACTACATGATTCTGTTTTGTATCTGGATTGAGGCTGACATGATGCATAGAAGTTAAAAGTGGCAAAGTACTGAATCATTTTCACTTAAGTGGTAAATCAGATGTTTGTTGATTAAAACAAGAATACCACAACTACCTTCTGACACTCCTGGTAGTAGACTAAACTGCTGCTTCTACAACAGAGACAGGGCATACATGGAGGATGTAGTGGAAACTCCTACCATGCAAGGCAAGGGCAATCTAAGAATGAATGTTCATTCTACATCCTCAAAAATTTTAATCAACTGGTGGGTTTGTTTTTTTCATTTCAAAAAAATCTTACAGTAAGTTCATACTTCAGCTTCTTCATATGCTCGTAAAAAGCAAAAGAGGCCTTACTTCTACATGTCAGGATATTAATGTTCCAGAAGTGACAGTGGCTACAGAATTGCCATCTTGAAAGGTGTAACAATTCAATTAGAATGAAATTAAAGGCTTCTGGTAATAATCACCACACTTGCAGATAATGGATATAGCTGAATCAAGAATAAAAAAGTCCCATTCACCCTACCTAGAGGTGATGGCTCTAAGCATTCCAGTTTCATTCACCGCAACTGATGTGCTGGAACTTTTGCTTTCACCAATTAGTCACAGTTCCTCCTGCTTCTCCTAGTAAGAATAAAAGCTGCTCAAAGCTGTCATTGTTCCACACTCCAGAAAAGACAGTTGCGTAATTACTAATTATCTATCAGTGAGTCATATTTGTTGCAGAGCAGGAAAAGCCAAAGCGAATTGTCAACTCTGTGCTGAAGAAAAGTACAAAGATAACATTAGGGAGGAAAGCATTTATAAATATCTTGAAAGTGGAAGCAGGGTTAAATTTAGTTCAAGATGGCAGAGAAGCAGCTCACAGTTTGGTTAATCAACCTTTAGCTTGCAGTCATCTGCAGACAGAAAGGAGGACAGTAGTCTGAAGCAGCTCTGAAGAATACTCTAGAAGAGAGCAAGAAAACAGAGAATTTAAAGTGGTGAGACCTGTCAGCCTTCGCTTCTAAATTTGTGATGGTACAGCACATTAAAAATACAAGCACACAATTCGTATTAGCTCCACAGGAACTATTTTACAGTTCTAGAGATTTACTCAAACACACAGTGAATGTCACCAGGCTAGACAAAATAAGTTGCACATACTTCAGCACAAAAAGATTGACAAACAGCAAGAATACACTTTAAAGCAACTGACTTACATTTCTCCAAAGCAGCCACTATGATGACTTTTCTTCATTTGTTTAAAGTCTGCTCAGCAGATTGTGAAATATGTAACATGATGAAAATTTATACTTCCCAGCTCTGCACAGGGTTACTTCTCAGATCCAGATTACCTCTATAAACCTGTTCTTTGTTTTTGAACAATGTATGATGTAATACTGTACTATGAAGAAAGGGCAAGATGTTTAACAGCACAAGACACAGAAGGGATAACAAAACTATTTTTGTTCCTTGCTTACAATTTTTAATCAACTAAAGAAACCAACAAAAGCCATCTATAGTTGGCCATTTAAGTCTTAAAAGTCAAGGAAAGCTTTAAAACCAGTAGACCCCTAAGCCACAGCTTGCAGCTCATGCATGATCTCTAGAAGTGTGCTCTTGATAAAAAGAGGACAAATTCATGAAAACTGAGGATTCCAAGAAATTAAGGTTAAAAACCAAAATACCAAGCCATTTTTGCGGTGCACTAACTTAATGCTACCATATCAGTCCTCCCCACAGAATGTAGATGCTGCCAATAGCTACAGTTGCTTGCAATTCCTTAAAATGTTAATCAAAAATCTACCGCAAAACTACATGAAAAAGTACCCATCTATTTAAGTAAATTTGAAACAAATACTACAAATGAACAGACAAGGAGAAAACTAGCTGACATACAAGAAAGTCACCATGACCAAGCATACCTCATCATGTGTTTTGATATCACCCCATGAAGGTTTAGATTGTGGGAGTTTCGTTTGTTGTTTTTTTGGGGGTTGATTCTGAAAGTTTTTGTTTTGCTTTTTAAAATGCAGTATTAGTCATGAACTTGATTTTCAAAGTTTCTCACAGAGGAAAGAGCATGTTCATGTATACCGAGATGACACTTGCACTATCCAGTTATTTTCCACAAATGAACACTAAAAACATGCAAAAATACAACAAACACTGTAACACCACTTTCAAGGGATTTGTTTATTTTTGGTTTACAAACAAAGGCACCCAATATTTCTGTTTATGTCTTATAAAAGCTCACGATTCAGCATTTGTTTCCAAACACCTGTTCCTACAGCAGAGAAAAACATTACAGGAAAATGTAATATTTTTTTTCCTGGTCCCAAATTTAAATACCAGTAGCTGTTAAGTGATCATGTTGTTTCAGACTGCTCTTCTTCCTATGTAACTAACTAGAATACCTCCTGTAACTTGCAAGTCAGTACAGTGAGTCTAGCTTACTGTATCAAAATACAGTTCCGCTGTATTTCTGATTGACATCCGTTACGTTCACACACTGGTATGAAGAACTGCAAGAGAACAGGGTTTTGATATGGAAAAAAAACCCAGCAGTTTCAGACAGAATTTCACAGACTGACCACAGGAAGCGACAAAACTAATGTAATAAATGTGACACTGAATCTATTGTCAGTTAAACAGAATGACCGACACATTTGTGTAAGATACCAATAGTGCACATAACCACAGTCTCCAAAGAGGGAAAATTTTTCGGTTTCTAAATTGGCAAATGTTTAAAGAGTAGAGGTTGTATATCCTTTTGTTCAAAATAATTCTTTTCTTCATTATTTATTCAAAAGAATATATTTCTAAGCAGTGGTTTGGACCAGAAATAATCAGTTAATTGGCTTCATAGGTCTCAGTATTAACAAATCAACATTAGAAGTATCATGTGTATAGTTATAAACAACCAAAATTCATAAGTGAATTCCTTCACAGAATCATTTTCAGAAAATGACGCGTCTTTTGCAAACTTCAGCCACATGCCAACATGGGACAAGGGGTGTCATTAGATAGTAGGCACCTCTGGAAAAAAAATCTACAATGCAGGAATGCTTAAGCATACTTTCAGGTCTAGTAAGATACTTGGGGAGGCAACCAGAAGTGTAATACACCTAATGTACTTAGTTTAAGTGTAACATCTTCAATCACAGAAGCTATAATTTATTTTCAGCCACAGTCAGAGGTCTCTCACACAAGGTGTGGTCCTAGACCATTTAGGCTTTTCATCACTAGCTTTATATATACACAGGTAATTTTAAAAAGGAATTACAGCTTAACTACTTACTACAGAATATTTAGCTTCGACAAGGAAGCCAGTATCTTTTCAAGACGAGATATACACCTGTATGAAAGGTGTTCTCTTTTAAAGAAAGTGTTTTCACAAGAATAGCAAAATAAGTTCTTTACATACTTAATTCAAATAGGACAAAAAACTACTAAGGGCAAGTATAATCTATCTCTTATGTAATTAATTATTTGCCTTTCCAAGCAGATTCAAGAACATATTCATCACTATAAGCTGATTTTAATAAACAAACACTGGGCAAGGGTGGTGGTCAGTGCATCAATTAAAGGAACATTAAGGTGTTCTCAGAATTCTGTGCAACCAAAATTCAAAGGGATCTTCATGTACAGCCTTAAACCAGGATTCCATCTTTTCTTACAGCCTGCTACTGTTACAGATGTTTTCCCTAGTGAAACAAATGAACATGCATAAAACCCACATTACTTCAAGTTTAAACCTAGCAATTTCACAGGAGTTAAAAGATAGGTGGAAGAATTGTTAACATACTTTCATGTTGAGGCATTTGCTCTGCTTGCCCTGTAAAATGAGAGTTTTTACTGGGGTAGGGATGAGAAAGTGTGCTTATACGTTGGTGTTGTTCATGCATCAAATTTCATAGCTCAGATTTTAAAAAATTAATTCATTATTTGCTAACATTGCTTAGAATATTAAAACAGGTATATATATCTCTTAATGAAAGCCTATAGATTGTCCAACTACATCACCAGTAATAAAAACAGCAACTAAGCATCATAAATTCCTTTCAAATGCATTTACTTTTTGAAGTCAGAAGTGTAACAAGCAAGTGCTGGCTCTGTGTTCCCAATAAAAATCATTTAAAAAAAGAAGACAGTCAATGACTTTATTTTTGCCCCCCTCAGGGTTACATTTCCTTTTATCTACTCAATGATAGGATCAACTCAACTTTCAGAGAAGCAGACTGTTCATGCTGACAAACACAAGTTGTATGCAGCCAGTTTTGAGCACACAACTGAATCATTAAGTGCATTCTGAAGACCAGATCAGACAAAAGGCTTTTCAGTAATTAAGGAAGGTTGAAAGATTTGGTTTTGGGGTTTCTTCTGTTGTTGTTTTCTCTTTTTTTAAAAAAGCAAAGTAGGCACCACTGTTGCATCTCTACCTTGAGAATAAGGGAAGAAGTGGCAAAAAGTAAAGGCCAATTACAAAAGCCCCTAAACACTTTTTTTCAGGATATCCACCATCATTTATACACTTTAGCAACTTGCAAAACCCTTTGTGATTTAGAAGAATTTAAAATAAATAGGTCTACAGCAACTAGCAACTACTAAGTCAGTATTTATCTTGCTCTATATGAAGTAAAACTCAAAAAAAGAAAAATCATGTTAAGGCAGATTTCAATCAAACACGTTCCAAATTGCACAGTTATGTTGGTCAGTGGTCTAAAAGGTTTTCCCCAGGTCAAAGAATTAAAAGTTATTTAAATGCTTATCTAATGCCAATTCAACCTGGCACTTGACCATTTTATTTTCTCTGTTTCCAGGAAGATGCACAACTAGCATTACATATACCATACTGTATATTTTGCACTCAAATTTAAGATGAAATTATGCTTTTACAAAATGTGAGATGACTACATGTTACAGGCTTTGTGCAGTTAGACCACCATGTGCATAGATGTCCTAATGCTAAATTCTCTTTTTCAATATCTCATAGTACTGGAGGCTCTGAAGTAGGAGAGGAACTTGTAACACAGACTAACCACAAAGTACCAGATATTTCTTGCCATTTGTGATCTTGCAATAAAGATACGCCAAATCAGGATCACAAGAACTGTATTGAAGCCATAGCGTATATTCCTCAACCTAAGGAAAAACAAAAAGAAATAATTAAAAGTCAAGGTATCAGGATTACAGGAAAAAAAACACTAAAAACTAACTTCTGATGTAGAATTTATCTATCCATCTCAAGATACATCATGAATGCCATTAAGTGAATGACCAGCTGCTAAGTGAAGCGTCAGACAGAGAAGGCTTTTCCATAGTTCACTGCTGAAAAGTGGAACACATGAAAACTAAGACACAGTCAGTCCTGTAGCTAACCACATGCAATTCTGCTTTATAGCTGCTTGATAAAAACTTCTTAAAGATAAGGTCACAGACAAGGTAACTTACCTATGGAAGGCTGCCATCCACCCCAAAACCAAAGAGAAATATTTAACAGTATCAACTCCCCTCCTCCCCTCTACATATTTAAAACTTCGTGTATATGTAGAAGGAACTCCAACTGATGCTGACAAAATAAAAAAATCATAGGATTTTCCAGCCACAGTGCCCAAAGTCTTCACTGCAATTTTAAACTCCTTCCTTCTCAGGGAACTATATTTAAAGATTAGGAGAAACTAAGTATCCTTTTAGGGCAACCATGACTTCTAGCAATCTCTCATATGTAAGCATGGAAGCACCAAGACAAACAGCAACCAGAATTTGCTCAGATTTCTTAGAAATTGAGCAATCTCTGGTTCAGTAGAGCATGAAAATTTGTATTTTAAAGGCAGCTCTTTTTAAAAAAATACTCACTGTCCTCATCTTTTTTTTTTACAAGACTGAGTGTTACTATAGCTAAACCTTCCTCTACATACCTTATTTGTGGAAAAAACAGTGTAAACTTCTCTATTACATAGCATAAAACCCACATCTCAATTTGAGGAGAAATTATACTCAGTAGTTTCCTAGAGAAGCCAGGTCCCCTAGGCTGCCACATCTGGTTAATATTGAAGTAGCGGAGTTAAGAGCTAGATGGTAACAGAAGGGACCAAACTTCATGCCTCAAACTAAATACGTGTTAGAATCTAAACCTCTTGCAAAATAATCCACTTACAAAACAAGAACTGGAACCTGATGCTGTTCCAGTACAAGGCTATTTCTCATGTTATTTTTCATACAATCTTTTGTACAAAGAATACCAACTATATAACTCCTATGCACTTAACAGCATCAAAATTTAAAAACAAAGAAATAATCAAAGGGAACACCTCTTCAGCTATTCCCACCATAATCACAGATTATCATCTTTCAAAAGTGTATTTGAGATTGTAACTTATCGTGCCAATTTACAACTGCAAATCTTTGTCTTTAGACGAATAACTCAAATAGTGACCTACACAATTTTTCTTTGCGTTATCAGGATAGCAGAGATGAAGTCGTATTGCAGAACAAAATTAATCACTTATCCTTCACTTTAAAGGAAACAAAAAAGTCTACAACCACCTTTATGAATCAGCCAATAACAAAACAAGGGCAACTGTGCCAATAAAATTCTGGACAGTAAGCGCATTCAAACTGGAGGAGTTAAGCCACAGAAAAAAAGGGTCACATTAGAGCACCAACATCAAAGTTTCCTGTTCTGAAGTGGGGAGTCCATGCCTGTTTACTTGCCTGCTTCAAAAGATCACATTCCCAGAAGAAACAACTATTGTTCTACTAAAATTCCTTAATCAAACAAGCCATTCTGACCTTGTGTTACTGTGTACCTTTTTGCCCTCCAAAAGATACTTGGGTACAAAAAAAAAAAAATTAGAAACCTGGACTACTGCATACACTAGTGATCAGAGCTACATCCATAATCCCAGACTAATACTATAACTATTAATACTGAGAGGCAACACATAAAAGATGACAGATGTCATCTGACTTCTTTAGAAAATGCTTCAGACCACTGGACTGGAACTGAACAATTGCACAGGACCTAAACAGGTACTATAAAACACAATTAAGTCATAACATGGAAAAGCTAAACTTGACAAGGGCAGAAAAACACAGAAAATTTAAACAGAGGAAAACAAAAATTCATGCTTACTTATTCAAGTGTTTCCTAGCTGCAGGGAGGCCAGACATTTCTTCATTCAGCACATATTTCTTTGTTCCCATGCAGTAATTTTCCATGTATTCAGCCCAATGTAGTTGTCGAACATCAAAATTAAAGGTCTACATAAAATAAAAGATTTCACTGTTAGTTATCTAAAAATTCACCTGCTATATACAGTAATTTAAAGGGAAAAAAATGCCTTTATACCAGATAATTCAAACATGTCTTCTATGCTAAAAAGGTATCTTGTCCTTAAACAAGTAAGAATGATCTAGATTTAGATTCCTTTTTTGACTCAACCATCAGTCTTACAGCATCTCTTCCAAATTTCAACTATTTCATGCCTTACTTTTCCTCCCCAGCAGTTATATTCTTCCCTCACTTCCAAGTACACTGCTTTCCCACTTCATCTGTTTGTAAGGATCTCCATTCTAGCAATGACTGGCGTTTATATTATGTTATTTCCTTTCAAGCAATAAAACAATTCCAATGTGTTATAGAATAAACAATACTCTGTGCCAAGTTCACTGTTCAATAAATGCAGAATTTTTAGCTGTGCTTATAGTTGCACCAGTATATTTTAAGAACAACCATGTGAGTACCTTGAGGAAGTCACTACAATAAATTTACAACTCAAAGTTTTCACTATGTATAGATTTCCTCATCTCAAGATTCTACATTAACAGCCCATTTAAGTCCCAATGAATTCCAAGATTTTCCTGGTTTTTTAACTCTGCCAATTTCGTCTCAGGCAACAGAATAAACAAGACCATTAAGGAACAAGAGACAAGTACACAGTTTCGTGCAGTGAAACCATATTCAGCTTTGAAAGTTGTTATACATGCAGTAAATTCCCAAGTCCATGCTTCCAAATAAGCTGCTTAACAGCATAGCAGGTGTGTTATATGATGAAAAATAAACCTATTACAGCCATTACAGTTATGAAGACAATCCCTCAGAACGAGCCTCTGTAATTTAGCATTGTTTGCAAGTTAAAGGTCAGCGTGTAGTTCCAGTTGTGATATAAAATACATACACAATTAACAGCCTTCCAGTAATGGCAAGTTATCAGAATCTCTCAATTATTTTCTGTAATAAATCATCATAGCAAGAATGCAAAAAGTCAAGACAGTAAAGTTTCAACCATTATTTCAACTATTTCTTTGTTGCTGTATGCACATCTTATTGAAAATCCAGCTATTCAAAAATCCTAACAGTCCAAAGCTCTGGGGTTACTTTGGTTTTGTTTTTTTAAAACTTGTCCTGAATTCAGGTTGCTGGGGGAGGGAAAAAGGGGGAAGGAGCAGAAATCTTCTCCACACAAGAATCACCAAAAGCTATTCTATTTCCTACTTCTAGAAATTTCATTTAGAAGTTTGGCACCTTTTCTTATTTATAGAACTAGATTCTGCAAAACACTTGCATAGGAAAGACACCTTAAAGATCAGAGAACTGTTTCAAAAGAATAAGGGAAATTGAGTCTCTTAAAACTGACTAGTGATTTTTATTCTGCTAAATATTAACCAGCAAAACTATAGCAGAAACGAAAGGTGGGCTGAGGGGGAAAGGCAGAGATTGACCTCTGTAGCAATACTTTAACACATATAGGTATCTTCCTGTGAGTCATTGCAGGGGCCGGGAACAACTCCATTCCATTACAGCTTCACTACTGCACAAACACATTTTGAGTAAATTGGAATGAATCCAGTAAGATTACCATCACTTCTCCCTGCCATGAGGGGCAGGGCAGTGAGAATCTGGCAGCACAGGTAAACATGCAGGAATCAGATAGCTTTAGTCAATACTAGCTACTATGGCAAACCAGCTAGCCTCATCCAGGTTGTATTTGGTTTGAGTGGCAAGGCTTTGGTAGCAGGGGGAGCTACAGGGGTGGCTTCTGAGAAGCTACTAGAAGCTTCCCCCCATACCAAATATAGAGCCAATGCCAGCTGGCTCCAAGATGAACTCGCTGCTGGCCAAGGCTGAGCCCATCAGCAACAGTGGTAGGGCTTCTAGGAGAGCACATTTAAGAAGGGGAAAAAGAAAACTGTGGTCCTGCAGCCAGAGAGGGGAATGTGAGTATGTGAGAGCAACAGCCCTGCACCCCCCAGGTCGGTGCAGAAGGAGGGGCAGGAGGGGCTCCAGGCACCGGAGCAGAG
>JAVJGJ010000002.1:27491302-27506785 GCA_035590215.1 Microhierax caerulescens
ACTGCAACTCCCATTCCCCGTCCCCCTGTGCCACTTGGGGGTGGAGGTAGAGAAATCATGAGTGGAGTTAAGCTCGGGAAGAAGGGAGAGGTGAAGGAAGGAGTTTTTAATGTTTAGGTTTATTTCTTATTACCCTACTCTGATTTAATTGGTAATAAACAGTATCAGTTTCTCCAAAGAGAGTCTCTTTTACCCATGACTGCAATTGGTGAGTGATCTCTTCCTGTCCTTATCTTGATCCATGACCCTCTACTTATATTTTCTCTCCCGTGCCCAGCGAGGAGGGGAGCAATAAAGCAGCTCCAGTGGGCACCTGGCATCTAGTCAGGATCAACCCACCACACAAGTGTTTCTGTTAGTTTGGGACTGGTAAATAGAGCACCAAAATAGAGGCTCACGGATAGTCAACAACACAGTGGGAAGCCTAAAATGTTTCCTTTGAACTCTTTCATTTACTCTTACTCAGACCCTGCACTCAACACTTTTCCTTGTTCCTCACTGACCTTCAGGACTTTTGTGTCATCCTGCTTGTTACACTTTCCCCCCTGCATGGGACAGTTTTAGTCACACAGCAAGAGTGTGCTTCAGAAAGAAACAAGAGAATTTACACTTGCATTTCTTTACATACATGTGTGACTGACCAGAGCACGAGAAGGGTATATATAAGTTTACTAGTTTAAAACCAAGCAAAAAAGTCTTTCAAAATCCACCTCCCACTCCTCAGAAAAGAGACACCGGTCAAGTAGTAATCCTTGTTTTATTCGTGACATAGGGAAAACCCTAACAGCTTGGTCACTTGGTTGATATATGACCAACACTGGATCACATGATCTGGCCACTCCAAAGACTCACCTTTTACATTCAGACCTCCTTCCAAGGGGTCCTGCCCTTCCTCATGTCTGATCAAATCAATGATCTATAACTTAGATCACAGCCCTGGCACAACTGAAAGGATGTGACAAGAATCCCTAGTGTTGAGTTAGTACTAGGATTAGCTCCACATGACAGTAAGCAGCATCACCACCTCATGTCCTTACTCAGTCTTGAATAAAGGGGCTTATATTTCACTTTCAGTCTCCATGCCCACATCACACAGCTACTTGCCTTTTTGTCTTCAGGGTTTAGCTGGTTCATTAGCATAGTCATATTTTCAGTATTCCAGATCCAAGAATTGCTTGTAAAGTATTCTAATACCATCATGGCCTTATGAAGACGTGTTATTGTTTTCATCATCCTACAGTCCAAGGCATGGAATGTACAAGTTACAGTGGTAAAGATTAGTTCAAACAAGAAAGACAGTAAGATTTTGAGTTTTTTAACCCTTCAACCCCACACCCCTATGTTACCATATCCCATCTTGCTCTGCATGTTATATTAGATCAATAGGATATTTCTGCATATTATTGAAGGGGATTTGGCTGTCCAACCTTTATATAGAATCAGAAATCATAGGACACTCCTTTTTTCCTAATCCTACTTCCCAGTGCAACAGTAAGTTATAATCTCTTATCTTTTTTAGTGAAAAAAAACCCCAACATTGTCTTCTGTTGGGAACTCTTTGTTTAGGACAAACACAGAACACTTTTCCACATACTGGAGTATCTAGCTGTTCTGAACAACACAACTTGACAAAAGAGTCAAATTGCACAGTGCAGAACATATGCACACAACAACTTTAAGCAAGGGAGTAAGTTCCCCTGATCTTCCTGCACACTGTGCAAGACCAGATCTCTGTAATAAAACTGGTTTATTATGGTGAGTAAAAGATCAAGGCTTAAATCCACCAGAAATATGGCTTAGCCCATTATCCCTACTACTTTTGCAAAGGGCAGGAAAATATTTAAGGGCATAGAAAGACCATAGCAGATCCTGCCAAGTTAAGTGATTAGTTCTATGCTACTTCCAAATATGCAGAAATAACCTTCAATCATCCCTTAATATGCCAAGGAAGCAACTCTACATAACCATAACCTGGAGTACAGAAAAATTATAAGGATCAATTTGGGCAAGTCTCTCTCAAGACTACCTGCAGTGGACCCAAAAAAATGCAAGTCATCCAGAATCAAAGTTCCCACATTTATGACAAGAAAATTGTTTCAAGTTACTACTGCTAGCACTGTAACACCCAATTTTAATACATAGTAACTAGTACCTATATATAACATAACCTAATGTTAAATTTCTGCTTTGGGTGTTTGAGGTATTTCCATCTTTCAGAACTGCTTCCAAATTGATCCTTATAGCAGGCCACACTGATCATTTTTAAGTAGAGGGAGGAGCAGAACAACCCAGCGTTAACTGTAAATGGTTCTGACAGTCAGTTATGTTCAATGAAGTTCATAGAAGCAATAAAAACCACTGATTTTTCTCCAAAAGCTGCTTTGATGCATTCCTACGTGTAAAAGGGATATAGCACATTGTCCCAGAAAGTCTTCTAAAGAAAGTATTTTGTACCACATTAGTGTCATTAATGGTTGCCATCTCAGTAGCTAAGGAAAAACCAAAATTGCCTCTTTCACCTCATGAAATGGAGTAATACAAATTGCAGACACCATTAAAAAAGTTAAGAGTATCTCTAAAGCACAAAAAGCACAAATATTTTTTCTTGAACCCCACAGGAACCTATCTGCTGAGTAATTCAGAGTTGTATTCAAATCTTAGACCACCAGTAGACATTTCTAGATGCTTTCAAACACCTGTTTATAAGTTTCGCCAGTTGGGCAAGGTGGTTCAGCTCAGCTCCCACTGTTGCCACAGTCTCTCTGATTCACAAATAGGAATGCAGACCATGCATCCGAACATATCCTGTGCTAACAGGACTGAACTGAACACAAAAAAACCCAGTATCATTTCAGTGAAGAAAAAAAAAAAAAAAAAAAAAAATCAGGAAAGAACTTGAAACTTGGAAAAGAAAGATCTCACTGGTCAGATAAGACACAAAGGCCTCATAACAAAACAGCCTGGATAAAAATAGTGCCAAACAGGACATGGTGGCTAAGTACTTAAAGATTTTTTGCAGAGGCCTGTCTATTGACAAGTCTTAAGATTATTTAACTTACTTGACTTGCCCTTTTGTGCCTCCTCAGTTTGCATTCTTACACTAAGCTGGGACAGCAGCTGAGTTTTAGTTAGGGTGCTTAGACTTCTACAGATTTAAGAAAACTTGGGCCCCTGCAAAATACTAAATGATGCAAATGAGTATCTGATTTGACAAGTATAGATTTTGAGCTTATTGCTGGCTACTGACACTGGGTTTCACTCTTCTCTATAATGAAACACTAAACTACATTTAAACTAATGTTATCCCAATTTGGGGTAACACTAATGTAGACTAACCTCTGCTGGGGATCTTGCTGTCTCTACTTACAGATACGGTTTTAAAGCATAACTAAGCTAATTAAAAAAAAAGTAAAAAAAAAAAAAAAAAAATCAAGTGGCTAAAAAGAGTTGTTCTACCTCAGCTCCAGACTTTTTCCCCTCCCTCCAACTCAAAATTGGATTTAGTGACTGGCCACAGAACCTCCTGATTAAATTCATCAGTCATCAGTTGTGGTTTTTTTTTCTTTGTAGGGCTAGTTTCTTATGTATCAGCCAAAATAATCATCTTCACATTCTCTCAAGTGCTAGATTAAATAAAGTTCACAGAAGAGGACCAACTTTCTTGGTGACAGTTTGTCAGTTTGTCCTAAATCAACCTGAAAAACTTTTTTTTTTTTTTTTTTTTGTAAGAAGAAAAGGTATGCTGACAGCCTCTCAGAGAAGTCAGCAATGAGTGTCATTTAATAGACACTTGTGCAGCTCTGGCAGACTAAGTTTTGTAACTCCAGTGGCACCATCCAGCAAATGGGAATACACCCACGACTCAAAAAAGATCATGAATACATATAATGGAACTTTATCTCTCAACCTGAAGTTTTGAAATATATACTTCATAGGTTGTTCCAGAGATAGCCATTGGATACAAGTCATAAATATCAAAGCCATATATAATCATTCAGTATATCAAGTATCGCATCAGACCTTCTTCATAAGCTGAAGACAGAAAAAAAGTCAAACCTGCTGATCATTATGAACAACTGAACAGTCACCAAGTCAGTGTGACAGCATGCAAGACTTTCACCTAGATACCAAGTAGAATTTTGCTTCTGCTAGGCAGTCCTTACTGCCACTAACACAAAATACATTACCACAGTTTGGGAAACACATGACAGGAATTAAAAAATTTAAGCAAGTTAATTTAATTATCTGTAAGTTTGGTGGGCTTGTTTCTATAGCAGACAATTGAAAGTGACCTGGCTTAAGGCTGTGATTGCATTTTTAAGAAGTCTTGCACACAACCATTGTCTCCAAGCTAAAACCAGTTCTGATGCTAAATACAGACTGATCCTTCAGTGAATCTATAGGCTGCCAATCTGCAAGTGTCTGCATAAGCATTATAGTTAATTACATTTAAAAAAAAAAAAAAAAAAATTCCTCTAAAACACATAGAACAAGCTTTCAGATTTGTCTTTGTTCAGGTTTTCATTTGGCCGTAAATTTTGAAGTGTAAGACATACTATTGGAATTCTTGTCTTTCCAGCATCTCTGTGGTTCCTTTAAGTGCACAACTTAGAAGTGCTTCCAAGAGGAAAACTCACATTAATCTATCCAACAAAAATGTACTCTCTACTCATTTCTGGTTTGTAAGACAGGAACTACACAAAAGGTGCTTTATATTAAGTTTTAAGCAGCTTTAAATTGAAGTGATAGATATGAAATTATGTCATTTACATCCTCCCTACATACAGCAACCATACCTTCCCTTTAACTTTCTAAGAAGCAAGAAGAGAAAATTAATTGCTGGAGAAAACCCTGAGTTACTACTAGAAATATTTCATGTCACATTCTGTAATTGGAAAGACCTGCTGGGTTTGTATTTTTTAAGGCTTTAAGATTTCAAATACACTGAATTCTTTCTAAATAATGTATGGTTCTGCTGTGCTAAGTTACAAGAGAGAACTATGCCTTATATGAAAGGTAGACAATTAATAAGCTTTCCTACACAACTAAGTATATACAGCTAGTTACTGACAACACTATCTTTAAATTCAGATGCTAAAGATTATCACCACTATTTATGTAGTTACACAATGCCTTAATAGTCTTAAGTATTTAGTATAAAATATTAAATCTTCATTATGCCAATCTTTATTGTACATGCTCTATGAAATCTGGAAGAAATATTATATATATTATTTCTTACTTTAACTGTTAATGTTATCAAAAACCTGTTCAATTCAAGACCCTTAAACTAGATGCAAAACCAGCAAAAAGATTTCCATCTCACTAAAAACATTGCTTCTGCAAGTGAGATGCAAATGATTTCATATTGCAGGAAAATGTCAACAGGTAAGTTTCCAGAAAAATCCTGAACAGGAAGGTATTTTTAAAAATTATTATTGTAAACGTAATACTTTAATTCTGAAGGTTCATAGGCCTGATCTATTTCTTCCACTTGCTAAAAATGTCTCATTCAGTCACAGTACAACATCCTGACACTATGACAACAGTGAAGTTAAATTTCTGTGTGGGTTTAATTGCTCAACAGTTTTTCCTACGTTGTATGCAATAAAGACCTCAGAAGCGTATTCAGACTCAGCATAGAGCCGCCAGGCTATTGACTACATGTAGTCAAGTTAGCATAGTATTTGAGTTTTCCTGTGCTGGTTTTACTATAATGCTCAAGTTTTTTTCTGTTAAATCGTGGTAGAAAAGGTCACATTTTAGATTGCCAGCCCTTCTTCACTCAGAACAGCATTATATTGAGTTTAATAATTTCCAATAAAGTTTCCAAGGCTTTAGAAGTTTCCTAGTACATGCTGCCTGGTAATTACAACCATCCTGTCAACTGGACAGAATGACCACAGCAACAGCAGTGCATCCCTATACCATGACTATCTCCAGCCCATCAGTTAAAGCAGCTTTCAAAGTACTTTGAACCAGAAGACCAGAAAAGTGGAAGAGTAAAAATCTGTCTCAAGTTTCTTCTATTATTAAACACATGAAGAACATTAGGATTTAACACTGCACGCCTTGCTTGCATCTATGTATTTATTTGCTTCTACTGCTCCTATTGCAGGCTCCCACTTTTTAAATGCTTAAAAAAAAAAAAAAAAAGCACTATATAATGAAAGCAATATTCCTATAAGTGGGCTGGGTATCAAACTTAAAAGCTTTTCTTTCAAGTGCACTTGAGTAACCTCGGTGACTGAACAATTGCTAGTTTTAGTTCAATCTCCCATCTTTCCTCCAAAGTAGAATGTGCATGATAGGAAACTATCCTCTCGTGCATGATAGGAAACTCACCCACCCACTGTTACAGTAGACTAATTAGGAATACTTGTATCTGTAATTCTTCACAGGCTAGAAAATACATATTTAACATCACCAACTGTACTAGTACTGATTAAAGTTCTAAATTCCATCTTCAGACATCAAGAAAGTCCAGGAAAAGCAAACACAGGATTCAACATTCCCAGTGTTATAATATGAAACTGCTAAGAGTCTTCTAAACAACATGATTATTCACAGTGTTGTTTTACTCCCACTCATCAAATTCTTAAAGACTAGACAAGTTTTAAAGACTGACAAGATTCTGGCAGCACAACTCCCTAACCATTTGAAAGACAGCATTTATAGTATAACCATTTTTTAGTGAGTGATGAAATCTTCACTTCTGTCAGGGAATTTCTACCAATTTTTATTAAGAATAACTTAACGTTGCAAAAAAACATAAAAGCTAGGAACTTGTACGTTCAATACCTTCTTTTGATCTGAAGAGCTTACATTTGTAATGTGGGAAGATAACCCCACAGGCACAGTCTCCTGCCATTACTGTTGCTGTATTACACTAATAACTGAACCCAAGGCAGTTTAGAAGTTTTCTCCTACAAACCACTCACATGGCTTCCTTCTACTGATGCAGTGCCAAGTCTGTTACAGAACTCTTCCACTCCTGGTAAGACAGACCTAGACTACAGGACACTTGTCTTAATGTCACCATAGTTGAGATTTTTATAGAGTCTGAAGACAAATACTTTCGAAAATCTAACACATGCAATGAGTTAAGATCATATGGCTTGGCAAATCTGAAAAACTGAAGTGACGTCTTATACTTCTACATAATTGAGTTTAGCCTATTTAGCAGAGCTACGCCATTTTCACCAGTTAAGAAGCTAGCGAGATACTAGTGTAAATATTATAATTGATCTGATATGTTGGTTTGTATCATCTACAGAATAACCCACAATTATTAACTCCATCTCCCATTCCACTTTCAATTTATAATAGCAACACTAATCTTAATGCAAGCCAATTCCTAGAGTTTAATGATCACCTACGATTCTGATCAGAGACATATCCTGTACAGCAGCGTTGAGCCAGTCATTAATCTCTTAAAAATGTAGCCACTGGATTGTTACTGCTTATAGTTAGTACATCTAGGTAATGCCCATGCCATGTCTTCTTCATAAGTCTCCACCCCCTCACCAGCAAGATATTTTTAGCCCTGTCCTCCTTTATTACGGTTTTTGACCAGTCAACCTAAGCAAAAGATCATGCAAAAAAATGCAGGCATTGTAGGGCTGACTGCAGTCCAATATTGACATAAGAGGAGGCTGGACTGTAAACTACAGTTAGGGTGCCTTACTGCACTTCCTAACAGATTTATCTTGAAATACAAATTAATGTGGTGTCCTGTAGGAAAAAAAAAGGATCAATATATTCTGGATATTTATTATTCAAGAACAAACATCACTTGCTAGACCTTGTAATTCTGTTTACCTTGACTACTCAAACACCCAAACTATCTAACAAAAACATCCTCACTTTTGCTAGAAAATTCAAAGTCACTCTGAATTCAAGGACCTGTTCTCAGGGGAAAAAAGCAAGCTGAGTTTTAGTCCTAAAGCATTCAGGGGAAGAAAAAAAATTTTAAATGATCAATATATATATATATATCATAGTGTAAGCATAGCTTTGTTTAAAAGTCAGAGGAACAGACAAGACAGAGCTAGTCACCATTACCTTGGGCTTCTTCCAGTAATCCTGAGGTAGATATCATACAGGAATGCTGGGGCCTTATGGCTTACAGCAATCCAGTAATGATATAAAAGGTGATTGGAAGTTAGATTTACATTGGGCCGTCTGAAGGCCTGTTCGAGAGGATTCCTCTTGAAAGTAGAAATTACATGGTATTCTGAGAAAGAGAAGTTGCGTAACAGCTTTGATAATAACCATGTAAGATTTAATGGTTTTCAAAATACATTACAGCATACATTATTTATGTCATATGTTATTTAAATATCCACCCTAACTTTTCTACAATCCACAGAAACTAAAACAAAGTCATAAGCTTTTAACCTAGAATACTGTTGACTGGTTATTATAATTAAGAGGTCTTTCATGCCTTCACCTTCTGTATCACATTTTATTATAGCTTCTCTCTTTCTGTTCCTCTTCCCTACCTTAGAAATTGGTGATTTCAAAAATTCACAGCAACTTCAGTTTATATAGTGTGTAAAGCTATTTAAATAGTCATCTATATTTCATGAAGAATGCTATTCTGATCTCGTGTGAAGAATAATTTAAGAATAGACTGTGGACTCCACAAGCATCTTAAGTGCATTTCAAATTACATTTTTAAACAACTTATGCATATTTAAGCATTATGAAAAAAACTATTAGGATGGGACTCCCGCTAACACCTGAAAATGCTGCACACGACAATTATGCAAAATCAGTGTCTTAAAATGTTACACAGAAATTCACCTCTCCTTTTAATAATCTCTCATAAATTTATGCTGTTTATAGACAGTATTTAAATATCTGATTCATACTAGAATATTAATAAAGTCAGCAATTTTTCAAGTTTGGCTGAAGCAAAAAGGTTTATAAATTCAGATACATATAAAATAGGCAAAAGGAAATAAAAAGCATGAAAAAAAATAGTGAAGAAAGATATTATAGATTTAAGTATTAAAGTTAACCAAGAGAAAAAATATAATCTGAGCTTAAGGATTCTATTTCTAAAAAACTGAAGGCTAATAATACAGCTTCAACACCACCAGCCAGCTTGTATTGCTGTTTGTAACACACACTATTACAAAGCTTTTGGCATGTGGGTTACATGCTATCTAGTCAGGATACCTAGGAGTTGAAAATAGATTGCCATACTTTTTTAAAGATTACTTTTCCCTGTACATGAATAGTTGATGTCTCATTTAGCTAGCTGAAGATTAAGAGAGTAACCTCAACCAACAATTAACTTAAGCCAAACACAAAGCAGAACTATTACCATACCTCTCAGTTATGCAAATGTACAAAACATCAAGTTGTGGGCTGTTTATCCATATGTATTTAGTAATTAGTTGGCATTAAACCCAACATGACTACTGCTCCTCTGAGCAATGCTTTTCTCTGCACACTACACAAGCTCCGCAGATTAGGTCATAGCAGCAAACAGAAAAATCAGTTCTCCCATAAAATTATAATGGAATTTAAAAAGACAACATACAGAACAAAATTAAACTGTGATAATGCTACAAGGGGAGAAAACTAGCAATGGAAGTTATTGAAAAAGCACAATACGCTGCAAAATTGAGAGGTATGGCTATTATACTAGTTTCAAAAACGGAAATACAATATGATCTACTGATTATACCCTGTCCTTTTATTATTGGACCTTATTTTCCTATTAAAGTCTATTAAAAAAAAAAAAAGAAACATGGCATACCAACTTCACCCCAATGGAAAGGATTGGTGCCACCTGTTGTACAGTTATATACCATGACATTTCTTGGTCTGGGCAGGGGAGAAAAGACCAAAGAGCAAGTTAGAAAACAACCTTTTAAAAACAGACAAAATACCCAAACTTATTCTTTCCCTCAACAGCATCATTTACATAAAGCAGAAAGCATCAATCTCATGTGATATTTCTTGCTTTCTATGCTATCTTTCAGTCTTTTTCTCCTTCTTTAACTATTATATTTTTGTTATATAATATATATATACTTCCAGAGAAGGCATCACCTACATAATCATAGACTGTATTCATTACAAGACCCAGGAAGGAATTTTCAGGCATAGCTTCTACAACAGTATCAGTAGGTGATGTCTTCCTCTTTGGCATAAGGAACTTACTGTGTGAGACTAACACTGTTGAAACTTTAAATTCCTTTGTCCTGGGGGAATAGCAGGACACCAATTAGAAATTCAATAGAAGACTAACTTATTAAAATACACAATAAAATTTCAAAATACTTCGTACTCTCTATTGTCACCTGTTATACCTATTAACTCCAGAATACCAGGCTGCAGCCAGTGTTGTATTGACAACAACATCTACTGGAACAAGATCTGCTACTGCATTGTTGGAAGCTCTCATTGTTCGAAGAATTCCTTTTCCTGCCTTAAAAAACAGAAAAAAAAAAAAAAAAAAAAACAGAAGACCCACCAGTGAAACATAAAAAGCTTCATTGCCTTCTGAAAGGAGGAGAAAAAAAAAAGTGTATTTATTACTTACAGCAATGAAGAGACCACTAGGTCCATTGAAGTTATCAATCCATCCCTATTATGAATGGGGGGAGAGAAAGGATTTGGTTAGAATATACTGAAGTTGGCATTTTCAAGTGAAAATCTGAGAAGTTTCTACAAGTGTAAGGGGTAGAGGGAAAAGAGAATAGAGAAAGATATTAATTTCCAAGCCTCTAAATTATGTTCTTCCATATCAAAATCTGGTGATGTAACAAGCTGCTATGATTCAAATGAGATCTACCTAATAGATTCACTGGTCCTTCCAGTGAGATGCTAGGTTGCTTATTTCTTGGTGAATAAACTGCAGAGCATTTTCTATATAAGTACATTTATAATGTTTATAATCAGTATTCAAGTTTACAAGTATTTTTAGACTAGCTTCTAGCAACTTGATGATGACAGGTTAGCAGTTTTGCCATTGATTATTATTCTTTCATTTTTCAAACTGAAGACATTCTTGCTCACCTTTAATGGCAGTATTTAGACACTATATACTTACGACTTGACATATACATCATGCATTCTAAAAAGGTATGCAAAGTCAATTATACGGATTTTAAGAGCTTGAGGGACATTCAGTCTTGAACTGGAAAAGCTATTCTGACACCAATCCCCCATATAGGGAGCACACAGTATACAGCACATGGAACCTATGCCATCCCCTGCAAAGTTTACAGGGTAGACTACCAGTGAAGCCATAACAACTTCATGTCCTGCAGTCCCCAGTTTTCTTAGTCACCCTTTGCAGTTACTGACATAACAAAGCATCTTGAAGAAGGAAAAACAGATGAAGATACACAGAACCATGAAGTAAAAAGCTAATTATTTTGTGTGTGAAACAGTATCTCCCATTGTGATAAGTGTCTTGTTCTGCGATTAGAAGTAGTACCCCTAAATCTCACACACAAGAATACCATATTTGATAATTTTTGTATCAGTTGTTATTCAAAAGCAACCAAGCCACAACTTCATAGTCTAAAAGGCTTTCCTTTACAAAGGTCACTAGATAAAAAGGTTGTCAGTATATACTACAGTTTACAGGCAAGATGGTCAGTGAAAACTCAGTAACTTACAGGAAAAGGCTCCTTCCAGCTAGCACCAACGATAGATGGCCTTATAATGGCTGTGTTTAATTTTGCACCTTCTTGTTGTACTACATATTCTGCTAAGGCTTTTGTATATGTGTAAGTATTAGGTCTGTCGCCTATCAGTTTAGGAGTAATATCATTCACTAGGCCATCATCCATCCACCTAAAGAAACAAAATAAAAGGCAAGTGTAAATTACTGCATGCTGCTTTACTGGGTTGGAAGGGGAGGGGAGGAATGTGGACTGTTACCATGATTTTTCTTCCCCCCTTTAAAGGAAATGGGATACAGACTGAAATGAAAACCAGTTTCTCAGTAAAAGAGAGGATTGTGTCCACTGAAATGAAGGATACTGGTATGTATTTATGACACACTAACTACACAGCTAGTGATATATTCCTTTACAAGAATCCTAATTTTGTCAACTAAGTTCTGAAACATGAAATGCAGACACAGCAAGTTAGTCTTTTTAACACAGGCACACCACTTCTCAGTTCAAGTCATATGGAAAATGGTGCTAAAAAGGAGTCCCAGCTGCATTACAAGCATCACCTCCACCTTTGTGATGTTAAGCAATCACACACCACCTCTGCAGCAAGCTGGTGACCATGTTTCTTTCCTCTAGTTAAGCCCTGCAACTTCACCTTGCATCCCAATTCATTCAGCAGTTTGTGTTCAAAACAGTAATAACGTTCAGTCACAACAGCCAAATACAACAGGGATGTACCTCGAACTATTGCTATTTTGGTGTTTTCCACTTCAAAACACGACTTAGATGTTGTTTGGTTCAGTCACGCAATATTTTAGCCACACAAATAGAATTTAGCCAACATTGTTCTTCACCAATGTTCTGTTCAATCAAAGCCAATATGCATCAGATGCCCTTCATGAAATTATCCAGGGCAGGAAGAGGAGTACTAAAGCCCAGAAAGGGACACAAATCTGTTTCTATGTCTGTCAGCTGTTGGCTAAAGACATTGCTTGTAAAAATTTACAAAAGCCTTCTCTCATTGCCATGAATTCTGAAATACAGAGAGCTGGTCCAAGCCCAAACCAAGCAATTTAAGTTATACTTATCCTGCTTGAGTAAAGAAAAGACAGACAAAAATTGACTATTTCCAAATACCTAATTTGAAGTCAAAATTATTTTAAAACATTTGGCTCCATGTGCATTCTAGGTTTGTTTTTAATGTTTGTGTTCTTCCTTCTATAATAACAAGTTGAAGAAGGTATTTTACTTCTTGTTATGTTTTTAGTTCCATAGTTCTATTACAAGGCGTGATATTTTGTATGACAGGGGAGAAGGGAGAGTGATTTAGAGTTGAGATTATTTATTACATTACACTTGACTTCTCCCATATATGCCACCTGTTCAAGTTCAGGTTTGACAGCTACTAAAGAAGACTTCAGGACAGCTAATATACACAGAAAATAACACAGAATGTGTGATTTTTTTTCCCCCCTCAGTAATGCCCAATTCAAGACTAAAAAGCTACAGAAGACTTTTTTTTTTGTGTTCTCTGAATACCAAACAGAACTATTTCTCCAGTTGTGTTTAAGCAAAGTTAAGTTTAAGTTAAGTAATATTTCAGTACCTCAGTCTGATTTTGCAATGGCATTTAGGTGCATGTACTGGAGGCTGCTGTTAAAAGGGACTCTCACGGTTTTACCCCTTTCCTTCACAATACCAGTGCTAGCGCACTTGTAACAGTACAGCTTTGTTTTTAATATCTCCTGATTCAGTTCATCATGCAGCTGAAAAATTGTCACCCTCAGCACATAGGAGGCATCATGAGTAGATATGAGCACCCCCTCCTTCAGTACCACTTCACACTTAGCTCAGCTTCAAGTGACCATAAAACTGTAACCCATCACAATTACAGACAAAAGGAAAGCATCAGCCATGCTGTTGGGCTCACAGGACAGCATAAGCCAACTTCTTCATCCTTCAGGTTCCTAACCGTTCTTTGGTACTTTGTTCCTAGGTTACAGATTACTGAAGTAGCTTCATTAAACATAACACATACTCAAGAGAATCTATCAGTTTCTTGGGATCAACAGGAGGTGGATAAACTACTTCCTCAATCTGTTTTCGATTGCAGTATGCATAGGCGGTCGAAACGTGCATGAACACTTCCAGATTCTTCATTTGCTGTGCCAAGAAGAGGAGCTGTTGTGTGGCAGTCACATTTAACTGAACAGCATCTCTGTTGATGATTAAACAGAAATTGGATTAGCAGAAAGCAAGCAAAAAGAAAGTCAGTTCACTCCTCCATGAATTCCAATTCACTGCCTCCGTGATACGTATATAAGGTATTCCTAACACTCCACCCTCCCCAAAAAAGCAGAATGGACAGTGCCCTGACTTTCTGCTTAGAACAATATCCCACAGTCTTCACACAGAAGATCTCTCAGTGTTCAGGATAAACTTCCTACGTTTTACCCTGTTCTTACTAGAATTCTCATGCTCCATTACTAGAGTGCAAAAGTCAGTATACCTTTGACCTCCCCAAGCTAAATCCTAATCCTACATTTTTCATAAAATGTGAGAAAGAAATAATGTAAAACACAACACCTAGCAGCCACACAAGATGCATTTCTGAACTTCCTAGTTCAAGCAGAGTTAGGTCAACAACTCAGAAGGAAGGCTTAGAGGGCTAGCAAGTTGGAGACTGGCATCTTCTTGCAGGACAGCACAAGGCTCAACAGGTTGAGCTCAAGAGGATTACAGGAAGGGGGGAGGCCAGGAGGAACACCACCAAGGATGACACTTTCATCCTTGAACTTCACTGCTTCTCATTAAGATGGAGTCCTTAAGACCACTGTAGGAAAGTGGGTATATCTCTACAGTTCCCACTATAACACAGCTTAACGACCAACTATGATTATTTTATACAATTCAGATATTCTCTCCAGCCTATAAAACTTACTATGGGCACTAATTTTCTTGTGCACCATGTACTAATTAATCTAAGTTTCAAGAACACAGCTAGATAAAGCTTTATCGAAGTCTTTGCAAAAGTATTACATTAGCAACAACAACAAAAAAATCCCCTTCCCCCCCTCCCCAACAACTACTGTTTAAGACTGCTTTATGACACATTGGTGAAGCATATGGGGCACATAAGAGGGGGACTAATATCCCAGAGCAGTTAATATCAATGAAAAATGTTACTTCTGAATACATTATTAGTTTGGGGGGGTTTAGATAGAAGTATTGTTCTCACACTTTACTGCCTCATTCAAGAAAATAAGCGTTCACAATCAAAGCGGTATGCAACACTAAGATACAGAAGTGTATCGCAAGTACTAATCAGGAGAATTTCCAAAACAAATCCCAAGCATTCTACTTTCTTGACTTTTTTCCTACCACTGGCCCAAGCCAAG
The DNA here is from genome assembly GCA_035590215.1 of Microhierax caerulescens. Classification (NCBI taxonomy): domain Eukaryota; kingdom Metazoa; phylum Chordata; class Aves; order Falconiformes; family Falconidae; genus Microhierax; species Microhierax caerulescens. The sequence goes on from JAVJGJ010000002.1 coordinate 27,506,349, forward strand.
TATTTTGAACTTTACATTAGTTATTACTGTTAAATATCTGATGAAGGCCCCTCTAAGCAGTCTTCATATTTGTAAGGTTCCTCTAATGACTCCAGCACATCTGTTAGGAAAGAGCTGAGGCCAGAACATTTAAGAAACACATTTTCTGTTTTGCTAGAAACATACTGGACCTGCCAAGAGAGCAGGAACTACCAGAGGCTTTTTGTACTAAGACCCCATTCCACCAGCATTTCTAATCATTTTGAAGTCACTCTGGGCTTCTGTCACATTAGCAATTCCTTAACACTTCAAGGCCATTAAAAAAGTGATAAACATGGGCTACCTTATGATGTTTCTGCATACAGTATGGCATTCTTGAGAGGCAGTGCCAGCCTTTGTAACAACTTAAAAGAAAATCTAAAATATTTTATCTCCAAGTTGATTTACTGGGGGGGGGG
>JAVJGJ010000002.1:27511782-27524080 GCA_035590215.1 Microhierax caerulescens
TTCTTCTCAGTAGCTGGTGCAGTGCTGTGGTTTGGATTCAGTAGGAGAGAACAATGTTGGTAACACACTGATGTTTTCAGTTGTTGCTAAGTAATGTTTGTACTAAGTCAAGGACTTCTCAGTTTCTCAGGTCCTGCCAGCAAAAAGGCTAGAGGGGCACAAGACATGGGGAGGGGACACAGCCAGGGCAGCTGACCTAACTGGCCAAAGGGATATTCCATACCATGGAATATCAGTGTATAAACTGGGGGGAGTTGGTTGGGGCCTGCTCATCGCTGCTCAGGGACCAGCTGGGCATCGGTCAGCATGTGGTCAGCAATTGTGTTATGCATCACTTGTTGTTTGATTTGGGGGTTTTTCTGCTTCACTTTGGACTTTGTTCCTCTTCCCTTCTTTCTCCTTTTCATTATTATTTTTTATGTCAATTATTGCATTCTTACCTCAACCCTCAAGTTTCACCTGTTTTGCCAGACTCTCCTCCCCATCCCACTGAGGGGGTGGTAGGGGAGCGAGCAAGTGGCTACATGGTACTTCAATTGCCAGCTGGGGTTAAACTGCAGCAGTTCCACAGATGATACAGGTTTCCAACCTTTTCATCAGTTAGGTCTGTTGGATTTCCTCCCCCACCCCCCAACAAGCAATTAGAATTCTCACACAAACTAAAGATTTGAGTTATCCACAAATACACCTCCTAACAAAATGAAGGGCAAGGAATTGTTGCCGAAATCCAGCAATGCTCAAAAGCATTGTAGGTTTTGCTTCAGTTAAGAAGTTAACTCTGTGAGAATTACTATTTCTTTCCCCTCAACCAACTACTTGGAAATTATGTCAAATTCTAGCTACTGGAAACTGAAAGACTTTAAGGACAAATATACTGCTACTTCTTACGCTAATGTCATCTTTGGACCATGACCTTTACGACTCAACCTGCACCTCCGGCTAACTTCAAACCATTTTGTTAGGTCCTATGTACCAACATCTTTATTTTAACCTTTAAACGACTTTTACTGTAGAAGACTGAAGCATATGGATACACTTCCATCATGTTTTACCCATCTTTCTAATCAGACTTAAAATAAGCGGATATAGTGAAAGTTTAATTCTAGTCTCCTATAGCAGATCCATACACAAACCATTACAACCCAACACTACTTAAAAGGGACAGATTCCATAAAGCCACAATACTAAAAAAAAACCACAGAAAATGAGTCTCCTTAAACACAGAGCGTTTCTTAAGCAAGAATTACAACACTGAATACCCAAATAAGATGAGAGCCTTTCTTCACTTACCACTCAAGAATAAAGGAATGCAACTTCTAAACATGCTTAGTTCTTTTGAAACAGCAGACAGTGCAAGCAGGAATGAATATACATGAGATGTATGTTAGCAGAGAACAACTACAGGCTTAATTTGCACTTTTTGCCTGAAACGTAAGCAAGTGTTTTTGGAACAGTGGTCTACATCTCAGGTACCTGTCATATTAAAGCAACTGTGCTGTGCTTTTCATGTGCCTCTATCACAATGAAGCCTCTGAACAAGTTCTAAATGATTACTTGTCAGAAGCGAGTCATCACCTGCATAAGACCCAGCTTCAGGAGTCTGGATACAGTCTTGTATTTTCTGGTCCAACAATCCAAATCTTATTTTGATTCCCTTCCTTGACAAGGTTAGATCCTGCATTTATTAGTGAAGCATCCAGAAACTGATAATGGCATACAGAAGCAAGCTTAGACATGAACATTCACTACTTTTTCCATTGGCTACAGTACATCATCCAAAATTGTTTCTTTGAAGGTTGATAAGAATCAAAAGATGTGGATGAAGGGAAAAAGTTATTTACATGAAACCACTTTTGCCACATACTTAAGAGACTTTAATGCAAATTTCAAAGCACATCTCATGCAATAAAGCAAGGAAAGCAAGATAAAGCATGCTTATGAGTAATTTTTTCCTATTCAGTATAAGATACGGGCTTATTGTCTTCACCATTGTTCTGAAAGTCACAATTAATGCTCTCTGTTGTTTAAGTATGTCCTCCTCATTTCCCCAGTCTTTGCATACATACAACATTTAACTCTATTTTCTCCTAAAAATCTGTATGCTTGCTCCTGCACATAGGATAAAACTTCTGTTCCCTCAATGAGGGAAGAGAAAATCTCATGCAATCATTACTGTACCAATGTTGTCACCAAGATTCAGTTTTGTTATGGATCCTACATAATCTTATTTCTAATTTACCTGCCTAGCCATAATTAATATTTTTTTACCCCTTAAGACTCTATGATGGTACTTCAATACCATCAGTTCACTTGCTCATCCCCAAAGGAAGGCTGAATACTGCTGACACAATGCTGTATTCTCAGTCTGCAAACCTGTTCACAAGGGCAGAGGTAGTCCTTGGCTACGCAAACACAGGAACCTTGCTTGTACTTGTACTGAGACATGGGCTACAGTCCAACATCTGTTTCTAAAAGCTAAGACAATGAAAAGAGTTCTGCTTCCAGTGGAAATATCTGTGTTGCTATGGTCCAGTTTCTTAGCTAAATGAAAAATTTGACAATATTTAGGGTGATATGATGTAAAGAAAACTAGAAGCCAGAAGAGATCAGAAAATTTCCTGCCTCAGTTATTTCTGACCATAATCCTTTGAGTATGAGGTTGATATTAGAGAAAAAAAAAGAAAATTACATTATTCTCCTGAAACTCTTACAGAATAACAGACCTACAAAACATCCAGATGCAAAGCTATGCTTAAGTACAATGATGAAACAGGTTCAGTTAAAAGGAAAAACATGAACACATACTCACATTCACCCGAGAGTGAATTCAACACATTGAACACCTACACACGTCTGAGGCTAATTCATTTTTTCTTTAAGGATTAACAGAAATGTTTCATTTAAGAAACCCTCACCATTATTTCCCTCTACCCTGCTCTCTGACAGGCTTTATTCATAGCAATTTTCCACACTAAGTTTGTCATCTTCTTCCATTCTTCTAGAAGATTCCATCTAGAAAACAGAATTGGTGACTTTTTCAGAAGTACATGTTGCTGTCGAAGTACACCAATACTACTAGGATTGTGAGAGAACTGGCTAGAACCACCAAATCTGAATTAAGGGTAAAAAACATGTTGGAACCGAGGTGTGAATTATGTCCAAGATCAGCAGCACATATTTTGCCCTACTAGAAAGAAAGGTTACCTCAACTGCAGGAAAGGGCATGTTCCCGTTCTCCACCTACCTTTCCCTGCCTTCTCCGAAAACGCACATCCACATGCCAGTTAGCATAACATTGCTGGCAACTCCCAATTTCAAGCCCAAAAGGAACTTATCCCACAGGTATATTATCATCTGTGTTACCTTTTAAAGTTCTTTACGGCAGCAAATTATTCAATAACTACATCATAATTGCGGCATTTTTTTCCTTAAAAAAAACCCTAACCAAACAGTTAAGAAATAAATGTTGTTCCCAGTAGAAATTTAGTTGGGCCTCTAACATGCAACAGATTGGAATAAGCCAGAAAGAAAATCCTACCTGGCAAGACAACATGACAAAATCAAATTGAGCATTTCAAAGTTGATATTTAAGTGTCAGCAGTCATTTTATCTTGGTTGAGCATGCAACTTTTTGCATGTTTGCAATAGCTGATTTGTAGCTATTAACCAGCAATACATATTTTCACTAGTTGTCAGTGTGTTTGAAGAGGTAGTTGTTAACAAGTCACTGGACAACTCCTGTTAAACACAAAGTTGTCTAAAGCACTTGGAATATCTGAATCCCTGTATCATAGCTACTTTTTTTAGCTAATAAGTAATAACAGTCCAGAAAAAAAAGAAAAAAGAAGTATGACAGTAAAAAGGATTAAAAGTTCTGTAAAGGATTCTTGCTCTTGAACAGGGATGATCAGAATTACCAGATGACTTTTAGGGATACAGGGCCTTTGGTACAGGAAGCTTCTGTTAAGCTACTACAGAGAAATTGATGCTAGGATACTTCTGAATTCACATGTTCAGGGCTAAACCAATGGTGACACTTTGAAGGTACTGCTTATTTGAAGGGTACTGTGCTTTGAAAAATCAAGGGCTCCTAAGCACTTCAGTTAAAAAACCAAAAGCAAACAACCACCATACTCCAGGATCCTAGCCAACAACATTCCCCATCTTGTAAAAAATTCTAGTGTCCAAGGCTGAACAAGTGCTATTATGGAGCTAACAGCAGCTCTGTTTGCCTTCATAGCTACTGCAGCAATATTTAACTCATTGCTTCAAAACAGAGGTCTCTAACTTTCAAAACAAGGACAGTTCTGCTTTTAACAGGAAAAGATCGGTTCTCAGATTTGTCCAAACACAGATCAAGATGCTTACAAGATCTGCTTTCCAAGTGCCAGGAAAGCCTGCTGCAGCTCCAGTGAAAGTTTAAATGTGAAATCCAGCAGCTAAAAAATGTGTACATACATGCTCATTAGAGATTACATGGTCTGTTTTTTAATTTATCACTGACAAGCATTAGGTCAACAACATGCTCCCTCCAAATTATATCATATTGAGATTATCACTCAAAAAAAAAAAAAGCAAGCATGTATTTCCCAACCTCTGAAGCATCAGCAACAAGCCACAGAGTTCTGCAAAAACGCAGCCTGAAACTCGTTTTCCCCCTTTCCCTTCAACAGCTTGAACTAATAGTAGCAGCAGTACAACAGAGAGAGGTCTGAAAGTAACATAGAGGAAACATTTTGTTTAGGTATATATTCAGAAGCTGAAGTCCATTTAGTCATCAAATCTGAATGCACTGAGGTTGGATTGTTTTTTTCTTTTAAACAGCACACATCCACAGCAGACAAAGAAAAAAAAAAAAAAATTACAGAAGAGTCACTCATCTAGAGCTTCAATTGCCACATTACAATGACACTACAGCAAGCCAAAAGCCAATAAAAATCTAAGAACTGGAGAGATTAGAGATTCAGGCAACCAAGGAAGTAATATTTAACTCATCTAAACAAGGTTACTGCCAGAAAGACAACCCCGGGTCATACCATGATATCACATCCCATTTCATTTGATTCCTTGTTTCCACAAAAGTAAGTCAATGAATACTATCAGCAGAATGTCCACATTTTTCAACAAGGGTCAATGATCTGCCCTATTTGGACAATACCTATCCAACATATCACCAAAGGATGACAGTTTGTTTGTCTTCATGGTCCAAGGTTATATCCATTGAGAAACCTTATCTGTGAAAGATACTGTTTTAGAAGATGAGTAGAGACTGAAACGATAAGAGTATTTCCTGTTGTAAGCTGCTTTTGGTGTAAGTTAACCTTAAAGCATACCTATTCCAAACTTCACAATCACGTGGAAGATTTGGGATTCTTCCCACAGCTAGCAGAAAGACAAGCTGATCCATGGTTTAGACTTCATCAACATTCTTATCTACTCTCTGCAAGGTCATTTTCTTTACTAGCTGTAAGCCAGTCCCCTGCAGGATAAATCTGCCAAGAGAACTTAGCACATCCCCAGGAGCTGAAAAACACATTGCCAAGTTTGGAAGCTAATTAAAGCAACTAAGTTTTGAGGAACTATCAAAATTGGTCCACTAACTTCATATTAGCTAGCCAGTCTGGCTTATGGCTGGTAGTATGCCAGATGGTAAGTATCTCACTACACACTTTCCAGACAAGTAACTGGAATGGATTCAGGGTAATAGTAAGTTCTCTGATGTCTACCAACAATGTCTTTAATGACAATGACAATCTCTATAAAGAGGTATAGAACCACAACAAAACTAAAACAATCTGAAAGTTCACACCTAAGTCATCACAACTGCAGTATAAACGCCAACAGAAGACCCAAAGCTGCATGTGGAATATGGTGAACGTGTGGCCAACACTTGGTATATTAGAGAATTTCTGAAAAATAGCAATAGACATTTCAAACTAGTTACATTCTCCAATCTTGAAGATGTTCAAAGAGAGTAACCTACTACCAAGGAAAAGATTTGTCCATTTCAAATCATTTATCTATTGAAACACAATACCAATTACAGTAACTAATTTAGTTAGGTCAAAGTTTACATACTAAGTGCATAGCTTTATGTCCACAATAAAGTAGAGCTGCTTTTTAAAAACAACGCTTCTTCTCACTGTTCTTAACCACAGAAACATGCTGGATGCTGAAAGTTTTTCCTGGACTGCATGCTCCTCAAATTACATTCCTCCTGGATATAATATTACCTCTGGCAGTACATATATTAATGGTAAGAAGCATTATTAAATTGATTTAGGCAAGACTTAATACTGCATATGACCTATTTAACAGCACTACAGATTTTTGATACCAATTGATACCAAACATCGAAGTAGTTCTGTAACCTCCTTTAAGACAACAATGACAAAACCCAAGTACACTACTTACTCCATGGCTAAGGAACACAATGAATTTGGACCCACTAACCCATGTCCACCCAATAATTTATTAGCAGAGTTTAGCCCAACCTACAAGCTATTTCATTTGCCATTTGAAGTCACCCTTGTGAAAGTATGATACTTTCAAGTCAGGGCTGTGCCTGAAATCATGAGGTATTTAACTTCTTGTAATCCTTTAGTCTTACTGAGGGGAACCAGACTTCAACGTGGGCCACTCTTGATTTGGTCTCGGCAGAACTTTGTCATTAGCGGTATTTGGTGCACATGGTTATACAGATACTTCTTATTTATGTGCTCACACACCTTCTTGCAGACAAAAGTCTGATTCTACTACAAATTTCCATTCACTTATGCTTCTGTTCAGAGGGATTCTGCACCAGACGACTTTGACAGTTACTTTTGAGTTGCATGTACTCTGTTTACAAAGGTCCCTTGCTTTCCTGTAACATCAGCTCTTTTATATTAAGTCCCTCTGAAGATTCATTAATACAAAGTAAAAGGTTTTTACTATTGTTTTAATATTGGGTTGTAAGTTGATGTTTTTCTGAATCATTTACCATTTGAGCTTAATATTCAAGTGCATGTTGAAAGGAAAAAAAAAAACCAATCTCTTTTAATATAATTAACCTCATTTCTCCAAGTTGCACAGAAGGCATAGATCAGCTCAGAAATTAAGCTATTGCAGTAAAACACGTATCATATAAGAACATTTACTATAATCCATCTTCAGTTCATGTACAAACACGTTTAACACATATCCAGAGAGCTTTCAAACAAGATTTAAGAAAACATGAGGCAGGCAGATTCAAGATCTGCTGCTAAGTTAGTTAAAAGCCTGCATTAGAAATCTCACTTGTGCTTTTGGTTACAAAAGGATTACAAGATAAAGCTTCACTGTTTATCAAGGTAGTTGCATAAATCATGGCTCTTAATTGCATAAATCATGAGTCTAGAGTTAACCCTGAAAGGGGAACAAAAGCCATCAAAAGAACCTACCTACAACATAATGAATAGATCAACATACACACTTGACTACTACAGAAACTGCTAAAGCTACAAAATCACCCAATTTCTATTCACTGCATTAAGAAAATAAGCCAAATTCATCAATTTAGCCTTCATAGGAGTATGTTGATATCCAGTCCAGATTATCGCTAGGAAAAGTATTAGCAGCAGGACTATTGCTCAGTTGTTACTATGACACTGTCATTTTGCTGGGAGCAGAAAACCAAAAACCAAGTATAGGGAAGCGGGCAAGAGGAGGAAGAAACAACACTCAAGTGGCTCATCAGTTTAGTCTCTTAACAGTGAAACTAGACAATCTTGGTGATTAAAACCCACATTCACATCCCTCATATTGATCAGACAAGACCAAAGTAACTACCCAAAAAACAGTACCTACAATTATGTTCTGTGCAAAACATCAGAAGGACAAGATAAGCCATCTGAACTAGTCTTTTACTAGAACTGCCTTGGCATACATGATTAAATTTATCAACAAAGTATTTACAATCACAATACTTCATCAAGAACAAAAAAGCCAACTCTTATTCCCCCTTTGCTTTAAACTAGATATATTATTATGGAATTAGAAGGCTTGAGTCACATTTCACAGCAGATATCACATAATGAATTTGAAACCCTAGGAATCAACATTCTAGACTCCTTTCATACTTTTTACAATTAAAAAAAAATAATAATCCAAAGTGATCAACCTTGCCGATCCTCTCAGCTCATCTCAACTGGAGAGTCTGAGGTAGTTTAAGAAAGACTTAAGGCAGGGTGTGACCAAAACCAAACCCATAATGTATTATGTCAGAGCTACATGTGTATGTTTAGTACTAATTCACTAACCATACTTCCGTAAGAAATTCCTGTAATTACCTTGACCATGTTCCACCAAATCCCAACCTCCAGCGCCTCTGTAGTAAAGGACACCCAAAGTAAGCACTCATAGCTGGTGAGCTAACTGTTGAACAGCTGTAAAGAGTTGAGATTTTAAAACTCTTTGTTAAAATTACAATCAAGTTCTACATAACTGTAACCAAGAACTTAAATCCTTAATGTTTAGGTGAGCCATTTCAGAATTCTTCACGCAAAACTGCAGCCACACAATATAAGATCTTAACATGATGCAATGCAATGACTTTCCAATGCAAATAAATAGATATTTCCTCTTCCATTATATTCCTGCAGAAATTCCCAATAATTCTTCTGAAACCTAAAAATAACTAATTTATCTGACAACTGTTCTATCAAGTTGTATTTGAAGGATAATCACCTTCTTGAAAAAAGAAAGGAAAGGTAAACTGGGGTGGGTGTGTGGGTGTGTGTGTCAAATACACGTAGAACAACAGCCCATCAAAAAATAGAAGCCCATTTTCACAGCTTTCTTACTTTTAAAATGAGGTTGAACACGTACATAGCTAAAGCAAGTTCTACTAACAGACTGCCTACCTGTACTACAAAAAGGACAAGTAAAAGTGAACCCCAACTAAACAGAATGCATGAAGCCTCTCTCTTCCTTCTCTGAAGGACAGCTACCTGCTGATACTAATCACATAGATCAGGGGTCCTCAAACTTTTTAAACAGGGGGCTGGCATGCGGATTAAGTGACAGGCAGTCATCTGCGGCTGCTTGGTTCCCCCTCCCCCTGCCAACCCCCAGTGGAGGGGGGTGGTGGGGTGGTTCTGTAAACACAGGGGGCCGGATTGAGGACTCTGGGGGGCTGTATCCAGCCTGCAGGCCATAGTTTGAGGACCGCTGATGTAGATACTAGGGGCTCCAATCCTAAATTGACACTAATAGATGTGTTACTTGGATCTATCAATTATGCCTATTGCACAAGAAGCAATTTTGTTTACAAACATCAAGCTGAACAATGTCATGGAAAGGTTGCCGTGATGTAGTGAATATACAGCTAGCAACATCAAATGGCAGCTTGGCAAGATCTACTAAGCATAGTTTTTCTAACCACACCCAAAGGAAGAAAGTAATGGGGTACATTACGTCAATGGAGTCACACATTCTTTGAGATTGGAAAAAGCTTATCAAAGGCAAAGAATGACAGCTGTATAGGAAGGACCTCACTATAAACCCTGGGCTGGTGACACCCACAAGGAAGAGGGGGGGAAAAAAAAGCAAACAGGAATACCTGGTCTATTCAGCGAGTATCTGTTAGGATGGTTTGCAGCTTCCAAACTTTAGAAGTACTGACGCTAAACAAAGCATAGCTGGAGGACTGCATTACTGCAAGGCTCAGAATTAGCAACTGGGACAAACCTATGGAAGCACATGAAGGTATTAACCATGCCCAACCATGAAACAATTACACAAGGTAAGTCCTCCACCTACAAAATACCAAACTAACCAACACAAGTTTTGATGATACTGGTTCCTGTACACAAGTTTTTTGTTTGCTTTAAGGTACTCAGTAGTTTTGCTTCCTGCAGACAAGTAACAGGCATACTGTACTGAACACAGCCCCCCCTCAAACACTGAATATTTTGTCACAAAAACACAAGCACACACACAACACACACAATTTCTAGTTGGAAAAGCTAACCAAACCTGATATCATTGCAATGATACAGCCATATATCTTCAACAACTAGCATGTTTTCTAGCACTTGCTTAAACTTTCCAAATTGCTGTATAACAGTTTTAGTTTGTTATATATCCCTTCCAAGCAATGGTAGTGTGGTGCTTGTGAGGAACTGTGAGTTCCTACAAGAGCTAGAACTCAGAAACAGGAAGATGACAAAGCACCCTTTATAGTAGTCAGAAGGAGATGCAGTTTGGCCTCTCAGGAGCTAAGAGATTCTATGGATTCTCCATTTGCAGGAGAAGTGCTAGTATAGGTATTTCAATATATCTATTGCTCCAGCTTTCAAAGATGACTCTTCCAAGCAGAATCATGGCACACTGTCAGGAGTCGCACTATAAAACTGACAGCGATGCTCTCTGCTCACATCTGGCCAGTAGATATCCTGAACATCTTCAAAGTCCAATTAACACTAAATACTGAATGAGGAGAAATCTGCTGCCATTACAAAGGTTAGCTTTGCTTCAATGCTAACTTTTTATTGACACGTATCAGCTGCCTGGGATGACTGAGATGTCACCAGGTTTGGTTTTTTTGTAACTGTAAGAAGGAAAAATATTTATCATGTACAAAACACACCTCTACATTTGACAGTCACTTTATCAATCAGAATTACCCCACTGTATTTTTACTGCTAAAATTGTCTCTAGTAAAGCTTCATTAGATCTGCAGTCCGGCATAAGGTAAATAAATAAAGACCAAGTACTTGCTGTGAAAAGTTACAGATCTAGATCTGCATACAACTTTATAGTTCTGCAACAGCTAGGATAGGAAAAGAAAAACCCAACAACCTGTAAAGTCAATCTTTCATATCCAGTTGGGGGCAGGTTTGGGTAGGGAAATAGCTAATGTGTGAGTCAACTATATTTGAGGGGAGGGTACAAAAACAGGGTAGAAAAGCTAAAGAGTAAAGATCCTAGAAATATATACCTAATACCATAATTTCAGCAATTTGGAGATTATGTATGTCAGTTATGAGGCACAGACATGATACACAAATTGGGGGTCAAGGAACTGCAGCCTACTAGAGTACAGATGGATGTCACAGATAGTAGAACTCCTACATGCTCCACTTCTGGCTCAATTAATATTGAAACAGTTATTAAACTATCAAAAGCTTCCCATTGCTAAAACTGCTAAGTAGGTTAAATGAAATTAAAGGTTTCTATTTCCATGGGATTCAAGCCGGTTTCAATTACATGTTTGCTACTGATCAATATATCTCTGCAGTTAGCCACACTAGAAGCTTCACTCCATAAAGTCTTTCTGTAGACACACGTGGCTCCTGCTCCACAAGGGCTCCTCCAAGCCTCTACCCAGAGCCAGGGACTGCTGCACACACCAAGAGCTATCACAGCGCTCTTCTACTAGTTCCTGAGGCGTGAGCCCACTGAACCAGGACTTCTGCTTGAAAAAACTGTCCGTTTCGGTTCTCTTCCCCATAACGTCCCTCTAGGCGGGAAGGAAAGTTGCGGCCTTTTCCTGTACGCCCGTTCCCTGCACCAGCCGCAACCAAGGGGCTCGGAGAAAGGGGAACCGCCGCGGCAGCGCGGCCGGGGGCAGCCGGGGCCGCCTCGCAGGCAGGGCCGGCGCGGCGCCGCTCGCATGCAGCCCACCCAGCGGCGGAAGAGCAGAGGACGAGCACGGGGCGACGGGTGGTGCCCCCCGGGCCCGGGCCCAGCGGCAGGTGGAGCGGGCCGCCGCCGAGCCCGGGGCTTTCAGCCCTGCCCCCATGGGAACGCGGGCTCGACGAGGCGCCCCCACACACACACCTTTTCTAAGCATCGATCCCGGCAGCCGAGCTCCCCCGCCCGCAACGCGCCTCCGGCCTGGCCGCCGCCGCCACGACGCACCTCAGAGCTCCCCCTCCCCGCCAGGCTCCCGGAAACGCACGGCGGCGGCCGGCTCCTTCGGCGCCCCTCTCACGGACCGAAGCGGGCGGCTGGAGCGGCTCAAGCCCGCGGCCCCCAGCCGCACCGGCTCGCCTACGACTCCCCGCCGCTGACTCGGGCGACCGCTAACCTGCTCCGGGCGGCGTCCCCCGCCGCGCCCCGCTGCCCCGCTCGCCGTTCCGTCCCCCGCCGCCCTGAGGGGCTTGGACAGCGGCCCTGAAAGAGCCGCTCCCGTTGGCCGCTGCGCACTCGCTACGCGACCGCCCATTGGCTCCCGGCTCCGCCGCTCGGAGGGACGAGGACGCCGGGGGTTGGCGGCTCCCAGCGGCCCCACCCAGGGCCGCGGATGGGCGCGCGCGGCGGGCTCCGGCGGGGC
>JAVJGJ010000002.1:27527384-27539796 GCA_035590215.1 Microhierax caerulescens
CCTTTCCTTTCCTTTCCTTTCCTTTCCTTTCCTTTCCTTTCCTTTCCTTTCCTTTTTCCTTTCCTTTCCTTTCCTTTTTCCTTTCCTTTCCTTTCCTTTTTCCTTTCCTTTCCTTTCCTTTCCTTTTTCCTTTCCTTTCCTTTTTCCTTTCCTTTCCTTTCCTTTATTATTATTATTATTATTATTATTATTATTATTATTATTGTTGTTGTTAATATTGTTATCATTATTATTGTTGTTGTTATTGTTGTTATTATTGTTATTGATATTGTTATTATTATTATTATTGTTGTTGTTGTTATTATTGTTATTTATATTGTTATTGTTATTGTTATATTGCCATCATCATTGTCATTGTCATGACCATTTTATTTTATTTCAATTATGACATTTTTCTTATCTTAACCCTCAGGGTTTTCTTTTCTTTTTTCCTGATTCTCCTCCGCATCCTGTTGTAGGGGTGGGGAGGGAAGTGAATGAGCAGCTTCATGGTACTTAGTTGCTGGCTGGGGTTAAGCCACAACACTGCTGCATTCAATATAAACTGCTGCTTATAATAATAATTAAGCAAATTTTGTATCAGAATTTTAAACCCCATTTATTTCAGAATAGGGTAAAACCAGAAAAATACATGTAGAAGTTAGCAAGCATGTATTCTGTAGGCTGAAAAGAGTGGTCTCTAACCAAGTGGCAAAGCACAGCGTGAAAGGCACACATTTTCTTAATTTTTGTGGGTTCTATGACCTCTGTACTTCTGATGGAAAGGTTTCATGGCATCATCATCCACTATATGCCATTACCACAAGCTGACTTAATGGAAGCACAGCAGAGTGCAGTATTAGAAAATTATTTCAGATGCCATCAGAACATAAAATAAATACAGAGCATTCAAAGCACACTTGTCTGTGTTGATCATCCATGCAGTATACAGTTCTGTTCAGTGAACTCAAAATAGCAATTTGTTGCAATGTAGTATCTGTCTGAATTAGTCTGAATACTGAATAGTGCAGTATAACTGCACTAGGCCAAAATGTCTTGATAAAGCAGACATATCACAATGATACAGTGTGAGTTACCAAGGCTGTAAAATTTCATCAGGATCCCAAGAGCCTCAGAAATTGTGGGAATACTGTAAGACATAACAGTCTGATTTTTTTCCAGATTACTCTTTCAAAGTCACAATTAATTTATCCCTCCTAAATTATTTATCAGCAGGAAAATATAATAGTGACATAGTATCACGATGCATTTGCATTTTAATGTAGCAACATAAGTTTGCTTCTCAAAGAACCTACCAAACTGGTTATTCAAGGTAGCATGGTGAATTTTTCATTACAGGAAAAACTGAGAAGATACCAACACAAACATGCTCTAGTCGGGGAATACTGAATAAATTATTAAAAAAAAAAATCATGCATAGACTTGCATTAGCTAATACTAAAAAAAAAAAAAGTATTTGAAACTCTTTTACTCAACACAAAGAAGGAGCATGATGCAAGGTTATAGAAATCTGTAAAGAAATAAGTACAAGTGCCTGCAAAGCTAAATCATGGTTTGGTATCTGTAAGAGTACAAAACAAATGCCTACATACAATCAGAAAAGAAAAAAGAAAAAAGAAAACAAAAGAAAACAGAGAGATCCAGTTCATGTATTTAAATTGGTCCACGTTTCTAAGCAATACTAGCAAGTTATTTAGTTCACAGGAATCTTCCAGAGGTATATTTCACTGCGTCTCTCTAATTTAAATCAAGGCCAACAGCTGTAAGAACTCTATGCCTTGTATTGACCGACTCATAGGAAACTTAAGTTTTGCATCCACTACCTGGACTAGGTTCCCCAGTTTCCCTGCTTTGGAAACTGAGAAAGCTATCATTGGCAGAAGTGTGAGAGGGCAAGTGTCAGGCCAAAACCATGAAGTATCACTAGAAATGAGAACCCTGCTACAGGAACACTGTTCATATAGAAACTTTGTTTCTGTGTGCATAACTTCATCACTACATTCCTCAGAAACAGAACTGGTTTTACGTAAACAAGCGTCATGTATGTTTATTTCAGTCAGCTGCAGACATATTATGAAGGTTGGGTTTTTTTACATAAGCCGAAGCATCTACTTACCACAAGCTAGCTACTTGTGAGGACTATGTGGATGCTCACTTCTATTTCTTGCTAAATGTAACTCATTTAATGAAAAGGGAGTCAACAAAAAATTTACTTTCTGTGCTACTGGAATTATGCACACAGGCAGTTTCTGTTCAGCAAACTTACACTCTCGTAGTACTTCATTTGTGCTTGTGCTGATAGGAGTTTACAGCCGTACGTGAAGAAGGTGTTTATAAAGGGTGTATTTACGACATTATGAACATTAATAGCTCTTATTCTTGAGCTGCAGTGCATTCTAGTCACAGTTATATAAACTAGAATTTGCAAGCATACCTCTATACGTGATGTGGTACAAAAGATATAGTTCTACAGAAAAACCAAGGTCTTTGTATGAGCAGTAACTTAACACAGTTAAAACTATTTCTTTTCTAATTTGAGGTACTATGGTTCAAAGATCAGAACTAGTTAAACCAGTTCAGGAAAAGTCCAGGAGCTTATTTTCAGCTGTGTATAAAAGCTAGTTAGAATATTTAAAGATATGTTTGGATTCAAAACAGAGTAAACACCTCATGAGAGGAAACTTACAATTTTACTTTCCAAAGAACTGATAGAGTTTTTCATCAGGTGCTGCTTTTGTCTTTTACTAATAAATCAACTGATTCAACATATTTATTTAGTGTTGTGAGTGGCTTTTAAATTTACTCCTGAATATATTTAACACATATTAGGTATCAGTGTACAAACTGAATGGGTAACATGTATTGTTTGCAATTGAATGCATTCTGCTACCTTCTGTATGTTTTCCATGCTAATGTGCTAATACTTTGGTATTCGGTAGCGACTGTTAGGTTTACAAAGTATGTTCAGTAAAGATTACACAATTGCTAAATTACGGAATGGAAGAGACCTCTGAAGATTGTCTAGTCCAGGCCCCTGCTCAAAGGAGGGCCATGTAGAGCAGGTTCATCAGGGCTGTGTCAGCTAGATTTTGAGTATCTAAGAACAGTGACTTACACCCTTTCTGGGCAACCCATGTCAGGGTTTGACCATCCTCGCAATAAAAAAAAAAAAAAAAGTAAAGTTCTTTTTCTTTTTTTTACATGGATTTTCCTGTATTTCTATTTGTAGCCTCTTGTCCTATCACTGGACATTACTGAGAAGAATCTGGCTTCATCTTCACTCCCCCAACCAGGTACTTACACATACTGAAGATCCCCTGAGCCTTCTCTTTTCCAGACTGACCGGGTCCAGCTCTCTCAGCCTGGCTCCACATGACAGATGCTCCAGCCACTTGATCACCTTCATGGCCCTTCACTGGACTCATTCCAGTGTGTCCTGGTCTCCCTCATACTGGGACTCTAGAAATGAATGACTCAGCAGTGCTGAGGAGAGGGGAAGGATTAACTCTCTCAGCCTGCTGGCAGTGCTCTTTCTGACGCAGTCCAGGAGGCTGTTGGCTGCCTTGGCCATGAGGGGACATTGTTGGCTCATGGGCAATGTCCTGTCCAGCTGGATCCCCCAGGCCTTTTCTACAAAGCTGCTTTCTACTTGGTTGGTTCCCAGTCTGTGCTGGTGCACTGGGTTATTCCTTCCCAGTGCAGGGCTTTGCATTTCCCTTTGTTGAACTTTATAAGGTTTCTGTCAGCTGATTCTTATCTCTTGCTGCATGACTACACACAACCACCATTTCTCCTTTTGCATTCTTGCTGTGTTACTTAAAAGAAGCAGAAATACCCATCATGAGATCGAAAGTATGAAACAATTTCCTTATTTTGAAAAAACTGATTAAAACACCTTTTAACTGTACTGGCTGCCATGCTGAGTCCTGTCAGCTTGATATTAGTGATACTTGTGTTTGATATTTTCTCTCTTCCTTGTTATTGAAAATTTCTGATGTAATTGCATTTTGGCATATCAATACATTTAATTGCATTTTAGTGCATTGAGTATACCGATAAACCTGTGGGTGATAGGAACAGTTGCTAGGAATGACTGATGTCTCTGAGGGGTGCTGTAAGGTGAACTGATCCTTGAAGAGGAAGGATGGAGGCTTACTTATGACTAGATTGTGTGAGGCTTAGATCATAACACCATTTAAGAAATATGCCTATCTGGATCATATGACTAAAATAAAACAGTTCGGTAAAGGACAAATTTGTTATAGAAGAGACTTGTTGAAAGGAACCAGGTATTAAAGATGTGAAAGTTGTTGCTCAATTAGAAACAGCAGAGTGGCTGAAAAAAGTTGTGAGACAGGTAGCCCTGTTACAAACATAGGATTAAAGGGAGCCTAATGGGCTTATGGTTCTGGTGCCCACTATCACAGGCGCTGGGTTACACAAGTCCCTTTGTGAAATGATTGTGTTCCATTTTCGACACAGTTGTATTTGCTTCTTCTAACCTTCTTTTAATTTGCATTTAAATTAATTTAAATGCATTTACCAATATACACCTTTGTTTCTCTGCCAGCACTTGCCTTTTTATCCAATAATCCATTGCCACAGTGATACATTTGTAGAAAACAATCTTATCCCATTTCATTTTTCATTTTATCGGGCTAGAATAGCCATGTCCTATAACTTTCCTTGTGTAGAGAATCTCTTTCTTAATCATTCCAGAAGCCCATCTTCGCATCATTTTCTGATTCAATTCATAATTTTATACAATACTCCAGATGAAGTTTTGCTGAGATCTTACACAGCAAAAATATTTTCATGCCTCTACTGAAAGATCTCTTGATGGAAGCTTAGGCTTATACTTGTTTTTCTTATAACTACCTCATGTCAGCAGTTCATAAAAAGTGTGACTTTGAAGAGAGTATTTTGTTAAACGGTTAAGGTTCTAGCACACAGTGTTATTTAAAATTACTTCATAATTTTTGCTGCTGTTCTATTAAGCAGTTTAATAATAGCCTTTAATATAAGCAGAATATCCTGTCTCAATGGTATTTTCTCCAGAGTGATTTCTTTATAGGTTAGTGTTTCTGATTTTGTAGGTTCAAAGTAGTTAATGTGTTTCCCAAGTTTATGCTTTTCAAAATAAGCCTTTTCATGCTTTCAGCTGTGAAAGAAATTAGTACCCCTTCAGCAGTCATATAATCACTGTTTCCAATGTTTGCACTTTGATGGTGTTTATTGGATCTTTTATCCTTTAATTGATAATGTTGTGTTATATTCATTGCAACTTGGCACAACAGGGGCAGATCCGAAGACTGAAGCAATCAGTTCTGAGGCTGCTCTTCATCAAAGGCCTATGCGGAGAACAGTGCCCATGTTCTCAAGAACAGGTTTCAGTATTGGAAGAACTGGGACAGAGCTATTTATGCCTTGACTATCTGATGACAGGGATGGGTGAAGTCAAGGTGATATTGGTTACCTCGATGCCATTGCCAGCAGTGGCCTAAGAGACTGTGCCTCCTGTGAAAGTCTCCTGTGGCTGCCTGTAGCAGGCAATGCAGAACGGTAAGAGGCATCTGCAAAGCAGGCCCTCCCTGCATGAATTGCCATGCCATGCCCTGTTGGCAGCACTCCTGGTTGCAGCGCTCCCTAGGACCATTTAAATTTCCCACAGTTGCTCCTGGCCATGCCCAAGCCGCATCAACCTCAGCTGCAAGAGCTGCTGGCTCCTGGCGGGGTTTTTGGCTCTTGCTTGGGTTTCCCTGACTATGGGAATCCCCTCTCCACCTCAATCTAGTGCTCAGCCACAGAACTTACTATCACCGCCACTGCATGCCTTGCCAACCAAGTGTACACTCTGTTTCCTTAAGTGTCTGCTACTGGCCATACTTAGGACAGCATTGAGAAAAGAGAATATTGGCTCAGTTTGGCAGTCATTATCTTCACTGATACCTACTGAGCAGATTTACAGCAAATGAGAAATGTAACCTAAGTTTATGATGCATGATGCCACTGATGCTGAGACACCTCTGATAAGATTAATTTCTCATCAAGCAATGAACGATATGAATTTTAACACTGAAAAATGCTTTTTTTCAGGTAAATTATGGTCAGTTGAGCCACGTACTAGAAAGCTGTTTAATCTTCGTGTTAACATTAGCCATATTAGGCCATAATATAATAGTCTTGGAAAACCACCAACTGCACTGTTGTAACACCTGTTGCCATGACACTATTTCTTTTTAAGACACTTGAATTTGAATGCGTCTATGGTTTAAGTTTTAATTGCCACTGTGATACTGCTACAATATTGCTGCAACCTCAAACAGGACTTGACTTTTAAAGCAGAGTAATCAGATCTTCAGGTTTCCGAGGATACAGCCATTTTTTGCAGAAGATTCTACAGATATTTCGAATGGGCAGAATTTAAGGATACTGGACATTTGTCAAGGATTTCAGTCCTAAGCAGACAGCAGAATTCAGAAATGCCAAACACTGTAACAAACACACACTAGTTAGGGCAGTTCCCAGAAGATTCAGAGCTAATGTGAATGTGCTGTAGCAATCGTTTGCAAATGGACAATATACCCAGCAAACCCTATGTCTGTGTTTGAGTTAGAATAAAGGCTTTGTTTTCTCCTGAAGAATATGTAGAGGTGGTCTACTGCAGCCTGTGTGTTAGGCGCACTGTTTATGTGCTAAACAGATGGGTACATACTTCTATCCAGGCAAAGACTAAAGAACCCCAACCTAAGAATATCAGTCTAAATGCAATAGTCCTTACTCCACCATAATGACTCAGAAGTAAATCGGAACTGTGATTTCATTTTGGAGAAGTCTAAAGATCCAGTAATCTGGCAATTAAGGTACCCACGTTGGTATCAACAGACCTGATTTCAGTTCTCATTCTGCTTGATTAGTAACTAGTGTTAATTCTTTCTCCCATGGTCCATGAGAGTGACCTTGACAGCAGGCTGCCATACAACCTGGGTGCCAATATTCTGTAATATCTTACTTGTACTGTTTTGCTTTATATAAAATACTCTTCAGAACAGGGATGTGGATGAGAGACAGAATGTGGATTAGAAAAATCTGATTGATTAATTTCTCCTCCTAAGGGAGGAAATGGATACCACTGTCCTAAGAAGAGAAGCAGCTTTCTGTCATTTGGGGTGTAAATTATATTTGTCTCTGTTCTTGGCAGGCCCAACTAGCAGGATTAGACATGAATGCATTGCTTAGAGAGCCAGAGTTTCCAATCAGGAGCTGAAGCAATCAGATGCTTAAAAGTCAAACACGTTGCAAACCTTATTCAGATTGATGTGGTGAACTTTAAGGCTAAAGAGTAGAAGAAATTAAACTCAGTATTTTCCTTCTGTGAGACATTGTAATAGCTGCTTTTATTTGACAATGGGTCAGAATCTCCAGTCTCTGGCCATACTCTGGATCTGACATTGGGGGGGCAGCTGGAATTTAAACCTTGTTTTCTTTTTTCTTCCTCCTTAATGCAGGACAATTTTGGCCAAAAATATTATGGCATAACATATTATTTTGTACTGTGAGACTGTTCTGTGGAATCCTCTTTTCCCTGATATATCAATTGCATTTAGCTTAACTATTTCCATTAATTAAACGCCTTCACATTCTTTGGTATTTTATGGGAATTAAAACTGTAGCACTTGGTTCCATTAATTTTGCCTGAAGTAAAGCCATCAATTTGGTAGATAGATATTGAAATAAATCAAGCCTCCATATTGCCTTAAAGAAACTAAACTTTTCTTTAATTTCCTCTACTTCCCATTCTTATTTCCTCACGCCCTTATCTTCTCCTACTAGACTGGATGCTACAATCTCACGGAATCTCTTAGAATCACAGAAAAATTTTAGTTGGAGGAGACCTCATATGGTCTGCCCCCCGACTCAAAGCAGAACCAACTCCAAGGCCTGAACAAGGTCAAAGGTAAATCTGTCTGCCCTGGCTGCAAAGCCCTCTCCTTCTGTTACTCTATACTGATCTCATCTCTATTGTTTCTATAAATGCTTAAGCATGATAAAGGAGCTGTAGTTGTTTTCGAATTAACCTAGACACACTACAAGCATAGTGCTTGGGTGTTTCATTTTGTTCTTTGCCATAGCATATAGGTGGTGAGGTCTGCCGTGCGTCTATGAACAAAGGGTCATGTACAACCACACCACCGTAGGGCTCTGTACTTCCCAAACCCTAAGCTATAATGCAGGTAAATGCACCCAGCAGTAATTTATGACTAAATACACTCCAGAGATCTTGAAATTAATACTCAATCCAAGTATTACAAGACAAGAAATTTCAGAACAAAGGTTACCTTGAAAAGAAAATCAAACTGTGTCAGGATAGAGCATCTCTGGCACTCAGCGGTGATACCAGACAGAAATTATGGGAGTGGTAGGTAAAAATATTTTAGGGTTTGTGATCTCCAATTAAATTTCATGTAGTAGCATGAAATGCCTCTGCTTGGCTGTTATACCACTGGAAGGGAGAATATAAGGATGCAGACAGTTCTCAAAGCATAGCAATAGCACTGACCCAGTGGCTTTTTAAACAGGATTACATGCTTGTCAGTGAGTTAGGAGAGTAATAGCCAGCTATGCTGAGAGCTAAAGGCAGATCAATATCTACTTCTTCCCCTTAGAAATGTCATTAAATGGAGCTTTTGCTCATCTTGCACCCCCTCTTAGAGGCCTTTTTCCATTCCAAGGCCCTACCCAATCATCTAGGGTTGTTTGCTTAGGGCCTGGATGCACCCCACAGGAGTGCAAAGCATGCAAAGACCCCCTAAGCAAACCCCCAGCAGGCTAGCAGAGACATATATCCCAGAAGCAAGCACAGTGGAGACATTTCGCTTAAGCCATAATATATTATAAACCACATGGCAAGCTGAAAAAGCCCTACCTCTCATCACCCAGCTAATTAGTTTGAGTGCAGTGCTGTGAGGATGCAGTGATACTGATTCCAGTTCTGGGGTTAGCACAGCCAGCTAAGCTATCTGATATCTCAGTTATCTGGAAAAAACACACATATAGTTTACCTTGTAAGGGATGGTAGCCTATTTCCTTTCACAGTTTTTAACTCAGTCAGAGGAGTATCCTTTATCTGGAAGTCTGAAAACAACACTTTTGGCCATCTTTTAACTGTAAATGCTGCAGCAGAAATAATCAGGAGTCATATTCCCAAAAGCCTATGCTTTGGACAAAGTCACATACTCTTTTCAAAATGACAGAATCTAGAAAAAAATAGGTTACAGAGTTATCTGTTTAGTTGTCCTGGAACTAAGAAACAGTGCTAGGTTTTCTCCACTGATCAAACTTGCTGCCTTAGGGACATACAGATGGTTTGGCTGATTCCCAGTCTTTCTACCTGAGTGTAGATTGGTGGTCTGGGAATGCCTTTGGGCTCACAAATACAGATGTGAGCTCTAGCCCTATCCTGATTCCACATTGGGGTGTGACTTGACTATACATTATCATTTCTGTCCTTTTCTCTCATGTCTTGGTTTACATGAGAATAAAATCGGGGGCTGTGATTCAAAAGAGGCTGGAGTGCTCATTAACTTCTTTATCTATGCAGTCAGGAGACAGGGACTCTGAGGTCCACCACAGTGCACAGCTTCAATATAGACTTCTGAAAGTCTCTGTGGCTTTTTCTTCACATTTATTTTAAAGTTTTTCTTCCTACAGAGAAGCTCTTTTCTAGAGTTTTTTACTAATTTCCAGTTTTCCAGAAAAGTTATGAAATCCTATTTCCAGTCTTCGTGCACCCAAAAGTTGTCCAAAGATGCTAATGAAAAATCTGTTTTTATTCTTCTTCCCTTGTTTATACATGTGGGATCATCTCTTCAACATGAAAGAACTTGTTTTAAGCCCTAATCTGATGCAAAAGACTTTGAATTTCTATTACAAGGCTTCAGCTTTTCCAGGCTGGGAAAGAGTTGGATTTTTTTTTTTCATTTTGCCTTTCACATATCATATGCAACATACAGCTTCATCCATCTTATCTTTCATCTACCTCTTTTAATCTTCTTTTGCGCCAACTTGCAGTTACTCTTTGCCCCAGCCATCACAGTATTTCTTCATGAGTGTTCTTTGTTTCCCTTCAGTCAAAGGTGCTACTGCTTGTTGGTTTTATGTTACTTTTTGGCAGGCTAATCTTGCTTATAATTTATGTCTGGAGCCATATCCTAATTCTTCATCAAATGTATTTGGTTTTAGGGTTCTGCAAGTATTTATCCCACAGCAGGGCATTCATTTTACAAGGACTGCTTGTCCTAGCTGTAATAATCCTTTTTCTTAGTCCCTGGTGCATTTGTGGCTAGCTTTTTATACTGCAGTTCTCAGAGTAGTCAAGGCTACCATATTTGATTTGTTCAGCCATATCCTTTAGTAGAGGGTCAGCCTCAGTTATGACCAACCCTTACATCTTCATTTACCCTAGTTTCTGGAAGAATCTTGCCATACATATTAGCATCCTATTTTCTTTCCTGAGCTGCTATCTTCCATTTCTCTGGGATATTTATTATTTAGGACTTGTGTCTTTCTGTTGGAATTTCCTAGTTTCCTACATAGTTTCTTTGAAGAAGTGCTGTAGGCTGATTATTCCAGACATATTCCTCTAGTTCTTTAGACACATTTACCATGCCCTGGAGCTTTCTCCAGAATACTTTATTGTTTATAAAGCCACTTCATTTGCAGCTCCTGAGCTCTTTCTGATTGTGGTTTCCTTGTGACAGGGAATACAGTGCTTCTGGGATCCAGGGACTGTCTTTTTTATTCCCAAGTCAGGCTATTTCTACTGCTTGGAGAGCAGTGGAAGACTTGCGCCCAGATGCAATTTGAAGTTATGTAATCCCAGCTGAATGCTGGAGAGTTCATCTTTCAAGTAATAAAATATTCATTTGTTCCCACTGACATTCTAAAACACATTAAAGAAGCATTTATACTAATTTTTCCATTTGTTAAAGCTTATGTTTAGAAAACTCACATTTGGATTTTATTTAATCTGATGGCTTTGTTTAAAACTTTTAAACTTCGTTTAAAACATAATGATGGCTTACCTGTGTGAAACAAACAGGACAACAGAAAGTGCTGTGTTTTGAAAATGACAGTGATAATGATCATTTGTTTTGAAAATATGTGAGTACTGTTGAAATACTTCAGATGGCTGTTCATGTTAAATCAAGCACTCCTCCCTTGAAAAAGAGGATATTGTTCTTTGACTGTGACAAATCTCTCAGAAAGCTGTTACTTGCCACACCTTTGGTAAACTAAAGACATAATCTTGGGTGAAACTGGTAATTGTTTATAGAAACATCTTATAAAACAAAGAAAAAGTTTCATCGCTGCTGAATGGAGTTCTCTAGAAGGAAAACCTTTTTCTAGTAATTCTTAACAAAAACATGACTCAATGAAACATTTGATCTACTTTTCTTGTAATAAATAATTGTAATAAATTCTTGTAATAAAATAAAATTTTGATCTAATTTTCTTGTAATAGTCCACACTGAGGGAAGTCTAAAGAAGTTAAGGCTGATTCTAAGTGAAAGGAAGAAAACTTCCCCCCTCACGGAGAAATTCTCAAGTGTTGCCAGGCACAAAAGGAAGGTATACACATGTAACTTTGGCACAGAGTACCCTGGGAAGGACAATTGATACAGGAAACTCTAAACAATGAAAGAGACTAGAAAGTTCCTGGAACTTGTTATTTTCTTAGGTTTTTCAAGTTATTGCATGAGGATAAAGAGGGTTTTGGTTCACAGAATGTTTCCGCTGGAGCTAAAGTTTCTTAAATCCTTCTGTGATGGAAGAAGTGGCAAAGTTAGGGATGACTTAAATTCTTGTTTTTCCTGGAAGGCTTAAAATGTAAGAAAAGTTGACTACTTCAGCCAGGACGATAAAAAATAAATACCAAAACTGATTCAGAAAGGATCCTACGTGCCATACACCAAGCCAAATTCCAGAGTTCAACCTGAAGATAACAGAAAAAGCCAACTGCACATTTGGAATGCCACCGGAGTAAGATTTCCTTATTGTATGCTAGAACTCAGCACTTACCTTTCTGATATCTGGAAACCTATTTTCTTATTAAGAGGTGAAGGCATAACTTCATAACTCAAAGAATGATGGCATGTAACATTTAGGTTTCCTCTGGAGAGTGTAGATCTGATTTATAATAGAATGATTTGGTGGGAGTGTTAATGTGCTTGAGGGCAGGAAGGCTCTGTAGAGGGATCTGGGCAGGCTGGACCGATGAGCCAAGGACAGTGGTGTGAAGTTCAACAAGGCTTGGTGTCAGGTCCTGACTTGGGTCATAACAACCCCTTGAAACACTATGAGCTGGGGGCAGAGTGGCTGGAATGCTGCGCGGTGGGAAAGGACCTGGGCC
>JAVJGJ010000002.1:27539896-27564104 GCA_035590215.1 Microhierax caerulescens
CCCTGTTTAAGAAGCATCTGGAATACCTCCGTCCATATATATATATATATATATATATATATATATATAGCTGAGGTATTATTTCCACCACAGCCTTCTCAGTAATGTAATGCAATAATGATTTTTTCAGATTTAATTATATGGTCCCAAAAGTGAGACAATAACCAACTATTCCTCACACAAAGTACTCATCCCTACCATATCAACCACGATGGGCTCTTGGTCAGGACCAGGAAAGGTGGATTTTCTCTTCTCCACTTTTGAAAAAAAGATACTCTACAAAGTTGTCAATTTTTGTAAAACACCTCTGAAAATAACCAACACAAATTCCTCCCTTTTGCTCTCCCACCTTCATGTCACCGTACCTGCTCCCTTATAGACAAGGAGCCCATTTGGCCCTCTGAAATCAATAATATCTCCAGTCTTCATATCATCTAGGTACTGGGACATCTTTCCACCTTCTGGAAACTTGGGATTCACATTTCTGTGGTACACCTGGGGTGGGGGTGGGGGGTGGGGGAAAGTGTTATTTGTATGATATCAGCCACTAGCTTTCCTGCAGATAACAAACTGCAAAACACAGTATTGCATTGCTACGTTGAAATACAGCATCTGAGAAAGAAATTGAGACATTTCATTGCTCTCAGTTATCTGTTGAGCCTTACAACAGGAAGCAGCCAAAATAAGTAGAATGTTGTCATGAACGTGTTCCTATGCACTCTGCAAACAGCCAGGCTGACAGGAGTAGGTGGCAGGCAGATTACATACTGGTGCCCTCATTTTACTATCACTCCAGCAAGAACCTTATGTCACCCTTTTTGTAATTGCTCCTGGAAACACCATTGCTGCATCTCTTCTTTTTAAGACCTTCCCAGAGACTTTAGCCACATCATAGCTCTTTCATCTTCCAAAGCACATAAACACATTAGCAACAATTTCTGACACTTACAGAGATATTTCTGCAGTATCTGCAGCAGCATCAAAAATGGCCGTTCTTTTTGACTTGTTTTCTACTTACAGCTATTAGCAAGCATTAGTAGCAGGCATGAGCATCTTGAGGGTGATGGCTATTCATGCCTCACCAAACAAAAGATACCAGACAAGTTCCTGCAGTACTGTGCAGTACTGCAGGAAGTGATTTCCTTCTCCATCTATCCCACTATCTCTCGATGACTTAGCACAGAAACACAGGATACAACTTAGTATTCAAGGATAATGTGAAATGAGTTGTTTGCCATGCAGTCATCCTCTTTGAAAGAAGTTCAATCAAAATACACTCTATATTTCACTAAAATGAATTACTTTCCTTCCTTCCAGTTAGCAACTTACCCATATTAAAGGAAACAAAAACTTACCTTTATAATTAAATCAACATAACCTTTTGTCTCCTCACTGGAAACTGGGGTATAGGCTCGAATCACCAGATTACCATCGATTTTTGCAGAAAGGTAAACATGTTGGCCTAGGGAGAAAAAAATATTATCTGATACCATATAAATCCTGTACAAAACATGTAGCCTCTCTCCTTTCTTCAGCAAGACTTTCTCAAGCACGGGATAACTGAGGAGAGCTGGTATGTTACAGAATCAAGAGTAAGACATGAGGAAACTAGGAAATTTATAGTAAGAGAGTGATACAGAAAGTTTGTTGCTCATTCCTTAAGTACTCTCTTGTATTTTGGGTTCTGCTGTTCTCATACTTACTCATTAATGAAGTTGAAATAAAAATACACCAGTTCACACAGGCAAAAAAAACCAGTATCACAGTGTAGCAGCAGCAATCTCTTACAGCAAATGTCCCAGAGATTCTGCACCAAGACATCAAGAACAAAGCCTTGGGCCATATTCCTTCTCCACAACTCCTGCCTCCGCAATACTGCAGCTTCCACAGCACTGGACACTGCCGTCCAGAGAGAACTCTGCCCAACCTGATGCTCCAAGAGGCAGATTCTAACAGGCACCCATTTCCTCCTGCCCATTAAAAGAACTGGAACTCCTTGCCAAAAGCAGTCTCCTCAGCCAGACAGCGCTAACCTATAGAGTTGTATGGAAAAACAAAAAGCAGGGAAAGCACTGGCAGAAAACACTTTTCATTTTTAGCAAAATGATCCTTGTAAAAAGCAGCAGGCAGGAATCTCCCAAGAAGTAATCTGCCCCATACAGTTTCAGGATCTTATTCCTAAATTCTTAAGAATAAAGTCTGCATAAATACAAGCATGTCTCAATTTGTTTATTGTTTGTCTAGTTAACGTGGACAGTTCAATTACACTTTCCCATACAAGCCAGAAGAGAACCTGGAGAAAGGCTGCCCTTGACAGGCAGCACACAGGAAGGATGTGCTCACAGCATGAAACAGGGAAGACCCTGACACTTGCCATAAAGCAGGAGAAACTGTGAAACACAGTACAGAACAAACAGAGCTATATCTGCCACAGCTGCAGATCAGAAAGGGAAACATTTCATGCACACCGTTAATTCAAGGTCCAAGGTTCAATGCCATCAGTTTTGCAGGGTACAGGAAAAAAAGCCCATTCCAATCCCAGTCTGAAATGAACTTCATGCTACAGAAACCAAGGCAAAGTTGTATGCATATACATGTACATGTTTTCTTTCCCTCAGTCTTTAAAAGCAAGACCAGTTGCTGGTCTTGCTACCAGCAAGACCTGAGCTGGAAGTCAGGGACAAGGAGCAGAACAAAGTCCCCACAGCCCAGGAGGAAACTGTCAGTTTCCTGGAAACTGGTGCTCCACTTAAGAGACCCACAAGTCTATGGGGCTGGATGGGATCCACCTGAGGGCACTGAGGGAGCTGGCAGAGGAGCTCATCAAACCACTCTCCACATTTATCAACAGTCCTGGCTAACCAGGGAGGTCCCAGAAGACGGGAGGCCAATGTGACGCCCATCTACAAGAAGGGCAGAAAGAAGGATTCAGGGAACAACAGGCCTGTCAGCCTGACCTCGGTGCCAGGGAAGGTGATGGAGCAGAACATCCTGACCAACATCACATGGCATGTGCAGGACAACCAGACAACCAGGCCCAGCCAGCATGGGTTTGGGAAAGGCAGGTCCTGCTTGATGAACCTGATCTGGGTCTACAACAGGACAACCCACCTAAGAGATGAGGGAAAAGCTGTGGGCGTTGTCTACCTGGACCTCAGCAAAGCCTCTGACACAGTCTCCCACAGAATTCTCCTGGAGAAACTGGCTGCTCATGAATGGGACAGGTGTACTCTGCACGGGGTTAAAAGCTGGCTGGATGACCGAGCCCAAAGAGTGGTGGTGGATGGAGTCACATCCAGCTGGTGACTAGTCACAAGTGGTGTTCCCCAGGGACCAGTGCTGGCGCCAGTTCAGTTTGGTACCTTTATAGATGATCTGGACGAGGGATCAAGTGCACTCTCACTAAGTTTGCAGATGACACCCAGTCAAGCGAGAGTGTTGCTGTGCTTGGGGGCAGGAAGGCTCTGCAGAGGGGTCTGGCCAGGCTGGATCGATGGGCTGAGGCCAACTGTGTGAGGTTCAACAAAGAGAAGTGCCAGGTCCTGCCCTTGGGTCACACCACCCCATGAAGCGCTACAGGCTGGGGGCAGAGTGGCTGGAATGCTGCGCGGTGGGAAAGGACCTGGGGGTGCTGGCTGATGGCCGGCTGACCATGAGCCAGCAGTGTGCCCAGGTGGCCAAGAAGGCCAACAGCATCCTGGCTTGTACATGAAACAGCGTGGCCAGCAGGACAAGTCCCCCTGTATTCAGAACTGGTGAGGCTGCACCTCAAATGCTGTGTTCAGTTTTGGGCCCCTCATTTCAAGGGGGACACTGAGGTGCTGGAGCGTGTCCAGAGAAGGGCAACAAAGCTCATGAAGTGCCTAGAGAACAAGCCTTAAAAGGAGCAGCTGATGGAACCAGGGTTTTTTTGTCTGGAGAGGAGGAGGCTGAGGGGAGACGTTATTGCTCTCCACAACTACCTGAAAGGAGGTTGTAGACAGGTGGGGACAGGACTCTTCTCCAGGTAACAAGTGACAGGACAAGAGGAAACAGCCTCCAGTTATGCAAGGTGAGGTTTAGATTGCATATTAGGAAAAATTTCTTCACTGAAATGGTGGTCAAGCATTGGAACAGACTGTCCAGGGATGTGGTAGAGTCACCATCCCTGGAGGTGTTTAAATAACTTGTAGATGCGGTGCTCAGGGACATGGTTTAGTGGTAGACTTCGCAGTCCTGGGTTAATGGTTGGACCTGATGCTCTTAAAGGTCTTTTCCAGCCTAAATGAGTTTATGATTCTATGATCAAAACAAATCTTGTTCAGCTCAGCCTTCAGATGATCATTTAGAAGCAGTAGGAGTTGTGATCATTTAGGGTGCAGCTGCATAAGCCTTTTACTTCATATTAGG
This sequence comes from Microhierax caerulescens, assembly GCA_035590215.1. Taxonomy (NCBI): domain Eukaryota; kingdom Metazoa; phylum Chordata; class Aves; order Falconiformes; family Falconidae; genus Microhierax; species Microhierax caerulescens. The sequence continues at coordinate 27,544,286 of JAVJGJ010000002.1, forward strand.
CATGCACTTTCAAAGTAAATCTCCTGATCCTCTCCAGTGATCATGCTTTGGTACATGCAGAGGAACAACCTGAAACTAGAAATTTACCCTGGGAGCCCTCCTAATGTACCTCAACAACTAATTCAGTTGATAGCATTGGAGTACTATCCCTGAGCAATGGAGTAACCCTCTCCCAAGACACATATAGAGTGAAATCAGGCCCAAAGAATCAGCTGCTTTGCTTTACAGATCCATTCCTGCTGTGCCATCATGCTTGCTAATACAAACCAAGGCCCCAGTTACAGATACATGTGTTTGTTTGTGTCATGTATAATCACACTTGCCATCTCTAATCATTAAATAGTACATATGAGAAAAAGCATGAGATCCCTTTTTAGACTGTGTTGGTTTGCACACATTGCAATTAATTGGTTTCATTGTGGATATCTAAACAACCAATTTCATTGTGGATGTTTATACAAGGATGAAATATTTATTCTAGGCATTAATAAAAGAAAGAACTTGGGGAAATGGTGTTACAGAAGAATGACACATCAAGAAGGCTATAAATTGTATTCTGTTAATTCATCCATTCTGCAAAATAAATAGCATGCAGTGATTGTAGTTTCAGTGAGACTCTGTACTCTAGGTATGGGATAATTATTTGGGCTTGTAAAATCACAGGCTCCTGTAGTGTTTTTATGGTTCTCTCTCCAATGATTCTACATTATAGACAGAAAGCAGAGCTGACCTTGTTGCTGTGCAGATGGGTTGCACTCCACAAGCCTCAGACAAGGTTACATTCTGAGGAGAGCACTTCATTCCAATGGCCAGGGTATATCTGCCTGCAAATATTTATCCTTTCTACAGTATATTTGGTTCCTTTGACTCAACATTTATAAAGAAATTAGGTTACTATTTCAGTTTTATTGATAGTGAAACTGAGGCATGGAAAGGTTAACTGACTTGCTGAAGGCAAAACAGCCTCTCAAGGTTAAGAATAAGATTCAACCTCCTAAGTCCACAGTTGCTGCTCTACTTTCTAAGCCAAACTGCATCCAACTCTTCCCTACATACATATCAAAATATTATAGCATTATGTTTATCTAATGGATTCAGCAAGTGTAGCCATGACTACTGAAAAGCTGAGTACATGGAAAGGCTGCTGCTGGAAGTTCTACAGCCCTGGAGAGAAGATGCATGTAGAAGAAATAGCATATTTATGACTCTTCTCAGATAGAGTGATCCTGGGCATTGTGCATTTTGTTGTGCCCTGCAGATGTCCACATGCTATTGAAATATTTCAGTTATATTTCTTCTGATGCACAACTGGGATTGTGAGTACATTGTTTGCTTTACATTTACCTTAATTCCCCCGTATCTGGGGTTAGCACATGGCCCAGCAGTAACCCAGGTTACATTAGAGGAGCTCTGCAAACAAAATGAATGCAGCTGCAGTGATAGCTTTAAACCTTCATTTTTTGATCATACCTACCCCTACAGTTATACAAGATAAAGTTGAATATGAAGTGCAGTAACGTAACTGAATATCTTTGTCACACTGAACTTACATGTGCTGAGTGCACAGTTAAGTATTTTAATAGGATGACTTTAAATCTGAGGACCCTTCTGCAGAGGTGATGCAGCATCTGAGCTGGTTCTGCTCTGTGTGTCCAAAACTGACCCTGCATGTTCTCTCACACAAGATGTATTCTTTTGTTTAGCTCAATCTGAAATGTCATTCTTTTTGAAAACATTTGCTTTCTCCCAGCAAACAGAGAGGGTGCTGGGCAGATTTTGTCCAGAGCACAGAAAAGTACCTGAAATGTCAGTTTTCTTTAATTAATTTTCCTCCATCCAATTTATTATTGGTGAGAAGTTATATACCTGATAGAGGCATCCACATGCAATTATGTCATTTGCTGATGCAAATTATGTAAGTCATATTCATGAATGGGCTAGTCACAAGTAGAGCAAACTATGTTGTGGATTGTTACTGATGACAAAACTCAATACTCATGATAATAAATGGTGCTCTGTACTGATGATAGCAAAATAGAATCCAGTGAAATGGGTACCTGTATAACTGTATGAGTCATGCTAAATACCGAGTACTGATGTTATCTTTCTCAAGGGGATTATGAACCTCATTCTTAGAAGGGAGAAAAGAAACATCTTTCCATTCACAAAGGTGACTCAGAAGATGGCTATGCATTTCATAAAGCATGTTTGTGCAACTCTCAATATGTTTTACAGGCCTTAGCTCCTGCTTTCCCACTGACTTTAAATCAACTTGTTACCCTAACAGCAGGTGACGGCAAGAGACTGCCACTGACAACATGAACCACACTGCCTTTACGTAGGTAAATGTATATGCTTTGCACAGTGTGATATGATACCTTAAGGCAGGAAGCTAGGGGAGCAACCTTAGCATGAAGTTTACGCATTAATGCGTTGTGCCCATATGTGGGTAGAGACATGCAAGGAGCCTGTGTTCTACTGTAATTTAAGCCTTTAAGCCATTATTTTGCCTCTGTCTATCTGGCTTGTATGTATGAGCTTTATACTTGCCTCAGACCAGTGTTCTCTTTCCCAGCTAGGGAAATGGATTAGAGCTGCTGTATGATGGGCTCCGACCTACCAGTTCTGATGGTTAGTGCAAGTACAGCTGTACACAGTCAGTCTTCTAGTGTCATTTCACTTCTCACCTCTACTCCCTTTCTTCCTACTTGCTCCCTCTGCACACAGTCTACTTGCTAGATTAGAAATATGTGACTGAAATTTAACCCTTTCGCCCCATGACATCTGTGTAATTCTCTGCTGCAGCTAGGAGGACAGGGATGACAGAGAAAACAGTGGGGTTACTAAAACAGAAACCACTGTCAGAGAAGGCATAATGTTGGACAAACTCCAGCCTTGAACACAAGAACAGCTATGCCATTAGATACCCTGGGATAATATTCTGAGGAGCAGTTCAGAGGCAAATCTGGAAAGCAGCATGGTGAGGATGTAGCATCAGCATTTCAGTCATATAAGTGGTACCTGCCACCTTAGTTTTTAATATAGAGAAAACTATGAAAGCATTTCTGAAAGATTGTCAATAAAATTGCTGTTATGGAGGATACTGCAATAGATGTCATGCTGAAGACATTAATGTTAAAAATAGTCTAACCCATGCCCCTTACTCTTAATCAAGTTTTCTAAAAAGTACTTTATGGTTAATTAAATCTGCAATTCTACAGATAAAAATATGACAGGTGAGAATACTTCAGTAGCTTTGTACCTTCCATTTGACTCTTCTTTTCAAAAGTTCCCCTGACATCAAAGTCATTACTGGAGAAAATATTAATACTGCAGCATGCACTTTCACAATACTGTGTGCACTGATTTCCTGACATATTTGAATCCTGAAAGATGAAAAAGATTTGTGTGTATTCAGTTAAGGACATGCTCCTAAGTAGCAAACATTTTTTTAATGCACCATTAACTGTGTGGGACTTTGCTGGGAATGCTTTTACAATTTTACTATGTTTAAATTATTTAATGTTTTAAATCATATGCAGGCAGAAAAACTTAAAGCAGAAGTGATCTGTTTTAAAAATGGCTAGTGGAGCAGATCCTAGAGAACAGAAGCTAAGTTACTCCTAATATCAGGTCTTAAAGGAAAAAAAATCCAATGCAAGAGCCACAGTGAACAAATATTCTTGAGCATTCTCTCTGTATAGCTTTATTCACTAACAGTGTCACATTAAAGTTAGATAAGCAGCTGTTGAGTCATTCCTGTCATGAAACAATGCTTCATACAATATTTTCTAGAATCTCTCATGTTGCAGTCTCCCAAGTTTCAACTTCCTTTTCTAACTGCAGTTAGCACAAACTAGAGTCTCAGTTGCTTTTGTTTAATGCATTTGGGTACACTAAAGGCAGCTTCAGGTAATTTATAGCTGCAATTTTGTGCTATCTGAAAACAGACTCTTCATGTGTTGGCTCTTTATGTCTGACTCTGCCAAAAAAGAATTTGACATCCTGATGATCACCACAAACAATTGGGCGTTCTGCTTTACCTCAAACTGGAACAACTTGTATGAACAGAAACTTAACATCAAGGAAAAGAAAGAAAGGGATAAAGAAAGGTATGTCACAATAGGGCTTACTCTAATGTGAGTTTAGAATGAAAGGAACAAGATTGACCCTGCATAGTTGTCACTACAGGGGAGAGAGTTAGAAAAAAAGTTTAGGATGGATATTAAGTTACTACAAAAAGTAGTCAAAGCCACTCATTCCCTAAGGGTAAACCTAAATTTCAGACTTATCAGCAAGATAGTACTGGCCTCCAAAATCTTCATTTCTTTCATTATGAACCAAAATGTTCCTGTGTGTCACAGCTGCATGTGGCAGAAGAAATAGGAAGTGAATGGTGGGATCAAGAGAGCCTTACACCGATGAATGCTACCTCAGTTAGAGCTCTCTTTGGGAAGGACCAGGCAAAAGTAAGATGAGTTGCTTGCTGAAAATAAAAAAGAACCCAAAAGAATGCACAGCATTTATAAATGATGTAAAAACTTGCCTTCTGCTCAAAGACAATGGACCTTGTCAGAAGTGTCTGAGACATGTGAATCACGTCTACCTTCTGCCATATTTGCACCAACATGAAGGAGAATGCTGAGTAGAAGTAAGCACTTACAGATCCACACAAACCACACATCCAACAGTGAAATTTGTTCTTAGAAGAAAGTATTGAGCTTCATTGCTAAAATGTCCATTATGACCCAAGTCCTGTACTAGTTTGAGACACTCAAAGGTCGCGCTTGCCAGGAGTGGTGGTAATTGTGAGGGAGCAATTCCAACATTAGAGCAGTTGTAGACACAAAGAGAGTGAAACGTGAACACGTCGCACAGCTGTACAAGTTGGCATTGCTGTGGCAGTGTGTAACTCTCCTACTTTCCCAGGAAAAATACAGCTTCTCAACTGGAAGGCCTTTTGCTGTGCTCTTACACTGTGCTTATTCTCTGCTACAAAGCAGAGCCTCGTCATGCTTCCTCTCTAGAAAGGCATCAAGAAAGGACACCTTAGCCACATGGAAATCAATAGCTCTGGTCTCTATTTAAAAAAGCAAATGTTAAATCACCTACACACACACACTGAGCACAATTTTCAAGACTTTGAGCAAAACAAGAAACCTTTTTGCCTTTGTTTCCCAGTTTGTAGTGCTAGACTATTACCTGTTTGGAACTGACATTATTTAACCATGAAAGTATTATTTAAGTAATGCTTACTACATGGTTTAAAGTTTCATAGAATTTGTACCTTTATATTAGAGTATTGTGTGGTTTCAGTGCTGACTTTCCTAGAATTAAAATCATTTCCTTATGCAATCTGGGGGATATCAGTTATCTGAAACAAACATATGGTATATGCATATGCATGCTAGCAAGTTTTTTTCCTTGTTCTGTTGAGAGTGTTTATGTTGATTTTGAGAGAATTGTGAAAGTTGTAATGAAAAAGCCAATGGAAGTCTTTACTCTCAACGTGAGAGCACCATCTAGAGGCAAGTAACGTGCCCAGTAGCAGCCTAAGTGTGCCAAAACTGGCAATAAATTGACGAACTGCTTTTGAATTTAGAGAATGCTTTAAGAAAATAATGGAAAATTTATCTGTATTAGGGGTTATTTTTTCTCCTACACTGTTTAATTATTGAATTTCTCTCTCTTTTCAGAGAGAAGGATGAGAGAAGTCAACGTTCAAATATAAATCATTTCATGACATCCATGGTTGAAGAATGATGCAGTCTTTCTTTCCATTCTCTGGAAGCATGATTACAGTTGTTCTACATGCTGAAACATATGATATTTGTGTGTCCCAGTCTGAGACAAGTGTTAACATAAGGATTTCTTCAAGCAACAGTCCATACCAGAGTACTAGAGTACTCCACCATTTAGCCGGATAGGTACATCAACATCAGCTATATTACCGTTAACTCAGGCCACATCAACAGAATATCTTCACACAGCTTGGTTCTGGGCTGCCACACCAGGGTGAAGCTCATGCTACCAGGTCTTCATTATCCTTGCTATATTAAGTAGCCAGATTATAAAGAGCTTGAATGTGTCTATTCCCATCACTTTTGCAACTTCACCTAGCTGTGCAGCTATGCCTTAGATAGACATTTTACGGCATTACAGTATACCTTATAAATTCAGTGTAGTCCCACTGATACCACAGCAATACTCAGTGATTATGAGGATTCCTCTAAACCAGGGTGACAGAGCCCCTGGGTCTTGTAGCCCTTTTACTTTCCACTTCTTGTTCTTTCTCTTCCCATGGCTCTATTCCCTTCTACCTTTCTCCATACTTAATTAGGGGTAAATTACTGAAAGGGACAGTTAAAGGTGGCCAGCAAGGGACTTTCTATAAGCTCTTAATTATTCTTTTCTGTTTATTTACATTGGCTAAAGGAAAAACAAAAGGGTTTTGTTTCTTCCTAAGTGGAAGAGGTTCTTTCTTCTCCCATGTTCCTCCCTCTCCCCTCACTTAATTTTACCTACCTTGTCAGGTTTTACTCAATCTCTTCCTGGAAAAAGACATGTCCCCTTTTCTTGATCATGCACCATAGATGTGGGCAGTGAGATGACGAATCTCAAACAACTGTTTCCTGCTCCAATTGACTCACTGGTTGCGGTGGTTAACCAGGAGCTAAAAAAAAAAAAAAAATATTAATGACCTTTTAGTGAAAAAATTCTTTAAATTATTCACCCACTTACTTTCTCTGGGATGTCACTACCTCCTTTTCTGTCATCATGAAGTTTCCTAGGATAGGTAAGGTCTAAATTTTATTATTAAAATACTGGTTTTTACTTTGTATTTTTAGGCTTCCTTAGTGTTTGCTACAGAGAATAAAATCTAAGAGGTGAGGAATTATTTTTTTTCTTTTAGATTTATATCTGGAAAACATGTGGCCTGCACAAAGCGCCTGCAGAGGATTGAATGTGTAGCATATGTTCTCTGGAGTTTGACTGGATTTAGATTTTTGTGCTAGGAACAAATGTCACTTGACAAAATGTCACAAAATACAGTTGTGTCCACTCCTTGTAAGTCTAGCAGAAGGCAAAGTCAGCTTTAAATATTGAAGGAGAGTTAAGAATTTCCTGGAATTGCAGTTGAAATCTATTCGAAGAATAATTTCATGTCTAATGATACCAGAAGATAACTGAAACTGAGGATATTCTGAGGATAAAATTACATCCTGCAGGATATATGTGAATGTCCCCAGGGAAATCAACATGAAAGATATAAAAGTATTTTATTCTCATTGGAAAATGAGAAACTGTCAAGGTATTCAGTTTCTCTATGTTTTGGGTTTGGGTTTTGGGTTGTTTTTTTTTTTTACTGGATGAACTAAGTGGATAGTGGGAAAGTTATTTTAACATAGATCAGTGGTTCTCAATTCTTAGATGTTGGATCACATGATATAGCTCAAATCCTAAAAAAGTGAAAGATAAACATTTTCAAAAGCTTCTTAATTACATGGGTTTTAAGTATTTCAAGTTCTATTTCCATGAAAATCATGTGATGGTTATGAATAATGAACAGTCTAACACGGTGGCTTTTTGTAATGAACAGATCTTGGAGATACATGATTTTGGACATTATGATTGTATTGCTGCAGCACAGTACTGATATAAGGGCTGTTGTGTGAATCACTATTACTACATGTACTTGTTACTTATACCTGATTTATCTCAAATATCTACAAATTTTGTTCATACAGGCCTAGTTCCTCTTGGTTTATTCTGGGTAGAAATCTGACAGACTGTGCAGCTGAGCATTTCTAAATGCTCACATGCCTAAGTTATGCAGCTCAATATTTGTGGCAGTGAACCTAGCTGGGAGGGGGGGTCAACAGGTAAGGTGGTAACTGCCTAAAGCATTCTTTCTAAATCTGTAAGAGTTCACCTATCAACACTTAAACTGAACACAAAAATTAGCTACAACACACTCCAGATTCAGCTTTTATGCATCCACAGTTCATTGACTTCATCAGAATTACTGCAGGGTTAACTTGGCCCAGCTTCTCTTTGTTAACACAGGAGTGACTGTGGAAAGATTCTGTCATATTCTGTATTATTTGCATGGAAAATTGTTCAGGTATTTTATTTTAGGAGTAGGCCTTTCAGCTGTTTTCTTCTTGCACATGTGAGAGATTTGCTTCTCACTAATAAGAGTAATATGGCATCCCATACTTTTGGTTTCACTAGCCAGAGCAAACCTATTCACAGTGTTGCTGGTAACCAGATGGCAAGTTATGTTAAAGAAAGCCTTTCCCCTCTCTCCACAAGAGGGCTGCATTGCTAACGGCGTGCTCAGATGCCTTCACCCAGATGCTGCTTTAGCGGCCCTTCAGTAGGTATTTGTTCTGCAACTTCAGTGTGTGTAATAGAAAAACGTCTTTAAAATAAAATACAGAGGGAAATGCTTTCTTTTTATAGGTATTTTCCAACCTATCACCACCCTCTAGCACTAAAATCTGGGAAAAAAACATGTTTGATAGCATAATTAGGCCCTGATATACAAACAAAGTGACCTTGCTCAGCTTTCTAATATATGCAAGGATTGAAGAACATCCATGTAAAGTTTATAAGTAATTTTATTTTGATAGAAGCCCCAGGCTTCTCACCATTTTTAATCATTTCCCCATCAAGTAAACCCCTATCCTGTCTGGTGGTACATGGGACAATTGAATCTTTTATTGTGGATGTCATCAAAGGAAACAGCTGTAGAAAAGAAGGTCCCCAGGTCAAACATCAGTCAAACTCTAAGTTGCAGAACTTATCCCTATTCTAGGTGTTGGAAAGAGTCACTTAGAAACCCATGACCTCCCTAAAATTTCACCAGCTCTGCAGGGGCACAATTTACAGACCTTTTTTTAATTTAAACTTTCATGGTTTTGAATAAAACTTAAGTCCATTGATGACATCACTAAACTGACATCTTATATCAGAATTTAATACAAAATTGACTTCACTGACAGTAGGCTTCCTGTTGTGCATCCTTACCTTTACAATGGTAAAAGAACTGGTTTTGCTAATGAATGCCTGGTTGCCTCTCAGAACAGAAAGCTGTGAGCTAGGGAATTTGATCTATAGGCCAAATTCTCCTGTTGGGATCACTGGCACAAGTGAAGGGAGATTCCTTAGTGAGAAACCTTAGGCTTGTAATAGTGGTGCTCTCTGAGGAAACTTACATAACGTTCAATGCTTGTGAAACTACAAATAAAAACCCCAAACATCCTGGCAGTCTGGTTTCAAGACACTTAAGAAAATCTGATCCCTCTAATTTACATCGAAGGAAGTCACTGCCACTGAACCCTTGAAAGTGTTGTCAGAGCTCTTGGGTCAGAAAACAAAAATATTGAATACATGTATATGTAATCTGTATAATATACGGTAAACAAACAGAAAAGCATTATAAAGTGCTGCTTCGCCTTGCTGCATGTGTGATTTAGACAGTATGATAAGTTCAAATGACACCTCCTCCCACATAATATTTTGTAGTTTTGATTTGTTTTTCTGGTTCTCAGAAAGATATCTGAAGAAATCAATTAGCTGTACAGATGTAATCATAACATGAGCCAAAGAAAATGCTTGCTATGCAAAGAATGACCTTTGTGATACAACCGTATCAGCAGATCCACCCGTCATTATAAATACATGACTAATAGTATAGTTTTAATTATAATGGAACACTTATTGCTGAGATCCTTCAAATGCATCAGATTTTCAAAAGCTTTTGTATTTGAATGTTTTGCAGTGCTTGCTGGAACTCCTTGAGAGGCAAAAATTTTTTTGTGAAACTGCAGAGCCAACTTTTTGCCAAAATATTGCATGATAAAATTCTAAAATGAGGTAAAACACATTGATTTAAAAAAAAAATAAAAATGCATGAGTATTCTTTCTTTTCAGGTAAATAGTTTTCCAGTAACTGGCTTCTTTTTCTGATGAAAACTGAAAGTGAGGGGACAAAATCCTTGTGGGAAACTCATGCTCCAGTGGATGATATCTCTTGACATGAGATATTCTTAGGAATACAGAGATTACTAAATCAGGTCATACTCAAGGTCCTGTTTGTCTTCTTTATCTACTTTATTAGCATATTCAAATAATTTCGAGAGAGAAGTGAAGCTGGATCTTCTTTATTTATTTTGGTTAATCTTTCCATTTTTTGTTATTCCATTTTAATTCTTAAGGCAATCCATGTACCTAAATAAAGCTTACTATCATATAAGACACCATACAACCCCAAAAGCCTTTTTCAAAGACTGAAAAACTGGTTCACTGTCCTCCAGAACAGAGGCTTTTTCTACTGAATGCTTTGCTTAGTGTAAACAAAACTCAATACTGAAGATCCTTTAAGTACCTTACCTAACTTATTTCTGTAATTACAGTATCACTTTCCTTGTATATTAATGTCATTTGAGATGCCTAGTTAGGCTTCCTTTGTACAGCTAAATCTTCTTTATTTTCAGTCAACCTCTCTTCATATATATCTTTAAATGAAACATTCTTTTTCCCCTCTTGCTTTTTATTTTGCATACAAAACTTCTATGTAACTACCTCAGCCTAGAATCTTTTTTTTTAAAAAAAAAAATGCTGCAGAGATGTGGTGGAAACTATGATCTAACTTGTCTGCATGTCTTGCATATTTTTCCTTTCCTTCAATAAGCCTGATCCTGGGAACTACAGGTCAATCAGCCTCACTTTTGTTTCTGTACAATCACAGCAAGAGACTTGGGAGCCATTTCTGGGCACAAAAGGAGAAAAGTGACAGGGAATAACCATCGTGGCATTAACTGGCCTGAAATGACTGTGAGATGAGAACAGTGGATGTTGTCTGCTTTGAGTTCAGCAAAGCTTTTGACACAATCTTCCGCTGTATTCTTGTACCGAGATGGGACTCAGTCTAGAGCAGGGGTCCTCAAACTTTTTAAACAGGGTGCTAGCACACGGATTAAATGGCAGGCAGTCATCTGCAGCTGCTTGGTTTCCCCCCCCCCAACCCCTGATGGGGGGGGAGGGGGGGGTCTGTAAATACCGGGGGGCCGGATTGAGGACCCTGGGGGGCCGTACCCGGCTCGTGGGCCATAGTTTGAGGACCCCTGGTCTAGACAGGTGGACTACTAGATGAGTGAAAACCTGCCTGGATCAGCAAGCCTAAAGAACAGTGGTTAATGGTTTGTACTTCACCCAGGGGCCAGTTACAAGTGGAGTTCCTCAAGGGTCTACTCTGTGACTGATCTTCTTTCGTAACTTTATCAGTGACCCAGAAGATGAGAACAGAATGTCTTCTGCAAACCTGTGAGTGGCACCAGCCTCAGGGGGGGTGCAGCTGATAGCTAGCTCAAAGGCAGGCTTGCCATTCAGAAGGACCTAGCATTAGATTAGAGGAATGGGCTTAAAGGAACCCCATCAAATTCGGTAGAGACAAATGCAAAGTCCTGCACCTGAGATGGACTAATACCTTGCAATAGTAAAGGCTGGGGACTGACTGGCTACAGCAAACACTGCCAAAGAGGTCCTCTGTGTCCTGGTGGACGGTGAGCTAAACATGATTTTGAAGTATGCCCTGGCAGCAATGAAGGCTAAGAGCATGCTGGGCTCTATCAACAGCAGCTCAGGCAGCAGATTGAGAGAAGGGATCATCCCATTACTCAGCACACACTAGGCTGCACCTGGAATACTGTGTTCAGTTTTGGGGCCCCCACTAGAGAAAAGATGATGAAACTGAGCAAATCCAGCGGAGGACCACCATATCATGATAGTGGGGGGCTTGAAGCAGGTGCCCTATGAAGAAGAGATTTAAAAAAGCTTATTCAGCCTGGAAAAGGCTTAGGAGGGCCTAGTAACAGCCTTTCTGTACCTGAGAGGAGGTTGCCAACAGTACACAGAACCAGGCTTTTTACCAAGGTGCATTGTGAGAGAATGAGAGACAATGGCCACAAATTGAAATATATGAGATTCTGACTAAGGAAAAAAAGTTTCCCCTCAAAGGCAATTAAACACTGAAACAAGTTTCCCAGAGAGCTTCTGAGATCTTTGTCTTTGCAGATTTTCAAGATCCAACTGGATAAAGCCCTGAGGAACTTGGTCTGAACTCACTGTCGACCCTGCTTTGAGCAGCCAGTTGAACTGCAGGATTGCTGAGCATCTAAATGATTCTGTGAAACAGGAGATAGTTTAAAACCTTTTCTTTTAAAAATGTTACATGGACAGTAGTCTTTTCTGAGCATTGAGAAATTTGAAAAGCCCTTTGTAATGTTTCATGGTCTGTACTCAAAAAAATAAAGATGCAAGATATTTCTTTGGAAATGCAAAATACTGATGTGATATCATCACCTGGGTACTCCCATGCTATTTACAATGCAGCCACAGAAGCTGAATGACTTGTTAACACCTGTGTTTCACCATCACGGAAGGACTAGGATGGAAGTAAATGCCTGTAACGAAGTATTTATCATACTTGTGCAGTGAGGTAACACAGAGAAGTGTTTTATTACATGGAAGTGGGATTGGCACCAGCAATAACAGCTGTCAGAATGAGGCTCCCCAGAAATCCAAAAAATGACAATAATTCCATTTGGTGTTCATATTTTTGCAAAGAGCTTTTACTTCATGCTTCAAAAGAGCAGAGCTATAAATTAAGCAGAACAATATGTATTCATATTTCTTCAGAAATATGGTACATAGCGTGCCATATGACTGATTATAAATTAAGAATAAAAAGCCAGTAGAGAACCACAACAGAGATGAATAAAACAGTGAAGGCTGGTAGAAAGAAAGTATGTCTCGAGAGCACAAAACATAAGACACACATAGAGTGAAAATCTGGTAACAACCAAGAAGCTTCAAAAAAAACAGCCTGCAGATTTTGTATAATTCCTCTGTGAAGATAAATACAGGGAAGACAAGATCAGATTGCAGCCCTAGTAGGGTGGGAAATATGTCCCTCTTGCAGGTGTTAGATCACTTGTGGCAAAGAGCTTGTAAACATTACATAATTGAGCAGTAATAGACTCATAGCTCTGTGGTCTGCACTGCTGACTGGAATGAAGGACTTCACATACCAAGCAAGTTCAGCTTTTGGTCTCTGCAGCCACGTTACACAGTGTGGACCACTTTTATGGGAAAGTATCTCCACTTAAACTCAGTGGTACAGGTGATACCTCCTATCATTCTAGTTAGATTTTAGCTTTGAGATTTGTGGACATAGTTTTTCCTGTTTCTGTTTGCTAATCTGTAAAATGCACAAAGTAACTCTTCCCTCAAAGATTGTATGACAATTACCATGAACAAGAGACCTGTTCAGGCACTAGTGATAACACAGGTCTAGAGCACTCTTTCCTGAAAGGATATTATTCCTCTAAGTATATCCTTAATGTGGTGAGGTCATATTTGAGCATGTGTGAATTCAGAACTGCCCATATGAATGCAATTTCTGTTTACATTATTAGGCTGCTAGGCCACTGTAGCAGTGACATACGTGACTGCTCAGCAGTCACAGAACATAAAATTGTATGCATTAAGGACTCCTGTGGTATTCTGTTTCCAGATACTTCCAATACACAGCTTCATACTTCAATGCAACCTTAGAGTGTTGGAGACTTAGCATTTGATCAAAGAATGGCATTTCCATTTACAATACACTGGGTCCAGATTTGTGTACGGTTGGTCCTTTAAGGATAGGTTTCAGAACTCCAGAATGAGACCTTTCCTTTAGTATACAGTGCTTCTTAAATACTACCATTTTCCAGAGGAAAAAACACTTATCCAGCTTCTGTTGTAACCTTAAGTTCAAGAACAACCTTGTAAATGTGCATTATTCAGTTTGAATATTTGCTCCCCCTCATATAACTCAGCCATGTGCATTCAGCCTTGTGCGTCAAAATTATGCCCCTTTGAGCCTACCTAATTTAACTTTAGAATCATACAGTTACAGTCTGATATTTCAAATCTGCTCTTCTTTTTAAATGCACTTTAGAAAATATCTGCAGCCAAAGTCCAAATTCTCAGATACTGAAAATTAGCATTGCTCCCTTGAGTTAATACAACTATGTCAACTGAACAACTGTGAGTATTGACTGTAAGCTAGAGGGATGCACTAATTTTACACTGGTGCACAAAGAACCCATTTTGAAGAGTGAACGAGTATGTTTAGAGAACAGAGTTATGTAATTCATCTATTTTGGGGATTAGCCATTCCTGAAGTTCTGAAAAAGGTAACTGGGTTGGGCTATTTATAGTCTGTTCCTATAGTTACAGCACAGATGCTAGCACAGAACAAAAACAAACGGTTAGTTCAAGCCATCTTCTCTGTGCACCTTTGTAAATTTATACTCTCACAAATGTTTATAGGCCTCTCAGAATAAAAGTGATTTGGGGGTCTAGGATGCTATTGTGGCCTCAGCATCTGTTTGCACATTAGTACGCCCTATTTCCTATTAGCTTTTGACAATGCCTTTGCTTTTCAGGCTATTGGTACTACAGAGAGATGCAGACTCCTTTTAAAGGAGTTTCCCAGTGCATGAGAGAGGAGAAGGGGCACTAATCTTGGGAAAATTCATGCAGTAATTGCCTAAATTATTCTGATGTTTCATTTCACAAGGCTCCAAGGAATGATGACTCAGAATCCTTCCTTTACATGATTCTAAGATGCATTTGTAGGATCACTGTAAAACTACAAAGCCCTTTTTTACTGCTACAGGATGATGACTGCAGAAGAGTTAATGGAACAATGCAATCCATACTTAGGAGTGTACAGTCTTGAGGTTATGCAGAACTGTACAACTTACAGGAAGGGAAGAAACAGTTTGTAGCAGGATAGTGTAAATTTGGGTTGCTTCTTACAGATTCTGCTTTTTTATATATAAATATTTGTCTATATACAATCATTGTTATCTTTTCTTACATATTGAAAAACAGCCGATTGTTTTGGTAGTGGACAGTAAGAAGAGGGCAAGAGAGACAAGGAGAGGAAAGTTATTTGGCTAATGGAGAAAAGCTTGTTCCTAACAGGCATTATCACAGAAAAAATCAAATTAAGGACAGGATTCTATAGGGATGACCATTTTAAGGACTATGAAGCATGGAAAATGAAGTGACTTGCTTAGGCAGCATTGGTTAATTCTTAGCTTCACTAATCTATCTAATGAGATAGGGAGATCACAATTTAAAGCAAAGGATAGCAGAAAATGAGGGCAGAAATACAGGGTTATGTCTTTTACTACTCAGCATCCTATATTGCCATTTGTGCACAGTGCAAGCTAAGCAAATTTTTATTTGTTTGCATCCTAGCTTGAACTGCATAGATTAAAATGAGTGTGCAGTGCACAGAAGTCGGGGCATAGGCCTTTTACAAAAAGCCCAGAAAATTAAGATAAAGAGTCTGAATTTCATATGGAAGAAGAGACAGCCTAGGAATAGATTTCAGCAGAGTCTAAGCAGAGAACTGAAGTTTAACAAGAAAAATTTAAAATTGAGATACTCTGCATAGCTTTGTGAGAGAGGAGAAATATGCATATCAGGAAGATCTAAAGAGACACAGTGACTAGTATAGTCTATGTAATTCACTGAAACTACCACTACAGTTAATAATAATGCTCTCCTCTATTGAAGATTGTAGTCAAAAAGGCCAGAGTGATGGTCTGTAAAGCCAAACTCCAATTGTTTCTTCTTTTGAATCTCACTGGCTCAACAGAGACTGAAACGTAGAGAAACAAAGAAACAAAAAGCAAATAACTGTTAAGCCCTGAGACCCATGCATCTTACCTTAAAGTGCATTTTCTCATAGACCAAATTGTCAAATCTAACCGAGAAAAGAAAGAAGTAAAAAGCAGAACAGGAAGTGACTGATGCTCAAAATGCATATAAGGTGTTAGACTTCTTGATGAACTAGACTATGAGAATTCCTATAAGAATTTCATGTTATTACTGACATTTCAGGAAGGTCTAAAAAGAAAAATTAGTTTTGAGAAAATTACTAAACAACATAGAAGGATTTTAAAATATACATATAATGCAAATAAAATGCATGTATTTAAAATGTCTTGAGTTCTGTAAATGAAAATTATTAATTCAAGAACTTGATTATGACAACTATTAATAATCTGACTAATAATTTAGAGAAAAGGATAGAGTAAATAAAGCAGGGAAAATACAGGAAAAGTATTATCACTTCAGAAACTGTATAAATATATGTACAAGTATATCAAGATAATATATTGATGATACTTTAGGTTGAAATATTTAACTACTGAGTTAATCTTCAATGTCTTTTTCCTAGAAGTTTTCATTTAAAGGACTTTATTTCTGGGACAAGATCTTTAATCCATAACTTAAAACATTTTATTTGCTATAATAAAAACTTTGTATAAAATAAACCACATTTTTCATCCTTAGTAGCGCCATTATTAGAGGGTCTTCATGTTCTTACATGTTTGCATAGCACCTAGCACGGTATTTTCTTTCAAAACCCAAACAAACCAATGATCTTTGCCAGTTCTCTCTGTTTTCAAGTTTTTCAGCTGACTATGTGCTAAGATTTTTTTCAGGACATGCACTGGATTAAAGAAAGGTCTGAAATGTCATCATTCATTTGTAAATTGTACTCGTCATTCCATAAGATTTCATCAAGCTCCAGATTACTTACTTGGATGCTATCTGCTCATCTGCAGTGACTGCAAAAAATATGGGAATATGAACTTGAAATGTCTTTTCAGTAGAAAGGATAGAAAAATATGTGGCTACCTGCATAAAAATGCAGACCTTCGTTGTTCCATCCTGTATCATCCTGAGTTTTCAAGGTTATTTTATGCAGAGCTAGCACATTCATTCTTACCACGGGTTTGTTAGGTCAAACCTGATGCCTGTAGATATCTCCTGCTCCCTACCTCCCACTTTCAGGATCAAGTGGACACTAATACTTAAATACTCAAATCTTTTAAAGTTATGATTTTTTACAATGTGCATATATGTGCCTGTGTGAGCAGAAATACGCTGAAGAGAGGGTTCCTGAATCCTGAAGTCTTGAGTGAGGTGCTTCAAACTGGAAAAGGCATGAGCATGGATTGTAGGCTCACCCCTGTTTTAATGTTAGATCTATTTCCCTCTGAGATAACTTATGCTCTCAAAATTGGTCTCCTTGTGTGGCTTGTCAGGGATGCCATGTCAGTTTCAAGGATGACAAAAATCAGCATGAGCCCCTCATCAGAGCTCCAACCACATTGCATGTCATTAAAAGGGAACTCAAGCCCACACAAAGTATTTAGAGCCAGTAATAGCTCAATAAACACTCTGGCCTATATATGTGTGCATATATGGTATTGATCCCAAAAATCTGATGATCCAAGAACAGGTTTGAATACTATACCAGCTTCCTACCTACTGGAAAATGTTATAAACTACTGTATCATTCATTACAGCAAGGAATTCAGCAAAGCATTGACAGTACAGCGTTTCAGTGTCACGAAGGCTAATATCCCACCAAGTAATTACTGACTGTAAAATAATTCATCAGAACATCTAAATCCAAAGTAAAACCTATACTTGCACACATGATTCTATAAATACTTGCATATTTAGTTTACAATTCACTAACAGTACTTTAAAAATGTGCCAATATGTATGTTTCAAAAGCACAGCTTCTTACTGTTCATGATGCACAATAGCATTTTCGTTACTGACCACTGAAATATGTCTCTGTAGAGACTTAGAGGTACCTCATCTTCATAACTTTCCTTAACACCCATTTTAACATTCCTCTGGGCTGCTCTGGGCTGCCTCATCAAGCTTCAGCTTCTTCTCATGAGAGAGAGATGAGGTAAGCAGGGGTCTCCATTTAGGCTTCGAAACAGCCATGTAATGCTATGTGAAATGCTATGCAGCCATGGTATAGGGTGGCATGCAGAGAGCAAATACTCATACATCCATAATCATATCATCAAAGCCTGGCATGTCCGTGATAGGTCAATAGAAAAATTCCATGATAAATTGGATAGCTCTATTAGATACCATGGCTAAAGTACATTGAGATCAAAATGGGGTGTCTATTCAGACAATGTGTATGTTTCACTTAATCAGCGAAAACTCTACAAATTATCTGGATCACAATCATCATTACAGTGGCCATTTATCTCCCTAGGTAAACAAGTGTACTTAAAGTCAGGTGTCTATGACTGGAATCTACCAGCTTCTGTTTTCTCTCTGATCTTTTTCTCAGTTATGCTTGTATTTAATTTGTCTTTGCCTAAATGTCCATAACCTAGAAACAAATATCATCAGTATAAGCTTTCCTCAGAAAGAAATCAGGGAGATTCAGGAACATTGTGATTTTCAGATGAAAGATTTTGTGCAACTGGAGAAAAATATACTGGCAAGCAATTATTTCTAAATTCATGTTTGCCAGTAGCTGCTAAAAACACATTGTGTGAAGCAGATTGGACACAAACTAAAACTGTGACAGGCCATCTTTTGATTTTCACATAAGCCGCTGTGCTTTTTTTCTCTAATTCGAAACTGGCATGCAGTCGAAGCTTCATCTAGCTGCAAGAACCCAAAACCTACCTGAAGATGCCCAACATTGCTTACATAAATTACTAAACACACTGCTGTGGTATTTGAAAAGCCACAAATCTTGTCAATCAAATGAAGTTCTAAAGAGTTTAGTGACTGTCACTTTGGCTCTTCATTGTGTCAAGACAGAAGCATTCCTTGGACACATTTAGAAAGATTGCCTCACCAATCATCCAGTGTGTCACCAATTACTTTGTTTCCTTGCTCAGTGATCTACTAATATTCTCTTACCCATAGTGGCAGTTAAAAAGCATTTTATCTGGAACTACCTACTGGAACATGCAAAGTTGACAAAACCTGCTTTTGTACATAGCACAGAAATAACCTGTCTGCAGTATTTAAGCCTTAAATCTAGAGAATGAAGAATCCTGTAGGAATATTAATACACCAGGTTCCATTTCTGAAAATATGCTTTAGTCACTTAAGAATATAATTCTAGAACGCTTTGTCCTTTAACCATACTCAGTAATGTACCTCAGGATGTGTTTAATTTCAAGATGCAGTATAATATTTTTCCCTGACAAAATGAATAGAATATATGAAGTAGATTATACGGAGTTCAGAAGTTTTAGAATATGACAGTTGTTCTCCTACCTGGCTGTAAAGTCTGTCTAATTGCTTTCTGCTTGTTTTCAACCCTGGAGTCTGATTACATCCAATGGCACATATTCAACATTAAGTTGCACACCATCTGCAAACAAAGCAACACAGAGATTTTTTCATGCACAGTTGTTTTCAAGTATCTGTACAATCTGTAAGGGAAGGTCAGGGAAGGGTAGTTCTGTGACTGATCAAGAAAAAGTCTTGTCAGAGGAAAAGGCTGTGGTCAGCTCTTCCCTCCCATACTGTCAGTCCAACATCTTCAGTTCTTCAGTCCTCTCCCTCATCTTCAGAAATGCCATGCTCTTGTTTGATGTCTGTAATGTCTCATGGCACAGAGGAGCCATTACTGTAATAAACTCTGGAGTACATAGCTATATTTTCTCATTTCCAGTATAAGATTCTATGGTTTTAGATGATGATAGAAGAGAACACTCAGTTCAAGCTTAGATCTAGCCTGAGACAGTTTGCTGCCATACATGAATAAATAATCACAAATTTGAACTACAATCTTCTAAGCATTATTGTATTTCAGCCTAAGTCTCAGAAGTTACCCGCTCTCACTTCTTCCTCTTCCAAAGGAAAAGAAATTTCAGTATTGATAGTGCAACGCATGCAC
>JAVJGJ010000002.1:27575113-27600168 GCA_035590215.1 Microhierax caerulescens
CAGCTGGTCCGGTTCACAAATGCTTTCCGCCTGCCCCCGGCGTTTCAGCAGAGCAGCGCGCCCGCCGCCGAAAGTCTCTCAGCGTTGGGCACGGCCAGCGCGCCCGGCCGCGGGGGCGGGCGGAGGCGGCGCGGCGCAGGGCTGCGCGGCACGGCGCTGGGAGGGGGCTGTGTGCCGGCGCCGCCGGGCCGCTCCCCCACGCCCGGGGCTGTTGCTGCTGTGGCGGAGGGGGCGGGCGACGTGCCCCTCCGGCCCGGCGCTGGGCCCCCTCGGGGCTGGCGGGAGGCCCGTCCGTGGCTCTGCCGGGCCTGGCCCGTGAGGGAGCGGCGCGGTGCTGTAGCCGCCTGCAGGCGGCTCGGAGTGCCCCGGCCGGCCGCCCGAGCGTGACACCTGCCCGCCGGCCTGCCCCAGCTTTCCCCGGCCCTGTGCTGGAGCCTCTGCGCTTTAAGGGCAGGGCAGGGGCGCCTTCGGCCGGGGCTGTGCCGCGGTACTGCTGGGACGTGAGGTGTCACGAGTAGGCTGAACGCTGCCTAATTTACCAGTCTTAATCGTATAATGTTTGTGGGTAAAACCTGCAGTTGCTGCCAGGGCAGTACGGACACACTGCTACTGCTGAGGGCTGCTTGGCAGCGATCGTCTGATTCCTGAGCATCCTTATTTTACATAATCCTTAAGCATCGATTTGCCTACTCAAGCTGTCTTCATAATGAGTTCGATATCTTTATAGAACTTTTTTTCCACGTAACCATATTTTATTTGCAGAAAATACTAGTTGCTTGTATGACAGATCTGTCATAGCACAATTATTTGTTGCAGTTGCCTATCACTTCCTTTTTTTTTTTTCCCTCTTTAAATTCACTTTTGTTTCTAGCTATTGCTTCTGCATCTCTTTCCTTCTTATCTCTGATCCCATCGAATGTGTCACTTTGGAACTCTTCTCTTTCAGAATTTGGATCCAGCTCCATCATAAGACCTTTCCCAGGTTTGTTTCTGTGACTTGTCTGGCTTCTTTGCCCAAAGAAGTGGTTGAACATTGTATTTTTTTGTTCTTTACTCATGGCTGCCTCTTACAAATTTGAGTACATGATTAATACCTGGCTCCTTGGTAGCCTTTTGACTGTCATCTCTGTTCTCCTTATTTTTGTTTGCCTTTTTCCTTCATGAATCGTGTAATGATTCATTTAAAGAGTACTTATTTCTGTTGTTGCTTCAGCTTTGGTGATCCTTTTCCTGGAAGACCCTTTCTCTCTCCACTTGCTATTGAATTAGATGATCCAGAAACATGAATTATCAACTTCACATTAATCACAGTTCGTGACTTGATAGCTCACACTTGTTTTCTTTTATCTGAACTGAAAAAAAAAAATGTCACTGCATCATCTTGTGTAGGTTACCTTGAATTCCTATAGCTTGAAAACAAGTACAGTCAAAAGGAACTGGCTGATTTTTATTTATTTATTTTTTTTAAACCATTTCACTGTAGTTAAGGCAGACTGTTCCACTGCGTATTTGTTTTGCAGGTCTGTTGGTGTGGATTTGTCTTTGACTAGGTCTCTTTCTTGCAAATCATCAGAGATATTTTTTTTCTGTTCAGATGCACAAATCTCCTGCCCAAAGCCTTTGTATATTATCTCTTGATTTGCACCATTTCTCTGGTCATCGTTGCTGTTTACTGATGATACTGTTTATGACTGTTCTTACAAGTTTTTTCAGCACATGTTTGTGTTTATGCTTTTGCCCAGTGTGTTAATGCCAGGGAAACTGGGGGTTGAGGAAGACAAGTTAAAGCAGCTCTCGTATTGCACATTAAATTTGTTCTTGAATCCCAGTTCTCCTTTTAGGTGCAATTGCATTTGAAAATGGTGAACAGCTGATGTGTGGATGACACTGCTTATTAAATTAGTCACAAGTATATCACCACTGTTTTTTCTGTCACTTTGTTATAAATGATATGCTTTTGTAGGTTGTATGCTTGAGGATGGGGCTGTTTTGTCCTGTGTGCATATACAAAAGCCAAACCCTCATATGCTAATTTTTTTCAGCACAGCTTTCCTTTAGCACTGTTGCTTAAATCTTGGCCAGGTTGTTGTTTAAAAGTATGTATCTCTTTAAAACACATATTAAATCAAAAGCTAATTTAGAATTCATTTAAGATATGAAAAATCATTTGTGATTTTCTTCTTCATTGAGATGTATTGTCACTGCTGGGTACAACCATGGGTGTGTAGACCTTCCTTGTTTCAAGAAATCTAACTGATAAATTCTTTCATGCTATTAATTTTGTTACTGATGCTGAGTGTTACCAAGCCCTCTGTCTTGTCTGCCTTCTGGTTATGTATTGGTGGGCCACAGGTGATAGGGCTAGAAGTAGTGGCAAGAAGTTAGGTTTTGTGCCTTTTTTCTGCAGTGATAAGCACGATTCTGCTTTTGTGTAGGAGAAATTGCTCAATTCACTGCGCTTTTTACAGGTAGACCTAGGTTGTGTTTACACAATGAATCTTAATACAGAGGAGGCATTGGGAATCATCCATCTCTTGCTTTTTGGGCTTCCGATATCAGATAGGTGTTTTATTGTCATGTGCCTTTTAGGAATTACAAAGTTAAAGCTGACGAGATAGTCACAGGCTGTCTATTGCTCATGGTGCTATAGAAATAGGAATATCATCAGCATCCCATGACTACTTTTTTTTTCTTCTTATTCATCAAGAGACGCTTCAGTCCTGACCTGCTATGTTAATCTTGAAACTATTGCGGAGGATGTCTCTTAGCTATGCTTTGATCAGTGTCGGTTTGATAACATTTTGATGATGATGATTTATAAAATCTACTTCATATGGCTGATGTCTGCACTAGTTTGCAAGAAACTCACTTGGCAGGTATGGATCTCCATTATATATGGTGTTTGCATTATAAGCATGTGTGCTTTGAACTGTATTTCTTAATTGGGATGTAATGTCACTGTGCTTGCATTCCCTGTAAAACTTACTTGTAAGTTAGTTTTTGTTATTGCTGCTCTTGTGCTTTGATGACTAGAAGCAGCGAACAGCAGACTGTCACCCCTTACAGGAAGTCTACATAATCTGAATCTTGGGAGTTTCACTGTCACAACTGATGCCAGGTTTTGTCCTAGCTGGTTACATGTCTACTGGATCTTCCAGATCATCCTGGTTCACCCTTATGGTGCATTTCATTGATGGAGCAGGTTAGAGCAGATGAGCTTCTGAAACCTGTCCTACTTTAGGAAATGCTTCTGACCAAGGTGTAAAGCTGAGTAGCTGCCTGAAGTATTACACGTTAGTTATCTGAATGTTGTCCTCTGTACTGACAGCTGCAGCAATCAGTTCTTTGTTCCATCTGATGAGCTGGCGTCTGGAAGATGACATCCAGGGTCTCTGTCTCAAAACTTCAGGCTATTTTAATAGTGTTCTTAAGTAAGACTCCAAAGATTTGCTGCCTTACGAGTTTTCTCAATCAATATAGTATGGCTGGCTGTCTTGGAAATGTACTGATAATTGGTTGAGATTAGCTTTACTTCTTTCCTGAAAGACTTCCAAAGCACACTTGCCCCCCCCCCCGGCTTTGCAGTACCTTGAAGAGTGAAAGTCCTGCATCTCACAAAAGTGTATGTCCATTTCTCTCCAGTGTCTGATGTTGCCTAAATCTTGCTTCATCTGCTGTGCATTTTTTGTGCATTTTATTTTGTCATGGCACAAAACTGAATATGCTTTAAGTGTTATTTAATATAATAATATATTCTACAGCTATCACAAGTTAGTGTATGATACATCCTTTCATGAGCTCTTCAAGTAGTGGTGTAAACAGATTAATTACTGTATTTTGCAATGCCTGGAGTGGCTCTACCACATCAACTATTAGCTTCCACAAACCCACTGGGTGTCTGTCTTTGCAATTCCTTTGTGTTCTAGTAGTCTACAACTTTCAGAAATGAGCAATGATTCTGGCTTCAAGTTGATGTTAACAAATTGAAGTGTTCTATCTGTCTGTGTTGACAGCTTTGAAAGTTAGTCTACTTCTTGATTTCCTATTTTACACAGTTATTCCGTATAATAATTCTCCAGAGTATTAGCTTTCTGCAGAAGGGTAAGAAATCATTCTTTTCACCTAGAGAATTGCTTGTTAGCAAATTAAAATGGCAATCAGTTTGGCCAATATGATAGTGTTTTGTGATCTACAAAGGATATTTGGATTTGATTATTTTTTAAAATTTCATTTCATGTACTCCCAGTGCCTTTTTGCCTTTACAAACATTTCAGATCACTTCCTTGATTTCATGGGAGGCACTGAATAGTACTTGTGGCCATGTACTCTTGCTGTTTTTTTGGTTTGTGTGCAAGACCAGAATGTTCTGCAAAAAATATTTTCTTTATGGCCTACAATGTGAATTGAAAAAAAAAAAAAAGCTAACAAAAAAAACCCAAAATCAAACATTTGAACCACAGTTGAAACGTTCTTTTCTGTTGCAGAGAAAAATGGATTCAATTAAGTGTTTAAAAATTAATCAGGAGGATTAGTTAGTTTACAGAATTTATATGGCATTTGTTCATAAAAAAATTTCTACTTTTGATAAGGAAACTTTTTCATGCTTTTCTCTATTTATAGTCTTACAGGTTTGTTAAAACGAAATAAAAATTGATAAATGCGTTTGCTTATAATCCACACAAATGCTATCAACAATGGTCAAGAAAAAAACCCAGCTGTGTTACAGCAAATTGTTTCTGAGAGAAGTGTTATTTGTTAAGATCCTGCTGAGTGAAGGATGGAGGGAAGACTGTTTCTTGTTTACAAGCTCATAGTGTGACATGCTTGTAACTGTATTAGAAATTTCACAAGATGTGGCTTTGGATGCTTTCAGATTGTTTATCTTTTAACTGTGTTCTAGCTCAGAGTTGTGTGCCAGTCTGGTACTTCATGCATGATGCTGCTGGGGTTCCTCATATGCTCTAAGCTGGGAAAAGACAATACTGTTGTTCACGAGGAGCAGTCCCATTTGTTTCTGTTTTTCTGTGTCCTTTATTGTATGTAATGGCTTAAGCGTGTAGCTTACGTATAGCAAAGCAGATTGAGGAACTGATCTTACTTAAAACCATCTTTTTCCTTGAAGTGTATGTGAACCTATACCCTCCTGTTGCTTTCATTTAAATGTAAAATGGAGAGGAGGCAGAAAATGAGACAATTTAAGAAAGTGATTTAAAGTTTTCCTTTTAGCCGCAGTTCTCATGAAAACAGCTGCTTTTACATGTCCTGTCAGTGTGAAATTCAAATGCTGAAGTCTTCTTAATAAAGAAATTAGTAAGAGCTAGCTACTGGATGACAACTGGTTTCTGATAAGGCACCTGCTTTGGCCCATACCTGAGGGGATGAGGTGTTTATAAGTCTTTTAGCTGGCTTTAAAGAGAAGAGAGGAAAACGAAAACTTAAAAAGAAACGGGTGGTGCTGAATGAGCCCATCACTGTGGTGCTTCCACAAATACAGGAGTCTGAGCAGGGCCCTGTGCAATTGGTAGTAGGGAGTGATTCCAGAATGGGAGTTGTGGTGTTCTGCTGGGAGACTGCTGGTCTTCACTTCTTTTTCTAAACAACATTGATAGTGTGAGTAGGAAGACTCACTGTATATCTTGCCCCGGTGACTGGATCTAGTGAACACAAATCGCTTCGATTCAGGATTCAAGGTGCCTTTATTTTTGTATTGCTTGTGTATGAAAATGTTACGTCACGTTGCACCTAAGTTCTGAATGACAGCTGCTGAAGTAACTTGTGACTGGATTCATAAACCAGCCTTCCTTCCCCTTGCCTCCTTAATAATACTTTTTCCGTTCTGAAATAGGTTGTAGGTTTCTCCATGTTAAGGATCTAAACATACCTGATAAATGTGTGTAAATCCTATAACCTTCTGTGTTTGTGTGGTATTGTCACGTGTTGACTGTGCTTTGATAACCTGAATTTCCAGGTAATACACAATGAAATGCTTATCAGCTTTTTTTTTTTTTTTCCCATGAGAAAGTTGAGTATTTCCTATAATTGTAAATAAAATGTTTTTTCCTTTCCAGACTCTATATGGATACCTGACCATATGAGTCTTCCAATCCAAGTGTATTTAATTGTAGAAACTGTAATGGGAAACCCCCTCCCCATAACCCTATGGTGGAGATTGTATACTTGGTATAAAATCTGTTTTCTTTGTTAGAACTGAACGTGAAGAAAAAACTCATATGCAACTGACATTTTTAAGAAGCTTGTTCTCTACTGTTCTCCTGTAATAAAAATTTTTGGGTTTGGATTTAGCTAAAGAATCAAATTCGTCAGAAGGGCTCTTCTATTTTCCATTACTAGAGGGACATTTTATTTGAGAAGCTACCTTGTTTCAAAGAAGTCTCAATGCCTTTGGGACTCACGTCAAAAAAAGGATCAGTTTCATTGATTGCAATAGAAATGCAATAAAGGGGGGTGGATTGGACGTAAATGTTTCTGAAATATTTAGCTTAAAACTTCAGAGAAACACAGTAGGCTTATCTGTAATTTAATATTTTTTTTTCCAGATGCTGCACAATCATCAGCTCTTCACTTGTGGCTACTTTTTCAGTTTTGTAATCAGATCATTCGGAACTATATAACTCAAGTCTTGACACAAGTGTCACTTATAGGTATGACTTGAACACCAGTCATTGAAGATTGGCTGTCTTCATTGACAGTCACAAAGTTGTTTTATCTATGAGTGAATTCTGGTGTGAGTTGAGCATTTGGAGCCCAGTCAAGGAAGGGTAGGCTTATAATGTCCGTTTTTCTATTATTTTTTTGTGACTTTTCTGCAAGAGTCAGTGAAACTGGACTACACTGAGTGTTTCTAAGGACTGCTATTTGTTAATCTCAATCCTGTTTTCCTCTTGGGCAGCCACTCAAATTATAAAACTTGGTCTCTCTTATACAGTTCGGATCATTCTTTGCATGAACCACACACTTGAAAGAAAATTATGATGTGTTTGCCTTGTGTTTTATGAACAGTGACTTCTCTGTTTGGACACAGTGAAATTAATTGTGGCAAAATTTAAGTTGTCTGCCAACACTTACAGAACTATATTTCTTATAACAAAATCTTCAGTGCAGGTATCAGCAAAACCTATAGTGTGTTATTGTCATGCAATTTAGAAGTTGTGCTTCTGTATATCTTACTTTCTGCAATCTTTATTTAAAAAAACAAAGCCTAACAACATGGAATTCTGCATGTCTATAATTTTTTTGTGTGTGGCATTTAAAGGTAAACACTGCTCTCTTAATGTAGGTTGTGAGTGCTGCATGTATGCTTTTCAGAGCAGTAGTGTGAGGAAGCTGGCAGTGGAATGGCAGGACGGCCTCATCCTTATGATAGTAACTCCAGTGATCCAGAGAATTGGGATCGGAAATTGCATAATAGACCTCGTAAACTTTGTAAACATTCAAGGTAGGTGCTATGTACCATCTATTGCATCTCAAAAACCATAATAAAAGTCCATTCTAAAGGCGACTGTATCTGGTTGTGGCAAGTCCTGTCATAAATTTTGTAGTTCTTCCTGAATGAAACACTTACTAAATCTTTTAAAATACATTTCCTAACCTAACTGATTTGTCAGCTTCCCTAATCCGTGCTTAGATTTGTTTTGCTGTGGGTGGGATTTTAGTCTTTTTAAAAAAGCCCTAAATGCCTTGCGTGTATATCAAGACACCAGTTGAGTGACTAAATATATGAGTTTTCTTGGGGTGCTTGCTGGGAGTTACTTCTCTTCATCATTTTTAGTTGTTGGTACTCGGTGGTAGCATACTTAAAATACATGCAACTTGTTCATGGCGATAACTGATATTTGCTTGCATGCAAGTGTTGCGCTCTATAGCACTTCCTTCGTAAAGTGTGCGTCAGATCTTGCTGTTGCCTGCATCCCTCACTGTAAAAATGTTTTTAAAATGCTTCTTGATTTGAAGACATAATGAAGTTAATTAGTGTCTTCCCAGCATATAGTTCTCAAAAATGAACTAAGCAAAGCAGTTAGTCACCTAACAAATGTATGTGGAAAAAGCATGTTGCTGGAAATATATATAAGCATCCAGATAAGTGTGTATCTTCCAAGTACATTGCCCTTTTAGAAGTACTAAATATAACTAAAACATCTCTGATAGCTAGCTAAAAATGTTCACGATTTAAGCTTTTGCACTTCCAAAATGATAGGGAAAGAGCTAAGGAGCATATTCAGTAACAGCAACTTAATTCACATTTTTATTGCTTAGGTTCAGATAAATTGGACTCGAGCATTGCCCAAAGTATTCTATAGACAATTAAGATTGTGGGTTATTTTCCTGTCATTAAATCTTGGATAATTGTGGGACATCCAAGAGGGCAGGAAAAAAGAATGCACCAGTAATTAAAAGGCTCACAGGGAGACCCACGTAATCGTAGGCCTGTCTGTGAAGCGAATAATGGAATGGTTAACGTGAAACCAAGGAGGGTGGCTGGTGCTACCGGTTAGTATAGGCTTATCGAATATAGCTTTGTACAGTTGACGTTTAATGAGATGATGGTGGTGTCTGGCAAGGGGTTGATCTGTGTTTCTTATTTAGGATTGAAATGTGGCACAGTATCAGCAAATGAACAATATAGGTATAATAGGGCATTGTGCGCAAGTTGAGGACTGTTCGCTGTCAGGTTTCGGAGTGTGATTGTAAACGGGTGATTCATTGCTGAGTCCAGTTCATGTAGTTCGTCTCCGATCCCATGCTACCTCCCATGACTGGTGATCTGGAATAAAACCTAAAACTGATACTGATGACCCATTGATGGGGAGCACCAAATAATGAAAAAACCTCATTAATAGCATGTGATCAGAGTGGTTTGATAAACTGGGTGGAAATAACTGCATTCTTGATATGACTAAATACTTAACTTAATATGGAACTTAAACGTATAGAAAAAAAAAATGTAGGCCTTTTTTGTAGACTGTATCAACTCGCAATCATCACAGATATTGGCACCATAAACAATACAGGCTCGATGGGTAGTCAACTGAATGTAACACTGGTCAAAAGGGCTAATGGAGCTGTTGGATGTATAGTGGAGTTATTGGAAGTCTGGTATTGGCAGTTCTTGGAAGATATTGATTAGAGGGGGTCCTGAGACACAGAAGTTACTAGGCGTCTTTTGAGACGAGGAAACTCTAAGGTGAAGTAATGACATTGGAATTGGATCCTTGCAGAAACAGCATTGTGATGATGAGCTGTAGTCAGTAGGTAAATTTTAATAACATGTCATAGTGGGAAGCTGAAGCTAGGGAAATCCAGTCCAGAGGAACAGTGTACATGTCTTACCATATGTGGTCTGTTGTGGATTACCTATTTCGGGAAAATTTTTTAAGTGAAAAGCTGTGCAGCTTTTGGAAAAGATTGTTAGATGCAGATAGGAGTTAACTCTGTGGTCTGTGCCTTTCAGAAGGGCTGCTGTTGATTGTTTGGTACGGTCTGAATTCAAGGTTCACACATCGGAAGGCATGAAATCTATGCCTAAAAATAATTGCAACTAAGTTGGACTTATTTCTGGCAAAACACAATTTGTGTTTCCATTAAGATGTTGAACAGCCAGTGTTCTATGGAAGCTTTTAGTATGTATGACAGGGATATAGTAATCAAGCTAACATCTGATATTTTTTTTCCCCACCAAATAATATAAACTTGTTTTGGAAATCTTTGAGAATCCTACTAATAGTTTGAGGTCATAATAGAATAAGGAATAAATTAAGGAGAAATATTTTGTTACCTTATTCCATTGAGATACTTGATTACTTCAGAGAATTCAATTATTGGAAAATGGTGTACTTTATTCAAAAGCCTGAACAAAATAATTGGATTTTGGGTGGCTGAATATAGACATACTACTATCATTTCTGACTTCATTGACACTTTTTCTCCAGACAAATCAAAGTCTATGTGAAAGATGCAGTGTGAGGGGGGGGGGAAATGCTTTTGGGGACATATGTTTTAATGATACAACTTGAACAGAACTGCTTTGTTAAAAGGTTTGAGTACTGCAGTCTTCTTTGTCCTGCACTTCCAAAATATGCCTTGTACAAAATAAGAAAAAAAACTGCCTGGAGTTTAAGAAGTGTAATGGTGAAGTAAGAACTGTAGAATAAATCTCAACAAGGGAGTAATATTTAAGATGGATGCTTAGCTTGTCACTTCTGGGTGCTTTGGAGTGTTTAATCCTCAGCCTTAACATTCTTAAAATAGCTTAGATAATTTTCTAGACTCATAGAAAACATAATCTAGGACTGTGAGCTGTCCCTCTGCATGTAAGGATTATGTGGCAGCAAGGATAGCCATGGGACTTGGCTCCCTTCACTGTGCCGCCTGTGTGAGGCAAAGGACAAGTGGCAAAACTGTCTAAGGGAGTGTATGTATTAAACAGTTACACAGGTTAACATATCTTTTTCTTTCTGGTCTGGCAAGTTTCCAATTTTTTAAGCCTCTGGCAAGCTGTGTGTTTTTTGGGTTTTTTTTCTCTTCCTTTTTTTTACTTGTTCTGAGATGGGCAATGTAACAGAAAACTCGGGAGGGAGACATTCAGGGAGAAATGATCCCTGGTATAAACTTAAAGAGCCTGACAGGATGAATTTATATGGTATTAAAGCTGACTAATGATACAGCCTTGTTGGTCCAAGCCATTACAAAAAATCTTTGAGGTGCTTTTTATTTAAGTACCTGAACAAGATGGAACAAAACTTTTAGAAACCATATGTTGACTAAATTGTAGCTTAGGTTCAAGTAAATGGTCTCTGAATTCATATTTTCATTATTAGATATTGCTGTTCTGTATTTTCTATTTTATTTTTTTTTTTGATTACTAGCTTCCCACATGTAACTTCTCTATAAAGCTCTCATTCTTGTTGCTGTTGGAAAACTTTTAATTCTGTTGTGCTAAGTGCTTTCTCTGGAGTTGTGAAATATCTGTGGCTTAAATTTGCCTCTTAACAATTGTCCAGGATTTAACTTTCTAAATTTGCTTCTGGTTTAGGCCCATTTGATAGTTCCTTGTTTGTTTATTCTATTGATAGTGTTAAAGTCCTGCCTGCCCTACTGCATTAATGAACAAAATATGGCTGTGCTGTGATTGTCTTCATTCTTGAACCTCTCGAGTCTTTCAAAATCTTCAACTTCTTTGAAAATTTTTCCAGAGATGACAAGTTATGGTGCAGATGCTGAATGCTGAGATTTTTTTTCCCTAATATTATTTTTGCATGCTGGGAGAATGCATTCATGAGTTGTGAATGGAACTGCCACTTGTCTCAGCATTTTGTAAGCACACGAAGCATCCCCAGAAGAGTCCTTTTCTCATCACTGGATTGATATCAGAATGTATAATCTGTTTTCTACTGCAGGAAGGGCTTAATTTTTCTTAATGAAAATCGGATTTCTGCAGATGAACATTTTAGAGCATGGGCCAGGCCCATGCCACATGTGACATGAAAATAATTTAGGCCTGCTTTTGCCATGGGTGCAAAGGAATGAATGTGCATCATCTGCTTTAACTGCAAATATGCCTGCTCTTGATTGCAAACTGGTATTGGCAGATCAGGATCTCTTCTTCATCTAGCTTTTGTTGGCACCAGGATATAAAACGCTCAGAAGAAACTGAGATGGGCTGGGAAGAGATGATCTTGGAATCTAGAAAAATGGGCTGCACTCAGTAACGGCTTTCAAAAATACCAGTCTACCAGTCTTCTGCAAGGTATCTAAGGCATAGTGAGTGATCTTAAACAGTTGTTTGTTGGGTTTTTTGGGAGCTTGTGAACACTGCTGAGAAGGGAAGTTTAGTGACTTTCTGTGCAAAAGCACACACTAAATCCTCTTGAAATTCTCCAGCACACAAATGACCTTTTCCATATCATCAGATGTTTTTTGTGGTGGACTTTGACATCATGTAAAACATAAGACCCTGATTTTTTATTAAGACACAAAGCACTTCCAAGGTGAAGCAATTAAGCTCAGAACTTGAATTTTTACAGACAGCTCTTTTGCATTGTTGTCTGCTCCATTTTGCTCTGAGAGAAACTATAATGTCTAGATAGAGGTTTGGTAAGTGTTTACACTCAGTTTTTTTTTTAATTTGGACATCTGAAGCTAGTTTGTAGTAGATGGAGGTACTTTACAGTTCCAAGAAGGAGAACATGCTTCTGAGTTTCTTAAACCTTGATTTTTACCTAACAGTCCATTTTGAAAATGGAGTAGGAATTGGTGCATAAATAAAGGCAGCCCATATTCCTCCATGGAGGGTCATGTATTTGGGTAGCTTGACAGAAGTCACACAGTGTGAATGTATACCTGCCTAAAGGTAACTTCCTTGCTGCGTGAAAAATCCCGTTAGTAACTGAACACTCACAGGAATTTTTTGTTGTTTTCTTCCTGAAATGGAATGGAGTTGCTAAGAAGTATATTACTCAAAGTTGACAGACCTCACTGAAGACCAAAATGATCTGAATAGTTAAGAATTTTGGAGCAGGGAAGTGTTCACGGAGTTGTTGTGTTGAGCCGAGGGACGATCTTGTAGCGCTCCCCACATTAAGCAGAGAGAATTCTTTCCAAGAACTTCCTTACTGGGGTTGAGCCCCAAGTTAAGTGTGACTGCTGGGCTATGCATTTACAAGGATTTCATGGATGTGTGTCTTGGACTGAGGGGTAGTTTTGTGGGAATCAGGAGCTAATCTGTCCATGGCATGTTCTTTCTGCCTGAAATTAGGAGTGAAGGAGAACAAAACGTGCTAATTCTGCTGTGGAGAAAAGACCCTGCACAGGGAACTAGTGCTGAAAATAACTAGGCACACTTGTACTTTTTCTAGCTACTGGGGAACTGTTCTCTTGGAGGCAAAAAAAAAAAATGCCTGAAAGAAAGTTTTTCCAGCATGTGTTCTATATAGCTTGTTACAGCCATGTCATCCATCGCTTGTTTTGAAGGGAAGAAGAAAGGCTTGTGAGATGGGTGGTTATTCTGCCCTGGGGCATGGGAAGGGTGGTTGTGTGAACGCTTACAAGACCCTAAACCCAGGAGAAAATTCACTGGCTCAGGCAACTGAAACTGTGTGAGCAGAAATTTTCCTTCCATGTCTAGAGATGACTCGTAGTCAAGAATGCTAGTGCTTTCCTGCCTTCCTAATCACAAGTCTCTTGATTTTGTTACGTCCTCTTTATAACAGCAGTCTTTTGCTCAACAGTCCCCCTTGTTCCTTCAGCTTTCATCATATTTTCTACTCTACTGCTTATGACATCTAGATTTTTATTTATTGTAAGACTTGCTTTTAAACCATTCCTCCAGTGCATTGCAGCTCCTTAAAACAGCCTACAGACATTCTGAAAACAATAATATATATATAAAAAAAAGCTGTAGCATAATTCTTCCCTCAAAGAAAAAAACCTTAGAAAATTTTATCCTGACGTGTATATTAGTTTGTTTCCTTGTTTTTTGTGCTTGGTGGGCTCGACTTGTCAAGCATTTGGTTGACTTATTGATGTGAAGATGTGCTGCAGCAGGACTTGGTGAACACATTTCTGATCAGTGAATATACTGATTCATGTAACTATATATCTAATATTTTTAATATAGATTGTCACAAAGTGTAATACATTTTTTCTTGGCTTAGACTTGTTGGAAAAGGGATGTTTGTAGTTAAGAAATGGAGGCTGTGCTGCCTTGTTCTCAAAAGGGTGTTGCTGTACCTGCTTATGAACTCAGCGAAAGGTGAATTCCCTTTAAATATCAATCCCGGCAGACTTTACAGGAACAAGTTAACCGCCCCTTGCAACTTGCATGGATTTGTCGGTCTTAAGTGATCGTGAGCACAAATGAGAGCTGTGATGAGAGAAAGTTAGTGATAACCTTTTTCAGATGTGGTGTTTGTGTGCTGAAACCCGACAAGCTGGCAGGACTAGAAATAGCTTGGCAGATGGTGCTTGGCAGGGTGCGGAGCAGCTCGCCGCTGGCACGCTCGCCTCCCTGCCTGTCAGTCGCCGTGCCCAATGGCTGTGTAGGGATGGGGAAACGGCAAGTATGGATTCAGCTCACAGGAGGCGGCGAGGTCAGACGTCAGGATTGCACTACGCATGGCTGAGTCGGTGACTGTGAGAAATGGAATTGAATTAATATCTAGAGGGGTTTGCGTCTTTGAACACTTAATGGGCTGTATAGCTGCGATCTCCTGTGCTTGAGGGGAAGATGATGGAGGAAAAAGTAAGGCTCGCTGGTGGTGCGGTGAACTACTGAAGAATGATGGAAATATCAAATATGCTGAAGTTAACAAGTAATGCCAAAGGATGCTGATCTGGCTTGCAAAGCTGCCTTCTTGGAAGGAACAGAATTCCTTTGTCCTCTGATCTCAAAATTATTTCCATGCTTTTGTGTTTCCTCCCTGATAGATACAAGAGGAAGGTGCGTATCTGGTAACAAGAATGATCTGTGGGCATTATTTAGGAGAAGAATGAGGAAAAGGAAAAGTGCTGTCCTTTGTGTGCACCAGACAATTGAAATGTCTGCTGACAAAGAACAGGCTTCAGGGGCAGGAAGAGGGGCATAAGCACTGTCATTGTGTAAGTTCTAGCAATATGAGCAGAACAGATTTCTTCTAAAACCTTATAGCACTGTATCTGTAACAGTGTATGGATAAAGCTGTATATCCCTATTCTACAAGTGGTGCTTATGTGAATTGTCCTAGGAAGGGATGGGGTCTAAGTTTATATTAACTTTTATTAAAACGTAAGCTTTGGAGAATAAGGGAGGAAAAAAGGGGGAAATCTTGGTTGATATTACACTGCTGTGTCCCTTTCATTTAAATAAGGTTTTAGGATGGTTTTGGGGATAACAAGTATATTGGTTTAACACCATAATTGTGTAGACAGGAGCCAGTTTTATAAAATAAGTATGTTTGTTGGCAGCATTCAGTAAGGATGCACATGAAATTTGGGTGTTGGAATGCATGCTGATTGTTTTGGCAGTAGAATTAACTCAGTTTAATGACTTCTTTTAATCATTAGTAATGTATTCAGAACAATATGTTGTTATGTATAAAGAGAAGCTGAAGCTCTCCTTCCACAGATGACTCCAAAGCATCATTAAATTGAAGAGCATTTACATTTTTTTAAAAACAGCTCTTCCCTTACTGCAAAAATACTGCAAAAAGCGTACCAGTATGTCAAATATGCTGGTTCTGACGGTACCAATTTTCCTTCTTTACATTATATTAAATAGGTTTGCTTAAATAAAGTCTTGAACTTAATTTGTTTTCTTTGCGAGGCAGCTGCTTTTAAAGAAAATGCCTCTTCCCTTTGCAAAGGTAGAGCTTCCTTGATCCTTGACTGAGGGGGAAAATAAATTCTACTTAAAGTTCTTGAATGGGTGCAGTGCTACTGTCCCAGTGTTCCTTTGGAGCCAGGAAAAAATGTGTATTAAATTTTTGAAGATGGTCTAAATAGATCCGTATTCATAGAGTTGATTTTGGGGTGTTGTGGTTTTTGTGGTTGGTTGGTTTGTTTGTTTAACCTGTAGGGAAGTAATTGGTAAAGCAAGATTCTCTTACCTTTCCTTTTTGGTATTAGATGGGCTGCATGTGTGGGGCTTTTTCCAGTTCTAGTGAATGAGGAAATGAGGTTGTGCATTTAAAATAGTGGGGGTTCTTTTTTCTCTTGCAGTTTTAAATTAAATGCAGTATGTTATAGTCTGGTGTTGTGCCTCAGTCATTGCCTGTGGCTTCTACAGCAGTGTGCAGCTGGTGGTCATCAGCTGGGAAATTAATTGAAAGTTGACACTGTAAATACTTCTTTTCAGAGTGAGATAGAGATCTGAAACTATAATGACTTTCTTGGCAACTTGATGTAATGCACCGTGCAGAACACCACTGACTGATGTAGGCTGAAATTACAGATTAATATAGTATGGTAGCCAGGTGCTGCATGAGACTAATGGCTTCCTGGCACTTTTAATTATCAGCAGTTCACTGCTGTGTGAGAAGTAGTGCTGCTTTTATCTGGTCTGTATAATGCTTCTGTGAACCACAACACTTCCGAAAAAGTT
Source organism: Microhierax caerulescens (assembly GCA_035590215.1). Taxonomy (NCBI): domain Eukaryota; kingdom Metazoa; phylum Chordata; class Aves; order Falconiformes; family Falconidae; genus Microhierax; species Microhierax caerulescens. Next base: position 27,591,207 of record JAVJGJ010000002.1, read on the forward strand.
TGCCTGTTCTTGTGAATGGGGCAGCTCTGCTTTTGTCAGTCACTTTTCTGTTGGTGTAGGTAGGTAGCTGTGTCGACACAACTGTGGAACTCCATAGTGAATGTTGTTTGTCTTGCCTTCGTCGCTGGGGACAGGTTTGTGATTTAAAGGTCTACATGTTACTGGCATAGAGCGAAGGGCTTTTGCATTTCCCTGCAGCAACAACCTCCTGTCCCCAGTGGTGCTGTTAGAGGAGAAAAAAACAATAACAAGTCCTTCTGTGAAAAAAATCAAAATTATTTGGTAGTTCTGATGTATTAATTCTTTTGAACACTTGCAGCTTCTTCTAAAAGCCTCTGTACAGGAAAATAGAAGGCACAGGTCTTCTTTCATATGTACTAGCCAGAGATGTAGCTCCTTCTTCAGACTGACAGAGTAGCTCAGTGAGACCAGTTTTCCTAGTCAAATACTGCAGGGTAAAGCCAGTGGCCGTCTCCTCTGATGTGCTAGATTCTACCTATATTTTCTCTTTCTTCAGATTTAAACTCACTTTAGTTGTCTTGTTTATTGCGGAGCAAAGTTGTATTTCAGTGGTAGTATATCTGAGTACACATACTGTCAAGCAAATGGAACTTCAGATTTTGTTTGGTATTTATCCAATAGATGAAAGAAACTTTTTTTTTTGCATACTGTGACTCAACTGTGATGAGATTAAGATTGACATTTTAGACAGCTGTTAGTAAGATGAGTGAAGTTTCATGATTCAAATGGTGGCGTCTCAAGCCAAACTGTTTGAATTCTCAGAAATCTTGCAATTTTAGCTTCCATCTTTCATCTTCTGGCTAATAGATAATGTACCAATCTCACAGCATTGATCTGTACGTTAAAGGGAGGAAAGTACCACACAGAAGCAAGGAAACGAACGGTGTGGCCAGCTACAGTTTGAACAGCTCCTTGAAATTATTTACTCATCTATCTGTTTCAGAAACGATTTAATATTTAAGGATCCTGTCCTCCTCCAGCTGGCAGCCTTTGCCTCTTTCGTAGTGCGGTGTGCTGAATTGGTGGCTGGCGTGTCGGTGCTCCGAAGGGATGGACGGGGCTGGCAGCAGGAGGCATGTTACTCTGCGCACGCTGCCCCTCTCTTCCCAGGCTTGCTGGCTATACATACTGAGGCAGAGGTAGCCCAGTTCCAGTACTTGGAAGGTAGAGCTGAAACAATTGTGCCTGGCGTGTTTAGTCCTTCATTCAGACGTGACTAAGGAGGAAGTATGATGCTCGCTGAGTCAATGTTATTTCCTGTAGCACCTGTTTTTCTCAACTCCTGTAAAGAGATTATTAACCAGGGTTCGCCCTACTTCAGTGTGAACTCTGAATCACTGGTTAGAGGGTAATGTGGCTTTAGATGGTTTTCTGGATTAAGAATCACATTTTAATTGCCTACTCTGTTAAAGGGTAATTCACATTCGCTCTGCCAAAATGCGTGATAAACCTGCATATCCTTACAGTGGTTTAGTTTCATTTTCTAGTGTGTTTCCCTTATTTAAAGCAACTGGAGTGCTTTAGCTATTGAGAAATAGTGAGTCATACATTTTGATACCATAAAACGTGGCACCTGCAAAACTCTGGTTTCTCACAGCATGGTTAGAAATATTATCAGGGCTGGGATCAAAGTGCTGCTTTAACAAAGGCCTAATCACATGGGGCTTTATTAGGATTTGCTGAGATATTTTGTCACAGGACTGCTATGTATGTGTTTGAGTACTCCACACACACAGAGCCCCCCCGCCCCGCCTCCCTCTTCCTGGGATAGTTGGTTGTACCATGATGTGCAAATATAAATGCATAGATGAGATACAGAGGTTTGGTTGTGTTTTTTAAAAAAAAAAGTTTGACTATTTCTTGGGAAGTTTAGCTGTAGTCGTAATGAGTATCATCATGTATAAACAGGGGTCATCAGACTTGAGTTTCAAGATAGATTTTAATTATAGGCTGTAGTTGGCATTTCTGGTAACTTATGGATATATCTTGTACTATTAAACTGGTTATGTTTTGTATGCATATATATATGGAAGGGAAGGTGCAAAGGTTTTCCTGAATTGTTGATGTGCTTGAAAGGGAGGTTAGTAGATCTCACTGTGGCAAACTTAGGCACATTTCACTTCCATAATTCCAGAATTTACCTTTCTCTGATAGAGAAGTAAAACAAGTAAGGAGACGTGGTAGCCATGCTGAAATGCTGTATATTTTAATACATTTTGCATTGAATTGCTTTGGAAGTCCTGAGGAAAATTCTATTTCCTTTCATTAAAATAGGTTGGGTCATCTTTATTCTTGGACTGAGCATTTCCAGCCGTAAGCAGGGCTTGCAGTTCTTTTACCTTATTCAATAGACCTCTGGCTGACTTCACATCCTAAAGATGCATGTCTTACTGCAGCATATTTTAAGCTTGGCAGGAAACAGTATTGCAGTAGAATCTCTCTGCACCAAACTTCTGCTTTATCGGATACAAGATCCTTCCCTCATGCAGGTGGGGTGGGGAGAAGCTTGTGTTCCTTAGTTGAGAGGCAAATTTCTTATTCTATTCGTTGTGCTAATACTCACTTTGTGCCAATGTAAACTCCATAAGCTCTATCATAGCCTTTTTGTTCCGATGTAAGCTCCTCTTATCGGTCACTGAAAGCTGAAATGCATCATGCTGGATATTCACTTTTTCAAATAGTCTTTAATTTTTTTTGGTCATTACTTCTAAGCAACTCAAAAGGAGGATGTTCTGCTCAACTTGCTTGTACAGTTCTTGCTTTTAAAATTCATTGTGCTTTTTGTAGCCAGGCAGCTATTTTTACCTCTTTGTGTTCTTGAATCCTACAGCATTCCTAGCAGTCATATTTAAGGTCTCTCGGTAAAAGTTGTGGGATTTGCAGGCTTTAAGTGGGGCACTGATGCTCCTGTGGGAAATTATGACCCTTCTTTGTCAGACCTTGTGGTTGTGCAGGCTTCTGTCTCTGCTGTCCAGTACCTGAGGCTTTTGGAAAGTTCTTCATTTAAACCCATAAGTAAGGAGTGTTGTCAGGCCCACACTTGAAAGGCAAATAGCAAAGGAACTGTTTTAAGAATTCTAGTGGGGCGCAAGGACGCAGGTATGTCTTTGCGGTCCTGATATAGGAACTTCTGTTTTAAAGAGTACAAATAGAAGGCGTTAAGTATTTTTTGGTAAAATTCAACAGTAGCTATTGCAAGTTGATATTTAATTTTTTAGGTAGTTAGTGAGAGTACTGGAACTTGAAACTGATTGGTTTTGTTGCAATTAAATAATTAATTGTGAAATGTAATCAGTATCTTAAATTAAGGAATATAACAACTTAATCACAGTCTAAAAAAAAAATCTTAAACTGTTACATTAAAATTTGTTACTTTAGAACAAATGTCCTATTTGTTACTGACAGTGCTTAAATATATATATCTTGGCTTTAATTTAGTCCATATGTTTGCTGTCTGGGTTGTGGTGGCTTACTATTGTTCCTTCTAAGAGGAACTGAAAATTTAAAAAAGAACGTGCAGAAATAAACTCTTGGCTAGTATGCCATGGCTTGGTGTATCAACTAGTTTAAGGCTGACCACCTTTCTAAAGGGCAAGCAGCAAAACAAAGTAAAAGTCAGTATTAAAAGCCTGTGTTTCAAGAGGGGTTTTCGAAAACAGGTTCCACTGGAAAAAAATGACCCCTGACTTTTAATTTCATGGTTTGACTAGAATGTTTCACTTCACAGTAAGACTCAAAATAGAATTCTCAGTTGTGCTTGACTTACCTGTCGGGAAGGGATTTCTATGAATACAGGTTCACAGGCAGGCTCAGCTGCTCAGGCAGTGTCTCTGTAGATCACAGGGCAACAAACAGGTAATTCTTGCTGTCTACTTAATGTTCCAGATCATTACTTGTGTTTGTAAACATAAATGTAGGTACAACAATCAGAGTGGAAGTGGATAATACTAATCTTCAAAACAGGTACATGGAGTGTGAATGCCTTTAAATTTTAAGTGTGTGTTTCCGAAACTTTGAAATGCTGTATGTTTCTCTTGTTTCTGTTTTCAGCACCTCATCTCGTATTGCTAAAGGAATAGACTACACAAAAATGAGCCTCCATGGTGCAAGTGGTGGACATGAGAGATCAAGGGACAGACGCAGATCAAGTGACAGATCTCGTGACTCATCCCATGAGAGAGCAGAATCTCAGCTCACTCCATGCATCAGGAATGTCACTTCACCAACGAGACAGTATCATTCTGGTGTGTTCAGATCTATAGCATTTCAAGGATTAAAATTCTTGATTACCGTTTTGTTAAAAGAATGTAATAAAAAGCATTAGTTGTTGATGATACAACATATGGATTCTTTACATGTGCCCAGGGCTGCAAGTACCCCTTTTTGATAGGTCATAACTTTTTTCTTCAGTCTGCAGTGTGTATTCCTACTTAGTTCAAATCTTATTCTTACTTGGTTCGAATCACAAGAACAGTCTAATTTATCTAAGACGATAATTAACTAAACAATTCCCCTTAACGTTGTAGGGTTTAGGTATTTAGAAATACAGGGAACACTTCTCTCTTAAGTGACAACTTGGTTTGTTTCTTTGAACTGCAGCACTGAACGCCAACCATGATGCATGGCTTCTATGTTATGTTGAGTTGCTTTTTCAGTACTAGAATGCTGAATTTCTCTTGTAACGGCTTTGGGGAGGTGAGGTGGCTTTGACAGTGATAGAGACCTAAGGATCTCCTATATGGACAGTCATTTTTGAAGGTTTCTTTAACTAGAATAGATTTAATTGAAAGAGTTTGTGCTTAACAATTTGCAATGTTTTGTGCCTGGAAAGACATAAACTGCACAGAGCTCATGTAAATCTATAACTTAATTTTCTGTTTCTTCTTCTACCTCATCCTCACTTAAGATCGTGAGAAGGATCATAGTTCATCTCGACCAAGCAGCCCTCGTCCTCAGAAGACTTCCCCTAATGGTTCTGTTGTTAGCATGGGCAACAGCAGCAGAAACAGTAGCCAGTCAAGTTCAGACGGGAGCTGCAAGGCTGGTGGGGAAATGGTATTTGTATATGAAAATGGAAAAGAGGGAGCTCGGAATGTAAGAACTTCTGAACGAGTAACACTCATAGTGGATAACACCCGATTCGTTGTAGATCCTTCTATCTTTACGGCACAACCTAATACAATGTTGGGCAGGTTTGTATCTTTTTTTTGTTGTTGTTGCCTTAATGACTAGCTGTAGAAGAGAGCCATAAATGCTTTGTAGATATCAAAATTGTTTAAATAGCTCTTTAACTCATATTGTTACATCTGGTCTGCTAACATTTAATATTATCAGTTTGCAAAGGTGTTTAAGTAAAAAACAGATACAGGTTCTCCTCTATATCTGGCAGAGGTGCCAATAGATTTCCTAGAGGCAAAAGAGTTCATAAGTAAATTAACATTTCGTGATGCACTCATTTCTTTTTATCTTGCTGGGCATTGCTTCTGTGTTCAGTCTACCTCATTCCATCTCTTGATTTTTAAAGCTAGTTGCTTCATGAAATTAGTGAATATAGATAGCTTTTCAAAACAGTGAGGAGGAAAACCTTGAAGGAATTTATTTTGCTTGATGTGCCTACCCTGACGACACTGAAGCTCAACACTTATCTTCTGAAATGCTTTTTGGACAGGGGAATGTCAAATAGTATAATGGATCAGATCCTCTCAGCAGAGACCTACATGCAAAATGGTCAGTGCATGTGCTGTTTTCTGCAGAAACTGTAATGAGCAACATAATTAACATGTTTACTTGGTGGGAAAAGATTCTATGCTTTACTCAAATACTGGCTGGTTTTGCATTGTCCAAATGTAGAGAACACTGCTTACAAAGTTGCAGCAAGGAAGAGATGAAGGGTTATGTCCATGTCGCTTTGGATTTGGCTTTTTTCATTAAAATGTGGCTGTTTAAGATATATATGTGTATATAAAAAGCTATTTGCCAAGGTACAGCTAATAAATGTGATTAAACAATTTCTGCTTTGTCACCACTGTGTGGGATAGAGTACCTCGCTTCCCTATTTTGTGAAAAGTCAGGGAAGAGTTACAGAGAAAGCAAAAAATGCTTCTCTATATAAACTGTAAAGGGAAATAAATAAATTAATAGAATTAAATCATTGATGTAAGACACTTGTGCATGTCTAATACGTGCATATGCATATACGTGTAAATATCCAGACCAATAAACTGGGAGTGTATCAGTATGAAGTTATGGGGTGAGAGTTCCCTTTTGCGTGCCCAGCCCCAAAGCAGTGCTGCTTAATGCGCTACGTTTTTGTGTGCGCATGCATGTTGCTGAGTTATTCTCCCTTTGGGTTTGGTTCAAGGAACAAGCTTATTTTATCTTCTGCTAATTCAAAAGTAGGTTAATAAAGATACGGAAATACTGCTCTAAAACACAGGTTATTTATAAATCTGCTTTCCCCCAAAGTCAGTTCACGGGACACTTCACTGTAGTGTCCTAGCTTGAATGTCCCAGTCTAATAGGAACAACTTTGCTAGGGTGTTTTGGGAGTCAAAAGATAATAAGAATGTATTATTTGCCTTAAGCCTATATCTCTTTCCTAATGTTCTTTCTTGTCTTTAATATTGGTCAGAAAACACATGTCAAATCATTAAGTGAAAAAAGTTACTCCTTTCCCCATTATAAATGCCCAGGTTAGGCCAACTCTGTTTCTCTGGGTTGTGCATATGAAAGCAGAGCTTTGCCATCGGGGTACGTTTGTAAGTAAAACAAAGAGCAGAATGGTAATAGTTTTTGGAAGGATAGGGTGTAATTCTGTATCAGAGGTGCATAGAGGTGCATTTTAAAAAGTCAGACGGTGGGACTTGCAGTTTTTTCCTTAGTCTAACTTTCCTTGCATCTGCGAGGGAAGAAATGTACATGCTACCCTTAAGTATGGGTGTCTTCTATCAGAATGTTACTTTAAAGTTTGAATTAACTAAATCCTTTAAATGAAATTGAGGTGAGTTGCATGTGCCTGAACACAAGTTCAGTTTCCTTAACTACCTTAAATGTCTTTAAATAATGAGAATTCTACAACAAAACCTGTTCTGCCACATTACCCCACAAATATCCCACAAGCAGACTTGTTTCAGGTTTCCCCCACCTTTGGCACTGGCAGAAAATGGCCTGGTCTAACTTTCGTTTAGATCAAAGGATATTGGCAAGTTAAGATGGAAAAATAAAACTAGACTTTCCCGAGTTACAGTAGCCTGATTTCTATTTTCTAGTAGTCTTGCTAAACACAAATCAAACTGAATGAGACAGAATAGGCTGGGGGTTTCTCTTCCACTACCATTTCAGGACATTTTTTGACATTTTAGTTTTCAGATTTACCACAAAAAAAAATAATCACAGTAAGGAATTCTAACCAAATTACTTCTGTTCTTGAGCAGGATGTTTGGATCAGGCAGAGAACATAACTTTACACGCCCTAATGAAAAAGGAGAGTATGAAGTTGCTGAAGGAATTGGTTCCACTGTGTTTCGTGCTATTCTGGTGAGTTTTCAGGGGCAAGTACTATTAGAACAAACACTGTGAATATTAAGAGGTGAAACTTCTTGGTTTAGCTTTACCTGCATATCTGGACTGTGTGGATGGAATAAATACTGTTCTTCTATGTTATTCTCTAGAGGGGAAAAAATGCTTGTTTTGAAAACACCCCTAGATTTTCTAGACATGTACGTGTGACAGCCAGAGAGAGAGGAAGCAGACATGAAATGAACCAAGCGGCTACTGCCTGCCAGAAATTTTTTGACCTTCTTCTATGGATCTAGTTCACCGTAGTTCAGATATATTCAGCCCTTCTTGTGCTTATTAGATGAAATGGAGTACTGAAGTTAAGTTATTGCAGGTAACAGGAGAAAAGCAAACTTCAGTCTGAGAAGAGAATGGCCCCTTACATATTTCAGAGCTACACAAAGCAGAGCTGCCATACTGCTCTGTCAGCAGAATTGGAATAGCAAAATCTGAGTGAAGTATAGATAAAATACAGTATACACACACCGCAATGATCAGTATTAATAATTGGCACCTAAATAACAATTTTAACCAGAGCTCTGTGCTCTGAAATCAGCTCAGAAAATTTTGAGTTTTATTGTCCTCAAATGTATCAACGTTTAACATTATGTTCCTTTTGTACATATTAGGGGGGTTGCTTGTGGAGGAAGCATCGTAACTGAAATTTTGAAATGTTTCTGTCAGTGAATGTTGAAGTGCATTGTGGTTTTTGTTTGCTGCGTTACTGTAGGATTATTACAAGACTGGAGTGATACGCTGCCCTGATGGGATATCTATTCCTGAACTGAGAGAAGCGTGTGACTATCTCTGTATCTCCTTCGAGTATAGTACTATTAAATGCAGAGATCTTAGTAAGTACAGAATTTATTAAAACAATTTGAATTATAAAGACTAACTTAAGCAAATATGTAGGGGGGAGTAATTCCAAATTATATCTTTTATTGAGGTAAATAGCATGGCTGACACTACATGAACAAAATCCATCCCTTTTTATCCCTTATGGAAAAAAGTCCGAAAGAGGATGGGTGTACACCTTTTGGAAAACATTGTTTCTGTTACTTTGATGTCTGATAGTCATGTTTTTCTTCTGTGGCCAGCTCTGTGAAGTACTACTGATGTGTTTGCAGTACAGATAGTGTAACATCAAGTGGCATCTTTTTTTGCAGAGGACAGGGAAGACTATTTGCTTAACTCCTTGCTGAAGAGAATTAAGCTGTGTTGCTAGCAAAAGTAGCATGGCTTTGCTGGTGGTGTAGGGTGCCTCATGTTCCCGGCGTGTGGTGTCTTTTCAGCTCGTTCCTTCCCTGAGCCCAGCCGAAGCTTTGGCCGGTGTTTAAATGACCTGGCCTGTGCCTCAGCTTCCTTTGGTCTGGTGGTGTTTCTC
>JAVJGJ010000002.1:27600186-27615700 GCA_035590215.1 Microhierax caerulescens
CCAAGCGGTGGCGTTCCAGCTGGGAGATCTGCACGGGGCACCTGTGCCGTCGCCACAGCGCTGTGCCCTCGCGGCATGTCGCCTGCTGAGTCACGCTCTCGGTGCACTTTGTCCTTAGCAGAAGGATTTAGCAGCTCATGCTGTGAGGGTTTTGAGAGGCTTTGGGTTTTAAGCTACTGCTTATGAAAAGTGGGTTGCATGCTGTACTTCTTTTTTTCAGCAGCTGGCTTAAAAAAATATTTCTTTGGGGAAGCCTGAGAGAAGTCTTATACACAATTACCAAATGGTTAGTAGTAGTAAAAGGTGAAGGACATCTCAAAGTCACTCTTCTGCCTGCCCAATGTTATGTCAGTGTCTGCAGGACAGCCCTATTAGTTTGAACTTCTGGTAAACATTTGAAAATGTTCTGATCTTATACAAACCAACAGATAAGTGTCTGCAGTAAATATTAAAAAATAAATAGAACTGCTGTTTCTTATTCCTGCCTTCATTTTTTTAACAAACTTCCAAATGTGTCTATGCTTAAAACTTTGCTCCAGGTGCTCTCATGCATGAATTGTCAAATGATGGTGCTCGCAAGCAATTTGAGTTTTATCTAGAAGAAATGATTCTCCCGTTAATGGTAGCCAGTGCCCAAAGTGGTGAGAGGGAGTGCCACATTGTTGTGCTGACAGATGATGACGTTGTTGACTGGGATGAAGAGTATCCCCCACAAATGGGAGAGGAGTATTCACAAAGTAAGTTTATTTTCATCGTTTCCACCAACCCACGCTATGGTAGAGGTAGCAGTGAATGTGCTGATTTAACTATTTTGTACATAAGCGCTGGCAGCAAAGCCTTTTCAGCATCCTTAATGCCTCATGAAAACAGTCTTACTTTTGGTAGTTCTGCTTTTGTATTTTGCTTCACAGAAGTCTATTTTCATGTTACATTCAAATCTAATTAAAGGGAGAAGCTAGGTTTTGTTATTAAGGTATTGTCAGTCAGTGAGGGAGAAGGAAATACTTTTACGGAAAGAGCATGATGAGAAAAATGGATAGGAGCCTTGTTTACTGTTGGAGAAGAACTAGAGGGTGGGGTTTTTTTGGGGGGGGGGGCGGGGGTGGGAAGTCTGGCAGTATTTTGGAAGTATAACAGTTTGGTGTATAGATGAGGTAAAGCACTTCTGAGTGAAGTGCCCTGCCCTGCGTCAGTGCTGTCCTTGTAGCTGAAAATGTTCCTTCAGTGTGAAAATTGAAATTCAGGGGTTTGGGGGGGCAGGTAGGAGCTGCTTTGTACTTTGTACTCCGGTAGTCTAAAACTTGTTAGAACTCTCTTCAAAGTATTACAGTTTCTGTTGTTTTTTTAAATTAAAAACACCAATATCACCAAAAAAACCCCTCCAAACCTGCAGCCCCTCCTAAAGAAGGGTGGTTTGATGTAAGTATAGAACAAATGTGACTAGTAAGTGTTCTAGTGTAGTGACGCAATTGGCTTGGACCTAGAACCTTTAAGTCTCAAAGATGTCAATTAAAAATACCCCCTACCGTAAGCGATTAGTTAAGTACACCCCTGCCTTTTCCACTTTGCATGAATGGTAGATTTGGATCTCTGCAGCTGTACAGGATTGATGGCCCCAGTCCCTTCTTCTAAGGTGCTGTCATCCAAATTTCGAAGGTGTCCTCGTCCTCCAGCTTCACAAGTCTGGGGTTTTTGAAACTGATTTGCAGATCTCTCTTGCATAACGGCAACAAGATGGGAAGATTTTTTTTTTTTCCTTTTGTCTGCAGGAATTCCATCAAAAAGGGAAAAAACGGAGGTGGTTTGTTTTGGGGTTTTTTTTGTAATTTTTTTTATTATTATTTTGGTGGAGGTGGAGTTGGGAGATTTACTCTGAGAATTATTCTATTGCATTCCTAAATCCAACTAAAAAAAAAAAAACCCTCATTGGATAAGCCAGACTAAACCGATGGGGGGAAGATGTGCAAGCAGCCCAATTCACAGTGCCTTCAGCCAGTTTTCTCAAGAGTTCTCGAGTCTCACCCCCTGTTCTGAAATAGAAATACTAGGGTAAAGCAGAACAGTGAAAAGGATAAATCTCTTCTGTTTTAAAACTAAAAGTTTAATCTTTCAGTGCAGTTTTTCCTCATTAAAATGTGTTTTTAGTAATTTACAGCACGAAGTTGTATAGATTTTTCAAATACATTGAAAACAGAGATGTGGCCAAATCAGTTCTGAAGGAAAGGGGGCTCAAGAAGATCCGACTGGGCATTGAAGGTAAGAGAAGCATGGCATGGCTTGCACACTCACACTTCTGGGAAGGTCTGCTGCACTGCTCTGCTTTACGTTTGTACTTGCATTCTGACAGCTTTGTATATTCTGTTCTTGGTCTGGTGTCCTTTTCAGGTCGTGAAATGAAAAAAATTGTATTGTGGCAGGTAAATACTTTCTTTCAAAAAGTTTACAAAACTATCAAATGGATTGTTGAAGAAATGTTAATCTGAAATAAACCTAAGTTGGGAGGCTGATCTGTAAAATGCCAGCTCTGGCTCTGCAAAAGACATCTACATTAACTAGTCTGATTTTTATTGTGAATGCAACAACTGTGTTTCTTTACTCTTCATTTTCCTTCTGATCATTGACCCAAATATTGAAAAAATCCAGCCTTTATAATTTGCAGGATTTCCATCATTCACTCACCAAGTTGTTGTAATTATGTTTGTAATTTGCAAACCAAAAGCAACTGCTTTTAATTGTTTGCGATCTCTAAAATAAGTGAGTTCAGCTGAACAAGTGTGAGCCTTCGCGCTGGCATGGCCTTCAACTACACAAGAACCGGTTTTGTGCATAATGCTGGCTCGTTCCAGTTAATTCTGCTGGCACTTTGTGTTTTTTTTAGGTGGAGAACAACTGTTGGAGTAAACTCTAATGCTAGTGCCCTGTGATAATACGTAACTTCCTAGTAGTGAAAACTATTGCTTAGGCAGCGGGCAGAGATGACTTGAACAGGACATAACCAGAACTGAGAATTGGTCTAACCCAGTGTATTTTTGTCATTTGGGAGAGCTGGGAGGATTGTGTGAGGATTCCACTTGGGAGCTGAAACCAGAGCCCAGAGTGATGCTGTTCTCAGCTGCTGAGGTCTCATTTCCCACTTTTCCAGGACACAGTGCTTGAGCAACAGCTGGCTGCTCTGGCTCGGGGACGGAGCCACTAGCTGTGCCTGTGAAGCCTGGAAGCGTGGTCTGGTGGCAATACGTTCTGTCGCTAGCACTGTAGTCCCTCTCTTTATGACCTGGGTGGTATGACTGCTGTCCTTGCACAGATAACAGTAACACCACCACGACGGCACCTGTTCCCATTCAGGATGCTGATGGTGACAACTGCTGATCTTTACTGTGCGTCCACGCGCTGCTCTCGTGTAGAAGAAAGCCCCCAGCTTCACAGTACAGAAAAGGTGACCTGCTGCTGTACTCTGTTTCTTAGGTTACCCGACATACAAAGAGAAAGTGAAAAAGCGGCCGGGCGGAAGGCCGGAGGTGATCTACAACTACGTCCAAAGGCCATTTATTCGGATGTCATGGGAGAAGGAGGAAGGAAAGAGTCGCCATGTCGACTTCCAGTGTGTGAAAAGCAAATCTATTACAAATTTGGCGGCGGCGGCAGCAGATATACCCCAGGACCAGCTTGTAGTAATGCATCCCACCCCCCAGGTAGATGAGCTGGATATTCTGCCTATTCACCCTCCACCTAGTAACAGTGAGGTGGATACCGAGGGACAAAACCCACCGCTCTGATCTCGACTCTTACTAAAACAAAAGCATGCTACTTACTTTGAATGACTCTGTACTCAACTCATACTATGCTGCGATGCCAGTTTTTTCCATTGTGTAACGGTGTTTAGGATATTGCAGTACAGACCTTTGACAAGACCAAAGGGAGCACCCGCTTGTTTTTGGAAGAGTACAGATCAAACGCCCTGGGGTTACAGTTACATACATGTACGTGTTTACCGGTAGGTTTGTGACATTGGTGATTTGTATGCTGGACTGTCCTCACTCTCAAGCCCATCCAAACCCACGGGATGCTGGTGGCTGGTGTTCAGCAGTGGTGTTACACTGGGGTTAAAATGCAGAGTTGGAATTGATAGTAGCACTTTACAAATGGTTGATAAATGGAATTTGAAGCCATTTTTTATAAATGTATTGCACAATACTAACAAAGTGCTTCTATCAAAAGTATTAACTGTAAATAGTTTTGCTCTGAATAGATTGACCCTTTTCAAGTTGTTATACATGGTTGAGCACAAAACTACTTACTACTGGGTTTTTGGATTGAGGACATGATTCAATTACCCATGTAACATCTTGTTAAACTCTAAGTTCTTCAGTGAATTTTTTCACTTGTTTGCAGCATGAGCCATGTTCAAAAGTTGTGAACGACAGAGAGGGGCTTTATCTTAAATCTTGCCTTACCTTAATCTGTTCACAAATATTTATTTAATACATTTTTTCATAAGTGTCATGAAATAGGAAAATGCAAATGGTTCATTCTTCATTTATTAATGATTGTAAACAAGTTTTTCATGCAAATAAAGTTTCCATTATTTTAAGGGGTTGGCATTACCTGTGAATGAGACTGTGGATAAATTTTGGAAGTAGTTACTTTTCTTTCCTCAGGGGAAGATGGTTAATATTAAAGTGAAAAGCCAGGTATTCAAGAGAAATGGGGTAGTGTCAGACTGTTGTTCTTGGGTTCAATGTTATGTTAAGAGTAAGTGGTAACAGCTTCTCTAGCAATTTACTGTAGGGGCAAGGTCCTGTAAGTGTATGTAAGGCAGAGTTATAGAATCCCTTTTCCCCCTAAGGGTGAAGAAATGGTAAATACCACCGGCTTGTAGCATACACCTTTCAGCAGGGTTTTATCAAAGTAAATGCTCCATCTTAGAACAAGGGAAACATTTATTTTAAAAATATTTAACTGTCTAATACATTACACTTCAACAATATTTATAGTAAAGGATTCTTACAAGAAAGAATAAACAGCTTTATGGTACAATTAGTATAAGAAAGATCCACATGGGGACTGTTTTGCAGTGTAAAAACACACCATACATCTGAAATGGTCATTTGCATATAAAAGCTACCACTGATGCCAGTGAGTTGCACAGTGATTTTTAAAAAAAAAATTTCAAACAACAAAATCCAAAATATACAAGTATTGCAAGCTATACACAGCTAAACAAATCAACACAGAACACTGTAGCAGGTTATTCCACGTTGTCTGAAGTTACACATGGTAGGATGAGTTGCTTTCTGATACAGCTTTTATGTAATTTGTACATAAAAGCTTCTCAGTCCAACACATTTCACAGACTGCAGAACTCTACCAGTAAATGCACTTTGATACTCAGATGTTGAAGCCAGGTGCATCACTTACAAGGGCCACGGCAAGTCACTGAAGTCTACAGGGCCACCAAGACCTGCATCTGCTTCAAGAAGGCTCATTATCACTGCCATTGCTGCTTCATCGTTGCTGGGGCTGCTTGATCCTTGATCGTTGTCAATCATGTCAATGCCTATGTGAGAGTTCTCCCCTGTAAGCATAAATACAGTAAGTTACCAGGAGCTCATGGTGTTCTGTTGACGTGACTTGCTGTGGGCACTTGCCCTATGACCTGAGGCAGAATTCCTCAACAGGCTGAACCGTTGTGGGAGTATGAATCTGTCCGAGCCCCAGGCTGCCAGTTTCAGCAGTACCACCACTACCTGGGCAGAGGACAAAGGTGAGGTCGCTCCTCAGGAATAACCAACTGTGCCTCCTAAGGATGATCTTCTGTGCTATACTTCAAAAATAAGTCTAGATCAGCATCTTAAGAGCCAGCCTAGCCTTTCTGCTTGTCTTCAGTTGTTTAAAAGCATTCACAAAAAGCAGGTGAGCAGTTCAGTTAATTCAGATTCAGCAAGAAAAGAAAGGCTTCACTTGGAACTAAAAAAATTACAATATAAAGTAAGCCAGCAAAATAGACTGCCAGACTGCTCTTCAGGTAAACAGAGCAGCAGGTTATGTGCTTTATGCTTCAGCTATAGCCTGCGGGCAGTAAAAGTGAGTTATTGCTAAAACCCACCATCTCGTTACAGTCATCTGCACGTAGTTGGTATTGAGATGTTGGCATGTGGCCTTCACTTACCAAGAATAGAGGAGTTGTCAGAGTACGGGTAACCAGAACTATCTTGGATTTGCCCAGACAGTAACCCAGCTGAAGAAATGTCTGGAGTGCCACCATTTAATATCTTTAAAGAAAAAAAAAGAAGCCATGAAACAGCATGAAATCTCATGTTACATCTCAAATGTATCCCTGTACTGGGATTTTTTAATCCCCGATTTAATTCCTTTCCTGAACAAAAGCTAGCTAATCAGACTAGTTGTAAACTAGCAGCTACTTCCTCTGTATTACACCCATCAAGCAGTGTCATATGGATAGCATATTGGCACCAGAAAGGAAGAGTTCAAATCAGTGCTACATGCTAAACCTGAAAAAAGCTAGTAGGAAAAGTCCCGAGGCGATTTCTGGGGGTAAGCTTTGTAAGTATTACATCTGCAAGTGATAGTTATTACAGCTAACTACAGAATACTTCTGAACTTAAAAATACAGTAAAGTACTGTCAACCAAGATCCTTAACTTTAAAAGTAGAATCATCCCAGGTAGAGAGACTGCATGAGCTCAGCATTGCTCCTGGATCATAAGTCCAACCATCTTTTGGCGTGGAGCAGCACAGCAGCACTGTGTACACCAGAGCTCACCAGGAACAGAAGAACCTTCCCTGGGATTCTTAGTAGCAAGGGAACAACTGAACTGGAAGCATAGTTTTCAACTGCTCAGACATGTCTACACTGGAACATAAGCACTTGTGAGCTCCCTTCTGAGGGCAGCATCCACTGGAACTTGTGATATTTCTAACAAACATTATCTTCTAACAAAGGAGAAATGCTGAGGGCGTAACCTGATTATAAATACACAACTCTCCATGTGGATTTTTCTTCATTCCAGTAGAGTAGCTCCTGCTATATGTAGGTGCTGAATTATTGTAGGGCAGAAGGAGCAAGAATAACTATCCCTAGAATTACAACTCATTTTGTCCCAGCTTCAAGTTTTATTTCAAGAACAAAGAGAGGAATAGAAGAGAAATATTTACTGACAGCTATATGCTCTAACACAAGCGATTCTTATGTGTAGTCATCATGATTTCTGGGGGGAAACAAAGTACATGTGAGGCAGTGTTCAAATGCACAGAAGAAGGATTTAGGTAAGTGCTCTTCTCGCTTTGAACATAATTACCATAAGCAGCAATTCACTAGACAACTTAAATGCAGCCAGTACAAGTGGGTTCAGGTGGTTAAGTGCTGGTAATGGTAAGTGCTACTCAAGCTATCTTAGAACAAGGCATGGTCCATGATATTGGTTATAAACTAAACTGTCAGCACGCAGTAAAGAATCTAATTGTCACATTTTGTGCTAGAGCAGTACAGTAGAACTGCTGTGATTCACAGAACAGTCAGGGTTGGAAGGGACGTCTGGGCATTATCTGGTCCAACCCCTGCTAACGCAGGGTCACCTAGACCAGGCTGCACAGAGCCATGTCCAGGTGGGTTCTGAATGTCTCCAGAGAAGAAGCCTCCACAGACTCTCGGGGCAGCCTGTCCCTGCACTCTGTCACCCTCAGGGTCCAGACTGCTTTCCTTCTATTCAGATGGAAGCTCCTGTGTTGCAGTTTGTGCCCGTTGCCCCGTGCCCTGTTGCTGGGCACCGCTGGGAAGCGCCCGGCCCCCTCCCCTGCCCGTTGCCCCAGCAGTATTCGATGTTCAAACGGCAGCAGTTCCAGCGCTCACCAGTACGTGGTGCTAAAGAGTTTTTGGAGCATTAAGAGATGGGACAAGTGCCGTTTCCTGCAGCTCTGTTAAAAAAATAGAAAATCTATGTATCTAAAAAGCAGGCGAATTTCAAAAGCTGCCCGTGCTTAAAAACTACTGGTCTCTGCACTGTGAAGAGATTTCAGCCATCAGAATACTTTGATTTTTCCAGCCAAGCAGCCAGTAGTTCAACATCACTGGTAATCATCTCACATTACTTGCCACTACTGCTACAGGAGTGTTTGGAAAGCCAGTTCTTACCTTCTTGCCTCCTGGGGAGGATGTATCAGGTGGTGGTGTGCTGGTAATGTTCAAGGGACTTGAACCGCAGCTAGAAGGTGATGATCCTCTTATCCTAAAATATTGATAAGATAAGGAATTAATTTACCAGCAACTTTGAGACTCAGGTACCAGAGACTTGGGAGTTTCAAATGCTGGCGTTATTATCAACAAGCATAAGGTGTTAACAAGCATGAACTTCATTTTTGTAACTTCCTCACCCTTCAGTGTTACTCAAAGCAGCAGTAGCAACGTTTTTATTTGCAGCTGATAAACAGTAATGTAAATTGTCCAGCTTGCTTGGCCTGCAAAGTTTTCCTCCTCCTCCCCTGCACAGCCTTCACAGAGTTGGAAGGAAGGGGTCCTGGGTACCCAGGAAAGCCTCATTTTTTGTATTTTACTTCAATTTAGACCAGATAAGAATTTGAGCTGCCTCAGTCCCAATAACCTAAACTCCTTAAGTGAGCTACTGCTACATTGCTACAAATACACTGAACATTTGATAGTTACTTTTTTATTTTTTTTTTAAAAAAAAACTGGCCAAAGCATCATTTTTCACTTCAATTTTCATCGCTTGATCAAATATTTTTTTATTAATGAATAATGTACTAACTAGAACCACCAAACCTCTAGACCAAAGGGAGGAGGGGTAGTTACAGAGAAAAGCAATGGAAATGGGAATCTTATCTTTGGCAGAGCTCCCCTGGGAAAGCTGAACAGAAGGCAGCTTCGGAAAATAGTAACAGCTGCTGAAAAAGGACTGGAACTAACCCAGGGTCTTGAAATGAAATGAAAACAAAAGCAGTAAAGCTATACTACTACACTCACTCAGGCTAATTAAGTGTTTTACAAGTACTAAAAGGAATGGTTAAGTTTCTAAGTATAGGTTCAGTCTTGAGTGTGCCTTTTTCTTTTTTTTTCTTTTTTTATCCTTCTTCCTATTCTTATGGACAGGAAAGCAGCTGTATGCGATAGGTCTGTTGCTCCCTTAAACAACGCTGTAAGTAGTCCCTGGCCTGCAGCAGAAACAAAACTACAGGAAAGAGACTGAACATTTTACTGCCGCTAAACATCTGCTGAATGAGACCACTTTTATAGGAAAGGGAATAATTCCCAAGAGGAAATTCATGAAGAAGTGTGATTGTTAGCCAATAGAAATCAAGTGACAACCACTGAAAGTAGCTGTTCACACAGGTGAGAGAGGAGACTGCTGCTCTGAGATACAGCTGTGTGTCACTACAGTCCCTTACTGAAGGGTGCTGCAAAACTTGTTCCACCCAGAGACGTCCATCTCGACTCTGAGACAGACTGCCCTGGGAAGGCAGAGCTAGCTTCACCATTGTGTCCCACATCAAAGAGCTGTGGGAGGGAGAACTACAAAAGCTGAACTTACATATCTAACAACTTTAAAAGCATCTCAGCACAATGGATCACATAAGAACAATTTTTTTATTTTTATTTTTTTTTTTGCATACTGCCAATAGCTTTGCCATTTAGAGATTGTGCCACTCACACCCTTAAGTCGTTGGAAAAAGAATGGGCTGGAAAGGAATTTGTTTCTAGTTAGCTGTTCTTTTTAACTAGTTTCTGGTAAACAGATAATATTATCACCATTACAAAAACGTTTCAATATTAGTCTTTTACAGTAGAAAGCTGAAAGGCTGTAACTTTCTCATTCTTTCATCATGGGCTTTTGACTGCCTGAAGTGTTCTCAATAGGTACCTGTAGCTGTCTACTTATAAAACACAACTGTATCATTCCATATTCAGAAGACAGACTTTAATTTCCTCTTAAAGAACAATACCAATTTACCTCTAACTTCATACCATTTTCTCTCACCTGTGAATCTCCATGATCTCTTCAGCAATCATCCTTCCTATTTTACCCGCCCCAGCTCTTGTTCCACCTGGAATTCCAGGCACAGTAGGATGGGTCCTTTTTGGGCCACCTGTAATGAAATCTTGAGGTCAGATAAAAGCTCCCTAACCATTTCTAAGAAGCATTTAGAAATGTATTTAGGCATGCTTTGACAAGCTGCAGGATCTTCTGAACCCTATTTATTACAATTCTACCAGCCGGTGAGTACCTTCAAATGTACGGAAAGCTCTGACTCGCACTAGCTATGCCATGTCTCTCGGACACCCTGCTGCGCCGGCAGGTCCACAACAAGGTCATACCCTGACCCTTATCAGACTCCGGCTGTTCCAAGCATCTGGTGGTGCCTCTTCTCCCGAGCTGGCACAGAACAGCTTGTCAGACCTGCTTTATCCTGTGCCTGAAGAGGTTCATCTCCAAACATGCTTGTTCTTTTCTGTGTGTGAAGACCTTGCTAGCGCACGCTCCATTCAATATGGAATAAGCCCAAGCCACCTGATGAATATAAACAACCCCCCTGTAAGTAACTGCAAGTACCTAAAAATGGGGGAAAAGGTGAGGTCCGAACAGTTAGAAGCTCACTGTTACTTTATGTGATTTGTCACTTGCACAACACTTGAGAGGCGGCCAGGAAGGACCTCAACACACTCCAAGGCACAGCAAAGAAAAGATCATGTACTGAAAGGGCAAGAGAACCCTTAGCATTGCTTAGCCATAATGGATAATTGCTGCCTTTGAGAAATTCGTATTTAACAACAGTAACCCTCGGCATTTGTGGCTCAGACCCTCAGGAGATGAGAAGGTTCACCTAAAAGGTCACCAAATCCTTAGAGCCAGAACCACTGGAAATTAAACTCCACTCAACTTCCTTTTCAGGGAACAAGAACTGTCCGTATGACTACATCATACATACGGTTTCTTTCCAAAGGCTGCGTTGTGGCAAGAATAAGCTTACCCTATTTCTATATAACAGTTTGTTCTAATTTTTTTTCCATTCTCAGAAGGTCAAGTCACCACGTGACTGCCATTACTCCACCTTCAATTACTAACCATCACGCCTGCGTGGCAGCTTCCATTCCTACCCATCAGCTGTCCCATGCGTTGCCACTCTTCCTCCTCCAGCTTCACTTACTGAATTCATTTTTCACAGAGATAACTGGAAAGCCCAGCTTTGCTGAAGCCTTGCACTGTTCTGCTAAGTGCACTGTGTACAGCTTACAAAGTAATTCCAGCCATGATATCCTTGTTCTACAGCTATAGAAGCAGAGCTGACAGCAGTTATAAAGGCATAGCTGATAAAAGTAGCATCTAGTAAACAGGGCCTCTAAAAGCAATAGTTCCCAACTCTTTGGAAAGAATCTCAGTATTACCACCAGCTTTCTATCCCCATCTTTCATCCACGGGCTGCCGCTGCATCCTTCTATTCTACCACACTTCCACCCTGCTCCGTTATTAAATCCAGCTCTGCTGTGCATTATGCTGCACACCGCCCGTTATAAAAGATGGTTTGGTGATCTGCAGCATTCCTAGCAAGCCCACGATCATTACCAGAGGTCAGTCTTCAAGGCTTGACAAGTCACATCAAGGGCACATGAAGGGCAATAAGCCAAATGGCCAAACTATACAATCCATTTGCCCTCCAAGTAGTCACCCACGCTGACCACAGAGCTTGAAGTCACTCTTAGGCAATGTTCAAATAGCACCATCCATGAAGGCAAACCCCCCGTTTTGCCCCCACGTCACTCCTCCAACGCTGTTTTTGCATTTGTTCCTTAACTGGTTCATTCACTTATCTTTGACCATCTTCCATCCAAAGCTGGTATTTAAGTTCAAACAGGATATGAACTGCATTAGCTCTTTTTTTGCCCGAAAACTTATTTTTCTTCAGGATATTAACAAATTTTCAATGCAAAAGGGCAGCAAATTTGTACGTGCAGGATTAGCTGCTAACAAGGCACGACTGCCAGTAATTCCCGCAGTACAGCAGTTACCTTCTCCAGCCTGAAGCACACTGTCCATGCTGTGTGGAGAAGCTGCAAGCTGTGGAAAGGCTGCGTCTCCACTCTCGAGTACGTTGGTGCTGTGGATTTCAAGAATTGGAAGAATCAGTGATAGAAAAATCTGCAAAACAGCTACTCTGCCAGTGCATCGGAATGGAATGCTTCAGGATTTAAGTAGTTTGTGAGCCACTACCACCTCTGTGAAAGAAGCACTGTGACTGACACCAAGGGTAGACAAACAACAGAAATAAAGCATCTCACAACTCAAAGTGTGCAATGCAGAACCCAAGCAGCTTCTCATAAGAAAATCCCTCTACCGCAGTTACTCTACTACGAAGTCACTGCACCTGTACAGAACCCTTACAGAAAAAGAAAAGGGGAGGGGAAGCCCCTACCAAAGCAAATAAGTGCATCTCCTCTAAGTCCCTACAAAGACTGGGACTGCAGTTTTTCCCAAAGAAAGAAAATATTTGTATTTTTTTTTAATGTTTATTTATATTGTATAGGCTTTAACAAGCAGATATTAAACTACTGAAATTATTAAACTAATTTCCTTCTCCCCAGGTATGCAGTTCTGGGTGTTACCTAAGGAAGACACCTATTGTCACAGAGAATATGTGCATGTATTTAGGTCGAATCTCATCTGAAACCAGGGCAAAGCCATTGGCATTTACATGCATCCGCCAAGAGAAAAATACTTACGAAACGACTGTATTTGTTGAGACAATGTATTCTACTTCTTTGGTCCAAGGGTTCATGAAACTGAACCAGCGACTCCGCAACGTAATAAAAGAGCCATCTTTTATTTTAAACTTGTAGCAGTTAGTTGTAATTTTTTCTCTTGTCTGCAAAACTAAAGACAGGCAGAAAGCAAGTTACCCTCTGTCAAACAGGCACCACTACTGCACAAGCAGAGCCCTTATCGGGGGAAACTCAGTCAACCCCTCCCCTCCACCCCTGAAGGAAAATGTTATCTCTGCAGTCACACCCCCCACCCAACCTGAACCTCAAATATTCACTAAAAATCTATGGAAGTCTAAAATAATCATATTGTTTGGCAAATGCAGCACAATGTTCTTGACTGAAGCATCTGCAAACAGAGAGGTATCCAAATCTCCTCCAGTTTTTGGGTTTTTTTTAATACACAATTAAATGTATGTTCCCAATGTTTTTAGAAAATTTCTTTACTGCATTGTAGGATAGAGCTTGTAGCTCAGCATATCTCAGCTGTGTGGCTACTGATGGCCAAGCTAGGTAGTTAAAGCTGTATGATTATTTCTATGCCACACAGCAATCACTTCTGTAATGGTGGTGTTAATATATATGAAATATATGAATATAATCATATATATATATATATGAAATCATAATATATGAAAATAAAAGGAAAAACTTACTTCATCATAATCATACCTTCCTTTTTAAAGACAATAATCGGTGAATTTCACATCCTCTGTTACAATCTCTAGGACACCGAATGGTCACAGAAGGAGACTTGGGACACAGAATGGACACTAAGAGTAGGATCCAAAGAACAGCAGAGATGTGTGGGTAGATGCTTGCAGAGAACCCCATTCTCACATTGCTAGTATAGGTGGATAAGTATGTTTAACTTCATTTCACACACGGGGTGTTCATATGTTCAGCTGAGACTAAAAGATAAAAATCAAGGGAGAGAGATTCAGAGGGAAGAAAATTGCGTTTCTTATTGCTGAAAATCCCTTTGCTTTGCCATTTTTGTAATTTTATATGAAGCATTGGAAAACTGTGTGTGATATCTCACACAGAATTTTACAATCAGTATGTTCCTGCTATTTGAGGTTTTCCTGATGTCTAAAGCATCCCATCCTTTGCTGCTATTCAAGCCTGTTACTGTTATTTTGTCCTGGTAAAGATGGAACCTTGGAAGGCCATCTGCCTGCCTTCCTCCCCATGCTCACCGTTACTTAAATGAAACATAGAGGCTTTTTTGACATTATGATTCTGTGATCTATTGTTTTTCTTCTCCCCTGAACAGAACAGTTCCTCCCAAAGTCTTCTTTCACAACTTCCAGAACACTAAACTAATTACTTTCTAGTTCTAAAAAAGAATAAACCTCCTTGTGCCCATAAAAGCAATACAGGAAAATGGAAAGTGCTGTAAAAATAGTTTTCACAGAGGCCAGGACTTTTCCCCACTCTCTGCCACTCAGTCGTCTTTTTACATGGTTTTTACAAGTCTTAATTTTTCATCACCTGCTTCTTTATGCAGTTTTATTTAAAATGTATTTTTCACAAGCTCTGGGTGGGAAGTTCAGCTTTGGGTATGTGAGTTCATGCTTGCTTGGTGGTTTTGGGGTTGGACAGGACAGTCTGGTGTTTATACCCCCTGTCAAGTAAGCTTTCACAAAACTTGTTCTTGGTTCAGAACGATATAAAAGTAGCACTGCTGGCTGTGGCAGATAAAAATAGCTCCCATTTGCATTTTTTCCAAACAACTGTGAAGTTACTAAGAGATGGCATTTCCAAGTAACTGTTAAGGAAAGTCGCGTGTTTTCTTCTAGCTGTGGAAGGGCCGTAAAACTGCAGGAGTGGCACGTTTGGTTTGTGCAATGCTGGAAGTGGCAGGTGCAGACGGACTGAAAAAGCCACCGCAGGAGGGACGGAGCTTGGCCTTGAGTCACTGCAGCTTTCAAGAAACAACACTCCAATATTATTTTTTTAATTCAGTCTGACGAGGCAGAATTACTCGCCTGTCCTCTGGGCTGGCTCAAATGCCAGTGCAACAGCTACCTGGCAGCAACAGCATCGACTGCGGTAAGCCGAGGCACCAGCTGTGGGGCAGGGGGTGGGTACCAGATGGAGGGGGTACCAGATGGAGGGGGTACCAGCTGGGGTGCCACCGCTTCCAGTGCACAAGCTGCTCAGCCCAGCCCCACTGCTGCCCCTGTTGTCCTTGCATAGGGGTCTCACAGGGGGCTGCCAGGAGCCAGCCTGCCGCTCCCCCAGCTAGGGACAGCAGGGTGGTGACCCCTGCCCGGTGTTGGCCTGGCTGGGTTGCCAGCTCACACACACACACACACACACACACACACACACCCCTGGTAACTCGGTGGTGTTTCTGCGAGTGTTTCTGTGGGGTTTGTGCCCGGGGCTGGAAGGGGTATGGTCTGAGCCATCGCTGCACAGCTGGGGCACACGGAGCAGTGTGGGTGCACAATTAAAGCTTCCAAAACAATTAAAAGTGGCTACACCTACATGGAGGGCAAAGCAGCTTGCTTGGGGGGTCCAGCAGAGCTGAACCTGGAACAAAACCAGTAAATACTATGTGCAAGTGCTGAGTTAAAGCCTTGCTTGCTGTTGTTATGTGACAGAGGTTTCCCCTGGGTGATTTACAGCTTTACAGAGTGGCTCTAAGGCATTACTGGTGAACCCCATTGCCCGGCAGGTTTATAATCACGGCGCTTTGGTAAGTATTTTGTGTCTGTAG
>JAVJGJ010000002.1:27615800-27639355 GCA_035590215.1 Microhierax caerulescens
GGGGGGGAAGAAAAAGAAAAAAAAAAAAAAGGAAAATTTCTTTTAAGTTGAAGTATTAGCAACAAATTACTAAAACTCACACTGAAGTTGGATAAGGCTCAATAAAGCAGAAAGGTATTTCCAGCTCAGAAGGTAAAAAAAAATAAATATGATTAAGAATATTGATTTTAATTCTCAGATAATTATAAAAAGTACATAACACCAACAGCTATTATATTTGACCTATTGCCACTGGAAGTGATCTAAGACTTTCAATAGCTTTGGAGGTATATAGTAATTTTCAGCATTTAAACCTAAATCAAGCTGCCTTGTCACAGCCAGAAGATAATACAAGGTGTTCTGCATAAAATGCCATCGAAAAACAGACATCAAAGGTTTGAAGAACTGCCACGTTCCCTGTGTACCCAACGGTGCTGCTGCTGCACAGAGGCCAAATTGTAGCGTAACAAGTGTTTCAGGAGCTTTTTCTCCCCTCAAATCCCAAGCTTTAAGAGTGGGACAAAAAAGCCACCCCACCAAACCCTGCACCCACACCCATAAAAAAGAAAGGCTAACAAATAGAAGTTTCCTCAGTAAGCACTTAGAGACCTACTATGTCTCTCCGTTTTCACGAACGGAAGCATGAAGCAAATAAACCAACTTATTGTTTCATCAGGACCAGCCACAAAGTCAGCTCATTTTCTTCCTCCTCAGAAAATTTTACAACAACATACACCTGTGATCTACAACACAGGAAAGACATGGTTCCTGATCTGACTCTCGGTAGTGTTCAAGGAGCTGCTGGCAAGGATAGAGGATATCTAGGAAACTGGAAAAAAAAAGACTTTGTACATCAACTTGGTAACCCAAGCTTTAAACTAAGTCCAAGAGGAAAAGGCAACGTAACGCTGCAGTACGTGACAGTGAGCTATACAACAGCCTAACACAAGGCACAAGGGTCGTTCCCAACAAGGAAGAAGCTTCTGTGGCACAATATGCTCAACACCCAGAGATATGCATGTTAAAACAAGACTACAAGAATTATTTCTTGACTTGCTAATGGTTTAGAAGGTGTAACAAGTTCATTAGGGTTGCTCACCTAACCTAGAATACCAACATGAAAAACAAACAGATGTGGGGGTGGGGGAAGAAAAGAGAGTTGCTGTCACCTTGTACATTAGGGATCTGTACATTTGCCTTCAGCCCTCAAAAGATCACATAAGCCATACTTTTGAGGGTATCTGGGGAGGGACAGCACATTATTGCTACCACAGTGCACAGAACACAGCCACCACCCAGAGAATTCACTCTAAGACTTCCTGGTGCAGGAAGCAACAGTTGAGAAAGGAACAAAGCAGGACAAGCCATCCAGGTCCAGAAAGATCCTAAAACACCACACCATTTAATTCAGAAGACAGAGAACATGGTCAGAATCAAATCTGCAGGAGCCCAAGTGAAACTCCTCAAGAACATCAGAACAGAAAGTACCATGGCTGAATGACTCCAGGTAAGAGTTTGAGACACTCCCTAGAAGATCAGGAAGCCAACAAAAGTACTGAACTACAGCAAACTTTGATTTTGTATATTCCTTGGAAAAAAAATTACTGAAGGAAAAAATGATAGTTCCTTGAAGAAATCCGAGTAAGAGTCACAATTCCAAGCTACTCCATTGTCTGATGGATGTTATCCCACAACACAAACTGCTGACACCTCCAAGACTGCTTTGATGAATTATCTGAGAGCCTGTGGAGAACCTCAAAGTAGCAAAACATAGAGTCTATCTTTAAAAAGGAAGAGCTAGGAACTAAGTCAACCTTATTCCAGTATTTTTTTTAAGAACTTTAGTAACCAAGCCTTTTAACAATACTGCAGTGATGGGAAAATTGACAGTGATGGGTAACAACCACTATGGGCACCACTAAGTAACTGTAAAACCTCTACATTTACTTTCATAAAAGGATAAACAGGCTTTTTGATGAGAAGATGCACCAAATTACAGCAGATGTCAAAAGACTTGCGGAATTCAGTATCTGACCATGTTCTATTAAGCAAGGAATGAAATTGTTCTTGTCCTTGAATCTCATTATTTATTTAATTTTTCTTCTTATGTTGCTTCTCCCAACTTAACAAGGCAGCTTTGAATTCTGAAGCTGCGTACTATGTCATCTGCACATGTAACTTAATTTTACTTTCAAATTCACCATCCAGATTCATTAGAAGTAGTGAAGGAGTAAGAGGCAGGATGGTTCTCTTTACAACTCTGTCCTGTGTAAACTGCCACTTGCACAGTGAACTGTGGTAGCCCAGCTAGCTCGTACCTAATCTACAGCAGCTCTTCTCCAAGGACCATGCAATCCAGCAGGACAAAAAGATAGGGTCACAGAGAGTTTTAAGCATCTTTCCCAGATTCCCTTGGACAAATGACGAAGTCGTAGTGCAAGTCTATATGAACGAAAAATCCCAACGTAGAAATAGATTAATAGTTTTCAACTTTTACAGGTGCCTAAACATTCTCCAGTGGAAGCACTGATCGTAGGATGCTAAGTTTAAGCCTAAAAAATATAAATAAAATATTCCCCAAATTGCTCTTTGAAGGAGTATACACATTCCAAGGACTGTAAACAACAGCTGGAAAAAAAGTGAATAAGAGCATATGTGCTTAAATCCAATGGGTCAGTGTTTCCTTACTATTTTAGAAAAACTTTGAAATTCTCCATCAGGGGAATAAGTCTGATCTTTTGAAAATAAAACTAGTTCATGCCTTGGCCTAACAGAATGGCACACTTGCTGAGCAGCAGAAAGGCTATGAATGTTCTCATAGCTCCCAGTGATCACCAGCGCCAGTCACTGCTGCTGAAGAGCTGATATATTAATAAGCTTCCTATTAGATTAAAAAACAAACAAAAAAAACCCCCAAAGAATCCAACCAAAACCTGCAAACCCAAACAACCCAACCATTCCAACCTGATAGATAACATTAACAAAAAGATTCTCTTTACTGCACTTCCCCTCCAGACTATCAGCTCTGTTTCTCTCAAAGTCCACTACAAATCAGCTGACACTCTGACGCACCCCTGAAACAAATTCCAGCAGGCAGACTCTGTCATCAGAGTTTGGAGCCTGGGCTTTCGTACACTGCAAACAAGCCTAAGCCCCAGGCAACCTGAAACAGCCTCATCTGGGCAGCACCCATCCATCTTGGCAAGGAAGGGAACCAAACAAGCCTCTCCAACCAGCCCAGTGTAACCCCTCCATTAACATCCTTCACCCATCTTTCTTCCCTTGACGATGTCAGTTATTCTGAAGGAAGACCCAGGTCATGTCTCTGCTACTTAATAAAATTTAAGCAACTTTGAAAAAAATAAGAGTTAGCTTTCTGGATAATAAATAAAATTGGTATCTGAAAGAAGATACCACACTGGTACAAGTTCTCAAACCTTTTCCAAGAAGTAAAACTTAGGAAAAGCTCGCTTTCTTATACGTACAAAAGATCACAAATAGCAGTATTAATTCAGCAGAATGTGTCCGAGTATATCATTAAATAATCGTATATGCTATCAAAGCCTAAAGCAGCCTATGCAATAACTTAACTACATAGTCTTTGCAAAAGTTTTCTAACAACAAAGAGGTAGTAACTACAGATTCCACTTTCGAAACAAGACAGCATATTCTTCTGAGGATTACATATATACATTCCCTTAATAATGGCAGAAGTGATCCCTGGATTATTCCATCTAGTAAGCCATATTACTGGAGGGGTTTGGGGTTTAAAATTTAAATCAGTAGTACTGAACATATACATGGCAATACCTTTGAGCTCTGTCTCAAAAACCAAAATCATGTGCAGTCAGGATTCAGTTAAAAGCTGCAAACAAGTCATTTTTTTTCAGTAGTATTTACACTGCTTTAAGTAAAGCCATCAGCAAAGCAGTACTGAACAGTGACTTACTGTGGAAGTTACTACAAGTATTCTTACCTCTGATCTACAAAAACAAATTTCCCATCTATTGCATGTCGAGAAACATATTCTGTAGGTTTCACCCTGATCTCCCCGTTGACTGGCTGTGGCACTACATGAGGATGCAGCCGTCCAATTGCAACAAGACAGCTTAAATTACAACCCTCGTTATCTGGTTCATTATCTTCATCTAGTCCCATTTTTGTTGGCGGCCAGCTTTTTAAATATCCTGTACTATGAATAGTGCAAAAGCTTTTGCGGTCTGCTGTAAAAAGAAAAGAACAAAAACCAAAACCAGCAGTTAGATCATGGACAGTGCTTTGGAGAACTTCATCTCAGTTCTGCTAATAACGCATCTCCTCTGTTATACAGGGAATTTGGGAAACTGTTCACCCAGGGATTTTTCAGCACTCCTGCTTCTATACAGCTAATCTGAGGTAATTCAATAAACAATTTATCTCTGCAAAACCACTGTTTATACTGAAACATCACATAGTTCAGAGCAAGGTCAGTTTTGATTAAGTAGAAACTGCATCCCATTTTATTAGTTCAGCAGAGGACACAAATAATCTAAAGGACTGTTGAAGAAATTAGTGTATTAATAAATAGATGCCTTTTTGAATTCAGCATGAAGCTCCTACAAAAATCAGAAACAATTTGTTTGGCTGAATATACCATTTGGGGTGTACATGGGATAGCTGTACACAGGGGTGAGGATGAAGATGCACGATGACAGGTAGCGCAGTCAGTGTCGGAAAGAAGAACTCCTATTCCTCAGCACTGAGCAGGCCTTTAAACTGCAAGGAAGACTTTCACAGAGAGGCGGGGTAAAAGGCTTATGCCCAACTGCACAAACCGGCTTCTTCAGGAACAAGCACTTTAAAGCATCATCCCAGGAGGAACTACTTGGGACAGCTGCCACATCCAGCAACAAAACACTGAAACTGCCTTCGGTTCTCTAGTTGACACTTTACACTTTAACACCAAAAGTATATCCAATGTATTAGGAAAAAATAATAGTATTATCAAAGAATAAACTTTTGAATTTGGACTAAATACATATTCCAACACATCTAGAGTAACACCCTACAGAGGAAAAAAAGTATTACCAACTTTGATAATGTTATGATCAAATATTTCTGGTATAGAAATGCTATGTTCCCAGTAATCAGAATGTACCAAAACCACAGATGAACTCAGAATAAACTAATTTTTCAAGGTGGATATACATCCAAATACCACTTGTCAAATACGGAGCAGAGAGACAGAATGGGTAACAGCTCCCCTTTGTTGGAGACACTGGCTAGAAGGTCAAGACTGAATGTTACATGATCGATGTCTAAAGAAGATGCAGTAACGACACCAGAGCTGTCAGCATGAACTGCCTGCAAAGATTTCAAGAAAGCAGAGAAGAGAATCTAGCTTTATATGTTAATACAGTGTGTAAGAGCTAGGGCCGGAGGGGGTGTGCAGCATGAATAACTAACAGGCCTAGACATAGTTCAATATCTTAGTAAGAAACATTGACAGGGTTCAGTAAGTGTAAAAAAAGAAAAACCAGCCACTACAAGCGAGAAATTGTATTAAAACCCCACATCTGACAGCCATTACATTTGGCAATAAAATGTGTAATTGTTACCTTTCTTCTTTGAACAGGTTGAAGGAAAATCCTTGTCTTCTACTTTCACTGAAGGTCTATTGCACTTCATCCTACAAAAGAAGGACCTTCTTGCTCCAGAGCATAGTCGTGATGGCCCAGGCGTTATATCAGTCTTAACTGGGAGTCCAGCTGTAGCAAACAGAGGAAGTGAGGAATCCTTCTTTGTCAGGTAAAAAGTTAAACCACACAAACGCTTACATCACATAAGCCAACTGTACAGTGTTTCTGCTTTGCTGGGACTTGCACAAAAGTCCTTTTACATCCTTCTTCAGAAGTAGTCGTCCTTTTTGGAGATTTTCATGTAAGTGAATATGTGCAGGACTCAACTGACCACATCAACATCACAATTTCTGATTACACCTTCCAGTGTGAAAACACCGATGTATGCTTGGAGAGTACAGGGTCTAAATGCAAAAATTAGTAAAAGATTGTACAAATCCAGACAAGTTTTGCAATAAACACTGATTTCTTTGACCACTAATCAAGTGATTAAAAATAGATTATTTATCCATAACTAGTGCAGTACTTCAAAGATGGTGCAAGTACTTCATACACTTAATAGGACCCTTCAGACTGGAAGTCTTATCTATCACTACACCCACCCAGACAGCACGTATGTACATATAGAGCAAAAAAGGCCCAGTGCCGTTCCAGGTCCATCTCAACTGCTGTTTCTAGACATCAGGTTTTTTCACTGTCCTGATGGAAGAAGGAAAAAAGGCAGCAGTGACCTACACAGAGACCGCAAAACCCCAAGACCTCCAGTTACGTGCAAGAAGCCTCTCTAGCCTCATAGAAATACGTGCATATGAACATGCCCTAACAGTAAGCCCTGACCTTGACCATATTCTTGCAGGAGATTAAGATTCTTTTCTGTGGAAAATAACTGGAGATACACAGTACCGAAACACCTTTCAACTCTGGGAGCCAAGAGCAGAGCGCCGGTACAAACACAGCTCCGGGAAGATGCCTGGCGTGCATCAGGAGCACGGGTATTAGCAACACTAGGGATGCAGCTGGAGCTGCAGGGGACTGTGCTCCAAGAGCTGGTGGAGGATTTAAATCACATACCAACTTTTCCACAGCTTGCTATCTGCTTCATTCATTTCTGCATGGGGACATGTATAACAAACAGCTATAGAACACATTCAAAAACTTCTAAGGCTCTGTAGGCTTTTAACACAAGGAGGAAAATGACGATGCCAATGTTCTAGTGTAAAGCGTGCCTCCCTTAAAATTAGAATTGAGTGAGGTCACCTCAAGCAGGTCAGACTGTCCTGTACCACATGCGCTCTAAACTGCTGTTCAGTGGTGAAAGTACAAGCTGTGCCTGAGTCACTCATGCCAACATAAAAATAAATACATACATACTAGTACTCTTTAAGAATATGAGTTCTTGAAATTCTACCAGTCTATCATAGCAGACGGGAAGACTGTAATTCATAGTATTTATTTTTGCCTAACTTTGTCAGAGGCATGCAAAAAAAAAAAAAGGAGCTAGCATTGGATATACATGCGTGACAACCAGACAAAACCAGGAGCCAGAAAAAACTTCAGCTGATCCAGCTGGAGCCTCTAGGCTCAATGCCCTGGAATGATCTCTCCCAGCTTCAGTTTCTGAAGTTGAGCTGGTGGCTTCTTCGAGATGCTCTGCTCCTGACAAGCATGAGACTTAATGACCTGGAAATCTGCAGTTGTAACATACCACCTTCTACTTAAGCAATGCAGACGCCTGTTAAGAGAGTGAATTAAACACCTACTCGCCTCACAAGCTGCAGAGATACAGAACTGCTTTTAAATACCAGAGTAGAACAGAGCTAAGAGACATAGTAGGAAATGAAATTTTCCAAACTTGAAAAATTCCAAGAAACAGGTCAAAAACCTTGTTAAGAGAAAGGTTAGGCCATTGATGGAAGTGGCAATATAAATAAATAAAAAGAATCCTCTAACTTGACTGACAGCTAAGGATTACCAAATTAATACCAAGTGTACCCTGACCATTAAGAACGATGATTTAGCACAAATGCTTCATATGTTTTAATGGGAAAAATTAAACTTTTGTTGCCTGGAAAAGAGGATACCTCACAGGTGAAGCCAGTAAAACTAATAGATCTATACTGCAGTGCACACCAAACCAACCAGCTTCTACACTCAGGTGTCTGTTTCAGACTGGTTTTGGGGTATTGTCCTGCAATCCAACCCACACCCACACACACACACTCACTTTTGACATTACAAATATTCAGCAGCAGTGCAACTGACTACATGCTAATTTTTCACTTACTTTTTGCATCTATAAGCCTTTCTCGTGGCGCAGTGTCAGAAGAAGAGAGCTGCTCCTTCACTTTGGCAATGTCTTTAGGATGAAGGTAGTCAAATAAACTTTGACCAATCAAATCATTCTGTAGAGATTGAGAAAATGTACTGAACAATGTATTTTCATTTTTGACTGAATATTCAATTTTAGCAATCATTATAAACAATCCTCTTACATACAGGCCTAACCAAGGAACATCAAACATCTGAGATCCAGGACTTAACAGAAGGTTTGTTTTCTCTGTATATATAAGTTATGACTACATTACATCGTAATTTCATTATCATTAGTAAGAATTTTGCAGGACTAGCATGCTCAATCCACCACCACCAAATACTCTGGTTTCTCTGCAGTCTCACTTCATATGCCACACATTTGAAGGAAGAAGTCGTAACTGCAAATGTTCTCTCTCTATATTTACATAACAAATAAGTAGGTACTATACACCTAACTAAAGGCTGGCCAAGGTAAACTTGTGAAGCTACTACAGTTTTTAAATTTGTTGAGGAGGGCAGATGACAAACAGTGGAAAATATTATTTATACAACTTATTGTATATATGCATGTAAATATAAATTATTTATACAATATATGCTGCAAGTTAAGCCTCATGTTAAGCATATATTAAAAACCTGGCTTTGGTATAATTGCTTCCCAGTTTTCATCAGTGAGCATGCTAGCAAAACCAGAGTAGACAGGAAGACAACAAAGTCAAAAAATTCACGTGAAGCTATCGGAAGAACCTCAATATTTGCTTACATCACAATTAGTGTTTTTGCAAGCCTGAGGGTAAATCCCTGATCAGAATGCAACAATCAATCAATGAAGAAAATTTAGTTCCTTTTCACCTCCCTAGTTTGAGCAGAAACCAGAAACAAATCTTCTCTAATGACATGGCAGAGAAAAGCTCTTTCTTCGCAACAAACCTCAGCTTTCCCAACAAGCTGTTCACATAAATACCCCTCCATATAAATGTGTAATCACAGAAAAACCCCACACCTTTTGAATCTTTTAAGGCCAAACACTACTTAAAATGGAAAATAATACCTGACTGTAGTTGAGGATCTTGAAGACAGATTCTGAAACAAACAGTATCTTCCCTCTGTCACAACCCACAACAAAAAGAAATCCATCTGCTGCCTAATTAGGGGAGGGGATTATAAAAAAATAAAATATGTAAATTACTGAGTTAGACATCCTCATTCCATTACTATAACCTTTAAAAACAATTCACATACAGTAGAATTTCTATACTAGGAGAGCTGTCTTAACATTTAGGGATAACTGAGTCAACAGGCAAGATACGAAATTACAATGAAGGGTTTTTGCATCTGCAAACATTTTTGGCATCTTTCTGTGCATCAGGCCAAGAATGTAAAACCACTTCTATGGGGAAAAATAATCCATGTCTTGTCCAATAGAATTATGATTATGTTTAATAATGCCTTCAAATTAAAATATTATTTTAACTGTATTTATTCCACAGTTCCTCTGCTAGAAACCGAATATAACCTGGGTATTTATTTATGTGCCTGCAGGCAAGTAATTTCCATTTCAATAGTACTCCTTTTCAGTCACATAAAAGCATGCAGGATTAGGCCCTAATTTTATAGCTTTAGTCACAATGCTGCAGAAATTGAATTCCGCATATGCTGCATCTGGACACTGCAGTGCTTCAGAAATTACACAAGCTACAAGAAAAGCCTAACTATTGACAAATGATACAGGCTCTCTATGCTATAAAAGAAGTATACAGCAAGCAGCCAAACATAATAAAGTCATGTTACATCAGTGACCTCAAAAAAAGGCATTTGTTATATCGCTGTACACTGAAAATCATGTCAAGATAGGCCACGGCAGAAAGTCTATAAGAAAATAATTTATCTGATTTTGGTTAATTCCGTGAAATAAATTGAAGAGTCTGGTGGTTACCATCAAAACATCAGTTTCCTCAGATGTCTCTCAAATTTTTCTGCTTAAATTAAGAGACACTAGTCATCATTAAAACCCACTGACTTTATGCAGTAGTCTTGCAGATTTCTTCATTATCCTCCATATTCAGAACACTCAAGCTGAGATACAAGGCAGAAAAAACCTGGTGTTTTGCTTTGGGAGAGTTATATTCACAGCCATTGATAACTCTTAATTAAAAACTGAAACTCACCCTGAGAATAAGGTGTTTTAATTCATCATCTGATAGAAAAGCAGGCTTATAGTTTGCTTCTGTATATGGGTTTGCAGCACCTAAAGAAAAAAAAACAAAACAACATCAAATAATACCTATGTCACAAACTTAACAATACATACTTAGAACTAGCAATTTTCCTTTGGCTCCTCTTTACACTGTTACTCACTGCAGGTGTTCTTTAAAATGAAAGTTGTTTTCTGTTTTTGATTTAACATGAGCTCTGTTGATATTAACATAAAAAAAAGAATGAAGCGTTTTTGCTTAAGCACAAATTCTGTGTTATGTAGTAATGCTAATGGAATGCCTTCTGAGATCTAAAAGCGTTCCTTGACATTTTTTAACGCAAATGCTGTCCTTGATTTATGGTCCTGTCTCAGAATTGGGGGTGTGGATTTAAAAAAGATATTAAAGAATAAAAACCTTCAAACTATTTCTTCTCTTTATAATTTATAATGTGACAACGTCACATAAACAGCCACTTAGGAACTTTACAAATCAGTTCTCTCATTCCATGCCAAAGTTAAAAACCAGCATTAGAACAACATCATCTCACAATATCCAAAGGCCCAAAATTAGTAACAAATGAGGCAGCTGCTTACTAAAGAGTAATTCTTCTCATTCTATTCTCTTCATAAAGACAAAAGAGAGTCAAATTAGGAACCACCGAAGTGCTATGAAGTACTAACCTGATCAAATGACAGTGGCAGAAAAAGTGAAACCTTTCAAAATGCTAGGATAAGTGATCAGAAGACACCAGTTCTCCTAGAAACTAGAACTGTGACTCTTTAAATTACACTATCTTTTCTCAGAGGTGTATTTCTTGAAGGCTTAAGCTTTCACCACTGATTGTACCCAAGCACTGATGCATTCTTTTGTGAAGCTTTAGGACAACCAGAAATTTGCAACCACCCCAAATCTTCCAAACCTGCATGCCTCCCTTTAGTTCTTTAATAGAAACTCATTAGAGACTAGAATTGAATTTTCAAAGTACTCTCCCTCCTTTCACACAGAGCTAAAGGTATGAACCCAAAACCTGAGAAGTCGTGTAGGAATATTACTTACACCTAAAATCTAACCTCTCCATCCAACAGGTTTTACACACTGCCTGCTTAAGAGCACTGCCCAAGAACACTGCTTGGTGCTACAGCCGACCCAGCTGTGCACTGCCACTTAAGCCCTTTGTTCCCTCCCTCCTCCAGCCTCCGCTGCCTTGCTTTCTTGCATCTAGCAGCCATGCTCAATCAGGCCAGAGGATGGCAAATTGTTCTTTTCTCACCCACAAATTTTCCCCGTCAGATCAGGATATTAGACCATGAACCAGTAAGCTATAACCAAATATGCTGCATCATTGCTAAGAAAAGGAGAGAAGTCCTCTCAAAGTATATTAACTTACCCTTTTGGCAAAAGGGCAAGAAAGGGAGAGAAGAAGTATGGCTTTGGGGAAATCCCATTTTGCCATTCTCCTACAGTCCTGTCTCCACTGCCCCTGCCCCTCCACCCCTAACCCAGTCAACTTACCACGTAATGTTTTCATGTGCTGGACAGCCATTCTCAAGACAGTGAGTTTATCTAGCTTTCGAGACATAGCGTTGCACGTTGGTACCAAAGATGCCAGTTCATCTATAAAACTATTCATTTTATCTCTACGCCTTTTTTCAATTTGACTATGAGCCTCCCTAAAAGAGTAAGGTGGTGCAGAAAAAGGGAGAAGCATGAGAAAACAAATTGCATTAAACCCCACAAATATAAACTCCTGATAATTAAGTCACCCTTTTATCCTTGTGAAAACTACATCTACACACAGAATTCTTCAGTCATTTTATGTTCATTATTTGGATGAGTAACACAAGCAATAGGCAAAGCTGCAGCACATGGTTCTGATTTACCAGAAGACACATACAGTGTGGGCCATACAGTACACTGAATCCTCAGCTCCAAAACAATCCACTAAACAGTACAAAATTATCTTGAGATTTCTACTGTTGTACACCACTTCTGTTCTTAGCACATACACTGAAACATAACTGAATCAGAAAGGTCACGCATAAGCAAATTCCAGTATTTATGTAAACACTGCATAAAGCATTCAATTAAGAATTTGTGATCAGTATACTATATGAATGTACTAAATATTTAAAACTACCTTTTGCTGTGGCAATGTAAGTCTCCTACTCATCCTACAGCTTTCCACTTGAAGCATTTGAGATACCTCTGAACTAAACTCTTCCTGATCAGGAAAAACAATAATGAACACTAAATAATTTAACTTTTGGTTTATATTTTCCCTGTATCGAAGAGTCACTGTTAACAGTTTCACAGCCCACTACTGAGTTTGAAATAAACAAGATGAAGAATATAACATTATCAGAAACATACAGACTTCAATTTCAACATTAATGAAGTGACTAAAACCAAGATATCTACTAATTGGTATTTGCACAGAACTATGCAGTTTATACATGCAAAAGGTTAACAATGTAAAGATATGGAAAAATAAGTGAAGGTCAAAGCTAGAAAAAAATGATTCTCAGGATAAGAAATATGTAAATATTTCACATCAGTAAAAGGCAAGCGATAATTCTTTTCAGTATACTTGTTTAGAGTATTACCTTGCATTTTTTATTCTGCCTTGTTGGTCTGTATACTCCAATCTGTTGAGAAATGGTATCACATAGTTACAGTGTCAAAACCATTAAACCAAATTATTTTAAGGTATCTTACATACCTACTGATCCTCATTAAAATCAGGGGGGTTTAATTTGAACATTTATTTAACCTTTCCTCAGAAAAGATAATTATTTATAATATCATGGCTCAAAGTGTTTGTGTTTTTTTTTTTTTTTTTGTCTGTTTTAATTTGTTCCACAATCTTAAGCCTTTGTCCCAGCAAAAAAACAATTTGGGACACATGACTACAGTGACACTGAAAACAGGTATCTACACACAGGATCCTATGTCAGTACTGCGGAACTAACACTTTAGTGACATCAACAGTACCTTCCATGTTGGTCATCTTTATCTGTATCCATACCTTCCCTGTAGAAACAGAATAAAGCAATATATCATGAATTAAGCAGGATTAGCAAAACTGTTATCAGATTATCATAAAATTAGAATAAAGTATTCCCATCATCTTTAAATCATAAACACAAAAATAGGAATATAAACGTGAGAACCTGGAAGGACCAAAGAATTTGTGTAGGCTTTGCAATATTAAAACATTTTCTTAAATTAGTTGTGTCTCCTTTGGAGCTAATAAAACGGCACAGTTTGATGTGTTTTGACAGTAAACCATGCTGCAGTTCAAAGCTATAATCCGTTATAAAAAAAAGTTATAAAAATGTTTTTAGTTAACTGGGATGCGGGGGAAGACGTATCAATGCAGGTATTTCTTCATGCCTTCATCAGAAACTGGGCTACTAACTTGCGTTTACTAGAGTTAAAAGGTCAACCACAGGTAGTTAAAGTGCTTAGCATATAATTCATAAATTGTCCTAATTACTTTGTGCAGATGCCTGCGTGCTCTACACTTAGGTTGCCTTATGGTAGTGAGCCAGTTTTGGGGTGGGAGATGGTAATAATTCAGACCAATGAACCATTAAGATGGCCAAATGCATGGAGAGAATGAAAGATTCTACAACAAGCACATTTCAAAGTAGTATGACCACCAGTGTAGATACATGGCTTTTGTCTCAACATGAGAAAAAAAAAAAAAAAAAGGAAGGAGGCATAAAGAATAAAAAGGATCCCCCCCCCCCACGTTACATTTTAATATTGTAACCATAGGTACAGAAATAAGGAGAGGAAAGTACGAGTCTTCACAGCCATATCTAGTAAAAAAAGTTGAATGCCTAAGACTACAATATTGGTAAACAAAAAGGAAGAGAATGTTTTGATATATATAAATCTGTACAACTGTGTTTAAACCTACACCTTTAGGCCTAGCTTATTCTGGTTTAATTCCTACCTGAAAATTTTAAGTAAATGGGAGGGCAAACACCAAGCATCTTTTTCAAGTGAAATCAATTATTAAAATATTTATACTTACTCAAAAGGAAAGCCATCAAGTCTGAAAAGAAAGAAAAATAAAGTACACCATATATAGAAAATAAGAAAAATGTCTTGCATTTTCTGCTGAAGTTCTCAAGCTAATTTACATTCTTATTTGAAATGAAAAGCACAATGAAAACAAGACAATAGCTGTGAATACATTCTAAGGAAACAAACTTGTTCAATCTGCTTTCTGAAAGAATAATTCTGCTTTTTAAGAAAAGACAGCACAGCTCATTACACTTAATGTGAAAAACTAGTAAAACAACTAACCTAAATTATGCTATGCAAATCACTGAGATAGTTTCATCTTCAGAAATGATAGATCTGTTCTTTATGCATGTTGACCTTGTCATTAGATAAATAGATTTCAGAGGACTCTAAGGTCAGAAATAAAAAGAATCTCATGTTTCTCAGTCTTTGATTCTGCCCAGCAGGACAGATAAACATTTTCTTTTAGTCAATATTAAAGTCCTAATTCCGAACTTTATACAGACTTTATCATATCATAAAGAAATTACGCAGAATTTCTACATGCAAGCTAATTGCTGGCATCACTTCAAGACTGTAAAGTGACCTGAAATACCACTGAGCTTTGTTAAGAGGCTGTTTTACAAAAGCCTTAGGAAAAGTCTTCTCATACTAGCCATTAACATACTAGTTATTCCTGTTCAACATCAGACATTAGCCTTCCCAAAAATAAACATGGTAGTCTTTCATATATTATTCATGGCACTTCTAGATCAATTATCTTTGTGATTAGTTTTTAAAAGAAGCTTGAATAATGCTAAAGGTTTTCTTCGTCTCTCAATTTGCACATTTTGGGCTACTGTCTTAGGCAACAGCTCAACGCACTTCTGATGCTCACAAAGAAAGAGCACGCAGGTCTGTAACAGGACTTGGGAACAGAAATGAGGCGTCCGTTTCCCACTTGTGATGCCACCTTTAGCTACGGGATGCGAGTGACAAAATTCATTTTAGCCTTAGAAAAACCCAGAAAGTAAAAAAAAGAAAAAAAATCTAGAGGAGATATAAGGTAAGTTATAAATGCTTCAGGATAGTTCACTTTCTTATCATACATTATTTCAACTGAAAACACTACTCCCAAGAAAAGAAATTAACTGTTTATAGACCTGTGCATGAATCTTGGATTCTAGCCTTTGACTAAAACAGCCTGTAGTGGCAAATGGACAACCTTTGCTGAAGTGTCAGCAAGAGGTTGGACGGGAATTTTCCGGGAAAAGTGGCAGAAGAAAGAATTGACAAGAAGCTGGTGTGGAGAGCTGAAAGCACAGCTGATCCATATGCCTGCTTGTACACATGGTGAGCGAAGAACCACGCTAGAACAGCCAGGCTCTGCCTTCCTTATTCCCTGCCTTCATGGGTAAATGAAGCCGGACACTGACAGTTTATGTAAAAAATAAACCGTTACCAGGCAGCAAAAACTGAACAGTAGCATTTCTGATCATTTACCAATACGTACATATATAAGGAGGGATCAAGGAAGTCTACTTCAAGTCCTGTTTTAAAACAGGAATATTTACTAGCCACCGTTTCCTTTGCAACAC
Source organism: Microhierax caerulescens (assembly GCA_035590215.1). Taxonomy (NCBI): domain Eukaryota; kingdom Metazoa; phylum Chordata; class Aves; order Falconiformes; family Falconidae; genus Microhierax; species Microhierax caerulescens. The sequence continues at coordinate 27,631,521 of JAVJGJ010000002.1, forward strand.
AACATGAACTGTGGTATGAGGACAGCTGTTGTAAACTTTTTACTTAGTATTCAAGGAAACAGTGTTACACATATTTTAAAAAAAGCACAGCCTAAAGGGCAGAATTATAACTTACAAGAGCAAGCTGTCTTTTGGAAAAGAGGACTTGAGCAATGCTTCCTACCTAGAAGAATAAAGATGGAGAAATCCTTTCTAGAGAAGAGGAAGTCAGTAAGATTGAGACTGTCTGCTGGATTTTGCAGTAGTCAATTCAACTAGAGGGACTCATACTTTTCAGGAAGACTAAATGCCTATTAGAGGAGGTACATATGCAGTATGTCCATGGTCTTTAAACAGTACTTAAAGTTTTATGTCTAAGTTCTCCTAGAATTACATCCTACGCACAGGGAACCTAATTCTTGTCATGCTCAGCATGGGTTACAAATTCTACCCCTCCCTACAGAAAGAACTGCCAACAATCCAAAGGCCCACAACAATCAAAGTCATGCTGAGTTACATAAAAGTGGACTATGCAGCTGTATTAACAACGATGGGACCCATTCCCAACTTAACCTGCAGCTGGGCTTTGTAACATTTCAACACACGTGAGGTTTGCACAAGGACTTACTCTAAGTAGGTTGATCTTGGTGTACCTAGTGCAGAGGTTATTACATGTTTGGAAATCCGGTAAACTTTACTACAACCTTCACTATTCTAAAGCTGAGTTGATGTGATTTTTTTTTTCTATTCTGAATACCTGTCCCAGGAGAGAAAAGCTATGGCTGGGATAGTGCTTCTGAGCACTTATTAGCCAGCTTCCCTTAAAGAGAAGCAGCTTTCTTAAACAAAGCCACATTCTACCACTGATTCAGAAGAAACCAGATTTTCATTTTTTCAGGAATAAACAGCCTGTTATTCCTAACCGAGGACCAATACAAGACGGAATCAGTTGATCAAATCAAAGGCAGATCTACTGCCTCAAACCTGAGACTATTCAGATCCACACTCAACTGGGAGACCAAAATAGCATCGTCAAGCAAAGGTTGGCAGCACACTGACAGGAAAAAAAAAGGTGAAGAAAAGGAACTATTCCAAGTTTTGCTTCTGCTTTTTAATTAATTTATTATCTTCCCTCCTGCTAGTCTGACAGTTTTTCCTACGTAAATGGTCAATATAATCAACCTTCACACCATACATTTCAACAGTATTAATTTTTCCCCCTTTATCAGCCAAAGGTTTCTTTTCTCAGCCTCCCCCCATCTTATAGCCCTCAATTCTAGCTGCACAGAGATGAAGGCTTTCTTTTTATTATTTAGTAACGAACTTTCCTCTTAGCGCATAGTAGCTTTTTTCTTTATTAAAACCTTGACAACAGGTTGTCAAGAAAATGTTATTTAGAAATTGCTATTAGTATTTCTACCATCTCCCCCACTGTATTGTTGTGTTACAACCTCTATTAGCACTGGTAAATTAAGAGAAATCCAACTTACTGATAATCGGTAGAGCTTCCCTTTCGTTTCCTATTACAATCCATTCCTGAAGTGCTAAGGGAACTGGAGATCAAGTCAGCAGGGTCTGGTGACATAAAGTCACTAATTGTAGAAGATATGTCCATCCTTTGGTCTGCCATTGGATTGTCTAACATTAAGGGGTAAAAAAATATCAAACCAACTCCCCATCAACCCAAAAAATACCACATTAATAGAAGCGGAAACATACATATTTTTAATCATAACAAAAACAACAAAAAGATCAGATCTCCAACATACTGTTCTTTAAAACTGCCAAAATCACAACTCTATTATTTCCTTTTGCCATAAAGCAGATAAAAGGCAATTTCTCCTTTTCCAGTTACCGGTGTATTGAGTCTTGCACACAAACCATGACCATTCTCAAAACATGCTACTGAACACAATTGTTTTTCAGGAATTGTCAGCATGATCTTTATCAAAAACAGGTTTACACTTATGTTAACTAGCCAGCCAACTATCATACCTAACATAAACAAAAGATGTTTGTCTGTCTTTCACTGAGTGGGAACACAAGTTCTAGTATGTCTCTCCATTTGAAGATCACACTATCAATCAGAGTTCATAAGCTTTGAGAGTTCTAATTCCACTGAACTTCCAGAATTCAGAAGATTTCCATAGAAAATCAGGTTAAACACACACCTCCACCATGGCAGATGACAAATAAAAAAACCTAATAACTCAATAATGGTCTAAGAAGACTAGTTAAAGGTACAAACTAATTTAATTAGCTTTTTCATCTAAAACATACACATTTTAATAGTCTAGACTGCAAATAATTATACTGTTGGAAGAAACCCTGTGAGAAGGCTATTCATTACTAAATGGCATCAGCTATGACACAGAAGAGCTTTTACCTGAAAGCCTGTCTTGGAAGCCTAGGTCCACCTGGGGAAAGATGATGATGCTCAGCCTGGAGCAGCTGATCACCTTAAAACTCTTCCATGCCTCATATTCTCTTAGTCAAGTACTTTCAAAAACCTGAATGGGAAAAAAACCAGCAAGGTTAAAAAACTCTTTCAAAACAAGTTTGTTTAGCACAATTGTTTCAGACACAGTTTAAAACAGCAAATAGAAGATTTCTACTCAAGGACTGAATTTTAGTTTCCTCATAAAGCACAGAAGCTTTATCCATCACCAAAAGGCTTAGATATTGGGATGGGCATCTCCAACAGCCCAAGCTTTGGAACAGAAGGAATCTCTTCAACATCACTTCCTTCTGGGCCCTACATTTCACTCTTTGGTCTTGAGCTAAATCCCCCCGCTCACAAACAACGATCAGATCTTAACACATTTGTTGTCAGATGTTACCAGAATGAGTCGAACCGCTGTTTACAGTGCAAAGGAGAAACCTTCATTTGCTTTATCCCTTCACTTGCTGCTGCCTCACTATTAAGGTGACCCTAGCAGCAAGACAGTTTGTGCTTGGCTTACTATTTTAGTTACCCTTGCAACAGTTGGCATTTTCAAAGGAAAGGCAGTTAAACATTGTTCTGTTCTGCAGGCTTCAAGTTTTTAAATAAAATCCACACCCTATACTATAACTCAAGTCCTCAACTGTGCCTCCCAGCTACACTGTAAACTTAGTGGCTGCTCTGCAGGTGGATGTCCTTCCCTTCCAGACTTCTGTCACAAAACTTTTCTAGCCAAACTTACTCTGCTAGACTTAAAAAGAGTTTTAAGCCTGCCTCTTTCAAAAAACCTTTGAAAGTCTTTTGGATACACTTTTCTGGTTAATGCATCTGTGACACCGCCACAACCTTTCCAACCTGTGACAACAGAACTTCCCAATTACACAGATCAGCAAGCTCCTGTCACACTCAGAAAGTCAATCAACCGGCACTGCATCAACATGAACACACAACTGAGTCCAGCGAATCACATACATGGACATGTGAGGAGTTATAATCTACAGAAACCTCACAAAACTTTAAATCAATAGTATAATTTTCTTCAGCTCTGCCAGAATATCCAGAATTTATTTCAAAAGTTTAAGTTATCTAAATTACTGATCTTGTTACAGTAATAAGTCAGCATCAACAGCTCTTAAATCTAAGACCAGGCAAGTCAGTGCCTTAATACCACCAACTTTTGAACAGAGGATCACTGTTGTTCTAGAAGCAAAGCTTCCAAATTGCTGCTGAGGGCTCACCATCCATATTACCCAACAACTTCTCTATGGCCCTTTCTCAAAAATTAAAAGGCAGGCAGGTTACCTGGGAACGTGTGGACACACCAGTACAGGCAAATTATGAGGCCAGCTGACACCAAATGGTCACCGACAAAAGCTAAATCAGTACAAATTTAAGTCAAATTATAAACTGCCATTGAATCCATAATGACATTTTTTTTTTTTCCAAGGCTTTCATTCACACTGATACAGTTACTTGTAGATCAGGCCTTGGTTTCTTCCTGTATCAGCCTTTTCTTAGTTGGCTGCTTTGTCCCTCTTACTCAAAGTAATCCAACAACTATAAACTCGATGATGTTACTGTGGTTTATGAAATTACTGCAGCTTAATTTACAAAGCACCAGTTAAACCACAGTCATTGACCATTTCTTTGTGCTTGTTTCAGATCCAAAACCATTATCTTCAGCCTCAGTTGATGTGCAGAAGTTAGTTACAGCTGAACTTTGTGTGGCCAGTGGCTAAGCCCTATGAGTCCAGTGATAAAAATTCTGTCACATCAACCTACTACGATGCCTCTTTTCTATGCTGTCCAATTATTCTGCATCCATGATTCAGTCTTGGAACCTAATATAAAACCCAAGCACTGTATAATGCACATACTAGAAACAAGTAATTTCTAAAATTTATGGTCCAGTCATCCACAGTTAACTTCAGAAGTTCCTGAACACCTCTATACGTGACCATAATTGTTGAATTCATATTTTACTAGTTAATAGAATTTCATAGACCACTTACAATGACCTCAGATGGAAAGTTGTGATGAGCTGCAATTAAAAAAAGAAAAAAAAAAAAAGGGACACACACACATGACACTACACGGGTTTGTAAGTTTAACAATCCTTTTCCTTTAAGAATGCCCACCACAGTCAGCATTTTAGCTTAATAATCAGAACACTGCATAAGTCACTAGTATGCTTCAATGAAAATAAAAAGAAATAAAAATTGCTTTGTTGTTCATCTTAACATAAAAATTCCAAAGCAGTTTTACAGAAGAAAAAAAATATCTTGAAATCAAGTATCCATTCAACTGTGCTACTATTTTAAGTTATAACCAAGCATCTACATCTGATAGTTTCAAAGCAGCTATTTTAAATGTCTTGACCATTTAAGCCCAACAAAATTACATAAACAGAATTCTCAGTATCTTTTCATGTCAGCCCTTTCTCTACCATGTCCCAAATGCTCAGCCCAATCCTAACCACCATGGCCCTACATTTTAGCATTACAGGAGTTAAGAATCATGCGCGTCTCTTGAAATCAGGTTTAAAGTTAAGAAAATGTCAACCCAATGATCAGAGCAAAAATCAGCATGCCCTGCTACAATAAACACTGACCAGTTTAGAGACATGTGTTTTTTGCAAGGCTTTCTTAAATTTCTGAAAAATTGAATATTTAACTATTTTTTCAGCCTTCAGCTATTCGCTGTTCAGCAGCTCAAAAAAGTCCTCTATAAGGAATGCAAAAGTTACCCATTTATATAAGCAAAGTTCAAATCTTCCATTTACGATGCCCAGGCTGTTGCCAAAGTGCTCCAAGGACCTACTTGAAAAAATGTCATGTAGCCTACTTCCTGATTAAATTCTCCCGTAGATGAGAATCAAATGATATGTTGTCATTGTATCACATGACAGTGTCTCTCCACAGCCTGTTTGGGACTCCCTTCCTCCAGGATTCCCTCCTTTGCACCCAATCTTTCTCCAACCCCCGTAACAAGGCTACTGAGACAGTAAAAACAAATCTTACTGTTCATCCCTTAAAAAAAAAAAAAAAAAAAAAGAAAAAAGAAAAAAAAAGGACATGTGACTAGCTTAATCATGCAGCAAAGCTGATCACGAGTACATAAACACCTCTGAGCAAATCAAGGTCACAGCTAAAGTAGGTCAACTATGTCTGCCAAGCACCCATCTGGAAGTCAAGACCTCTTTACACAAGCACCACCAGTTTCAGTTACCTCTAGGCAAGAGTCAACTCTCTACAAGACACGTACATATTTATTCTAAAAGAAGTGCAATTCGTAACTTCATGAATCACAAGTATCTTGTATCGTAAGAGCACTATTTTGCAATGACAGAGGAAAACTGGTGTGGTTTCCTCAAGCAGCAACTGAAAAGATACTATTTGTCCCTCTGTGTAATGACTGAACCAAAAACAGCTATAAAAAGGAAATCATCTGCTTCCCTTCGCAGCAGTATTCCGTCTCCAAAGTTAACTATCGCAGTATGAACTAGCAGGAAACAGAAGGATTATCTATCTTCGCTCCCTGTGTATCTTCACGAGGTGTTGTAGATGTGTATATGCTCCAGACGTGTGCACACTCAGTAATGGTGGGGAGTTTTCTGCTCAAGGGCTGCTGGCATCCCTGTGATGATTTCAAGATGCATACTGGCACACAGAGACACGGCTGCTGGAAGTAACAAGCAGTTCCTACGTCAGAACCTTTACTGTGAAATTATCTGTAGGAGTCAAAGGGAAATCTCAGAAGTAAAGCAGTGGTATTTTCCTTTTCCTTCAATACTTAACAAGCAGCTGTCAGAATGCTTCATATTTCCCTGATTATCAGGGAAATAATATGGACGCTGTTTTGGTTTAATAGCACCTTTCTGTTCCTTGAAGTCCGTAATGCTATTTGCAAGAACTCTCTGTACTGCCAGGAGATAGAAAGCCCTGTGGCTCTCGTACATGCAGATGCATCTCACCACACTCTCTGGAACAAAGAAGTGCTTTTACCCTGGTTTGCTTGTTGAGGTCATCCTTTTACCACTCACCATCCGCATGTTCGCCAACCTCTGGCAGCCTGCAACCCACATCTGGGTTTGGAACTCTTCCAGACCTAAGCTCTTAGCAACATCAGTAGCTTGTGTTTTGATCCCATCCTTAACCACGCACAAAGAGCAGCAGTGACCCAACAGCTCTCTGCACCTCTCATCTCGGCAGCTGCAGCCACCCAGACCCTCACAACAGGGCACAAGTATCCCCCTGACCTGGGGAAGACAAGACACAGCCTTCGGCTGCTCAAGCAACTTACCATCCCAAAAGTGCTCCCCAGCCTTCCTAAGGAAAAAGCAGCAGGCTGGAGGGAAGCAGCCCATGAATTGAAACCAGCCACAAAGCTACGAGATGAACCATTTTGACATGGGGGGGGAATTCTCCAATAAACAGAAGAAAAACTCCACATGCACACAGAACACCCTTCAGCTCTAGGAAGTTAAAGGCATTTTCTCAATAGATCAATATCCTGTCCACACACACTCCGCCAGCAAACCCAACTCTGTTGATTGCTAGCATCTCCGAGAAAAGACAGAACAAGTCGTATCATGGCATCACCTCACAGGAGTTTTCCAGACTGTCATACCGATAATAGAGCCACAGGACAATATTCTGAATTTCATCCTGTTCACAGAGCACTCAGACTTCCAGCTCAAGACCTCAGATCCCATCTCTCCTTGCTTAAAAGGGGAAATACTTAGAACTTTTACTTCCAGCTATTTTAACAAAGGACTTCTGTGTTGCTCCAAAACCCAGAATAAGTGGTAGCTAAAATAACTTTCTCTTGCAGTGGGGAGCTCCGAACTAGACCCAGGAGCACAGAAGTACCTGACCAGTGCTCAGGGATGGATCATTGCCCTCAGCCCGCTGGCAACACTGCTCCTAATGCAACCCAGGAGGCTGTTGGTTGTCTTTGCTGCAAGGGCACTGCTGCTGGCTCAGGGACCCCCAAGATCTTTTTGCCAAGCTGTTTGCCAGCTGGTCAGCCCCTGGTCTGTATTGGGGCATTGGATTTTTCCTCTCCAGGTGCATTTCCCTTTGCTGAATTTCATAAGGCTCTTCATGAGGTTCTTGTTGAGAGTTTTCTCTGGCCTGCAGAGACCCCCGTGACTGGCAGCACACCCATACGTGGTCAGTCCATCACTCCCTCCCTGTTTTGCACTGTCTGCATCTCCAAGTATGAAGCTTCAGACAGCAAGGTAAGGTAGAAAAAAAGAGGTTGGTTCTTGAAAAAGAACCAAACAGATTTAAACCCCCCCCAGAAAAAAACCCCAAGCTCATGTTCTCTCAGTGAAGCAGAAAAATGTCTGTTTGGAGGCTGGTGTAGTCCCATGACAAGGCCTTATGGACAGAGATACGGACCAACTTCA
>JAVJGJ010000002.1:27639455-27659644 GCA_035590215.1 Microhierax caerulescens
ACCCCAAGCTCATGTTCTCTCAGTGAAGGAGAAAAATGTCTGTTTAGAGGCTGGTGTAGTCCCATGACAAGGCGTTATGGACAGAGATACGGACCAACTTCACAGCAGAGAATGAAATCTGGAACAAAACCAGAGTCAACCCATCCCACTTCCATTAATCAAACCTATTTAGACCAAAAGGGCTCCATCTGTGCTATGCCTAAAGTATTTCCCTCCCTAGTTGGGGACTGGTACATCGCCCTAGTGATACAGTCTAAAGTCTAGCATACCGTTCTACAGAACGGTCACTGGGTCTGGAGACCATATCAGCAGCATCCTCCTGACTAATCAGTTGACCTTCACACACAGATGTTGTTTCCTCTCACGCCCCTCTACCTATACAGCGAATCCCAGTTAAAAAGTCTTTCAACAAAGCTTGCTAGTTTGCAACCATTACTGAAAGCTTGATCTAGTATAAGCTTCTCATCAGCCAAGATTAGACTCTTTGAGCTCTTATTCTTTGAAGTAAGCTTATGTTGGCCTGTTCAAATATTTCATCTTGGACAACCATCAAAAGGAAACGTCACAAGGGAGCTAACCAAGCCCTTGTGAAAAGGTGGTGATGCAGGCTCTTGGAAATGAGCACTAACACACTGCTGTTACTGAAGGAACTTGCCCTGCTCCAGTAATCAATCCTCCACCACATGTACTCCTTAGGTTTCCAGAAACTGCTTCCACAGAGAAAACAAAATGGGCCTGCCTTTCTTGGAAGACCAGGTTTCAAGGGACTGCTGCAGCATACCTAAGAAACGTGGTTACTACCCACACATGAAGCTAACTACAGCCTCCTGGAAACAACAGGTACTGGTCCTCACGTCATTAGACACCGAGTATAACTGTACCAGTGCTGAAGGAATTCCTAAACTCAGCCACAGTGGCCATTATGAGATTGACCAGTTCAGGCATCTCTGCTTTGAGCAGGAAACAGTGACTTGTGCCTCAGAGCTCTGCAAATATTTTACTGGGTGCCTTGTAACATTTTACAGACACACCGAGATCTCCACAGGTATTATAGGAAGATATTTTCGGATTTAATCTCAAACATCAAGATGGATATTTTAAGGAGGCTTTTACAAAAAAGTATAGCTGTAATACAAAATCTGTAAGATAACAGCTGATCTGCTACAAAGAGTAGACAAATTAAACTAAGAATTCAATTAGCACACTCCTTTGTGCCTCTGGATCCCTTATTTTAACAGGTTCTGCTGATCAAAACCATCCAGTTTGATTTCACTGGAAATAGATACAACTTAAATGGAATAAAAATCAGTTACTCTGAGAAGAGCTGCTCATAAGAAAAGGACTAAGCTCAATATTACAACTGTTTAAATTATTAAAAAAACACCAAACACAAAGCAACAAAAATACCCCAAAACTCAAAACAACTTAAAGACAATGCTACAGACATTTCGTTGAGCACAGCACCCCAGAATTTCTGTAGTGTAAGTTACAGAACAAAACAATTGTAGTTTACATTTAAAAACAGGGTCCACCAATGCTAAAAGCTGGTAAAGTAAGTTCAAAAAAATTACGTTAAGATGTAGTATTTAAGATTCATTTATTGAATATTAAATTTTGAATATTAATATTTTGAAAGATTTATTCAATCTCTCAAAAGACACTGTGCATGCGTGGGAAGGAACCAGGTATTATATTTTCAACACTGGGGAGGGTAGGAATACTTAAAATTAACAGACAACAGAAACTTTTAAGTCCGTTGGGCCAGAACTATAATTCTACTCATTTAACTCCAAAATCAATTCCTCTTTTAGTAATGACAGACCCATACACAATTAAAGTGAAAAACAACAACAAGAAAGTCTACTCCCTCAATTACTAAAATATAAACTTAGTTGAAGTTCTCAAACTGAGCTTCCAAGGCAGGTCCAGCCTCCAACATATGAAGGATGTACTGTTTCACAACCACTGACTGCAATCCTCATTCATCAATCCTATGCCATCCAGAGGATCGGGGTGTGGGGGTGTGTGTGTGTGTGTGTAGGGTGTGTGTATGTGAAAGAGGGAAATCGATCCTGCCATATGGGTAAGTCAATTATCCAGCATTAACACATTTTAAGTAAAAGCCTAATAAAAGTTATTGTTGACTTCTTTAGTAGCTTATGTATTTCCAGCATGCTTTGATCAGAGACCTTAAAAAAACCCTGAAACCACAGAAACTACACAAAACAACAAAAACCCTCTCAATTGAGGAGGCAGTGGTTCTGTGAAGCATCCCAAGTTGTACACATCACTCCTGATCTGTCAACGAAATAAAATTTCTTACCTTGTGCTGCACTTTAGAGTCAACTTCAAAGCAAAATTTTTTTGAAAACTAAAAATTTATCCTTAAGAGGACTGTACACAATCCGGACTGACATTTCCAGAGCAGGAGAAGCATACAAGATACCAAGTAGGTAAGCTGCTTAATTCACTTCTCATGTTTACACAAACAGTGGGAATTTACACATCGCTGCATCTTTAACACACAACTGGGAACGCCTACTTTTTGGACTTGCAGTCCAAAAGATGCAGCTTTCCATTTCAAGATTTCACCTGACTCCTAAATATCTGCACTAGTTTATAGCAGATGGATGCTTTAGATACAAGTTTTAAGGATATCTTAACCCTTCAATTACCCATACTGAACAAGCTAAGCTTCATGCATTTAAATATACATCTTCTAATTTACAGCTTACAAATAAACACCCCAAACCCCAACTGTTCATTGTAAGTATTATTTCAACTGTGATATGCTCTGGGCAAGCTTAATTTTCTTACTGTAGCTAAGGGAAGCTCCTGTATCCTCACAATTTGGCAAATATTCTTTCTGTAGTTCATGATCTCCAAGGTTGTCTTTCAGTGGCAGGAAGGCAAAATCCTTTCACAAGAAGTTCTAAGAAATGCATCTTCTAAAAGGCATCAGTATGAAATACCAGCCTAGTAAAACACTTCCTCATTTACCTCAAAGGCAGAAGCTGTATGTCACATGCATGTGTAGTACTTATCCAGTCTGACCGGTGATTTGGCACACCATGGAACCCATTCTAGGATTTCTTCCTCAAGCTTACAACTACTGCTTGTGCTTTAATATAACTTGCAATAGGATGTCTTGATTTAAAGGTTTCAAGTGAGAACAAGCTGTAACTGAATCCACTTTTCCCACTGGCAAAGCACTATGTTAGCACTCCATTAGTTACTCCAGCATCCAGTCACCAAATCCTTCTGTGCTTTTGTCAGGTTTTAATTTTCTTCTTCCCTCCTCATACTACAGTATTACAGGCACCAGAACCAGAAAATACATTCAAGCTCTGGCATGACTAATACTACCCAAATAACAATACTTCACTTGACTTTTTAAAGTTTACACATTTGGGGATGTTGGCCATTTTTCAGTTTCATAGGTTGAACCACTACTTTTAGTCTCTGAAGTGCATTTATTAAGGTGACAAAGCTCATTTTACACATTTTCTTTTCGGTTGAATCATTCCATCCAAATACTGTTAGACATACTGCATACAGCTGATTCTGTTTTCCAGTCACATTATTACTAAAAACCAATTCAAACGCCTTTGGCGTGTGACAGACCTTTCATCCAGAGATCTATTGCCAAACAACTAAAGCTTCATATCTGCAGGGAACAAAGCATAGCGACAAAAGGGGAAAAAAACATCACAAAAAGGAGTGTAGACACAGGTGGTTGTATTTATACCTTATACTTTCATTCCCAGTTTTTGCATTCTCCCTCTGGTCCTGATAAATTCCATCACTGGCTGGGAGAAGCCAACCCTGCTGTCGGCACTCTGCCAGCCTGACAAAGAAAAGTCAACAGGCTGTCAGTTTCCCTTCAATCCTAAAGTAAGCCTTGGGAAAAGGAAAATATTCTCAAACTGCTTGGAACCAAGCCGGGGTATTCCCCACTCAGCTGCTTCTCTACTGTTTCCTCTAGCACACGTGAACCTGACAGGTTTGTTTTTCCCTTCTGGTTTCTTAAAAGCTCTTTTTGACTTAACTTTACCCAAAATTAGCTGTCAAACACATATGCATCACATCCATATAAACATCAATATTTCTTCCTCCAGACCATCTCAGTATTATATTAGAGGCTCAATTTAATTTCTGTTCACCCACTATACCACTGGTTTTTGGATGGGAAGAAATCACAGCTTTTTATTAAGTATATGAGTAGGTTGTCTGCTAAAAAAAAGCTGCAGATGAATGCACAATGATGGCACAGCTACTGAATGTGTTAAAAAGTTTCTGTGGAGATGGAGACATTTACAACTTTGAATTATTTACAAATTTCCAGTTTTAAGAAAATAACCCCTCACCCCACACACTCATGCAAACAGCCTCAGCTACCAGTCTGCACCTTAAGTCCCTTTGATATATGCAGAGGAACAATAAACACTAACATAAATAAGCTCAGGAGTTTGGTTCCCTGAAGATACACTATTTGCCAGTTAAATCCAAGTTAAAACTAGTGAAAACTGAGACACTTCGACAATTTAGCACTTGCACGCTTCCCATAAAACATGCAAAGCCACAAACATCAAAAAAGGGTGTCTACACCATTTTCAGTCTTGTTCAACGCTTCAGAAATAATAACCTCCCCCATTACTGAAATCCTGGGTTTTAAATGAGTGATCTACTGCTAACACTGAGAAAAGCAGCATTTCAGCGCTATGACAGCTCATACTGTGGCATTATCCAACACGCTACTCTTCAGAGAGATTCAGATAAAGCAGTCAGGAATCGCAGCAATAGTGAACACTGAGAAGCAGGGCGAGTACCCAGCCCCCCGCCCCCAGGGCCAGCAGTAATATTGATACAGAGTGTTATGAGCAGCATCGCTATAGCTGAAGAGTACCCATCTACCACCCAACTGACAACAGTGCTTGGTACTGCTACAAGGCAAGCATGACTGCAGGACAGCTTCTTCCAGTCTCACATCATTCTTTCACTAGTTTTAAGTGACTAAGAAACCAAAGCAACAACTAAAATAAGTCCTTTGAACAGAACATTAAAACTAAAGTTAGATGCATCATCATACAATATACTGAATGCATCGGTGACATATTTGTGGCTTCTTCTGCCACAGCACTAGCTACGTTTAATGTTTCCTTCTCTCTTACTTGGATAACCAGAATGTGCAATGTGACGTATCTTCACGCTGAGCCCCAAACACCCTACAATGTGCATTTCACCGAAGCCAGCATATGGGAAATTTTTGTTCCTGAGGCTTTTAAGTCACAGCATTCGAAGTAGACTTAGTGGAGCAAGTAAAGTGAGAATTTAGGGAGAAGCCATGCAGAGTATTTCCCATCATTTACATTCACATCCAGAGTGGCAAGTACTTCAATAACAGCTATATGGCTTGGAAAAACTTGTACTTCTCTAGCACAGGGTAAGCACAAGACTCTGTTGAAAACTTCACAGCAAAGTTCCACAAAACAGCTGATATGACATCTTGGTGCCATCAAAGGGATGGCTTCACTCCATTTTTTCTTCTCTTCCTCGTCACCCTTCCCCCATATTCTCTTCCAGTGCTCCAACACAGACTTTACACAGTCTCCAGAGCCTGTCTGTACAGTGTGTCAAATACATCAGGCTGAATAATAATAACCTGGCAGAAAGCACGGTCTTCTGGGGGGTTAGCAAGCTCAATCATCTTACTGAAAAGTCAGATGATACCTAGAACCAGCACAAAGCAAGGGATGAGACATGCCAGAACAGGGAAAGGGCCCTTTCAACAGCAGTAAGAGGTCAAAATCTCTGTTACATCCCTTAAATGCATTTTCAGCTTATTCACAGCACTCCAGCGGGATTTGTTTTCAACATGCAAATCCCTGCATAGTTTGAGCACAGAAAGGTATGCTGAAACCTTTTTACTGGATCCACACCTGCACTGTGACATTTTCTCTGTTCAGGAGCTCATTCTTTTGTGAATGACAAGTATGAATATATAGGCACAATAGAAGAGTATTCCTATCCACTCTGTATTCATTGCTTCAGTGGGAGTATAATCTTTATTTTCTTGTGAAAGGCCTACAGCAATAGCAAAGCCCTTTACAGAAATGGCTGATAAAACATACTTATTTTTTGTACATCTATACATTAATGGTGATGTTAAGAACCACCAAATTTCCAAACCTGTGACATTCAGCTGCCAGAGATACATCTGGATGCAAGTCTCAAGACTTCCATTTTTCCAGACAGGCTTTAAAATCTACAATTTCTGATTTAAACCTGCATTCAAGTTTGAACATGTACTTTTACATTATAACTGAAACTGAAAAAGTGTTTTAAAATTGCTGTTGTATTTAGAACAAAGACTCACATTACCAAATCATGACAGCCTTTAATAGAGGCAGAAGAATGATCAGGGAACACCAGCTATTCAGTTAACACCAAGAGTCCTTATGCTATGCAGACATCTCTACTGTTACAAAGAAAAGAAAAGAAAAGAAAAGAAAAAGAAAAAAAAAAAACAGCAAGTGGGGAAAAACAGTGTGTCATACACACACATATACAAAAAAAAAAAAAAAAAAAGAAAAGAGAAAAATTCCTGCCAAGACCAAACATGGGTAGGAGAAAGAAAACTTCTTCAGAAAAAAACCTGCAAGAAAACCCAGTCACACAAAACTCCAAAGGACTCTTGATGAAACTGAAGGCTGAGGTTTTTTGGTGGTTTGATTTTAACAATTACTTTTGCTTGGATCAAAGATCCACCCATGCAACAACCCCTCCCCCTCCAAAGGAAGAGGAGATACAATACAGAGCAAATGGGCATCTGACTAACAGTTGCAAGAGGAAGTTTTTCCAACCCATTGTTTTGTTCCAAAAGAGAACATTCCACAACCCACGCAGTCCGATCCCAAAGGGCCTAGGAAAGATCACTAGACAGTTCACATTCCTCCACAAAAAGTTTAAGTAGGTTTAGATGATCTTATTTCCGCAAGTAGCAGATTTGTGCCAAATATTAATAATGCAGTGCCTTAGTTACCACTTACAAATGCTCATAATTATTTACAGCTCCTGAACAGTACGGGGGACGACTTGGATATCACCCAACAAATCTACAGCAATTAAATTTATTAGAAAATGGAAAATGATGTGGACAAATGGACAATGAGTCCTGAAGTCAGAATCGCGAAGTAAGCTAGTGACAGCACCAAGGTCTACAAAATTATCAGATGTCACAGGGACACCAAACAAAGCTTGGCTGAAAGGTTAAAAACAACCCAGCTCTTTGCACATGAGGCAGTAGGCTACAGAAACTCTCTGCCAAAAACCAGGAAGGCTACAAGTTCACGTGGTTTCCAAAGAGAGGTAGGACTAAGTCTTTGTTATGGCGTGCAATGGCAACTCTTACCTTCTTTCAGAATTAGCAAAAGAACATTATCTCAATTTATAAGTATTCAAAGAAAACTTCTACTTAGAAGTGTGGCATACATAGAATACCCATAGTGATAGTGTGAAGTATAGAACATGCTCCAAAACCCTTTCTAGGTTACCTCTGGTTTATGTCAACTAACCTGCCATATGTTATCACCATAATATCACTTAATATCAGGTGGAAGATTTGAATTCAGTTGGTACACATTACACTGAGTTTAGCATGGCAAATGTAAAAGCTTTGCTCATCAGAAAAAAATAGTCTAATATAGAAAACAAGATGTACATGTTTGGTATCAGCTTTTGTGAGCGGAATTTCAAACCCAGTTTAAACAACTGAATTCCTATGCAGCGCCTAGGAACAGCAGCAGTGGGCAGGGAACTGTGTAACAGCAGGCACAAACCACCCAGAACACAGAACGGCAGTCCCATGCTTCACCTTGCTAAGCACTTCAGTTAATACACCCTGTTCTCTCACCTGACGTCTTACCTACGGTATGAAATTACATTTCAAATCGTCAAGTAGAGCTCACAATTCTCTTTTAAAGAGGCCAAAGGAGCCAGCAAAGAGGGAAGCTGTTACTGATAACACACGGGAAATCCCAACCAGACAAAAATGCTTACAATAGAGAATCCCATATTTCAGGGGATCATAACTAATCACTAGATATAAATATTTCTGCCTTTTTTGAGAGTCCTATTTTTCTGCAACACTCCCTTTGAATCAATCTAGATTCTGATGCACTGTTTTGCCCTGACTTTAACAGAGAAATACATACCCTTTTCGTATGAGCTTTTGCCTCGGTCACTCAACTGGTTTTTAAGGGTATCTGCTAAAGCCCCTTCAACAGTTCTGTCTCCTCTTCCTTATGTGTTGAATTTATTCTTTGGCCCTAGAGATACAAGCTTAAGTTTATATTCAATAAATTCTGAAGTAACTGACTAAACAGACAATACTGACCTTAACTGACAAATGTAAGTATCTTTTAATTATCTTCATGTCAAATCTTTTCCTAGTATGAGTATCAACTGCTCAGGTTTCTCTCCCGCTTTTGCCTCCATCAAGTATCAGTACTTGAACTTTTGTTACTATACAAACTGTTGGTATTAAAACTGTATTATCTCAAAAAATGAGCAGCGTTGTACTTTGTTCCCTTTAGTTAGTAAGATGGCAAACCAAAAGTGAGCTTTTCTTGTTAGGATTGCTGAACAAAAATCTTAGACATTACATCTTATCTATGCCTTACAGAATAACAACATGAGAAACCCCAGTAATATTTTTAACCTTTGAAGGTTTTTTTCTTGAAGAAAGGTTGAAAGAGCCTGTATAGATACTCCCTTCCTTTCTACTACAAGCTTTTCTGGCCCTGCTTCTCCTTCGCAGACCAGTTAAAGCTGTATGCCCTTCAGCTTCCTTCTACTCAAGTACATAGTAGCATAGAGCTAAATTCGTATTATCTTAATACAGATATCAGATTCATTCACATTTGTTCCCTCCTACAATCATGTATTCTGATCTCCTCTGTAAGAGGAGACAACACCATCTACTATTTTATGCAACAAACTGATATGCTGTAAATCAGACCAAAGTTTGTTTTAGAAAGATATCCTGGATTAACTGGTATGTTGCAAGAATCTATTACCTTCCTCCTATCTTTTCTGTTCCAAAGCTTAGTTCCACTTATTCAAAACTCCCAACTTTTCTAGTCCGAATTTGAGTAGGTCACCTATCAGATACTAAACCTCATTTAATCTTCTACCACGTAACCTCACCCGGTCATTAATTGAAAGATGAATCCACTGAATTGCTTTTTCCTCCCTTAACTAAGTTTAGTTGCATTCCTTTGATCCCACATGGTAGGGTTATGTTTGCAAAACACAGTTTGTTCCTTGAACTGTTTTCAGTTGTCTACTAACACTTCATGAAATCCAGGAAAGTATTAAAGTTATGACAAAATCAACATCATACATAGATCAAACCACCTTTGGATCCAGCTTGATACCCTTGTTTACCAAGCCAAAAATTCATCTGCCCACCCCTCTAACACTGCACTGGGAATGCCCAGTCAATAAAGTCCTCCTACCCTCAGCCACTTCAAACATTCATCTCATGTGATACACAGATACATGACTGTTTCTCAGCTAGCTAGAAATGGCATGTATATTTCTTAAGCAAGATCTTATCCAGCAACATAGACTGCTGGAGTGAGAACTAAACAGACCAACCTGCACCACTTGGCGTTCTCACCGGTAAGAGTCTCTTCCATCATCGTATAATAGACACGGATCCCGACTAGCGTACCATCAGGGACAAAGCCAAGTGGAAATTGCCAGGAACAATGCTACGGACTAATCCTTGCTTAGATCACAAACAGTAACTGTATGCATCAGCTAGCTACTTCATTTAATATAGAGCTATGTGGATTTTTACAGTGCAAGACAGACCTCTCTTGGGGAGATTCATGTGACAGAATTCTTACACTTTTTTTATTACATGAGAAGTTGCAAATCTAAACACTGAACTGTTTGTAAATGAAGAGTGACTGCAAGAGTTGTTAACCTCCAAGTTTCACCTTTCAACTGTGTACTCTCGTGCAGCACTGCCATTTCCATAACCCCACTGTGAACTGTCAAGAGATCCAAAACAGATTAAAACTAATCCTGAGAAAAAAAAAAAAAAAAATTAAAAAAAGCTCCAAGTCTGAGTAGATCACAGTAAGGTGATTCAGGGAGTCAAACAAGTACCAATATTGTACAAAGGAGAGGGAGAGATGATGAGCTCAACAGTAAATGTACACGTAACTTATCTGGCAAACACATACTTGAACATGAGAACACACAGGTTAACTTCTATAGAGATATTATAGCAAGAATAAGCCTACAAAGCTTCCAGTGTAACAGAAGTATTCAAGAAACAGTCTGAAAAGTGGTATTTATTATGTCTGCAAGCTGCCACTTGGCATAAATTTACTCCTTTTATAGAAGGCTCTTTTATCAACACCTGAGTTAAATCAGTCTCCTATACGTAGGAGCACAATCAAGAAAAAAAAATCTTTATGAATGCTCCTCAACATCCAGGTAAGTTGGGTTTAAGAAACATTGTTCTGTATTAGAATAGCACATAAATCCCATCAAAATATAATTGTACTGATATGACTCATGTTTACAGACTGAAAAGCAGGAATGTGAAACCTATGAAGATGAGCAGCAAAGACCACCACAGGAAGCCAGCAGGACTTAACTGACCAACCCTTTTAAGAGTGGAAGACAATGATTAGCTCACATGTGGAAATTATCTGGATGAGTATATTTTTGGAAGGATGTGTGGAAAATACAGAACTACACCATAAAGAAAGACTGAAGAGAAACTTACATGCTGTTGCCAAACAAAGACTCAGCCAAATTACATCACAGGGAGGTGTCAAAGGGGATATGCTGTGTTGTATTTAGAAGTAGAAAACTATGGTACTTCACTACAACATGCAGTTAGGCTTGCTAGAAAGGACAATTAAAGTTAACTGTTAGCCCTAGTTAAAGTTATGCCTAATGTTTCTTCTTTAAGTAGAAACCCGCTAGTCCACCAAGATTCTTCCAGGTGTTGAAAGGCCAGAAAAGGTCCTTTTTCTGCTCCCTGAAAGCCTCCAAAATCCACTCACCAGCTGCTTGAACAGACAAACCTGAGAACCTGCACCAATATTATTCTCCGACCTGGTTGCCAACACAGCACCGTCCCCAAACACTGCCATCGCCACAACACACACACACAAAAGCAAAGCACTCACAGAACTCAGGCAAAAGGATAACAAAAAGCCAACACAGGCAACCATAAGGGGAAAAAAATTCTTTTTTTGGGTGTGGATGTAAATAAAGTCTGAGAGCAGTTACCAGGTTTTCCACAGTCACCAAACAAAAATCAGAAGAAAAATGGGTTTAATTGACAAATAAAAGAAACCAGTACTTTTCCAAGTCTGTCAAGGGACACCATCATTCCAATACATTTAGGACTACAGGGAACTTGCAAGCCACAGAAATATCCTAAAAATAGAGGACAAGACAGATGACCAACAAAATATTTGTTCTAAAAAATAAGTATGCATCTGAAAGCTGTGCCAAAGGAAGTAGATTACACAAGTTTTGCAGCACACCATGAATGAATCCATGGAACTTTTACTACTTGCCTAAGCAAATCCTGTTCTAAAAAACACATTAATTTTGCCTCAAAAGTCTTGTTAAGTTGAATAATGATCAGTTCACCTAGACACAAAAGATTATTAATATGCTACAACACTATCTAGGTCTCTAAAGACATACCAATAGGCACTTTTCCCTTTTTTCTGTTACATTGAGGATTTTTTTTTTCCTGCTTCTTTCCAAGATGTGCAACTATTTGGTCCTTACTAGTGTTTGTACAGTCTACAAAAAAAAGTAGTTATTAATTCATTTTAAGTAGAAGGCATGGGTTCTCCTGTTGTCTGCTGACGTAAACCATTTCTTACTTTCTGTTTATATTCTAAAGTAAGTTCAAAAGTTTCAGTAAACCTTTTTAAAAGTGTGTATCACAGCCATACAGAAAACAGATTTTCACATCACTGAACAGAAGGATAATTCTCCTTAATGGCTATTTGATAAGAACACCAAGAACAAACTAAGGTGCCAATATTTCACTAAAGGGAAGCCCGAGTAGGTTTGAGAGTGCTTTGCTCCCAGAAAACAGAATATGTAAACAAACTGACAGCAAGATGAGATCTGCGCCTAGTTAGAGAATCATTCTTAAACAGCAACTCAAGATTATTATTTTTCTAAACAGACAGATCCTCTCCGAGAACAGAGCAGAGGTGTGCACAATTAGTGTACTAAGTCTAATCCATGTAGTGTCTTAGTGGAAACGAAAATGTTCTTCCTTCCAGTCTTCTTCGTATATTCCATGTCCCTCAGATTTCCTGGCAAGCCTAACTGGAGATGCTGAGTCTCTCCCAATTTTAGATAAATTATCAGTTTAACAACAACCTGGATGCATAAGTTCTCAGCTCTGGTAGAGTCAGGTGACCGTGGTAAATAAGCTACTGAGAGATTTGCTTTTCTAAAACACTTTTGTATCTGTTCATCTGGAAACCCAGAAGCACACAGGCCCGTAAGGGAAAAGGGAAAAAAGTCAGGGGTCTAGCTGAGTTACTCTCTTGTTATGATTTTTTTTTTTAAATGGCACAATAAAAAGCAGAGATCCGTTGTACAGCTCCACAGATGAAAGCAAAAAGTTGCTTATTTTTCTCACTTCTGGGTATTAGTATCAAAACCAGATTTTTTTAATCAATTTTTTATGTAGACTTATGAAAGAAATGATCCAACACAACTTAATCAAAAAATATACTCCTGTAAAAATCTTCTTCTACATCAAGGTTGCAGTGTAACATACTTCAAACAGCACTCTTCATGAGTACTGCCTCTCTGACCTTTCTTCAGGGCTTCTCATTTCAGGAGTCGTGTCATTGCCTAACCTACAACAGCAGAAATGTTTATGAAGCCACAAGTTGTATGGTATCAGTGAACTGAGTGATCTCAAATCAATCTCTGGTTGAAAAAAAATTATCCTTGAGCTGCAGCAGATTCCCCAGTGCAGTACCTTTGCCCAAACACACATGCCACCCTGGAGCAGAGGGACTGGATACACAAATAGAAATTCTTAGCCAGGAAGGAGTTGGAGTGCTGATGGATTGCCCATAGCAATCCAGTTCAGATGATCACCAAAACTACTGTCCAAATTCATCCAGATGTCAACGGATGTTGCAAAGGATTTTGCATGTCACTACAGAACAACTGCTGGGCACCAAAACCAGAGGATTCTTTTTGGTCACAGGTTTTTGCTTTTTGCCCTGTCCAAGTACCTGAGCACAGCTCTGGTGATACTGCCCTGAGCAGCAGCATTTACCACACAGGTCCCTGAAAGTCTGCAAAATTTATCTGTTAGACTGGAATTCCTGGGAGGAAGACAAGGGACACAGTCACAAACTCACCCAGTGGCAAAAGCCACATACAATTGTTAAAATTTTCTCCTAGCTGGTTAGTCTATAATCTCTACTGGGATCAGGAATGTAGAAACATCAGTGTCTATAACAGCCAACTGCTGTAATGTTCTCCTCTCTTCCCTCCCCCCCCCCCCACCTCCCCCCATCACCTTAATCTTGATGATGACAAAAGCATTGGAGAAAGACAAAGAATTACTCCAGCTAAAAAAATAAAGCAGGCATTTGCTATGGAAGAGTCTCATGGTCAGATCAGATGAATGAAGTAACTCCTGTCCTAGTTTAACAAATAATGCAAGTACAATAATTGAGAACTCTTTATTGCCAGCTGGGATATCTTAAACAGACTGAACTACATTTTTACATGCTATAAGAATGAAATATCCATCCTTCTTCAGACTGTTCCCCAGCCAGACAAGCTAACCAAGCTGCACATGTCTCTGATCTGGAAAAAAATTATTTATATAAAAGCCCTAGAATTTCCAACAGAGGTGAAACAGAAAATTCCAGCATAAATCCAAACTACCATAAACTCACTGATCTGATTTCTCTCTTCCTATTGAAAACAGGAATATCAAGTTGCTGGTCTCGTATTTCTCAAATACGCATAACTTCCAGAACTTCTAGAATTTGCACCCCAATGGCATAGCAAGCACTTAACATTTTGAACAGATTATTCTTCAACTATCAGAGCACTTCCAGCAACTCCGATGTTTCTATGCATCAAATCCCTCTAAGAAATCACTTAACTGACAGGTTTCTAAAATAAACTGTAATATTTAAAGGCTACTTTGATCATTGCAGCAAAATATTTTTTTTCAAATAAGAGAAATAGGGGAAACCCTTAAAAAAACCCCAAACCCTCACAACACTATTTGTAATAAAAACTTCCAAGCTAATGCACAACTTCTAGCGTACATACTTCACATGATTTTTCACTAAGAATGGCACTGTGAGAATGAAAGGCTGTAACATACATAATTTAAAATTTCCTGATTTCACAAAAGATCACTAAAATGCTATGTGAAAAATGTTACTTGAAATAAAAGTTCTGTAAATTTTGACAGCATCCAGCATCATAAAACCTTACTTAATTTTAAAAATTAAAGTGACGAAGATTTTCAAAACTCACAAAGCCATAATAAACTGGATATAGAATAAAACTACAGTATAATGTTACTCTAGAATAGTAAGTTTGCATAATGTTCTATCAGATCATTAAAGAAAAAAAAATATCTAGATAACAGAGCCTTGTAAGGTCAAACTTAAAGTTTAAGTTTCTGGATTTATGAGTTTGGGCCATATCCTGAGTGTAACACAAAAATATTCTAAAGTATGTTGACAGCACAGTGCTAATGCTGACTTTTTTTCATTAACTCACCAAATTCATATCATCTGTAACAAACCAATTTGTAAACTCAAATTCAAAAATTACATGACATGACTTGGCAACAAAACATACCAGAGGAAAAGGAGCAGAGGAATATATAGGCATCCTGTTTCTCAGTCAACAGTTCTAGAACTGCAAACTGGAAAACCCAACACAGTCAAGACAAGGTCAGAAAACACATTCTAACATAAACCTCAAAGCCTAACAGCTGATTTTTTTTGCAACATATTCTAGACCCCAGAATTTCTCTCTGAAAAATGACTAGGCCATTCAAGTCTATGAGCAAAACAAATACTATTTTAAAAGGTTACACTAAAACTAACATGCTAGTAGACAAACTGCATCATAAAGTCCAAATCTCAGGGGGATTTAAAATACAATTATCAGAGGTCCTTGAGTGAAAGGCAAAAATAAAAGCAGAACTCAAACCAAAGCCATTTTGCTGTCGGTCTCAACACAAGTACAATGGATACATGCAACATAAAAAGTAATAAAACTTTTCTCCTTTAATATATAATTTTGTTTCAAATTGGAACAGAAGCCCTAAACTTCCCAACGGTCCAAGAAAAATCCATAGATAACAGAGAAATCCATTCATAACAAGAAAAGAAACCAACCAAACTAATTCAAGGAAACTATAAAACTTAACACCTATAAAAGACAGAAAAAACATTTTTCAAAAAAAGTTAGAATGAAAGTGACTAGTTTTATTTTCTTCTGTTTTTTCTAGGAAATAACTTTTTCTTCTCACTTCACTCCATTAATATTTGGCAGCACAGCATTATTTGGCAATTCCTACCAAAGTCTTTCCGATCTTGTCCTTTTTTGTTAGACAAACTAAAAAACACAAAGCCACCTTAAGGAAGCTTGCGAGATATAAAGAACCTCAGATCAAGAAAAATACTCATTTCTGAGTTATCCAATAGTCTTATTTCATTCTCCCTCCAAAACCTGTATCAATCCCAAATGGCTAAAACTAACTTAAGTGGTATCAAGACCACATCCAATCTTTAGAACACACGGATTCCATAAACTTATTTTTAGCTGACACGGTAAGGAATTAAGGCAAAAGGCTACAACTGAAAAGCACATATGGCTTACTACATAATGCCTTCCTATGAAAGTGATTTGAGGACATGACGCCAATACACTGTGCTTGAGAACTGCCAAACATACCCTTCCCAGCATTACAGCAACTGCACGTTGGAAGATGTACTTCCATCACAGCCACACCAATTAAGGACTGTTAAGGATTTAGCAGTATATTTGCTGCTTCCTTTACACAAGGTGCCACTAAATTGCCTGCACCTGTGGGAAATAGGGCCTGCTAACATTTGCAAGCAAAATACTGTCAAAACAAACATGAAAACTACAACCCTCTTCCTTAACTGCTGGTATGTATATGAATGGGCTTCTGTAAAATTAGAGACCATCAACACCTTAGACCACTAGAAAAGTGGCTTGTTATTTCACTGTTCTAAAAGCCTGCCAATGATATTTCTTGCTTTATATGTAGCCTACTGGCACCATTCCTTACAGAAGAGCAACCTACTAAACTACAGCATGGCTTCAGCTCAGGGTCACAAGTTGTTCTAACACCAGCAGCTGATCTAGAAGTGTGTCTGACATCAGAGACATTGAATAACAGCTTCTCAAATGGCAGGAGACTTAAAAGGTTACAAATTCTGTATGCGTTGGCTAAGAATTATCTTTTTGCAGGTGCAAAGGAGAAAAGATGACCTGAACATCGAGAAGAAAGATGAATCCTCGCAGGCAAGGAAGGGACAGGGAATACAAACAATCCTGCACCGTAAAATGATGAAGACATTATGAGCCAGCTTTTGAATGGAGTGAAACTACACATCCACTACAGAAATTTTAGCAACAGTTAAAACAGATTTGAAGCAGTATCAAATGCAACAGAAACTATCGATATTCTTTGGGACAAAGACTGAAATAATCAGATTTTTTTTTAAATTAATGAATATTCCAGAATAACAAAGCCTGAAGATGCTGTTTTGATCTGTGTTCTGCTGCAGAATGGATTAAAAAAGAAATTACATTTCTCAACATCTGGTGAAAGATCAGGTTTCCAAGGAGATGAAGTCTGGGCCTTGGATAAGTAGCCTTGCTGCATTTTTCCAACAAACTGAGGTAAAAAAAGGCAGGTGGAATATGCACTTTATGCCAGCAAGCTACTCAACTTGATACCCACCTCATTCAATGTAAAGTTTAATTAAGTATACACCACCGGTTAAGCTAACAGTATTCAAACTGATTAAATACAGATAAAAACAACTCGACTATTACAGCTGGGATCTCATCCTCCCACAAAAAAAACCCCAACAAATCCCAAACGCAACAAAACTTAAATAGGCTTTCTATATAACTCAATATACTAACTCCTACAAAATGAGGATATTTTTCTTTTTAAGTGCATCATTTTGCGTTCTGTTCCAGTGCCTTGAGTTTCACCCATGTAACACCACAGGAGCAGGCAGAAGTCACCAGTCTGTGCTTATCTATCTAAACCAGGAACATGTTTACTACTACAACACAAAACTACCACACACACATATATATATATGTGCATACATATACATATATACACAGACACACACCAGGCAGAGCATACTTCTGCTTTAGTTTAGCCTGTTACCTAAAAATCTATCTACAGCAACTTTTAAAAAGACTGAAAGACCAGATCAAAAGCTCTTTCACTGCTTTTGAAAATGCCATAAAACACCTTATTTGCATCTTCAAGCACCTCCAGAACAGACTCCTAATTTCTATCAGCTTGTCAAGCAGAGCTTTCAACAGCTAAGCACAAAAGTTGATGCTGAGTTCCAGTCAGTATCATCTCAGCAACTACATTTATCAAAACCTATTATTTTAGTCTGATGTTTTCCAAGTATGATGACAGCCAAAACCAAAGGTTTTAAACAATATTTAATGTATTAAATAGAGAAACCTTAAGTATGAAAGTTTAGTATTAAGAAATATTAAGTATTAAGCATTCTGTAAACTTAATGGGAACAAGGAAGCTATGTAAACTTAAAAATATGTATTTATGTAAGCTTAAAAATATGTATTTATTTTGGGCTTCTTTTTGCAGTCATTTGCATATTATATGCCTTTACACGTTTTATTGAAAACAACTAACTTCAGAGTACTTCCTAATGCCTGGGGATACAGGTAGCTGCATTTTACCACTTTTCTGCCCTCTTAGAGAAGCAGAAGTACATACAAAACTGATGTGATAAAGGTTAAAAATGAAAAGCATACAGGTTACAGTACTAAAAAAAGAAAGTCACTAAAGGATGCGCCAAACGCACTGGTTTACTTACCAACAATGTATTCCTTCAGGTCTTCCTATACCTCCTGTCAAAGCGTAACCATACACACAATTGGCTCTGAGCTGAAAACAGCTTAAAATGTTGAATTTTAGCATGACAACAGCACTTTTGCAGTCATCTAAGCAAATTAACCTACATGTCTCTTGGTACCAGCACACCTGATACCAATTCACTTTGAAAAAGTCTTACCCATCTGCAGTACACAGGCTGCAGCTATCACACTGGGTCTCATATTTGTCACGGTAGTCTTGCATAGCGTTAAGGAACTGTGTGTGACTCTAAACTTTGCCAAATAAATCCAACTAATGTTCACTTGTTCCTATTCTTGGTTTCCCCAAAAGAATCTTTGAGACCAGGTATTTGAAGAAAAAAAAAAAAAGTCTCCAGTACAGAAGTCTCCCCTACAAACATCACGTTCCTAACACATCCTCAGCAATGGTCCCCAAAGACAGCAAGGTCCTTCATAGCAGGTGGTGACAGTGATGTGGTAGCAGGCTCTAACTTCAGCTCTGGCTTTGTGGAATCCCAGCTACAGCTAAGTTAGTCTACCAACACCCCCGTGTCTGCCCAAAGGGCCTTGTAGGGAAGAACAAAACAGCTATCCTGAGGTTCTTTGCAGTACTTCATTGTCTAGGCAGTCTCCCAGTGCTCTTCCCTTACAGCCCTTGAGCCTACACAGCGACATACACAACAACTGTCACGCAGACAGGCAGTGGAAAGGAAATGTAGCATGGAAGAGAATACAGGATAAAACAGCACATTAACCTATAACCACCATACTTTACTGGGTTATTTGCACACTTCATTGCTACAAGCAGGCACAAAAAAAGCCACGAGTGGTCATATGAAATAGAAACTCACAAAACTTCAGAAGTAGTGAAGGCTCTCCCTTAATAGGCAACTGCTGTTTAGACTATTCAGATGAGAGGGCTATGGTTTCTGACACACTGAATAGCTATTTAAATTTGCATATTCCTAGAGCATACAAAACATACATTCTTTCCAGGGCTGAGATTAACCTCAGCCTTCTGCAAGACCATGCACACAGACAGCTAGCCAGCATTAATAGTTAATTAAAACAACCAACCTTTCTTCTTTCCCCTACAAACTTAGCTGCAGCCTGTGTACTACCAGTTGCTCCCGTTTAAAAAGTCTTTTCAATAGACAACAAACTAAACAGGCAGGGTATGTACTTTAATACTAACCTACTAAAAAAAAAAAAAAGAGAAAACGTAGTTTCATTTTTAATGTTCATGGCCCAGCATTTTGAAAACAATTCTACTTAGAGACTGAATGAATTTTTAAAAGAGATTAGATTCTAGATTGGAATTTGTTTAAAAAGATGATTGCTCTCTGTGATTGACCCTTTATCCCTCAGACACGAAGAAAATAATAACAGCTGCAAGCATATTTGCTTCAAAAGCAAGGAAAAACACCCACTTGCTTCTTCACCGTTATTTTCAAGTACTAAAAACCTTTCCAAAATCATTATAATTGAGGCACCGGAGCAACAGAAACCTCAGCAATTAGAACGGCAAAGCGATCCCCTTGCCTCCCCCGGCGCGAAGCGCTGGTCTGGGGCAGCCACCGCAACATTCCCAGTGCCCTGCACTCACACTGAGGAAACCCGTTCGTTCCCTCTGACAGCAGGGATGCACCCACCAGAAGGAGCCCGAGCAGCACCAGGACCCGCGGGTGGCCGGGAAGCCTCAGGGGGCCACCGAGCCGCAGGGCGAGAAAGCCCCGCGCCCCGCACGGCGGGACCAGCCACCGTGCAGTGAGGCCAGGACCCCCGGCCAGTCCCGACCGTCACCCCGGTGCGGGGCCTGGCCGAGGGCAGGCTCCGTGGCAAGGCAGGGCACGGCACCCGGCGTACCGAGAGCCGGGGGGCGGGCTGCGGGGCAGAGGTGCGGGGAGCCCCGCCTGTTGCAGGGGAAGGGGCGCCAGCGGCTCTGCCCAGCCTCCGTGGCCCTGAGCGGGGACTCCAAC
>JAVJGJ010000002.1:27660102-27747047 GCA_035590215.1 Microhierax caerulescens
CCCGTCGCCCACCGCCGCCCTCCCGGCATTCGCCCCCCACCCGTCAGCGGCTCACCGCCAGCTCCGCGAGCCCCTTCACCGCGCCGCACCCCGTGGAAGGAGGAGAAGGGGGGGTCGCCGTCCCCCAGCAACGCGCTGCACGCCCGGAGCGGCGCCCGGCGCAGGCAGCCCCCGTCCCTGACCTACTTTCCGCCTGGCTTGCCACCCAACGGCGCACCACTAACCTACTTTCCAGCCAATAGCACCCTCCTCCAGCCCCAGACCGGACGCGCCTACCCACCAACGGGCGAGCGGCTCTCCAGCGATCTTGCCCAATAGCCGACCGGCAAGCGGGCAACGCCCGCCCTCCTGAACGGCAGCTAATCCCCGGGCGCCCCAGGAGTGGCAGCCAATCAGAAGGGCGGCTGGGAGTTTTGATCCCGCCCCCCAGCCGAGGGCGGAGTTGGCGGGCGGAGGGAGGGGCGCGTGCGCGGTGGTGGGTCGGGGGAGACCTGGTAGCGCTGCGGGGGACCCGGATGTGGCGGGAGGCGGCGGCCGTCGTGTGGTGATGGCTTCCCTCAGCGGGGTGGGCGCCGCGGCAGCAGCCTCTCGCTCCCTTCCCTGCTGCTGGGGCTTGCCCGTGGTTCAGCGTCAGTCATGTGACGTCGGCCTGGGCCGTGACGTTACCTCTGGAGGTGTTAAGGTCACACGGCGGCCGCGGCGCCGCTGCCTCAAGCGGCAGGTGCCGCCTCTGCCTAGGCCTCGCCTCCCACAGTGGCAGCGGCGCGGCGCCGGGGCCCTGCTGGCTCCCTGGGGGCCTGAGGGAGCCGGGCGCTGCTGGCAGCCGGGCAGGAGGCGCTGCTGCCTGGCCTTGGCCTGTTGGTGTGGGCTCTCCGCCCGTGCTCTTCGCTAGCGCGGAGTCACTGCCGTTGCCTTGTGGGAGCACGTGCCTTACAGCCCACCGCTGCCTCAGCTGTGTCCGTGGGCCGCGGCATCGCTCCTGGTGTTGGCAACCTGCCTCGGCAGATCCCGGCCTGTGCCTGCCTCACGTGTGCATACGCAGCCCCGTATGCAATGTCGTGCCTGTAAGTCGATGCTGCACCACACGCTGTGTGAGTCCTCGCACAATAGCCTTACAGCACCCTTCAGGTGTTTCAGAAGCATGTTTATAATGCTGCCATTAGTTTTGCTACCACAAAAGCTCCATCATCTCACAATGCGATCATACAATGGGGATGATTGGACACAGCAGTAATTTTATTCAGCATGTGAGAAAGGCCAGTGATGGAACATAGTAAAGCCATCTACTGTACCATGTTACAGTCTAAATTTAGATAATCCACGCAGCAGTGCTGGAATGTGAAGGGGATGTGTTGCAAGAACATAATCACAGCATAGCTGCTTTCACATGCAAGCATTTGCTAAATGTGATAGTATTATTGCTACATCAGATTATCATTGCCACATTATAATTGCCTTAACATTTCCTGTCCTGTGACGCCACAGCACAAATGTTTGGTTTACATTCACTTGTATAACATCACTGGAGAAGCTTGGATTGCAGCATTATCACGTTGCAGTGTGATTGTGGTTATTCCAATCCACTATTGCAGAGCATGAAGTCATCCTATGACAGCAGCAAAATTTGGTTTCTACCTAATTAAATTGGGGCTACGCAGGCAACAAGTGGCCCCTGCTGCAAACTTCCTGGTCACCTCAGGATATTCCTACTTGAGGAAAAACCCTCCAGCAGCACAAGTTAAATGAAATACCATACATTAGCAAGATGGAAATCAGGGAAAAAGAGAAAATACATCTTTTTTTCCCCCAGCAACTGTTTTAGTGGTGTTGCTTTGGTTTGTTTTAAGTGCACAGAAGTTATGGAGGTGGAGAAGTCTCCTTGACTACTTCTTTCTCACAAGTCTTTGTAGTTTTCATCATTACTTCTACCCACCTGTAGAAATAATGTTCCTTATGGACTCAATCACATACAGTCTATTTTAATGAGCCCAGTGGCTGTTGTAGGGAATGATGCCAAGAGTAATGATCTTTAGCTATTTCTGTAGGAAAGCAGCTTAACAGGCCATATGTCATATTTCCCAGTAAATGATTGTTTTGAGTTGTTTTTATGCTGTAGTTTCTATTCATGAGATATTAAAGAAAGTAACAGCATCTGGTTAGTCAAACTCCAGTTTTCAGCATGTGGTGATATGTATCAATCCTATTCTGCACCTTTTTGTACAATAGATTTTCTCTTTAAGTTCAGTGCAGGGAATTTCTTTCTGTAGGTTAGTAAGGCATCTTATGGGTGACTATGATGCTTTAAAATTTTAAGAGTGCAAAGTTTATCACTGAGCTAAGAAATGACGGTTTGAAGTTTAACAAGACCTGAGTTCAGCTACTGAGTTCATCACCATTCTACTATGCATTTCTAAACACAAAAAGCAAATAGAAGAGGTGAGGCTTGAGCAAAGGTAGAATACTTTCTCTATGAAGAATATATACTTGAAGAAGCACTTGAAACTGAGATCGTGGCACAAATTGTGGAAGCTACTAGATAGACCAGCTCAGTTGTTTGCTCTGCTCAGGGTGCTATGCACAGGTGTGTCTAATACAACAGCAAAAGCATTTCCTCATCCAATCAAATCTCACCTGATTAATTTCAGATGTTATGCTTTTTTAAAAGCAGGTAGTAAATTAGGTCTTAAGGAGAAATTGAGCTGCTTCCTTAACTATGTTAATGTGTTAATCGTTACACCATATTTAAACACCAGAATTCAGACTCACTACTGGCTTAAAATTATGATTTAAAAGCAGAGTATGCTATGTGCTGATCATACTGGAAAATGTGTTTTATTAATAGAATTTTGGAACAACTAGCCTATATTGCAACCAAATGGTTTTCTTTACCATATTCACTTTGAAGTGCTACAGTAACCACTTTCCTGGTCTTAGGATTTTGACTTTGTGTCAAGAAAAGTAGATATGATCTTTGTTAAATGCAGCCTAAGACAAAATAAGGCTATGTGTCAGCAGTGTTTAGAATCTGCAATATTTCATTTTTTTTTTTTTTTTAAATCAAGATATTTAGTTACATGCACAAAAAGGAACTAGTTTCTCAAACGATAACCCAAAAACTGATACGTTTTTTTGTTTGGGCTTTTTGGGCAGGGGTTGCCTTCAAAGAGTCCCTGATATATCTCTGGAACAACAACAGATGTTCAGAAGTAACCAGCCAAATTAGTCCTTTGATGTTTTGGTTGTGTTTTCTCTGAAACATTATTCATGGCCCTGATTAGAGATATGGAGGGACACAGTTCTCTGTGTCTTTGAAGCATAAGTTTTTGTAAAATAATTTGGAGATAGTATTTTCTGTGTTTATTTTTTAATGTCTTCCAAAATATGCCCAAGATGTGTTAAATATTTTAGCACCTAACTCTGGATCCAGCTGCTTTACAGCATTTTAAACAGCTGCTTTTTATTTAGAGGTTTTCAGACATGCAGTATTAACTTGCCAGTCTTATCCTTTTATCCAACCTCTTCCTCCATTTGACACTTGACATACAAGCTATGATCTTACCTGCAGCAGGAGAAGTTATGGCTCAGAAAATTAGCAAGACTTAACAACTTGAATACCTGGATTTCTTGTTCTGCCTATACTTCAAAAAACCCAGACATACTGAGCCATATTTCTCACCCTGTTGCACAAGGCTGGTGCCATGCTTCAACCAAGTCACAGAAAAAAATGGAAACTATGGCTTGGACTGTTTGCAGAGTGATGCAAAAAACCTCATAGTGGTGGTCTACTACGGTCTGTCACAGCTCATGTGGCTGGCTCAAACCTCTTCAAAACAAAAGTTTTGTCTTAATGAGCTATTGCTTACTCATTCTTTTCATGGTTCTTTAAATTCTTGAGTTATTACAACACCTAAGCCAGGGGAATCTTAATTTTTCTGCTTTTGTTTGTGTAAAATTTGTTAAAGAGTGTACCTCCTACCACAGTATTTTCAAATCCGAGCATTAAAAATCCTAAATATAAGGCAATACATGTTGACTTTTTCATGTGCCTGCTTTCTTTGGAGCTTTTTAAAATCCATCCTTCACCTTCCCAACCTTGGTTGTAATTTCAAGGGCTAGATGCTTGTTTCAGACAAAAGGAGAAGATTCTTAAAACATTGATTTCAGCCCTGGGGTCTCTAAGAACACCAATTAATGTTCTGAGACTCAATAGGAACTTCCAAGAGTTGGCAATCCAATATCTGGCAGCATAACAAGAACAGGAAGAAGAATGTAATGAGGAAAATGAGGCTAAAGCCAGGGAGTTAAGAAATTCTAAGTACTTCTCTGCAATATTTTTTTCAATCTTTAAGGAAGTCTCAGGAAAAAGAATTTCTACCTTTATCTGGATTCAAATTCCATGGAGGTCAAAGCACTTTCAGAGTTTTTACTTCATTAAAAAATATATGGAATTTGATTAGTTTTTTAGAGACTGGAAGTCTGAATTTGAAGTAGAGATGGTAGATTTAAAATATGTTAATAAAATTTTGGAGAATGAAAGAGTTCAAAAGTCTCAAAGGCTGCAGCCTTTTCAAATAACATTTTTTCCAGTAGGGACTTGCCTTCCTACGTTGTTGGGTTTTGGTTGGGTTTTTTTTTTCATTTTTCTAAAATTTTATTAAAGTGTTTACTGAAGTTTTATTTACTATTTTTGTTGAGAAAAAAAAATCTGTATCCATTCCTGGAGTAATTTTGATTCAACACCATATTACTTTCTTTTTTTTATGCATCATTTATAAACCTAGAGTTAGCTGGTGTGGGATTCTTGCCTCCCCACAAAAAAAAAGATAAAAATGATAAAAAACTATTAAAAATTCTAGAAGCCATTTTGTTAAAAAAGATTTAGAACACAGACACTCTTGCAATTGGTGGCTGCATTTCTTCAAGATCTGTTGAGGACACTAAGAGTCATGATAGAGTTTTACTGCCTTTATGTGGTAGGGGGTGTTACAATTTTCTGTGGTCCATTGGTAACTGCATCTTTGAATAGCATTAATCTGTTCCTTACTAGCAAGGAAAGACATAGCCTTTATAGCTCTTTTTTTTTTTTTTCTTTTCTTTTTCGTATCTGTCATGCATTCTTATAAGAGTGGTGGTAGCTTTGGTTGAAAAGTGATATAAGAAAGATAATCTTTCTCTTAGAATACTGAAAAAAAGGTCTGTTAGGCATTAGTTGTTGCATTTCAGGAAAGTAACAACACTCCACTATGGTAGGGTAAAGCTTAATTTATTATTGGAATAAAGCTTCATTTAAGAATTGCAAAATACATCAAATCTGTAAGCCAAATTTCACTGAGTAGCCAAAACAAGGCAGTACTTATGCAGCTTTGACTTGAAATGACAGTAAGTATCAGTGAGGAAGAAAAGTAACAAGAAGGCTTTTCCATTTGATAAGGAAATGAACAGAGAAAGTTCTTCAGCCTGTTCTTGATTGCTTGTTTTAAGGGGTAAATAAGAGGCAGAATCAGTTGAACAGAAAGGGATAGCTGGAACTCTAAATATTATTGTAATTTTTGAAGATTAACTTTTTTTTTAACAATTGATAGCCACAGACTGTATTAATTAAGTAAGTATATTATCCCCCCTTTTACAGATTGGGAGAACAGGCCTGGAGATTAAATGAGTTGGCCAGGGTTACACCCAGATAAGAATTCAGACGCAAAGCCACAATTAAAACTGGAGCACCTCCTGGCAGCCTTCTAAAGAATTTGGTAAGCCACTCAGCACCTCTGGTTATTTTTTCATATCAGTTACACAAAACATTTTAGTTGTTTTCCAAATGCAAGGAAAACATGATGCTTAGGACACGTATTCTGAAAAGAAGCTAGGAGATATTTAAACATCAGGGCCTTGATTCTATTTTCAGTTAGTGCAGATAACTAATAAAAGCTTAACAGTCCAAGGTTTTATTAGAGGATAGTGTAATTTGGATCCATTCCTTTAGGATTCCCAGATTGCCAGGCTATAATATGACAATGGGACTGTGACTTCATTTTTTTGGCATTTCATCTTGTAAATATACTAGATCTTATTCTGAAGTTTTTACTTAATTCTTACACAGTTAAAATTCTGCGTTGATTTCCTACTGATTCCATCAGGCATTTGGAGTAAGGCCTGCGAGGTTAAGCATATGGCATAGGTCGTATTTCCCCTTAACATGACATGTTTCTGTATTCCTGACAGTGTTTTAGGGTAACATGCTTTCAAAGAAGTGGTTGGCTGTCTACAGCAACCATCTTCTCAAGAGAAAAGAGCAATGCATCTTTATGCTCAGTGTGAGTTACGATTTCCTCATTGTCTACAGACAATTACTGAAGTAGTCGATTAATATTGCTTTGATATATATTAACATTAGGCAAACAACATTTTTGTTGCCAGAGAAAATGCATGCTATTTTAAAAACGGAGCAAAAGCAGACTATTTCTGAGGCTTATGGGCATATCAGCCAGTAGGTGTGCCTGGCGTGTTGTAAATGGGAAAGGTGGGAGGGCTCTGGCTCGTTATTAGTACATGCAGA
Source organism: Microhierax caerulescens (assembly GCA_035590215.1). Taxonomy (NCBI): domain Eukaryota; kingdom Metazoa; phylum Chordata; class Aves; order Falconiformes; family Falconidae; genus Microhierax; species Microhierax caerulescens. Next base: position 27,666,656 of record JAVJGJ010000002.1, read on the forward strand.
AAGACAGGAAATACTTAGGGAAGGTTTCCCTCTAGTTCTGAGTTCCAGGAAAGTTATTGAGCCAAACACATGAATCACAAAGCAGACTAGAAGGGAGTTTCTCAGTGGCATGAAACTAACAACTGCATTTTAAAGCCTGAAAAGTCAAACAATTTGGTGCTTTTGTTCTGCTGCAGATTTTTAATGGAAAATAACAACCACAGGAATATTTGGCAATGAAAAGTCTTAGTGCATGAAATCTGAAGTTTATATAAGAAATACCATCTTACTCATCATCTGCTCTATTTTAAGCCCTGCTCAGCATGGGGACTTTCATTTTGTGATCTATTTGGACAGCAGCTGGTACATTAGAGTTTTACATTAGCTGACATCTTTACAATCTAAAGGATACTTAACATAATCCTGTAAACTCTATTCTCATAGTTCTGCTCAGTCACTCATATTCCATCTTAGTGTGTTGTCTTTTCCCACGTACATTTTCTGTCCATTTCATGTCAAAAATAATGTCAGTGTATCAACTGCATTAAAGTTAGTCCACTGTAATGTTTTGCTGTGATGTGATCAAAATATATATATACAGCATATGCCATAAAATGGATGTGCCATTTCAGTGACTGAAAAAGGCAACAAAAAGGAATCCATAGTAACATATGTTGGGGATAAATTCCAGCGACTAGCACAAATAACAGAAAAGACAGTATGTGTTAATTAATTATATACAAAGACAAGCTACATACATGACTTAGATTCAGTCAGAGATGTTTACATTGCAGAAGTATAAAATGGATGCCAAGTTGCAACCTAATTCCAAAACCTAGCAATTATCAAGTAGTTTGCCTATTGCCATGAAGTCCTAGGACTTTATCTATCTGTTCATGCAGAGGGAAGTCTTTTCTGTCTTTGTGGATTCTAAATCGCAGTCAGCTCTAAATAAATGACAAAATAGTCACAACAGAAGCTAAAGACACCTGTTCCTGAAGATGCTTGGGAAAAAGACTGATGAGAAGAAAGGACAAAATATGGGCACTGTTGAGGCTGGTGTTGGACCATTGTACAAAATTTGAAATGGAGCTATCTGTCCAGCCAGCTTGCAATGTTTTTCTTTTATCTTCCCACATCTTCATAGACCATATATGGGCCCCACCAGCCCTGAGCTCTGATGTAGTCACTTGACTTGCATGCTCAGCAGTATGTGAGGAGTGGGAACTGAAGCTGGGAGTACCAGAATGTCACGCTGATGAGTTCAGGTGCTGTAAGAGTAATTTGACTCTTTTCTCAGCAGCAAAACTTGTCTAAGAAAGACAGAAAGCTGCTTTTCTTTGCATATTTTATTTCATGCATGAGTGAACTGGCATCCATTGGGTTTTGTGTGTTTGGCTGACCTTGGTTGTTGAAATCTTAAGCACCAATGTCATACAGAGGATTCTCACCAGGACTGTTGCTACAGTCTCTTGGGTTTTGGTGGGATGGATTTAATGAAGGAAAACAAGGGGATTTAAATTCCACTTCTTCATCATTGATGGTAGCCAGGAGGTTCTGCGTCCTATGACTCACAGTGCATTCACACAGTCAATCAGCTCTGCTTTCATGCTGGACTTACATCGGCCACTCGTTTCTCCTTTAGTTGGCCAAACAACTCAGAATGATCTGGTCTGACTGATATTGAAGAGGGACCCCAGAGTTCCAGTCTGTTTTTTACTGTGTGTATTATGTGTTTCTGAGTCTGTGAGTCACGTGAAATGAAGTTGGCTATGAGTCTTGACCTTATTGCGTTGCAGCAAATTTGTGCTTAAAGCAAAGCTACCACATCTGATACAGGTCCCACCCTCTCCACACCCACTTCATTGACTTCAGAAATCTGATTATTAATTTTGCATATGTCACTGGGAGTGGCATAAATATTAACTATTATTGTATATTGCACTTCTTTGATAGCCATCTGATGTTTATATTTCTGTAAGTGTCCACAAACCTTAAAGTTAGGGCCTTCATAGAATGGTTGATCCTATTATAAATTATGTTCCTATTTGCAAGCAATTATTTTTTCTTTTAATTCCTGAAAAAAACACTAGTTCTCAGACAGCATGAGGAGCCAAAAGATATTCTTTAACACTGTGGGATCAGAAAGAGCATGAAAGTGACCTGTTACACTATTCGTCTTTAGACAGAGCATAGACCTACCCACTCATCCATGAACATGGGTTTGGAGACAAGCAAAGAAGGGAACAGGAGAACTAGTCTGCATAATATTTACACTGTTCTTAAGTCAGTCCTGCTGAAGATTCATGAAAGTGTGATAATGCAGCTTGAACATGCAGTCAGTGTGAGCGTAGGCAGTATGACTACAAAGTTTAGTGTTGCCAGATAAATAAGAGGTTGGGAGGTTGCCTCATGGGCCCAGGGCAGTGCAGGTGGTGCTACAGATTTCTGGAGGATATGTTAATCAATACACTTTAATAAACAAACAAAACCCTCTCATTTTTTAATAAAAAAATGCCAGTGATCAGTTGCACCTCTTGTCCATTATTACTTCAATGATTTTCATGTAAAGCTAATGAAATTTAAGATACTTACTTACTCTTAATAATTTAAGATTCATTTACTATGTTTATTTCCCCTGCCATTTCTTTGCTTGCCTGGATGTGTGGGAAGTTGTCTATATTTATTTAAAAGTTTTGTATCATCTTTAGGTGTCCTATGGATCAACATATGAACCAGAGATGGAGAAGCAACCCATGAGATTACAGAGGAGTCTTAAAAACTTAATGACAGACAAACTTGCAACACCCAACAAAATAAAATCCTATTCAGTGGTTCTTCACATGCTCCTCCTGCAGGCTGTCTCCATTAGAGAGCTGAACCAGGTGGCTGAGCCTGCCTCCATATCGAAGTTGGCATGATACTTAGAACTCTTTTCCATCTGTGAAAAGAAATTCTATGCTAAAAGTCTTCTCTGACTTTTTAGGAGAGTAATCATCCTTTTAGGTATGTGGTTTTCTACTGTTGTTTTAGACTTCATCTTTTAATTAATTCACACTCCCAAGCTGGAAGTAGAAGCTTGGGGTAGCCAATTATTTTCAAATTCCTTAGGTTTGCTCTCATAATCCTTATGTTGTGTCATACTTAATTATGTTGATGGCATGAGGTAGTGTACAGTTTTTTCTAAATAATTCTTTTAATTTTTGTTTTGGAAAATACTAAGCCTGTCATAAATAAGACTTATATCATCCCTAGTATAATTTTACTGGAATATAATAAAAGTACAGTTTCATCAGGCTCCTTCTACTCCAGATTCTAATGGATATTCTCTAATGTTTTGTTTACAGTTTAATATCAACTATTGGTTACATGACTACAAAATGTAGGGAATAAAAAACAACAAAAAAAAGAAGATATACTGCATGTATAAATGCCAAGCATGAAAGGATTAGTAAAGATGGATAAATATACTCATTACAGCATACACTTTGATGAAATAATGAATTGAATGTCTGCTCTTTAGAAATCTGATCTACTTCTCAGTAAGTCAGTTGAAAGACTCCCCTAAGTGATCTTTGGATCAGGTCTTCAGTGAAAAAAGGAAATGTTCTTGTGTGTTTCTTTCAGGTTTTCATGTGTTGTATTGGGAACTGGATGCAACGCTGTTGATCAAGCCAAGGACAGTATCTGTAAGTATGCAGACCAAATTATTAGTGAGTAATGAAATGCAGTCCACAAAAAAGGCTGAAAGATTGCCACTGTTCCTAGCTTATCAATGCACAATTAAGTTCCTTCTGTATTTTAGTAGTACCTACCCATTTAGTAAACATATATTTGCTACCCATGCTAAAAGTTATAAGGAGATCTCACGCCTAGGACACAGAAGAGATCCACAGACTCATGAAGTTACTTCAGACCAAATCCTTTGTTTTCAAAGTGAATTATTTGCTTAAACATTTCTGAATCTGGGTCTCTGACCTTTTGTCTATTTGTAGTTAAATGGGGATAATATTACTTTACTTTGGATATTGCTTCAAAGTATCCTTTTTAATATTTCTAAAGTCTCAAGATTATCCACTGGGATACAAGTTTAAAATGCAAATCATTGTCACCTTCTCTTTGCCAGAGTTTTGTTGTGGTACACCTAATTCTTTTTTCATGTTGGCTTTTTGTTTGTGATATTAGGTGCTAGCTTGAGGTTCAGAGGATAAAAGGCTAAGATGCCACAAATAATAAGTTAATCAGTAATTATATTAATTAGCCAATATAAAGGGTTTGCCACTAATGAAAAAAACAGACTTCTATTACTTGGCCTCTGTTCAAATATTTTTACATATTACATTTGGTACTTCTCATGAATATTGAATTAGTGAGTTCTGAAATACAACTCAAAAAAAAAATATCACACACAAAATGGAAAATGAATTGTAGCCAGGATTCCCTTAGAACACTAGAAATGCATTCTTCTATAAGTTACATCTCTTGTAACCCTATGGAATCCAATTGGATTTTTTAACAAACTGTATTTTTGGGTAACATTTCTAATATATTAGTGGTATTGCAGTAATTAGTGTAGTGCAGCAGTAACTTTCATTAGGAGTGGGTTCTGGTATGCCAGATACTATACCAGAGAAACAGAGAGGTATTTTTGAAAGTGTTTAAGCAGCACAGGAACCTGTTCAAATTTTTTAAAAAACTGTGTAGACACTTGGAAATCGCTGTTTTATTGAAAGCCCTAAGGTACAGTATCTCATCTGCATAATTATTTCAAGAATGGAAAAATGGAATTTCTTCAAATTTCATCCTGGTTAAAGTTACAGTTTAAGTGTAGGATTTGATTATTTCCATGGACGCAATAATGAAATTTAAAATAATTAATGATTAATGTGGCCTTAACTAAGCATATCTGCAAATATATACAAGGTAGATCTGAAACTGAAGATTCCAATAAGATGAGAAAGAAATTGCAAGAAAACATGGTGCAGACAGTATCTTCGCTTTTTGTGGCATTAATCTGATCTTAAATTTAAAATTTAATGTAGATTTGAAAAACAATTGTGGTAAATGGGGAAAACATATGGTAGTATGTTGAAACACATCATACATGTGAGGAACAGTGAATGTGTATTTCATTCAGCAAACATAGGCCCAGAAGATGTCTTTTTTTTTGGCATACAATTAGTTATAATTCCGTGTCTGGGATTCCTAGCATCTTATCTAGGGCACTTTTTTTTTTTTTTTTTTTTTTTTCTAGTACAACTACCAGAATGATATCTCAGTTATTTACAACCCTCGTCAGCACAGCTGTGCTGACAGAAATCTGCAATATATTTATGACCTAAGGGTCTGTGCTTTGCTTCCATAGAGAACAAATAGACATATATTTGTTTTCTATGGAAGGAAGGACAAAAAAATAAGAGAAAAATTATGTTTATCATAAAAGCTTACAGAATTAATCTTATCTTTTATTTCTTGTCCCCGGGAAAGTAAAGCTGACATATCTCGCATGCTACATAGAATCCTGGGAACCTACAGAAAACAAAGGGCAAACCAGGTTTTCCTTAAGGATATTAAGCCTTGTGGATCCATATGCCCTCATTGCACGATTTTGAAGTCAGTATACAAGTCTGTGCTGAGCTCATTTTAGGAGGTGTAGTGTTGTCATTTGGATCATCTGGGCATATAAACCAGTGTGCCATGGAAATACTGGTGGCTTGGAGGTGAGCTTGGCCTTTGAAGCCAGGAGGGGAGCTAGAGGACAGTTCTGATTCTGTAGTAACCACTGGGCTAAAGGAAAGAAGAGGTCTGATCAATTTGTCTAATGATGCTAATGCTGTAAGACTAAGAGAGTATTTGTTTGATCATGCTGACACATTTTGGCTCTTGAGTCATTGCACATCTGTGTAATGTAAGTAATGTGCACATATGTTGCATTTTTTGGCTGTGTATATTCATCATTTTATTTCTCAAGTAGATGTGGTTTGCTGAGGTGTATTCCTGAGATTTTTCTTCTCTGTTGGTCATAGCTTGTTTATTACAGCAAGAAATACATTGTTTCCTTTTTTCCAAAGGTGTCTCTTTGAGTGTGACAGTGTTTAAGGATTGCAGTTATGGTTGGTTAAACAAAGTTTTCTGGGTTTGACCTCTGACAGAGGAGACAGTTAAATATGCACATGCCTTTATTATTTTAAGGCAGATAGTTTATAATCATATAAATCATCATTATAATCAATAAATCATCAGCTGAGTGTCTTGAGCATTTCTGTGTCTGTTAAATTTGGGGCTCTCCACACGGTGAGAAAACATTCTTGATTCTTGTAACAGGCTAACTCAGATGTTGCTGGCAGTTGGTTGCATAATCTCCATAACTACAGTCTTAATCTAAGGAAACCCTTCTTCTTCAGCAGGGCCCTTTTTAGGCTTTTCATGCATATTGTTACTGTTCCTATTCACATAGTAACCATTTTTACCTCATTTTGTCTCTGCTTTTAAACTAGTTCAGATGCACTCAGTGCTTTAAAAACAAACCTTTAAAGGCATTTCTCTTTATTTTCAGTGAGAAGCCACAGTAAATGCTATATGCCTTTAAGCATTCAAAAGGCTTTGTGGATTTTGCTTTCTGTGTTGTTAATGCAGTTGGTACAGATTCAGCTAGCTTTCATGTGTAGCGAATTCATCACATATCTATTTTCTGTCTCTCAGCACCTCTGTTAGTTTGATGTTGGGCTCTCACTAGCTCTTTATATTTCCATGGTTACAAGTAGTCACAAGGGTTCTGTTAACCCCCAAAGGCAGAGTGATTATGTCTTTTTTTTACTGTAAAAAGCATAAAATTAAGAAAATAGACTCTATATATATAATGAAAAGATTGTTTATCTGAACGTTACAATAAAAACTTCTAAAGTTAATTTTCATTCACTCAAAAAGCATTCAAGTCTTTTGCCACCATTATGATTATGTCACATTTTTTGTAAAGATGAGTTTCTAGTCAAAAAAACGGGATCATTTTTTCTTTCACTTTTAATCTTGACTGAAATCTGCAAGTTTGAAGGCAGTGGATTTAAGGCAAACAGTGCAGGTTCAGACCTATCCTATAATTAAATAATCACCGATATATATATATAAATAAATATATATAATAATAAAATTTATAATATAATATAATAATAATAAAAATATAAGGATTAACATTAATCATTAGCATGTGTACTATTATTTGTTTTTAAAGATAGAAAAAATGGAGATGCATGCTAACTTGCCCAAGAACATAGTTGTAGACACATCGAAGTCAGACTGACAATTTCAGATCTCAAAATGCTGTATTTCTTTCTAACAAAAGGCTGACAGGAAGCCCTTTCTGACTTTCAGATCTCATCTCTGGTCAAAGCCTAGATCCTTCCCAATAAATTAAGTGCAGAGTTGCACCTTCTATGAGTGGGTAAGAGATGTTACAGACCCTTAATAGGAGAAGGCAGCTGGAAGGAGCTCTTTTTTTCTGAGAGGCTTTCTTTAGATCAGAATAGACTGACATAGCTGTGATTTGTTACAGTCTTTTATGATGGAGAGCTCTGAATCAAAGAGAGGTTTCTGGATCTTCACTGGACAGAACAGGTAGTGAGTTACTGAGGGCAGAGAGGTGAGTGGGAGTGGTAAAAGAAAGATGGAGAAAAGTGTCTACTGGGAAAAGAAAGAAGTGTTGACTGAAATTGCAGAAAGTGACCTTGCTAAATAGTGGAACAGACAGAGCTCTGCCAGGGAAAGAGAATGAGACTTTTCTGTCATCACCTATACAGAGTTACTGCATCAATGCATAAGGGGAAGTGTTAGAATCTTCCTAACTGAAAAGGAGAAAACTCCCCCTTCTGCTTTCTTTTTGGTTTTCTTTTTAACTGGAGACAGTAAGTTTGCTGAGTCACTAAATCATAGAGGAATAAGCTGCTTCTATGGTGAAATAACTAGTAACACTGTAAAATAACTTGTTGTTTAAATAGTACAGCTATAGGAGAAAGAAATGTGTTAATGGGAGAAATGAACCAGAAAGCACATATCATATGCTATCTATTAATTTGAAAGATAGACAATAGTAATGACACAGCATTCTTTAATCCTCAAAGTGTATTATAAATGTTAATGGATGTTCAGAGTTGCAGTGAAATGTATGAGCACCCTGGGTATATTCAGATATAATGTATGAGAGATAATAAATGTATTATTATGCAATATATCTAAACACTTCTGAGCAGAAACATAGTCCAAGTACACATGTGAACAATTACTGAAAAATGGAACAATAATAAAAATAACCTGAATTGGAACAACTCTAGTGTGATAACTGCATTGGCTACTCCCCATTGGTCAAGAGTGTAACTTAAATACTTCAGATGTTAGATTGTAAGATAACATGTGCATGTCTCTTGTGATTTAGGTGGCAATGATGATTTCTTACATATGGAGCAATAATAATTATGTATAGCAAATGTTAAGACCGTGCTTCCAATCTGACAGTCAGGTCAGGTGTGAGCCTAGGCAGGGAGATGTGGATCTGAACCTGACTGACTAGTTTGGGGCAGAATGCCACCAGAGCCACCAAGCATCTAGAAAGGGAGCATAATCACAGCGAAGAACAGAGTTTGCTGACATGACTTTTTAACAGCCTGTTTCAGATCCACCGCTGACTTTAATGGCTAGTTCTGCTGAATTGGATGCCAAGAAATGGAATCTCTTGGATCTCGGGATTTTCTCCCTGCCAGGTTCAAAGTTCTTAAAACTGTGGATGTATTAGTTTGCTCCCAAGAATCATTTGGGTGTTTTTTTAAGTAAGGGTTCCATGTCTTAAAGTTGGGGGCTACTGCTCCCTTCATTGTAGAGTTTTCTGCTAGTAGTACACATACAGAGATATGAAAATGCTCCCCCACTTTTCTGTGACTGTATTTTTATTGAAATCAGAGCAATCTGTTTCAAGCTTCTTGTTACTATATCTGTGAGAACAGCAGTGCAGGATACTCAAAATGCTGCAGTCAGAAACTGCCTAGATAAAATGGTTAGAAGAGGAAAGTATTTGGTGAATTGTAATTAGTTAGTGCAGAGTCCTTCTGGAATCCTGTAAATCAGCATGAGAAACTCAAATTATAATAAAAGTATGGTCAAACCAATTCTCCTGTTTCCAGAGTGGGAAAACAGTATGTTTGGAATTGAAATGGGTCTTGGAAATGAATTAATTCTAAACTTACTCTGCAGGAAATCAGAATATGCTAATGTTTGCTTAAAGTATTGTTACTTTCTAATATTTCATTACAACAGTGTGAAGTGTTTCTAAACTTATTACTATTGTTCAGTCCTACATCTGACTGCAGTAGAATTTATGAGTAACTTGTGAATCTGTATGTATACATATAAATTTTCCCCCTCAGAGCAGTGGCTTTGCTATTTGCCTGGAAAAGATCTTTGGCCTCTCTATATTGCAAAAAGCATTTTCTACAAATGTAATTTGCAGAAGTACAAGAGATAAAAGATATAAAAGGTAAAAGAAATAAAAGAGATAAAAGCGGCAATACCTGTCTTTATTTCCATTATAGCCTATGCTAGCAGAAGTCCTGACAAGGATAAGACAAAGACTTTTCTTTAAAAGCAAAGACAGATATTGCTCTTAGGGATGGGAGGTTAGAGCTGATCCTTTGCTGAGTGCTTCAGGTGGCAATGAGGCTTGGAGTTTCTGGCTGCTTACAGTTTGGGGTGAGTCCCTCTTTGGCATAATTCCTGATCATACTGTAAATATGGCTATATGAATAGCTAGTGGTTCATAAGCCTTTTACTGAAATATTTACATTTCAAATTGGAATAATTTTGTTCTTTTGTGCCCACAAGAACATTTGTTTGGCCTAACCTGTCCTCACTTGTCCAGCTATTCTGTGTTTGTAATGCAAACTTTTGGGGTTTAGCTGTTTATTTTGTCATGAAATCTTACTGAGGTTCTAAACTCAGCTGCAGCCTTCTGATTGCCATGAGGGGCCAAGACCCAAAAGTGATCCCTTTGCAGGGTGGTTTTCAGGAAATCTTTTTTGTTGTAGAAAAATTTAATAAGAGTTTTCTTGTTCTACAATATTTTTACACATTTCCATTATCATTGTTCACTCTGCACAAAACTTTAAAGACTTAAAGCAGACGACTTTCCATGTTGCTTGTATACCTTAGCAGTGCTTAGCCTAGAGTTTCACTGTGGCTTTCTTGTTTGCTAAAGGAGATTCTGAACTTGCTAGGACCCCATTGTGCAAAGCAATATGCAATACTTCCTTGTTTATGAAGTCTAGTTCTGGTGGTGAAGGTGAAAAGGCTGCCATGGAAGCCAGGAGGGAAGGTTTTAACAAATTTTATTAAGGTTTCTGACTCGTGAGGGACATTTTTATATGTTTGCACTTTTAGGTAACAAGCCTAGAGTTTGTGAAATACATACAAGAAGCATCTTAAAGGAATAGACATGGCAAGGCAGTGTCATAGAGAAGTGAAACTTCAGATTGTTAACTCACCTAAGCAGGAGATACCACTCAGATATCTGAGTATATGGTTGTCTCTCAAAACTGTCATTACCTAGGTGTTTATTGAGGTTACACAGTGAAAATTAGATCAGATTAGGAGAAAAAAACCCCTTATTTATAGCAAATATAAAGTGGAGTATTAATATCTTTCTACAAAGAAAGCAACAGCAAAAACATAACTGCAGTGTAGTTTTTTTGCATAAATATGTAATTGTGTTTCTTTTGTGTTTCAAAAGATTATTTCGTATCCATAAACACTTAATGAATGATAGATCGGAATCTAGAGGAGTGATTCTAAGACTGTTCAGTGCCCCGTAGCCTCCAGCAAATCAGCCTGTGGTCACTCTGGCTCTTTTCTGGTTGCTGTGCTCGAAGTTAGTTTATGATGTCTCTTGCACATGTTGAATAGACCAGGAGAGGGCAGGACTGCCTAAGTGTAGTCACTTCCATGGGACTTAGAGGCATCTATATTGTGTAGTTAAATGAAAATAAGTGGAAAACGAATCTATGAAGAGATTTGGTGATAATTAACGTTCACCTAAAATCTATTACTTAGATATTCAGAAACTACTTATATGTATTTTCCACATAGATCTTTCATTGCTGCTCTTCTATCAGTGAACATTTCTGAAGGAAATGCTTTCTGGTTTTTAAGAGCACTACTAGGGCAGCTCAAGCATTTCACTGGATTATTCAGTGTACACTTGAAACAGAGTTGTCAATTTTCACTACTGAAGGTTACTATGAATCTAGTTTAGTTTTGCTTCTAACTATAGTCTGGCTGCTTTTATGGTTTCTAAAGGAATTAATATGGTGTGTGTGAGGGGGTGCCTTACCAGGTTTAGAATAAAGAAGTGCCTATTTTTAATATAAAGGAAAATACTAGCTTTTTAAATTAAAATTTAAATTAAAATTGGTGTTTCTCTTGAAAACTTTAATGGAATACAATGCAACAGCTATTTGTATTTTCTGTAGAGAATCTGATTTAAAGGCCATTCACTCAGTGATTTAAATCAATCAGTGCACTTTGGGTAAATTTGGCTGTTGATACAGTGATTTTTTCAGAACAAAGGCTGAGCTTCTTCCCAAACAGTTTGCAGCTTGGGTAAAGAGCAGGGACAACAGTCACAGAGTAGGTCTTGGGGCAGAAGGGAATGAGTGGGTGAAGGACAACAGAGGAGACCATAAGATTCACTGTTTGATTTGATAATGTATTTTTTTCATTGTTGTAGGCTCTTTCTAGCAATAGAGTCTACTGCTTTTCTTCCTGGGAATTAGATTGAAACACATAATCAAAGAATGCAAATATTTATGCTCCAATAAAAAATATTAATGCTAATGGTAAGTAGCTTCTGCTGTAGTAAATATTTTGCAAGAAAGCTGCAAGTATTGGTTTTGAGCCTTTTGGTGACTATTTTTAAAAAATGGCAAGAGTGTGCTTAAGCAAGCTCTTGAGATCTACAGAGAAACATAGCTGGATTGATATATTATCAAAATGAAATGGCTAAAATGGTGTCATTGTCATAGTCTGGAGGTAGAGTCGGCAGAAGGATTCTGGATTAAATCACTCACGGTAATAGCAAAACAGCCTTTTGATGGTAAATAATACCAATATTATGCTATGTTGCAGAAGTACTATTTTAGGAATTATAAAGAGTCGATATTGACCTCTGTCTAAAGTAAGAGAGAATTATTTGGTTTTTGTTTAAAATTGTGGATCAGGAATGCAATCTTTGATATGAAACAAGGTTTTCAGATCATATGGGAGCTGTCTAAACTAACAGCTGTCTCTTCAGCAAGCTGGAAGATAGTTTGGTTGACAGAATCTCTGTTCCAAAAGTTGTCAGTTTTGATCCTTGCATTTGGGCTTATTGGACCAGTATTATGTCAGCTATATGAGAAATTTTGACTGCATTGATGTTTTACTAGATACCGACTACTAATTCGGAATGAATATGGACTGCCATAATTCCTTAAAGTTACTTTCTTTCATAAGCAATAAAAAAGTTGCAAGCATCGTGACTTGTATTCTTCTAATAGCAAATGATTTTTTATTTGTTGAGACCTCTGTTCTTGAAATTCAACAATAAACTAATATAGTTGTGTAGCATTTTGATACCAGCCCCATTACAGATGATCTGTATCTGTGAGACACAAACCCAGTACCTATCTGCTGTGAAGCAATTAGGATCTGTAATATATTGCAAGCACAGAATACACATTTTCCTGTAGAACCATGCATCAGGGTCAAACCGGTCATTTAAACAATGTTGTTATGTGGAAGGACAAATCTTGAAAATCTGAACTGAGTGTAAACTGATTCAATGTGTGTTCCTGCATTTGCAAGCCAAATGTTTTGAAGGGGCACCATCCTTTGGTTCTCAGCATGTGAACTTGGCACCCCAGACCTGACTATTCCTATGCCCATGCTCATTTTCACTTCAAATCACTTTAGCAAAAGCACCCAGCTAAAGTCTAAAAATGCTTCTAATATTAACTTCATAACTTCCAACTTCCCATTTCACATTTTCAACAGGAAGTTATATTCTGAAGGCCAGAACAGCACTGTACTAAAATCTTTACGTAGGGAGCCAAATAAATATAGCATCTTGAGCTAATTTTTAGTTGTTTGAAATGCAAATAAACACAAGCTTTACTCATCAGTGTAAACTTGCTGGATGATTCAGACAAACAGATGAAGGCAAGGTTGTAATTCTCTGAAAATATTTTGAGCATTGAATCTGATAATTTTTTAAAAGCCTTTTCTTCTACAGACCTAGGACAGTATTTGGTTGGGGGTTTTTTTTTGTGTATTCATAGCAAGGATCTTAAAAAGGTTTAGTTAGAATGTGCACTATTAAACTTTCCGAAGTGAAAAAATTGCTGAAATTATTGTTATGAAACCTGTTTCTGTGACATGGGTTTGCATGAAAGAAAGTAAAACATACCATAACTGGCAATTATGAAGGCTTGCATTTCCCCCCTCAATTAAAATCATGGCTTATTTTGCAAGTCATCTAAATGGTGAAACAGAACACAGATTTACAAAAATGGTGGTTTTATATCAGGTAATATATATAGAAAAATTATTGAGTAATGAATTCTGCTCAGGTTTGTCTGCTCTCAGAATCTGTAACTCCTTGCATATGAGGTGCCACAAACTTCTTAAGTGACTATATAGTTATTACGTGATCATATCTCATGATAGATGTGGTCAGTATTATCAGAATGATAGTAAGGTGAGCAGAGTAGAGCAAACCTTAGTACCCCTGGAGGCACTGATGGCTTCCTAGGAGCTTTGGCTTTTTCAGAGAAACAAGATCATTTCTGCTCTTACTGGATCTCATGTAGATCCAGTGTAGATCTGTGTGATAAGAATACTTCTTGTTTCTGCGTCTCAAAAATTTGGTGACAACGACAAGTTATTATTTCAGACTAGATGGTCATGATTCATATCCTGCTTCAGCAGAAGCAGGTTTGCTTTCCTTAGTGAGAAAATACGAGATATGAGCTTCTCTTTGCTTTTTAGTTTGCCACCTCCAGTCTGACTATAATTTTAGTAGCATAATAAGTAAAGATATCCCTATGTAAATCTTCTTTTGGTTCATGACTCCTAATTCAAACTGTTCTTCTAATATAAATTGTTAATGAATGAATAATGTTTGAAGCCATGAATAATTATGGTTGATTTATTCAACTTTCACCTGTAATCTGGCATATTTTATATTACCTGTTTGGAATTTAAAAACTTATGAACAGCCTCAAGCATTTCCTCTCATGTTCTCCTTCTCTGTCAGATAAATTGCCATATAAACTAATGAACTTCAGAGAAATTAGCTTGCTGAGACCTTGGTTTTTTCACAGTTCCCAAGATTTGTGCTACAATAAAATTAATTGGTCTCTTCACCAGGGTAAAAACTTCATTACTAGCCACTGTTAGTGCCCTAGTCAATTTTCAGTCACTTCTTCAAATTAATTTAACCTGGAAATGCTTCTTGAATGACTGCAAATTGCCGAGTCTATTCTCAAATATAGTGATTGTGTTGTATACTGCATCCAACCTCATACAAGTTGTATTTAGAGTGTATTTTTCTTCTTGAATTTCCAACAGTGACTTCTCAAGAGTTGATTTAAAGACTTGAATAATAGACAGTAGCTGGGTTAGTCCTTTGTCATATGAAAATGTCAATTATCTTCTTCTTCTGGAAGATAAGAGTGTTTCTGTAATGGAAGTCTTTACTCTTGTATCTTGAAAACAGATGTCCAACTGTTAGAGATCATTATGATTGCATCTGCCTTTTTTTTAGAACTTCTAACATGTTTAAGACAGATCAGAATTCTACCTGCATATTTCCACTATTTCTAAAACCAATAGTTTGTTCCCTTGAGGTTATGGAACATATTTGTTTTATTCTGTTTCTAAATAAAGAATGTTTATTTACTAGATCTAAAAAAGTTTCCTCTAAGAGATTTTTCTGTTGGCTGGTTAGCTTTCGCTTGAGTTGAAGTTCTGAAGCTGTGGAATCTATGTAATGTTGTACTTTGCTTCTTCAAGCCTTAAGGTTTTGGCATGAAATGGGAGATTATTTTCATCTTAATTTTGTGGACACTACTTAGCCTTGCCTTTTAAAAGGTATGATGTTTGATGCGGTATACAAGAAAAACACTTTTTAAATGAACTTTGAAAAGTTCATTTAAATGTCTAAATAAACTAGAAAACCCTTAGATGCTTCAGAATATCACCTTCCATCATCCTTTCATTGTGTCTGCCTGTAATTCTGCCTACTGAAGTATCATCTCACACAGTTTCTACTTAGCCACACCTTTTCTCTATTTGAGATCAGATATTCTGCTTCCCAAGTTGGCATTGTTTTCAGCTTGAGATAGTATTCACAGGGTCCATTTTTGAGTGGTAAGTTGCTTAGAGGTTTGCTGTATTAGAGCAGCTCTGGTTTCATGTATGTTCAAAAATGAATATAAAGTGTTTGTAGGGAAACAATACCATGATATTTGTTACGAAACACAATGAAAGAATTGGCAGCCCAACTGCCAATGCTTTGCCAGCTGAAAAAAAAAACAACCCCAAGAAGTTTTTGGAGTTTCCAGGTTAATTTGCATTAAGAAGGTGAAGTCCATGGTGGAGAATTCTGTTGCTCTGCAGAGGCATAGGAAGGTAGTTCACTCTGTTTCCTTCCTCATTTAGCCTTTGCTTCAGCTTTCTCCATTTTTGCTGACTCCCCCTTTCTCACTGTTTGCATGTACCCCTCCTCTGTTTTGTAGTATTTGTCCATTTCTGGGCAAATCCAGCAGTTTCCTTTGTGCTAGAGCTTATGGATGAAATGTCAACCTAAACCAGACCAATTCTGTCAAGATGCACTTTCTATTAATTGCTGGAAAACAAGGCGAAACTGAAGTTGGTCAATTCTACTCTGACATTCTGTCTTCTGCTGTTGCTTCAGCATGTTGGGGATGCTGCATGAAGCCAGACAACAAAATGCATAATGACAAAATTAACTTTGCATGAGATAAATGAAAGGAGAGAATGTTGCCTTATATGAGATATTCCTGCTTTAGGGAAGAGGACTGGCACCTTGACTAACCCTGTTGTTTATTCACTGAAGAAATAACTTAGACCTATGCAATCTGGTTAACATGCTTAATTTAGAACAGCATCTAAATACTTCTAAATGAAATGCTGATTTCAGTTTTTAAAAACCATGAACTGTTTTTCTTTTTATAAGCAACAGACAGGTGCTAACTCAGTTTTTAATCTAGTTGTTTCTGTGATTAATATTTATGCTAGCTGTTTTCTAGCAGTATGTCTTATTTTGGCCTCTGTCCACCTGAATACTGACCAGTAACTTTTGTTATCAAACACTGCGTAGCAACACTGAAATCTATCTGTAATTGGCACTATAGGATTGTATATTAATTTCTCCAGTGCTGAATAATTTTTTCCCCTCTTCATTTCCTTTCAGTCTTCTCATTTTTTTACTGTTACATTACAGTGATTAACTTTTTCTGTTTCTTTTCGATGCAAACTATCCCTTGGCTTGTGTATTTGTACATACACACTGCCTTTACTGGGAAAAAATTATAGTACTTTGAAACTTGTCCAGCTTCATTGTCTTGATAGTAGAATCTTTTTTTCAGACTGATAAACTGAAATAAAATGTAATCTTTATATTTTACACAGAGACAGGAGGTTAGAATTTAATTTCACAAATTGTGTGAAACAATATTCTAGAGTCACCTGAAGTTTTATAGAAATTTTATATCCTTCAAATCTAGCTTACCTCATTAATGGTAGAGATATTTGCTCTCAGTTTGTTCTGAAAATTCTACCTACTAGCATTTGAAGAATTAGTTTCATGTAACTGCCTTCAAGTTGTTTTCTGTATTTTAAGATAAGTTCATTGAGGCAATTCTTTTAAAGTACAGGCATTCAAATTAAGAGTAAAATGATAGAATTGGATTGTGTTATTATCTGATTGGGGATTGCCAAAGCTTACAAATAGTTATATATTATTTTTCAGTTATTTAGATGATTCCTTATGATTTAAACCGTTCATATTTACTGTAATATTTAAGCATACTATTGAAAGCTATGAAGATAAGAAAACCTGGAATTCAATTATGTAGTATATACCCTACATAATATATAAACCATTTATCCTATAAATATATAAATAGGAAATAGCTTTTCTGAATTTAATGTTTTTATACGGATAAATAATTCTACTTTTCATGAGTCACAATTTATCTGAGTAGCTAGCATTTTTATTCCAATTGACAATTAGCTTTTAAAAAAGACAAATGTAATGATATTTTTTTCTACAGCTTGTATGTCGTGTGGGTGCTGGATTCCAAACTGCTGAAGATGTTTCCTCATCTTCAGTTTTACTCATTCAAATATGGTTGGAGAATTAATAACCTTGATTTTGCTTTCTGATAATTTTTATTTTTAAAAGTTGATTTTTATGTATCATTCTTTATATTTGATCTTGAAAGATTGTAATCTTTGATAATCAGAATAATAATGATTTTTTTAAAACTCTTTGGGGATGGTTAAGTCTTTCTAGTCTGATGATTGGAGGGCAACCTTCAATTGCTTTTAATATTTTCTGAATGTAAGCATTTTATATGAAACTTCATTAAGCTGAAGGGTCTATGTTTGCATGTGCAAACTTTTAATAGCAGCTTCTTCATTGGGTTTGTGAAATCAGGAGTTTCACAGTTGGCCTTTACATCTGACTTCACTGCCAGATGCAGTCCTTTTAAAGGCAGGAAATTTTCTAAGTCTAAAACTTAGTACCATTACTATCAAATATACTGCTGTAGTGTCAGGAAAAGAGAATTAGTCAGATCTTGAATATTGGCACACATATTCCCAATTAGTAATATTTACTGAAAAATACTTATTTGAAATTATTTTAAAACATTGCACTAGAAAAGGTTTTGTTCCAGATTGATTTTTACAGAAAGTTAAAAATACAATTTATCATAAAAGCATTTAGGTTTTGAAATCTGTTCATATCTTATTTTCCTCCTCCATTTACTATCTTCAGTATCTCCAGGTTTTTTCCCCTTTTCCTTTGGATGTATTTATCAGCTACTGGTATGGTCACTAAATTTTACTGTATCGCATGGGTATAGCTGGCATGACAATTAGATGGCCTGTTTAACAAGCAGAACACCTGTGCAACGTCTTCAGCTTTACACTGGTTTACATGCATGATTATTAAGTACACGATTCTAAAGTAAAATGCAGGCTCTGCCACCAGCCTGGAGTCTCTGGTGTGGTCTTATTTCACAATAACTGGTGGGGTTTTAGGTGACTTCTATGGGAAGTTTGTTTCAGCAGGCCAAGAGTCACAAAAATGGGAGCAGCACAGATCTGCCATTCTGTCCCTGTGAATGGCATAGGCTCACTGCAGCATCAGCTGTGGCAAAACTCCCCTCTGCCCAGCCCCTGTGCTGGCCAAAACTTTGATCACTAATATCCTTGAAATTTTTGCAGTATTTTTTGTCACAGTCTTAGGTTATATGTATGCCCAAGCCTGGAATTCAAAAGAATGGCTTGACTTGTGCTTCAGTTCCAAACATACTTGTTGCAATCAGCGGACCCCTTTTTCTGTTTCTGTAAACTAAGAGAAGTCACTAGGGTTTTCCAGGTACCAGGCATGGCTTAGGGCCACCACATCATTATGCAAATGTAGGGCTTAGAGCAATCCTGATAACTGGTGTGTTATGTACATGTAAATAGCTAACAGTTCTATTTCCTCTTTCTGTTTTATAGAAGTAACTCCCTTGTGAGCATCCCAGAAATTGCATGTATCCATGGGTTCCTCATACCTTCAAGCAGCACTTTCTCTTCAATCAATTATACCCTTGATTTAATGGCCTCTGACAATAAACTATTTTGGAACCCCTCTCCCAATGGGTAGAAATACATGCTGTTTTAAAAAGTGTTAGGCTGTCAGCTGTGCCAAGAAATTCTCTGGCAAGCAGCTAATTATGTCCAGCTAGAGCCTGACAAAAAATTTGCTTCAAGCCAAAAGTCAGAGGATTAACCATTATTTGTGGCAAGTTACTTTGCAGCTTGTGATTTTGGTTAGTTGGGTGGGAATGTGGCTGTGAAGCAGTGTTCTTTGTTTGAGACACAGGCCCCTGCTTTAGTCAGCTTATAGAGCCATACGTAAAATGGCCTCTTTGCTTTCACTTAACAGGATGCCGGTCACCTTTCTGCTCTGCTGAGCACCATTTCATGACTTCACAGCCCAGGAATTGAACCCAACGCACAAAGCAGCTTTACCAGTAATTGTCTGCAGATTAAATTAAATGCCTGTTCTCATACAGTGTATCTGAATTGTATCAGACCCACTTCTCAGTTTACACACTTGTTCCTGTTAGTAAGAGGGAGCTGCTGAAAAATGTTGCAGTCCTTGGGAGCCAGTCTCTCAGCAATTCGATGAAAGTACTGGGGATTTTGTGTGTTCAACATGATGTTAATTCTATTGTGTTTCATAATGAAAAAAAATAGCTTAGTCTGCTAGTATCACAC
Organism: Microhierax caerulescens; assembly: GCA_035590215.1. Lineage (NCBI taxonomy): Eukaryota > Metazoa > Chordata > Aves > Falconiformes > Falconidae > Microhierax > Microhierax caerulescens. Next base: position 27,686,231 of record JAVJGJ010000002.1, read on the forward strand.
CGATGTATTTTATCCATGGTAGCTACTGCCAGTAGCTGTGTTTTATGCTGCGACTTCTAAATTCCCATGTCCCAGTGTCCAGCAGTTTGAAATTTTGGTTTTATTTTTGTTCAAAGTTTTGAGGAATGAGTTGAATTAAGATTTTTTTTAAAAAATTCAATAAATTGGTATAAAATAATCTTGACTAGTTTAATTAAGTTATGCCTTCTTCCTTTCACTTTTTTGCATTACATTTTCATATGTGGAGAGTATAAATCTATTAATTTCAGGCAAAAAACATTTAAACATAAAAAAATTAAAGAGCTAGTCAGTTTCTGCTGGAATGGATTTATGTATGTATGTATTCTGTTTTTATTTCTCGTGATTGTTTATTGTATAACTGAATTGTGCAACTGTTCCAGAAATTCTTGACTCAGAATGTGCTGCAGCCTGCTTTTTTACTTAAAAATTTTATCTCACTGTTGACTGTCCAACTGGTGTAGCTGATGAATAAGTTTGGGGCTCATCATCTTTTTTAAAATTTCACAACCTCTAATTTCTCATTAACAGTATGTTTTATGATTGCCAAACTTATCCTACCAATCTTTCAAAGGCCAGCACATTATCACATTACTCAATATAATCTTTGCATACTTTCTGTAATGATGTTATATGTGAAAGTAATCTCAAAACTTGGGTTTGGGGTCGTATTCAGGAAAGATGCAAAGAGAATATGGACTTACCTTCACGTTTGTTAATGCAGGCGGGTCTGGTGAAAAGTTGACCCTGATTCATTCAGCCTCAGTCAGATTTTAGAAATGCTCCTGAACTATGATGGTTTTATTTATGAAAAATGCCAAAGATCACTCCTTTCAGAAGAACAGTGTAGTCTTTAATGACCAGACAGCCTTTGGAGTGAGTTAGTTTTTAACATTAAGATCTAAATTCCTCCAAGTTTTAACATGTTCTTGTGAAGCAGTTAATCGAAGGGACAACACTGAGTCATTTTAAGAGTGGGTCAAGAACAAAGGTACTTTTTTTGAACTGCATGCTGTTTTCTAGTCAGAAAAGGAGATAAAATAGGCTTTTGAAAATTAAATGCAGGTTAATTGTTTTCTACTAATCTTTAATATTTTAAAAATGAAAAGATTAAGCTTTTTGAGTTGCACAGAACATGAAACTAGTTACTGAAGGAAAAAACCTCACAATTTTTTTTCCTCTTAAAATTGATTGAAAAAATGCATATCGTACCAGGTATCTCGTGTGCTGGCATTAGAAAGATTTACAGTAAATGAAGGATTTTATTTACTGCAGTACAGTCATCTTCAGACCATTTTTCTTGCCTTTGTTTTAACTGATATTTCTGAAATGACTGTTGAGTAGGTGGGAATGCATGATGTTCTCTGAGGTCTACTGCACTTAATATTTTGTTAGAAGCACTGTCTTTCATTCCAAAATCATGGCAAGTTTTTACAAAATGATTCTAATGTTAAAGAATATTGTATCCTTTCCTGAACAAAATGCCAAGATCTATCAGGTGGGTATCAACACATTCTAAAGTTACGGCTTTGCCAGAACTTGGAAATGAAGATTGCAATATACCACTGGAAGTCTCCATCAGCATAATGGTCATTTTCGTCAGCAACGCAAGAAGGACAAGAAAGAAAAGGAAAATGTGAAGACTATGTTTCTACCAGGAATGTGACATCAAAGTACTTTCTTAGGAAGCACCTGAGAATGTATGTCTTGTGTCTGCAGAACCAGCTGCACAGCCTCCTTACAGCACATCATTTGTATTCTCAGCCTGGCTTTACCAAAGGTATCTAGTTAGGAAGATGAAAGTACAAGCAAAATGAGAACCCTGTCTAAAAGCTGTTACCTTAAATGCCGTGCTATCAGGGCGGTGTGTACATGATTATACAAGTTATTCCACACTAGACTTCACTTCATTGCTTTTGACATACTTTTTTTTTTCTCATGCTAACATGGTAGATTTACTTCTTCCTACTCAATCTCAGTCTGATTCAGCTTTTGTTCTCCATTTTGTTCTCCATTCACATGACCAGAACTCTCACTCAGGCCCTTATCATTTCATGTCTTGACAACTCCAGTCGTCTTCATTCTAGTCTCAACAAATACTGACTTGCAACATGTGTATCTTTTTAAATATTTTTCTTCTTGTTATTTTGGTGTTCCATTGTTCCGTCTTGTACTGTGGAATTTTTTGCTTTAACTTTTTAGACCGCACCTTACAATCTCTTATACGCTTGAACTGCTGACTGTATAGCATGTGCAATGCCAGCCTTTATTCCCTTTGTAAGTGTTTCCAACAAGTATCTTTAAATTCCCCCCTATGTGATTTAATGTGTGGAATTAACTAAAAATCTTCAGTGCTATTTCATTGTCCTTTCTTACTTTCTGAACTGGGACCTCTAAATTCTACTGCAGTTTGACTATATAATAATAGTACTAACCTAGCATAATTTACAAAGCATGTGGGAATTCTTGGCTACTACCAAATGTAGCTCTGGGACTAAATTTGACTGAAGTCAACATGACTCTTATTAAATACACAGTATTCATATGCCTTAAGTACAGCTTATCCATTACATTATTACTTGTATTAAAACTTACCAGGAGAATGTTGTAACTGAACGTCTTGCCCATATCAGTCCATCTAATGTACTTTGCTTGCCAGTTCTTTTCCTTATGCATGCCAGTAGACCATAAGCATCTGTTAGTTAGATACCTCAGGCTAACATTAGATTCCCCTGACATCCTCAAAACTGCTCTTTACCAACAGCTTAAAAACAACAGACACCCAGATTCCCATAATATTACCTATTCTTAGCTAGCTAAAAAGTTTGCCGTGCACAATCTGCTGCTGTGCACCATGCTGACATGCAGCTCGGTAGCTAACCCCTTACAGGTTTTAACACAGTGTTCACCTGTCTGTCTGTCTCCCTCCTGATAGAGTTCTCCCTGCTAGCACACCGGATGGTGATTTTTGAGGCTGACATCCTTGCTCTCATTGGGTTTTGCTTTGAGTTTTGTAACTAAGGGAAAGATTGACTTGGCTCATGTTCCTGGTGCCAAGAGAGGATTTTCATTTCAGACACAGGTAAAGTAGGCACAGAGCTGGACATGAACTGTCAAGTTATCTTCTTCTATGTTTTCTGTAATGACTGGCAGAGGTAGCATCTTCACTTTACTTTCTGTCCTTGGTGATCTCTTTGTAAGGTGCCTTGCTTTGCTCTGGCATTTTGTACAGGTCCTGGGTGCTGTACAGGTGCTGTACAGTCCTTAGAGTGCTGCCTTCCTTTACCTTACGACACTTAAAATTAGGCATTGCAGTGTTGAATGGAACAATATCGAAGCCCCTTTGTGGATTCTGGCATAAATCTTTTCTGAGAATGAGAAGATCTTATTCACAAGAATCTAAAGGTGTCTAATGGTGAAGATAGTCAACTAATAGTATTTCCAAATAAGTATAAGCAGTTTATATATTTTTTACATAATTTGCTAATGTCTCAATTTTCTAGGTCACTCTCTCCAGTTTCTGTCCGCCTGTGAAATCCCACAATTTTGTAAGAGGTGAAATATTTGGGTGATGAGCAAGTGGAAGGGAAACTTATCTACAGTTATCTACTTATGTATCACAGTGGCTTTGAACTACTTCATTACACGTTCATTAGTTCATGTTACAGTTGATACCAAGTAAATCCTATTAGTATTTAGAATGTTATACAGCTTTGGAAGTGATAATATGAGAGGCTTCTGGAAGGAACTAGTTTGTAGCCTTAGATTGCTATGAAAGATTTCTTACTATCTTTGTTCCAAGCTGGGAGAAGGAAACCATGGTTGAAGACTCTTAGGGATCATGAAGGAGATTTGCATTATTTTGTTAGAAGGAAATGTACTATAAGCAACCACAAAATAGTAATGTATCAGACTACTCTAAGGAAATTTCACAAATAGGGCAATGGCAACGTCGTAAGTACTTATTTCTCTTTCTAACCAATGATAGCATGATCCAAGAAACTGTTTTCCATGTGCAGTAAATCTTCGCTTTCACTTCTGATTTAATTTTGAAGAGTGAATTGTATTGAACTTCTCTTGGCAATTTAGTTGAGATTTCTGCTTAGCCTGGACAAGATAATCATAGAAACGAAGTTTAGAATATCATGATTAATCACTACCATGGCAGAGGGGTAGAAAAAGTAGAATTTTGAAGTCAGCAAATTTTAACGTGTTTCATTTGCAAATGTATAACAGTACTGTATGGAAATGTTTTCTGATAACTTTTAATTGTGAAAAGGCCTCGGGGAAAGTCACCTGAAATTTAAATATGCAGATAAGTATTGGACAAAGAATTAGTGTAGGATTGTAAAAGGAGAAGGTAAGGAAAACATGGCAATAAAAAATGGTGGGATAACGGCTGTCTATAAGGATTCCTTTGTCTGTAATCATTAATAAATGCAGTCTGTGAGTAGTTTGCAAAGTTTTTATTGTATTCCTAGACTATGCATAACTGCATTAGAAAGTGTTTAGGTATAAATTCAGCATATTTAAAGAAACATTCCTTAAAGAGTATTTGGGATTGAAAATTACACTTGGAGACAATGTGATAAATGCAAGAGGGATGTCTTTTGAAATGGACCTTTATTAAACTTGATCACTGCAAAATAAAAATCCAATTAAGGCATTGAAAAGATAAAGACAGACCATCTGTGATGGAATTTGCCACAGATCTAATGGTAAGCTAATTTTTCAGATAAAGTGGGTACCATACTTCTCAGGGGATGAAGTAAGGAAGTTAGAAATAATTTTAGATTGAATTTTTGCCAGGAATATGAACAAGTTAGATAAAAGCAGTGGAAACAATGCTTGTAGGTCAATTAAACACAAGGTTATAAACACATTCTTTCTAGACGGTGACATTGCATTCCACCTGTTTTCTGCAAATGCTTCAAGCGATGTTGCGGGAAATGTATTTCCTACCCTGAGAAATCTTACCTGATTTCTAAAAGCTAGTAGTGACCATATGCACTAAACTTCAGTTTGTCTCAGAGATTATATTAGTGTGCATGGGATAATGAGTTTCATGTGATAGAGCAGAGGTAGCTTTACTTAACTGAAGACTGTTTTCCACTGAAAAACTTAATTCTTGATTGTTTGTTCTAATGGAGGAAGATAAAGTCTGTTTTTCTAAATTTTTTACAGGTAAGTTTTCAGGTTCTTGTAAACAAATTCCTTAACCAAGAAAAAAAGATTGTGTAACTTATAGAGAACTAATTAGGAAGCAAGGTTGAATGGTGATTAGATTGCTTCACATGGCCTGGTCAAAGTTAGTATAACAGTGTATGGTCATGACCTGCTTTGTTGCTCTGGCTACACAAACGAGGCCACTGAGAAAAACTGAGACATTTGCTTAGAGCTTAGCATGGATTAGATGAAGGTAATAGTGTGGTGCTGCAGGTGCTTTTTCAACTGCTGAACTTTGCCTGTGCAGATTGATAAGTTATGTAATAAGAGTTTGATTTGTAGATAAAAACCTTTGATTTATAGTTGAAAAACTTGGAAAATTATCCTATTAGTAAAGTTAGAAGAATTTCTCGTTACAGTACCTGTCAAAGAATTGTTGATCTTCTGCAATATAGACCAAATTTATTCAATAGCCAGCTATCTAATACCTATGAGGTATGCTTCAAAGTCAAAACATTTTTAAAATGCTGTTTAAACCCCTAAATAGCAGAGAATAGTCTGCACAGAAATCTTTGATTCTGTGTATTGTGCGTGAGCAGCTGTATCAGCATGATCAGTACCAGTAACTGTCCTGAAATGTTATTTAGATCTTGTCTGTCTGGAGGTGATCAGGAAAATTAACGGTATTAGGACTATGTGTGTGATTGAAAAATTTTAAATCCCACCTCTTACTTATCTCCCCTTCTCTTCAGTAAGCTTTACTAAAGATGTTTAACTGCTTAGCTTACATTAATATTGTGTATTCCTGTAGTGGTGAGCTTGCTGTGTAGTTATATATTCTCTAATTAAGATAAAAGGTCTTAAAAAGAACAAGTAGAAGGGCCCTGTCATGGGATATAGGAATAGAAAATATATTCTACAAGGAACTAAGTATGTTAATAAACATTGAGATATGTGTTTAAGCTCTGTATGTAAAACCAGCAGCCTTTGATCACATCATTCTACTTCTTAATAGTGTTAAGCCTGCATGTATCAAATTTTTGTATTTATGTAGTTGTAATAATTTCAAGGATGGCTCTAAATACGTCCCTGTCTTTGTAATTGGCTTCTTTATTTTATCTAAGCTTTCTAGGCCTAGTTAAATTTATTTGCTATGATAGTCAAAACTAAAGGTGCCACCTGCCATGGCAAGACTCATAACTAATCCAGTATTTGCTAGTCAAGTGAAAAAGTTTAGTGTTACTGTAAAGTAAGCTGCTTAAGTACTTTATTGCATCCATCTGCTCTTTTTGTTGTTGTTGTTGTTGTTTTCTTTTCAAAATACAGGGACATCCAGACCACAGTTATTTTTGATCCTCTCAGCTATCATTCATGTGTAACAGAGAGGGAGGTACGTTGCATGAATAACATTTGAAGTTTGATTTCATTGGCCAAAGTGTATCTCTTTATTTTAGTATGGTTTGTTTTGTTTTGAGTTTCTCTTACCTCCTCGATACCATGGGAGTAACTTTAGGACAACCTATTGCAGAGTGTCTCCATTTGAGTTAGTGAATCAAGAGGCAGTGCAGGAGACTCATTCAGACAAAGCTTGCAGAGCTAGTCTCTGAAGCTTTTTCCACCCCAGATGTTTTGCTTGAAGCTGTTTTTAGGTATAAAGCCTCATTTCTGACCTTTGTGAGGAAATAATGAATGGTAGATGTCAGTTAAAGGCCAAATGCCAACTATATTTGTTACCTTTTGCAATACTGCTTAAGTAAATGAAGTTTGTGAGAGCCGTAAAACAGCGCTTAATCCAGAGGTGGCTGTATACAGACATTGCACCATCTTTTGTAGCAATTTTGGTTTGTGGTTGGCAGATCAATGAGCCACAGTAGTCAAACTGAATCCGAAAGCGTTCTTGTGGATTAGGTAATGTCACTAAGGTCAGAGGCTAGACCTAAAGTACATATATACATGTATCTCTGTTCTTTGTCTTTTGAATTTTTACTATATAAAAGTCTGCCCTAATATATTCACCTATTGTCTGCCTTTCTGCAGTTCTCAGTGATGATAACAACTATGCAGGCCTTAATACACACTGTGTAATACACACAGTATTTGTTCTATTCTTAACATGCTTGATTTATTTTATATCAACCTATTGGCCTCTATCTACCAAAGCACTTACAAGAGTCTGTAATATAAAAACAGTGAACACTTCGTTGGCATTTAATTAGTGTCAGTACTGGATCTATGTAAAACTAAAAGTGCAAAAGCAAACATAATTTGTGCTGTGCATACATAGTTTTGATAGCCCAATGAGTCCTTTTCTTTAGGAACAATTGTCTTAGACACAACAAATGAGATACATTTTTCAGTTTGGACACAAGTTCTTAGTCACTGAAGAGAAAATGGAAGGGATTTGCTGATAAGTGGTCCTATCAAAAGAGAACTTAAAATACAGGAACTGCATTCCTGCACTAATAGAAACTGGTATAAGATCTGGTATGTGTTATCATAGAAGCCTCTCAGATTTTTTGTGTTGGTCTCAAAGATGCCTGGCTCAAAATTTGATGTCAGTAAGCCTACTGGCATTTTACGAGCAAAGATGATCCCTACCAATTTCAGATAATGCGCTTAAATCTATAGTCCCAAAGAAAGACTTGTTTTTTAATAGTAGTAATCCTTTAATTGTCTGGGTGTGGAAACACCACAGGGCCTCTTCTGGGTTCCCTGGTGAGAGGCTTTCTGTGTATAATCTGTTGCAGATGTTTTTAAAAAAACCTTGTTATAAAGCTCAGTAAGTTTTTAATCTTTGAATATTTGTAAAGCAATTATGTTCAATACAAACGTACTTTATGCAATGGATATTAAGATGCAGAGCAAACATTAGATGAAATAAGAGTTAAACAGAAGCTAGCAGAAAATTTTGTCTATTGGGAGAAACAGTGCTTTAGAACTGTATGTAAAGAAAATATAAATTAAGTTGGAAAAAATAACAGAAGATAAGGATTTTATTCATTTTTATTCAGATTTGTCACCTAAGAAGGTGTTTACAGAAAGTGTAAAGCTGCAGTGCTGTTGTGTCTTTTAGGCCCTGATAGCTTGTCCTTTCATTGGGCTCCAAACTAGTTTCCTGCAAACAAGGGTGACATATTTGTAATATTAAAACATTAATATTGTTTTCTACGCTTTCTTTTTGAGCACCTTAAAGTACTCTAGGAGTAACCAGCAACATTTTTTGACACACAGCAGGTTGAACCAAGGATAATGAAATTACCCTGGCTATCCAGAGCTGGAAACATTATATTAGCTTAGGAAATCTTGTGCAATATTTGCCAAGCATGTGATCATACGGTACATGAAAGTGCACTGAATTGTACTTTATTTAGAGTGAAGTACATGAAATACTTTCCTTAGAACTTTCTTGCAATGTAAAATATCTAAAGGTAGTGAAAGTATTCTTACTTCATAGTCATTTTACTTGTTTATTTCAACTGGAACATCCATAGAAAGCTTGCAGTAGGGATGGCTAGAGCTAATTTTAAAACTGAAAAGAAATACTTTAAACACAGAAAAGGTTATGGATAAAATGGGGCAAACATTTAAGAAGCTACCATCAAAATTTACTTTTTGTAACTAAATTTCTGCATTTATAACTAACTCCTGCGTTGTAGAAAACAAGTAAAAATATTGGTATATCTTTCTTTCTGTTGATCTTTACAAATATATTTTAAATCAATAAAATATGATAATGTCTTTCAATGTAAATCAAGAGAGAGTATATATATTAAAAATAATCAAATTTTTTTATGCCCCTTACCTCTTCCCTCCTTATTCCTTTTTACTCGCTTAGGTCTTTTTTTCCTAAGCCTCATAATTCTGCATATTATTTTTTTTTATTATTTGTCCCATTATGAAGGCTATTTTTCCTTTCCAAAGAAGGGAATCCTAAAGAACAGCTTGAACTCTAATGTACTGTAGGTGGCTGGCTGAATCAGTAAATCTGTAAAATACTTTTTAACAACTGAAATCTTTAACACAAAGAATAATTTTAAACTTCTTTGCAGTTTTTTGTTGTGATATTTGATTACCTCTTTGTCAAATACTGTATATAATTTTGCTCTAACAATCTTTTCCTGAAGTTAGAGATGAATTCACTGTTTAACATTTCCTATCTGTTCAAGATACTTCTTCCAAGATGAGGTATTTTAAGAAAGAAGAGAATATAATTTAATCCTCAGTTTTATATACTATACCATTCCAAGTAGACAAGATTTTTATACTGTAATAAACATGTGAGAGATGCACCTGTTTTAGAAGCTGTTGATTCTATAGGAATATACTAAGTTTACAAGTCTGATTTGGGGAAAAGCTACAATCATGTCAAAGAATTATCAGGAAAATCCTTTATATGAATGTTATGTGCATTTTAATTCAATTTCAAACAACATTATTTCCTAGCTATCATTGAAGCTGGTGTTAGCAAAGACTAACAACTTGCCATGATGGAAGAAAAGGTAAAATACAATGTATTGCACTATAGCAATTTAGTGCTAATATTCAGTGCTATAGTAAGCATCTGAAAGACATTGAAGGCTGCCCAAGGCAGCATTCTGCTTTCAAAATAACTGAAAAATTTCCATGTGGTAATTTGAATCCTGCTTGGGGCTATATTAATGACTTCCTAATTCCTCTAAAATTTATTAAAGATAACACTAAACAAATTTTTAATCAAATTGTCTAATTACAGTTTTATTAAAAGTAGCACTGGAAGTGGAAGTTCCTTGATGGCATTCAGTGACATAACTGACAATGATTAGGAATTTCATGCTATATTCTTTCCTTTTACATTTTTGAGATGTTTGATCTAAATAAATTTTGAATTGATTTAGAATTTAAGCAGAAGACCAGGATGAGGCACTTTTTTTTTTGCTGCTTGGTGAACATAAAATCTGTGGACTTCCTTGTTCAGCGTCCTGATCAGCGGAATGGGAATAATACCATACTGGAAATTTTTTAAGAGTGGAAGTTTTTGAGAAACTTTGACAATTAAGTACAAAGTATTGGTTTTGAAAGCTAATCCATGAGCAAAAAAGAGGACTAAGACATGCCTGAGGGATAAAATGGTTCTGTCAGGGGCGCACATGGTACAAACTGCTCTTTATGTACAGAGATGGGGCATTATTCCTGATTGTGTTCCAGAGTAGAGTGCAGGACTCAGAGAGTTACAAGTGCAGTAGTTTGGTATTTGGGCCTCAGCATAAATGACACCCAGGGTAGTGATTGTATTTCGGTTTTATTTTTTTGAGTGTCTATCACAGAAGAAAACCAAAGCATAGTGGATCTCAAATTTTTATCTCTTCTGATTCTGTCCCCCAGACCGCTGTTTGTCTCATGGACGTTTATCTGAACTGAGTGTACAACTCTTAAGATGTTGGACATAGCCCTTCCAAGTTCTCATGTCCCTCAAGTTATACTGAGAGCAATTATTCAGTTTCACTCTGTCAGCAAACTGACAGACTCTGATTGCCCTAACCAGCCAGTAACCGTCTATCTCTAATTTTCTTCTGCAACCTCTTTTTGCCATCCCAAGCATTTAGATGCCTGTGTTTGAAGTCAGCTCTGGTGCAGCATTGTAACTTTTCCTCAGACTGCTGTGAAACAGTCGAGTTGTGAGAAAGAGCTGTGAGAAGTGGAAGCAACTAGATGGTGAGAAAGAGCTGTAAGAAGCCTCACTGGGGCCTCCAGCCTTACACCTCTGCCTACTGACTCATGAGCTGCATTTAAACTCAATGCCTTGGTTTCCTGGCTTGGCCTGGCACCTGCCTTATTGCTACAGACTTGTCTGGCAATCTGGACTCTTGCCCAAGACCATTGCTATCACTGGACCTTCTTTGCTGTTCTTGTTTGAGTGGTGGGAGACAGTGTACTTTGTCAGTGAGGTCACTGCCCTGCTTGCTATGCTATCACCCTCAATGCCTGGCTTGCCTTCCTTTATGGAGCAAGGGCAACTGGAAGCATGCAATCATCAGGCAGTGTTTATTTTGGAGCAGAGAAAGTACTAAACTGCTTATATCTTTAAACCATCTTGTTTACTTAGGTAGCATGCTAGTTTGCCTATTGTTCTATATGGTCCTTAGGCAGGGTAATAAGACTCAACATACTCCTTTCTAATCATGGAGGAAGAGACAGTCGTCGTCTTCTGCATTTTTTTTAAACAGTCAAATATATTAATAGTTAGATGGGCCTGGATGGTTTTGTCATTTAAGTAGAATCTCATCTGAAATACAGGCAGCCATAGAAAATAAAAGCATAAAGCCAAAGGTATGCTCTACCATGAGTTATATAGAAAAAACTAAATTTGATATAGAGAGTAGCCATTCCACTTCTGTGCTGCCTTAATGCAGTGATCTCAGAAGTCTAAGTGAACAGGAACTACGACTTTGGATGTTTTTCATTCCTATTGACTGATTTTGGGGAAAATTCCATATAAATTATCATTTTAATTAAATTGTTAAGGTAAGTCAGTCTAATATAAGCATAGCTGATTTAATATAGATGTATATCTTGTGCATGTATTTTCAGATTAATCATAAATTTTTTTTTCTGAAAGTTGGAATTCTGCATGTTGAAACATGAACTTTTGTTTGCTTGCCAGAAAAGTGAATTTTTGAACTATGCTGCTGTTTGTAGCTGTTAGAGAAGCAATGTAACAATATACACACATGCACATTTATGAATGTACATATTGTTTTGAGGAAATGCCCATTTGATTTCAAATTGTTTGTGCAGTATTTCAGTGATTGGTGTTGTGGTCCTACCCTTAAGTACTTATTTCTTCTGATCATGTTTTATTATTAAACACTGGTACCAGCAATAGTTAGCCAGACCAATAGCAAAGGTCATTTATTTTATTGGATGTTTCTTTTTGCGCTGTTTAACCTTAAATGGAGTAGCACAGATTCACTTCACAAGACACACCAGATGTACAGCAGGGTCTAGTTTAGCCACTACATTAGTGTTTGTGAGTCTCAGGGAAAGGAAAACAGATGCCCATGCTTAAGAAAAAGGCTGCATCTTATCTTTCATGTCTCTAAAAGTATATTTGTCCTCTTTCCAACTTTTTGCCTTTGTTCTGGTTCATTTTGTTAATGACTCCAGTGGTACTTTTGCATTTGGTCAATCAACACAGAGGATCTCCTTCTTCATTAGCCATAGAAGTTTCTCTTCACCCCTAGTTTAGTGAAACATTGCTTCTCCAGAGTCTTAGTGGTTGTCCTTACTCCCATCAGCACCACACACTCACCACATCTTCTCTAAATCTTTTACCACCTCCACACTATCAGTAGCTGATGTTTTTTCTGTTGCTCAGCCTTTTCTGCTGGCTAGTCTAATGCTTTCATTAGCTTTACTTTTACATTAGCTTACTGATTGTGACTCTGACTAACTGCCCTGCTGGGTCTTCAGCTCTAGGTTTCTGCCCAGCTTTGAGTCCCAGTACAGCTCCTGCTTCACATTAATGCACAGCTTCTGGGCTGACTTCTGTGTTCCTTTGTCATCTATTTGCCAAATTTCACTCCCACTCTTGGCTCGAGTCACAAGGCTGCTTTGATTTTCTCACACTTTTTCACTTGCTTTTCTGCTTCCATGGATCCCTAGGGCTCCTTTCCCCTTCTTTCTGTCTTAACTTTTTGTCTGTCTCTGTCCATCTGTCTTCCTATCATCAGGAACAGAACATATTCTTGCCACTAGTTTCTTTTCCGTTGCAAAGCAATCTCCCATATTTCTTTCCCCTCTAAATAATTGCTGGCCAATATGCCATATCCAACTGCCCTTTTTCGTTCCTTCTTCCATTGATCGCCTTGACTTGTGCCTCATACTAAATTACTGAGCTGAAAGGTAAGAAATTTGAAAGCAATATGAAACGATGTTTTGGGGCAGCACATTGTTCGTGGAACATCAGTATGGTCTGGATTGTGTTCCCTTTCAGTCAACAATAAATCATCCACTGATGTGCATAGAGGCAGTTGTATGCTTTGTATTACTCTAAAGCATGTATTTGTATCATGTACTGTTCAGCTATGGGACTCTTTTCTTTGTGTTAGAAACAGAAAAACAAGTGAGACCTGGTTTGCAGTCCTACATACTGAGAAGGACACATCTGCTCTGATGTTTAAGAACTCCAAACTGTCATATACTTTATAGTCTGGAAATGTTTTCCAAGACATAGATAAATTATTTTAAGTAATTTATCTAAGACATAGATAAAATACTTTTAAAGAAGATGTGAATAGATTACAGAATAGGTGTTGCTATGCATTCTTGACATTCTGAAAAAGCATAGGTAACCAGTAAAACTGCAATGTGTTCTTTTAAATACTAAGGCAAAAATTACAATTCATAAGTTTACATTGTTTGAAATACTTCAGAAGAGATAGCAAGTAAAGTAGTCCTATGAACCCCTATAAAAGCCTCTCAATTTGTGCTCTTGGGTATAATCATTGTTATGCAGACCATGCAATAAACCAGCAGATAGCTGATATGTTGTAGCTTACTTGTATGCATACACCTTTTGCAGTACTAGGGTAAGTTCCCAGTGAAGCATTCCTTTTCATTTGTGGCTTCTATTTCATAAAAGTGATTTTTTTAAACGTGGCATGTTGATTTCAGATTACATTTTTCATGTAAAAGTTATTTAACTACCAGCTCTGCAGACTTGTTCTGGTTACTTGAAGTCAAGGTTGTGCAACCTTCAGTAGTAAAGATACATCAGGCAGAATGTAGGTACCAGTCACAGAAATTGCTGCACACAGATTGCAGACTTGGCACACTAATTAACGTCTGTTCATGACACATGAGGCAAAGAAGCCATGTAAAAAGATAAAACTAAATGCATGGAAAGCAGAAGTATATGGTAGGAATGTAGTATTTTTATAGAAACACTTCTCTGACTACACTTTCATTTTAGTCTTATTAGTTTAATTAAGAATGAAATTTTTTCCATTTTGAAATATACCTGACAGCAAATGAGTAGAGGTAGGAAGAATCTTACAAAAGGAGAGGGCAGGAGAAAGGCAGAGCAGAGGTACAGGTATTCCCTAGCAGATGATTTTTTGTAAATACAGCATGAGTCAATACCAACAGGGCCTTAAGTCTCCTGAATCCCTCCACTCCTAGTAATTCTACTCCTAAGCATGGGGGCAGCAACAAGTAAGAGGACATTTTCCTGTTGAAGAAGAGGAGAGAAAAATCTGCTGGGCTTTACTGGGAGCCACATTTAAAGGAGGAGAGCTTGCTTCCTTGTGACATTACTTATCACTGTCTAAGCATGTCATCCTTAGTTTATGCTAAATCATTAACTTTCCATGTGTCATGGCTCCGGAGCATGGGAAATACACTGTCTGTAATACCATTTTTTATATTAAGAAGACAATTTCTGACTATTAGCTGAATTGGCATGGATTTCTTTTTCTAGCAGAGAGGATTGCTTCATGGTGTAAAGAACAGTTAAGGAAAAATAGGATCACAGTTTATTTTTCTCACAAGTTTGTAATAGGTGACATAGCTTAGCTGCTGGCATTTCATTAGGTCAGTGTATCTTGGCAGATGCTTTTGTGTCTTATATAGACTCGGCTGTATGGGATCCCAGCTACTGTGACTTTGGGAAAAAAGCCTAAGTCTTATATATCAACAGACTCAACACATCTCATTTTATACCTGTCAACAGGCTCTGAAATCAAGTATATTTCCCCAAACATCTGGACTGTTGAAGTATAATGCCCATTTGAAACAACATTGAAGAAGTTTAAATTGCAGCTGTTTAAAGAAAGATCCCTGTACATCTACCATCTGCCAAAAAGGATAATGTATTTTGTAACTGGCATTTCTTATTAATATTGTAGGCAGCAAACCTTGCAGACAGGGCAGGAAACAGATCCTGACTCTGACAGTGTTTTGTGCAACCCTGGGAAAATGGCTTTCCCCATGGAAGTAGCTGTCTGGCCTACTGGCTTTGACATTGTGTAATCAGAACCATTTTGTACTGTTCTGTCACTTTTCTATTAAAAAAAAACAAACCAAAAAGCTACATGACTTTAAAACATTGATGAAAAACTGCCTAGGAATTAAAAAAATGCTCTTGTAGAAAAATTCAACCACATCTTTTAAACTTTAAAATAAAGCAAGCCTCATTTATGATAAGGGAAGAAGGGGACCTTGATGATATTCCTGCTTATCCTTTAGTTCCAATTAACAACAAAGCTGGCTGTGATCCTCAGGCTGCTTTTAC
This sequence comes from Microhierax caerulescens, assembly GCA_035590215.1. Lineage (NCBI taxonomy): Eukaryota > Metazoa > Chordata > Aves > Falconiformes > Falconidae > Microhierax > Microhierax caerulescens. The sequence continues at coordinate 27,701,685 of JAVJGJ010000002.1, forward strand.
AGTCAGTCAGTATTGCTGAGCTCTACAAGCTAGCAGAGAGTGAAACAAAACTTTGGCCACTGCCTTCTAAGCGGACTCTCCAATAACCATTTTAACAGTCCTTCTTCCCTCATGCAGCAATGTTTTCCCACAGAAGTTTGCAGAGAGCAGTGAATTGCTTTATACTAGTTAGTATTTAGTCTGCAGTTAAAGGCTTTGAGATTTTTCATCTAGCACTGATGATATCTCTTAGTAGCTCATTAAGCTCTGTCACCCAAGTGAAAGACGCCAAAGGAGTTGTCTGAAGCAAATGCACACTTGCTTCTTGCTGTGGTGTTATGGTGCACTTAATGCCATGTGGTTATCTTGAATGATAACATATTTGGCAGCGAGAAGAAAATATCTCTGTGGAGATAGTGGAGGGAGCTTCTGTAGTGTGAACTCGTGTCACCCTTCTTTTTGTAGCTTTTTGTCTGTTCGTGAATTTTAAAGAAGCCCTTAAGGATTTGGCACAGAATAAAAGCATTATGTAGCTTCTCAAGTCAGACTATCCCTTCACCTTACTGCACACCCAAACCTCGTTTGTGTTGCTTGTTTTTCTCTCAGCTGGACTGAAGAAGGGACTTGCATAAAGAAGAGTGAGGTGGAAAATCATCATTCAGAGAGTCAGTTTTTTCTGACGCTCTGATTTAGGGTTTTTCTGTAAAACTGTCTCCACCCATTACAAGTAACTAAGATTTTGTAATTGGTGCCATGAGCAGCATAAGTGGTTATCCAGCACTGTAGTACCTCATGCAGACTCATCTCCAGAAGAAATCTGATACATCTGATAGAATTAGACATACCTATGATGAGTAGAATGCAAGCTAGATGTAGCTACTAGTTTTAGTCTCAGCATTGCTGAAGTTTTTTTTTCAAACTGAAACAATGCTCTTTTCTTCTCCATGTATTGTGTTTAATAAGTACATAATCTCTACAAGGGGTACTGTTATTTGAAAGTCAGAAGTTGATTTATATTATTGGCTTATAAGAGAAAAATTTGCATCTACTTTTCACCTGGGTTTTAAGTTCTGATAACAGCAAAGGCTGTTTCCCTTCAGAACATAATCCTGCAAGTACCTAAGACCTGCTTTATTTGCTTTTCCACAGCCAATAGTTTTACTGTCACTAATTATGCTCTGTTTTTATCAGAACACCTCATGTAAAAGGTATTCACTAACCATTTAACAGCCATATCAGATTTACAGTAGCTGTAGTTTTGACAGGGGCATCAATACATTTTCATGGTTTTATCATACATTACATTCTTGGTAGCTGCCTTTGATAGTTCTGGCATAGAGTATTATGTGGTAGAGAAAAGAAGAACACCTGAAGGAAGGTGGATGAATGGTAAATGGAATTCCTATTTAGAACAGGCATCTCTGTACAGGCTTTAATGCTACTATTACCAAAGTCTTCTTGTCTTTAGTGTACACAATCCAGTAAACAACTCCGTAATGCCATTTCTGCTGTTCTTCCCTTCCAGCTGTGGGCCCCTGTGGCTCCCAGGAAGAGGTCAGAGAAAGCCCCTCTCTTGCTCTCACAGCTGAGGCTGATAATTGCAACTGATACTCAATGCAAAGCAGGTGGGAGTCTAGGGGAAGCTGCTTCTCCTTTAGCCCACGTGGAGATTTGGGCTGGTGTCTTTCTGTATAGCGGCTGACCTCCAACGTTAGCTGTGCTAGAAATATGGACATTTATTGGACTTTATAGAGACAACACCAGAGCAGAGCTTGTTAGGTAAGACTGGCTGTGCTCTTGTCCTTTTCTTTAGTTACTAGGGAGATAATGCAGCTGGAAACAATTACAAGTGGTAGGATTTTACTTTTTCTGAGTTGATAAGCAGATACTTTTGGTATCTTAAGTACATATATTCAATCTTTCAAGGTTGTTTAATGTTCTTAGTTCTGTCTGCCCTTGAGAACACCTGAAGATGCTTGGTAACTCTGGGATGGGCTGAGGTATTTTAGAGCTAGTCCTTAATATCTGTGTTGGTGTAGCTCACTTCACTCTATTAAAATGGCCTTCTTATTGCTGTAGGCTGTGGTAGCTTAAATACAAGCATAGACATGTTGCTGTGTTAACTGTTAATGGATTGATTGATCTCTTCAGGTTACCTGTATTAGATACTCTTTGGAATAATTACACTATATTAAAATAAGGAATGGGCCAGAAAATGAAATGGTTCATGAGAGACCAATAGCTGATCTGTAGCAAAACTGTGATCAGGTAAATGAGGCTCTAATGAGTTCAAAACAAACTCTAAAAGTTGCTGTGCTGGTAATAGTGGTGTGAAAATGTTTATATGGGGTAAAGAGTCCTGACTTAATTTCAGAGATTTCTGCAGGGTTTTGTTCATATGCCATTGAAGTATAAACTGCTGGAGGCATTACCTCCTTAGATTGTTATACCCCTTCAATCTCTTCAGCTTTCTGTATGTGTTTTAACTTATTCTCAGCTTTTTTGATGTTTCTCTTTGCAGTGGTAGCTAGAATCTGTGGACCTCTTTGTGTTGGTGTTAGAGCTTTGCTTCATAACTAATAGCCTTAGTGCTAGGCTTTGGAAACAGCACTGTTTTCTGGAGGGATGACCTCCCCTTGTAGTTCATCCACATAAAGCTCCCTCCTCAATTGTTTGTGTCCTACTTACAACTGGGAAGGCCTGAATTGCTGGTTTACTTGATCTTGATTTAATGTAGTGCAGGGGTTATGATGATGGAAAAAATGCATTTTTCCAGTGATGTTTACTACAAGACTTGACCGATGGTGAAGTTCACCAAATTGCCAATATATTTCTAATCCTTTTGGAACATGACAATTATCACTTTTAACATTGTATAAATGTTGAGTATGTTCACAAGGGTTTATCCTCTCCCCCTTCTCCCCTTTGCTGTTTGAGTAGGGGAGGAGCAAAGAAAATTGCCGTTAGCTATCGAGGAGGAGGAATAAAGTGGAATTCCTGCTCTTGCAGCAGCTGCTGGTAGCAGGGAGGGAAAAAAAGGTGGGGACTCTCATGCTAGGCTGGCTGCAGGAAAACAAAGCTTTGTGTGTTCCACGGGACATGCACGAATACTACATTTACCCAGTCCTCCCATGTCACTTGAAACCAGAGAAGTCTATAGAGTATCTCAAATGCCTGACATTTAAAAAATCAAAACAAGACCAAGCCCATTTTCCTTGAAACTGTCCATAATGAATTGTGTTATATTTTGTTGTGTGGTTTTGTTGGTGTTTTTTTAAGGGGGAGTAAAGCTATAAAATTTTTCTCCTACTTCACATTTTTCATGTGATAGGATTTAACATGAAATTCTGGTTTGTTTTACTCTTTGATAGCCCGTCTGAGTGATTTATAAAAACTTTTACAGAGGCACCTCCATCTTTGATGCTTTGTTAGGAAGCCAAATCCCTCCAGGTGGCTTAGACAGATGCTAGCACCTTGACTACGCCCTAGTTTGTATACTGTTTTAATAGTTACTAATTACCTATTCAATGTCATTACCATGTTTCTGGTTTTGGCACAAAATTAGAGAGCAAGTTACAACAGTCACTCAGAAAGATCACTGTGTATTCTGCCAAGAGCAGAAAATAAAAATTGTTAGGATGCTTGCAAGGTATGATGAGAAGTTAGTGTATGTACTTAGAATCTTAGCTCTTAGAATGCAGAAAGTCCAAAATAAATACGCATTCTTTATGATTTGTTTCTGGACTGGAACTGAAGAACCTGAAAAATTACTTCTTTTAAGTCCTAGAGAGCAGATCTACTTTGGAGAAATGGCATATTTTTTACAGTTTGGGATCTCCCATTGAACAAAATGAAAGCTCCTCAGATGCTCTGCAGAAATCTGTAAATTTTCAAAAGTTGTAGTGCTGAGTATTATTCCAAGATCAAAGCTGTTAAGGCAAAAAAACCACCCCGGTCACTTATAATGTTAGAAACTATTCTGTGTAGTAAATCAAGTCTTATTTTATTGTGGAAGGAAATAATCCTTAACAAGATATAAAGGAGAATAAGAGGGTTTCATTTCATTTACCCCCCTGACCCTGCTGTGTATGAGACCCGTTTCATACTAGGGCTTTTAAACCCTGTTAATTCCCTGGTTCAGACCTCTTTCTGAAAAGTGTTTCCTAGTGAACCTCCTGTAGAGGGAGATGATTTCAGCAAGGCTAATTATTTGGGGCAGAGCACCATGTTAAGGCACATGCTTCTGGTTTTAGCCCTAACTCCTCGGACACTGCCCTGTGGGTATATGCCGGTGCTGCACTGCACAGGGTAACCACAGATGAAATACCTTTCATTGCAGATTGGCTAGAACTCCTGATCTGATTAATTGTATGTCTACAGCAGGAAGTTTTCCTGGCATAACTAAGATGATTAGTGGTGTGATTTGTTTTGGGAGCATTGCTGTGCTGATAAAAGCCTGTTTTATTTTTGTAAAATGCAACAGTGGAAACACTAAGGGGCTTTTGGCTGGCTTAGTTAAACAGGAAAAAAATTTACAGTGAGAAGTCAACCAACCCCCCTCTAGTAAGATCTTATCTAGAGCAGAATACTTAATTTTTACATTTAAATTGCTGTTTAGTTTTCAGAGTTTGCTTCCACATGAAAGATGCAATTAATAATTACCAAAGCCATTGTCTGGACAGTCTGTGAGGCAATAATCCTTGTGCTTGAATTTATTAACCCATAGACAATCCACATTTTGAAACCTAGCTTTTGTGTCTGTGCCATCTAGTCACTCTTTTAATTCCTTTGTCCTTGATTTACAAATAATCCCTGGAAGAATAAGGGTAGTGCTCAGTGTGAATAAGAGTAGAGGGACTGAGCCTATCATCTGTAAAAGAAAGTACAGATTCTGGATCACAGGACTTTGAACCCAGCCCTTTCCCTTTACTGCTGCTGGTGAGGAGCAACTTGCCTCAGTCGGCTCTCGGGACTGGAGGGAGCTTTCACAAATATAAAATTTTTCTGTCATCCATCATGCTATGCATTTCTATAACCTGTTGCTTCTTATTTCTCACTGGTGCTTAGTCTGAATTTTCAACTGAAAAATAGATAAAAGCTTGAAAAAACAGGGAGGGAGATTTTGTGCTACTGTTGGTGTCGGTATCTGCCAGTATGTTTACACTGCACACTTGATCTGAGATACAACCTGCCCTAAGTTTCAGGTCAGGTCTTTTTGGTGGTGAGTGCAGACTAAAAGTTTATTATTTATTCCTGCAAATAATGTTGCTTTTTGCTTCCCCATCAGTTCTCCACCTGTTTTCTGAAGCTGCCTTGTAAGCTGGACTAGTGTATTATCCCCTGACCAGTGCAAGCTGTGGTGCCTTGGGAGGGGGGGAGTGGAGAACTTCAGCTGCAGGTTGTGGTGCAAAAAGGTATGGGAAGACACCAGGGTGCTCTGAGCTGGCTCCTCCACCTTCAGGGAGGTGTGTGAGGCTGTGCTGTGCAGAATTAATTGTCAGGATAGCCCAATCCTATATCTTAATCATCATGTTGCAGAGATTTATTTGAATTGCTGTGTCCTCAGTGGTGATCCTGTGTGAATCATTGGAGCTTCTGCAAACGTAGCTCTTTCTGTACAGGAATAAAAATCAAAGCTATCTTATGTTTTTTTCACAATGAATTGTGGGGAAAGTTTGTGTCCTTGGTAAGTTCATTGGGGAAATTACGTGGGAGGTCAAGTAACAGTGTTTAGCCTTAGGCTTACAGTCTTTTTAAATATGAAAGGAAGAAAATTTTTTTGTTTGTGGCTGAGAAATTGGAGCCTAGGGTAACTCTGCAGTTAAAGTGTATCCTTGGGGCCAGCACTGCCAAGAACATAGGATAGGCTGTTCTCCAGTCTACTTATTTTTGGACAGTATCTTCTGTCTTATGGACTAGCATTCACTATAGCACTAAATCAGAATAGAAATAGGGAATATGTGAAATTGAAATTGCAGGGTAAATAACAAAGTGTACTGACTTTCTTCTTTCTGGCCTCTCTTACAATAAAGTTATCTGCTTAAAACTTTACTTTAAAGCTTTGTATTTTTATAATTATTGCTAAAGCAGTGTCCATTTCTTGGCTAAATTAAGGCCATGCAGATGTACTTAGAATGCTTCCTGGCTTTAATGGAAGTAGGAATTGAAAGTACTTGGAGCCGGTACATTTGTTGTTTTCCAGTTAAGGAAGCTGGCAAGCGATGTTACAAATTTTTGGAAGAATTGTGGTTTTACAGACAATGAAAGCAGTAGTTAGAACAACACAATGTCTAGATAGTATTGCTAAGAACATAATTATGATCAGTTTTCTGTTGTATAACTGATAAGTAATATGAAAACCTCAAATAAATTATAATCATAGGATGATACAACAAACAGCCCTGAAGTCTGACAGTTGCAAGATCAAAAAGGCTATGTGAGATCTTGCATATTTCTTGTTTAAAGAAACTGTTCCATGACACAGTAGCTGTAGGCGCTGTACCATCTAGGCAAACAAATCTCACAAAGAAGCTATCTGGTGTAGAAGTAAGTAACAGTTTGCAATACAAGCTCTGAAAATCCAACAGAAGTAAGCACTTAAAATATTGGCATCTGGAGATTGATTTCTATAATTAATAATCTTATTTGTTTTTTAAAAAATAATGCTTTTTTAAAAGTTATATTTACATCACCAGAAAGTCCTGTAAGTGCCTTGCAATTATTCTGTATGCTGCCTGGGATGTTTTTAATAAACAGAAGCAGCTGAACAAAATCCAAGCTTGGAAATAGTGGGAGATTTGTCACGTGTGTGTACAAATCCTAGAAAACAGGGGACCTCTATCAAGTATTTGAGTTTCCCAGGTTATAAGCTGAAGGAAGTGAGTTTGACTTTTGTTAATGGCTATTATTTTACTTTTTTAAAAAAACAAACCCAGTATTTATGGCTATAAAGCTTCTGAGAGACTCAGATAGACTCAAAGGTCTAAGGCAGCGTAGACTCATAATCTTAACTTTTTTTTTTTAAGTGTAGTGTTTAGCTAATCCATCTGCTTTTGAGTTCATGATGGAAGATGTGAGTGATAAACAAATTAACTAGATGTATTATCGTCAAAACAGAAATGTGCAAACATCTAGGCTGAATCTTGGTACAGAAAGATTCTTTTTGAACATAATTTCTGAAAATCTAATATTGGCTCCTTTAAGTCTGAGAGTTTCTGCTGAAAAACCATATGTGAATCTTCAAGAAGATTACAATGTCCTCTTTATTAGTTATTGCTGAGGTATTATTTCTTAGAGAATTTGAAGCATAGTAAGGCATGACTCTGTAATAGATAGTAGACTTAATTTTTAAAAATATCAAAACCTTCCCCTGTTGTTAGAAGGTTTGCCTGGACAAAATATGTTATCTACTAGCATATAAAAGTGTCTGCAGGAAGTGTTTCTATAAAAAAATTAGTCACAGATCTTTACTCACCCAGTTGTTGACCACTGCATGTTGTAAAATAGGCGTGTTCCCAAGAAATGAATAGCTGGGAAAAATGGTCACAAGAGCACTTGTACGTCTTCACCCTTGCTAGCTTGAAAACTGCAGATTCTCTTGTGGATGGTACCCAGTACAAATGGATTGCTTGTGAGAGCAGAGGGGTGCCCACAATGCCTCCAGAAATTTGAAATTACAGCAAGGATATCTGATTTTCATTAATGGTCATTGCTTTTGTGTGAAGTTGTTTGTAGCTACTGACTTCTCTTTGATTAGAAGGGAACTGACAAGTTTAGCTCTCTGAAACTTTGTAGCTTGTATTGGGTTTGCATGGTAAAGTTTGTTGTGGGTTTGGTTTTTGTTTTTTTTTGAGGGGGGGAGGCTACAGGGGTGGCTTCTATGAGAAGCTGCCAGAAGCTTCACCCATGCCTGACAGAGCCAATATCAGCCGACTCCAAGATGGACCCACCGCTGGCCAAGGCTGAGCCCATTGGCAATGGTGGTAGCACATTAAGAACGAGGTGTGGCGGGGGGGGAACCCATCTGTGCGAGTGGAAGAGAGGAATGAGAATATGTGAGAGCAACAGCCCTGCACCCCCCAGGTCGGTGCAGAAGGAGGGGCAGGAGGGGCTCCAGGCACTGGAGCAGAGATTCCCCGGCAGCCCGTGGTGAAGCCCATGGTGAGGCAGGCTGTGCCCTTAGCCCAGGAGGTTAACGGTGGGGCAGATCCCCACCTGCAGCTCGTGGAGGGTCCCACGCTGGAGCAAGGGAAGAGTGTGAGGAGGAAGGAGAGCAGAAACAGTGTGTGATGAACTGGCTGTTACCCCCATTCCCTGTCCCTCTGTGCCACTCGGGGGAGGAGGTAGAGAAATCAAGAATTAAGTTTTTTATCTGTTTGATCTTTTGTAATATTACAGAATAACTCTGTTCTGGTTTCCTCTACCATTGTTTGTATCTCCTCACTGCTTCTCAGGAATGGTACTGACTATGTGAAGCTGAGTCCAGCTCCAGATCTGGTTTTGAAACTCTTTTGTGATTTTGGCCAGATGGCTTGTGGCTGTTGTGCATGCTGACGCTGCTGAGAGTAGCTGTGATAAAGCTACAATGCAGTTGCTCTGTAACTGTCCATGCCAGATCCTCAACTTGCTGACAACTCTGTTATCATATAGACAGTGTTTTCAAAAAGATTTGAACAAAGTACAGACGTTAATTGAACAACAAATTGGCTTTCATCTAACAGAAGTCTCAGTTATGTTATCTGGAAGGAACCTCAGTGTGATGGAAGAGAACATAACAGTATCTTTTAAATTCATCTCACTTAATTTGGGAGTTGTAATGCTTTCTTTTTTAATTAAGTAACTTACACTGATTGGAGGATGGGAGGAGAAGGCATAATCCCCATTAAAACACTGGGGAATGGTGAGGGACAACCTAATGGACAATGATCTTTTCTGCACCAGCAGTGGTCTGGAGCCAAGAGAAGACACGTGCTTGCAGCCTGAGCCTGTAGGCTAGTCATGCATGTTTGGATTTTCATAAGCTGGACAAATGAGGTCTCCTGGGATGTTAATTTTACGTAGTCTCAAATGATCATGAAAACTACTTCAGAAACAGAAATTCTGTTATGGTGTAATGTTGATTCAAAGGAAGATGGGTAACATTAGAGATCCAAACTTTATTCAGTGTTTCAACCAGTTTCAATATGACCATTTCTTAGATTTGACACTTTTTTATGTTACTAAGGCCTCTTTCCATCTAAAATTCCTAGTTTGCATACACATAAACCTCAATTTACTGTTAACTTCATGTGGTGTGTCCCTCATCATGACTGTATGCCAACATCTACTTGTCCCCTTAGCAATACCCATATGAAGCATACAACCAGAACGTAGGCTTATAATGCCATAGTGAAAACTCTCAGCTGATGGTATGTGTTTTAGTAGGGAAAGGGTTAATTCATGACAGGAACGCATTTTTAATTTTAAGGAATAAATAAAGGAAACTGCTGGGTCTTAACAGCTGGCCAAGAGTGCTTCGAAAGACTTGCAAGCTCCTACAGCAATTAATCCAGATCAAGAGCGGATTAACTTTGAAGTTTAAAATATCCCCCATGCCTGAGGAGGGACCAGTTTAAAGTGCTTGTGAATGGGGTAGATGGCTGATTTATAAGAGTGGGAGTTAATTTATGGATATGAAATCTGCTTTTTGACTTTGCAGTCTGGACTTTTAGATCTTAATCTTCTGTAGTAGATCAGTAGCCTGGGTGGATATGGAGTGAAAAATATCATAGATCATCTTAGATTAGTATAGACTGTAAGAAATATAAATTACTTGACTTGCTGTGTTTATTGCCAGAGCCAGGAGTTTGAGTTTTCCAACTTTTGATAATCAAGATTTCTAAATAGACCAAAAGTGAATTTGAAAAATCTAAAATTATTTTGGTTTTCTTACAATTGCTATTTTAGCTTGAAAAATAGGTTCAATTTTTAAAAGGAACTTTTTTGGGGAGGGGGAATATCTATAACAAGCAGAATATCTTGCTAATTGTAGAGTGAGTGTTGGAAACTAATCTGCAAGTGTATTAGTAAACTTCATGCCAGTTTCTGAAGATTTTAAATTTTCTGGAAATAAAATTTCAATAAGGTTTTCTTTTTATATGTCTTTGAATAAAATAATCTCATTGATATAATAATGTGTATTATCGCATCAACCAGAGTAAGTGACCAGTCACAGGGAAAAGATGATAATTTTTTTTATTATTTGACTGGTCTGAGCTGTGTAGATTACAGCGATTGTTTTACATTTTGAGCAGGCAGCTTCCCCCAGTCTTCCTGTTACGAGTGCCTTGCATTTTTGGTAATATTTGGTTCTCAATCCTTGCCAGTGTTTCTAAGAGGCTCTTTGACTTTTCTATGATTATTTTCTGTCATAAACCCATGAAACTCCTACTGCTGTTTTCATCCTTTTCACTGTCCTCCTTCTTCCCCCACAAAAGCAGAAAGCAAAGCTATTAAGGAGCAGCAGTCGTGTAAGCAGAGGAAATTCTGACAGCTTTCCCCCGTGGACTGAATGTCTCTCAGTCTTTGTCTTCCCACGCAAACTTCAGGAGTCTTTTTTGATGTGAACATATCCTTCTGTAAAACTCTCCTTCATGTGCCTTGATGAAATTATGCCCACCACTGACTGTAATGCTAGGAGCCTCTAGTGACAACAGAAAATTGATGAAAGGTAGTTTGGAGAAAACCCTCAAGCTCTTGTGCCTGTACTCTGTTTTATTAAGACTTGTTGTAAGATCTCAAAGTGGGGGACATGACAGCATGTTCCTAGTATGAATAGTTCTCAACCTGTATGACAAAGTACTGCAACAGAACTGAAAGCGTTACAAATATCTGTTCACCAGGCAGCCATGGATGTATCATTACAGTAGGCACCGACAACTTTGGTATATTGGAAGGGGAATGGGGAAAGCATTTAATTTCACAGAATGTGGAAGAGTGTGGGAGATGGGAATGGATATGGAGGTGTGATGATGGCAGCCACTTCTAATGAAGATCTCTGCGTCATCAAATGATGTTCTAAACAAATTAATAAGAATACCAACATAACAGGATGCTTTGAATGTCAAGATGGAAAGGAGGGTGAGGAAGAAGAGTCTCATCTTGTGGAAAAGAACAGAGAGGGTAATTAGTTCAGAAAAATCCTCATGGATGGAGCTAGAAAGCCAAGAGCTTAGGCTAAACTAGTTTCTGAAGGAACAAAGGATCTTGCTGAAAAATATAATCTAATATTGCTTTTTCTTGTTTAATTGTCCTTTTTGTAGGTTGTCATTTGGAATGTAACATTTTGCTGTGTTAAACTTGGACTTAAATTTTCTTGTTTGAGCATCTCATCAAGTGTGATCTTGGGGTTTTGTTCCTGTTGCCCACGTCTAGACTTACTTTTAGGATATATTACATGCTTTTAGAATCTGGTCCACTTATTTTTTGAGGTGTTTTTGCTTAGAACATGCCAACTCTCCTGCATGGGGTTAGGATGCTGCTATACCTGTATCTGTGAAGCAGAGCATTGGGAAGGAGTAGCTGATGTGTGTTGTATGTTTGTCTTATGCTGACTTGCAAGGCAGTTAGGTCATGCGTCTGGATCAAGAATTGGATCATACTTCTAGAAATTGTAGAAAAAATCTACTGTAGTTATTTCAGAGGCAACGAGCCTATGTATATAACCTAATGTGCAGTTGTAGGTAAGTGGAAATGAATACAAACTATAATGAATTTGGGAATTTAATGCTTAAGGGAAGGTTACAGAGGTGAGAGTCTTCAGAGCTGGAGTTCCTCTGCAGCCCTGCTCAGCTGGGGAAGCTATGATGTGGGCTGAGCTCAGGATGCTCAGTGTGTTCTTTCAGTTGGGCTCACCTTTCTGTGCTTCAGTCGAGGTTTAGGGTTTCTGAGCAGGATTTCTGCTAGAGTGCTGCTCTGCCTGGAAAGCGTGAGGCTGTAGGTCAACATACATCTGGGTCTAGGCAAGCACCATGCTCTGCTTTGGGATAAGGTTGAGGGCTTTCAGAAATGGAATTGCATTGGAGTCTTGTCCAGTCCAAAGAACTGATGGTTCAATGTGGAGTTTAAGGGCTGATATTGCTGCAAATCATATTGGGAAAAACTTTGTAAGAGAAAGAGCAGAGTTCATGCTTCTCACAAGATTCAAATTCACATTTATTATTGTTTTTCATTTTAAAGATATTTTCATGTCAAATCTGCAAGGTAAAATGAATTGAAGATTTTATGCAGCTCTAGGATATTATGATTTTTAATGTTAAATGTTAGTGTGTTGAGTGAGATATCTTTATCACCTACTTAAGCCTGAAATTCTGCACTTATTTTTCATGTTACTTATTTCGGAAAATATAGTCAAGTGTTCTTCTCTCGCTAGTTTAAATGAAGGAGAACAACTTGGCATTTGTAATAATCAGACTGACTGACTTAGGGTGGAATAGCAATTCATTCAGCACAAGCCAAAACAAGGAGATTTCAAAAAAAAAGTCAGCATCGCCATATAATAACTATACCAATTCATGAATGCAAATCTTTTAAAAGAAAATTCTGCAAAACTTGGCCTGTGTGGCATATTAGCCCCTGGCTGGTTTAATTTAGCTGGCATATACTCAACTCTGACACTAGCTGATAATATTACTCAAAAAAAAAAAAAGGGGGGGTGGAGAAGTGTATCATCTCTGCACCAGTGTTTTTTATATACATACCCTTCTGTGTCATAGAACAATATGCTGACAGGCAGTACTTAGTCACCTGTTATGTCTGTTGATTATATATATGCTTTGATCTAAACTTCATTTTGCTGCTCTTGGAGCTGTTTCTTAATCCATTGATAAAACCTGCTTAATAAGCACTTACAAGAGCATTGACATCACCAGAAACAGACTGTTGGTGAAATCATGACGTGATGCCTGTAAACCCAAAAGAAGCTTTGTATTCTAGGCTTTAAGACAAATACTTTTTCTGAGAAATAAGTAATAACAAGTAGTTGTATGCTTTCTTTGCATAGTTAGGTCTGATGCTTCCTTGTGTTTGTTTCAAATATATCAATAAGGAGAGGACAGTTCAAAGTTGCTTTCTTGGTAGGAGTTTGTATCTTGCCATGCTAAAAGCTTCCTTTTCTGTGTGCTAAGACTATCTGAAACATTATTTGATCTTCTCTAATTATGTGTGTAAATATAATTTTGTTGTCATGAAGTAGCTTTGAGAGCCATTACCTTGTCTTCAGGTGGCTTGCTGTGACTAAAGAGAGCTGACAGTTTGCCATGAGAAGTGTAGGCAGCTAAAACACAGCGCACTTTGTTTTGTTTGGGCTTTTTGGGGGGGGTTGTGCAAAAGGTAATGCTTTCTGGGTTTTTAGTTTGAGGGTCCTGTTACTCATTAAATTCCTGTTGGTAATGACAGTGTGACTAATCGGAACCAGTTACAGTAATCTTTATAAGTAAAACTTGAGAGGGAGGTACGGGGGACTATAAATCTTTGATATCTTGAAGACTTCATTGCATTAGCATTTCAGCAAAATCAGGTGTTTCCTACTAAGCTGTATGACCATGTCTGGCCAACTCATATGTCACTTCCCTAAGAGGGTCATGCAGTACAATTGTGCTTGCCATCAGTTGGCTGGCAAGTCCCTTCATCCAATTATTGAGGCATATTTTATCAGCATGCAAGCAATGTCTTCTGCCAGCTTTGAGAGCTTTCCAGTCCTGGAGATCTGCAAGGCTGCAGTGTCGGAAAACTGATTTTTTTTGGCATTCTCTTTGCCTGAACAACTTGCTTGATGTCCTCTGAAGGAGTACTGGAGAGCACCTAGGTAATTAATTTAAACTAGGTGGGTAAGACTAAGTGACATGATATTATAAGAAATTGTCTCCTTTTAGAAGATCTGTCCTCAAACAAAATATTGAAGTTTCCCCATGGAAGCTGTTAGGCTCCCTATGGGGAAATTATGTTCATTATTTTGGATTTCTTGCATTAAAATAGAGATGATTGTGGACCGAAACCTGGTGGTTTCAAATTCTGAATCTGGCCAATAATAACACATTGAGTATTGCTGCTTATATTCTCATCGAGTTGTGTTCAGAATAGCTCTTTTGTCTTTTAAAATAAAGTGACAAGGAAGTTTTCCCTTATTTTTTTTATTGCCCCTGTGGCTGTTCACTTGAAAATGGGAGCAAAGTATTTTATAAATTTTGCCCTACAAGATTATGTAAGTGAAGTACCTATATTCCTGTATTTTCCTCTTTGATAAAGCAGAATCTAATAAATTTCCTGAGCAGGTGTTTAAAATATGAGTTCAAATTTTAAAATAAAACCTTTTTAAAAAAATCTTTTTTTTTGGTTTGACACGGGAAAGGCTGATTTTGAAATGTAGGCTAGAGGACTACTAGTTAAACTGTAAAATACTGGGAAGCATGTTAAGACATGACAGTGTTGCACAGTTAACGATCGTTCTTTTTTGGCTTGTTGCCCCTAGAGACACACTAAAAAGAGGAGGAGAGGGGGGTGAAGCAAGCAATTTAGAGCTTATGCCTAAATAAATACAGATAGGTTTTAAAAATAGAAGAAAACAGAAAACCGAAACCGCAACCCTTCAGAAACTCCCCAGTCTCAGAAATCTATAACAAAAATACTCCCAAAAGACAAAATGCTGTTCTTCATCAGGTATTTAATGTTTTTCATCAGACTTGGCGACACGTAAACTGCCAGACATCCCATCTGTCACACAGCCGTTTTGGCGTTGGGCACTGTCAGGAGTGTTTGCACAGCTCAGAAAGGGCACAGCAAGGAGTGGGTGAATGCCGGTGTGGAGTAATGCTTACTTGAAATGTTGGGTTTTTTTTTTCTAGGAGGAGAAAATGGAATTTGTTATGTATGTATTAGGGAAAAAGGCAATATGTATTTTATCTTAGGAAGTTCTCAACTGAAGAAAGAGAATGGACTTTGTGGGTATTTTGCTTTCTTCCTGGGAAGGCTTTGGGCTTCCACATAAGGAGTAACATGAGAGGGGGAAACCCCTGCAATTTAAACAAATACTTCAGGTATTTTTAAAAGTTAATTTAAATATTTTAAAAGTTAGTTTTGATAAATGCTCATCTTCTCTTCAGTGAATACTGTAAATGTCTATCTGTTAGAAGTTAAATATCACATTCTTGAATATTCAGGCTGATGAATATACACACTTCACTGGTATAAGAAAGTGTATATATTGGGGAAGCATTTAATAGTTTCATTCAGTCTTTTTTTTTTTCTTTCTTTAATTCTGAATGTCCCAAGAACCAGTAGGCTAGAGGAAGAGAGATTTTCTTCCCTCCCAGCTCTTCTTTCTAACTCCTTTCTGTTAGGAGCCTTCTCCCACTTTCACCCAGATGCCTTCCCCACCTACATACATACTGGGATTTTCAGTCATATCTATATCCTCGCTGTCATGCACAAGTGTTTCGTTACCACTTCCACCTCTTCTCTTTCCTACAGATCTCCAAAAGCCTGGTGAGAGTCCTTTTGCTTACTGTTTTACAACATCCCTGTGTTCATCATGTGGCGCTGCCCATGCCTGCTCTGCTTCCTATTGCTGGAAGCGCAATAGTGAATTTTGCCACCCCTAGTTTAGTTGTAAAATTAAATTCTGTCTGTGTTAACATGAGTCAGTGTCAGGTGTAGCAGAATACACCTCAGCTTAGCTTTGATATTGCTATCATTCAATGACGATGAAGTTAACACTCTTATTTAAAAGCTGCTGGAGAAAGACTCCTAGAGGGCTAGTCCTCAGCTCACAGGCAAGGAATTGCAGATTTTCAGGGCTTCAGGTGAAGACATCTATGCAGTAGTTTTATGTGAAGGATCTTAATGAGAAGGTGCAGTGGTAAATAAGGCAATCAATTGATGCAGTAATTCTGTATTAGCTAAAAACATTTTTCTTGGTAATGGTCCCACACTTATGGAGTTTTTAATGTTTTGTAAATAATAAGTTGTCATAGTTGATGTTCTGGCATCTGAAAAAAAAATGAGATCATGGCATAAACTAGATTATTAGCTAAATGTTATTGTGAGCATTTTTGCACTTTGACGCTGAAGTTATCATCTTGGATTGCACCACTGGCAGTCCTCTTGGATGACTGAGCCAATTCACTTTCCCAGAGTATCTGCAGACTTAAAAATAGAATATCTTGTCTACTACCATCTTCTGATTAGAGGATTATTTTACAGCTGTAAAGAAAAAGAAAATATTTAAAATTCAGAGTGGAAACACATGTTCAGCTGGAGAGAATACTAGAATAATTCAACAGTTGTGGATTTTCCATACATTTAGGACTATGACCATGAAAACTTGAAGTAGTATTTCTGGCTTGTTGTTTTCATTTGTTTTGTTGTTTTGGTTGGTGGTTTTGCATTGGTTTTTGTTATAATTATTTCTTTTAGACAAGCAGATTTTAATAAATGCTTTCATTTGGTGTTTTTTTTTTTTGTCTTTACAACAATGATAAATGTGACATGCTAAAGCAAAAACTGGTTGCAATGTGCATGCTGAAGAGGGAGGCCTAGGCCAGGAGTCAAACATTCCACATCAGACTGCAAGGCTGAAATGTTTGTAGTTTAGAATTTTACACAGTTTTTATTGGAGTCTATCCAGATATTTGCATGCAAAGAATTATTGCTCAATGACAAATTGTGTTGATACAATCTAGTATGTCAGGAAATTTCCACTCTGGTATGGTCCTGTGCCAGGTATGATACCTTTTGGGAATAATAATAATAATAATAAATTACATATTTTGGCCTCAAAAGATAAGTGGACAGCAACAGCAATTTTCTATAATATTGGAAACATCATAGTTTCTGTATCCCTAATTGGAGGCTATATGTAATTTTTGCTAGTTCATGTAAAGACTGTAATACAAAAACCTGAAACCATAAACCATCCTTCAGCGTCTGTAAGATACTCCTCCTCTTAGGAACAGGAGTCTCCACATATATGAGTACTTGGGCTATCCATGCTCCAAAGGGTGATTCTGCAAACGTGGCACGAAGTAGCCCTTTCTTCCTAAGCAGTTCAGATACCATTGTGAAATTTGCTTTGTGGATGTTGTCTGCAAAGCTGGGGTCTGGCTGCATGGCAAGTCCAGTGTAAAAGCTAAGGGCTGGATTGTTTCATCGTGTTCATCATCTGTGTATGTTGGAACCAGTTTCTTTTAAGAACAGGAACTGTTTTTTCCTTAATGTTCAGGAACTACTGTGTTGTACACATTTGCTACTCAGCTTCAAACTGAGTAACTCCTAGTTTACACAGTATTTCCAAAAGTGTCCTAGCACATTGTTGTAATGATACTCAGTGCTGCACTAAATCAGAATAGCTGATATGGTAATTAACTCAAGCCAGCATTAGCTGACAAGAGAAAATGGTACCTGTTACACAGCAGCTAGTGTGCTCTGGGAAGTAACAGATTCCATTTTAAATCTGCTCTTCTGCCTTTTTATCTTGTGTATTTTCTGCTGTGTAAAGGCTATTTTGGAGGTTGTTGGTGGACACTTATTTCTCAGTCTCATTCACCTCCCAGAGCTCTCTGCAGCAGAGCTCAGCTTCTAAGAACAACAAAGCTACTGAAACTCTGGCAACAGTGGCCTGCTCCTACAGTAAGTGCAGTATGTCTGGTAGTACAGAGCCATTATTTCATAAAGCTTCACCTAAACCTTTGGGCAAACTGTGATACTGCAAGGAACAATCTTATGCTGGAGTGGATGTGTAGAAATGTTCTGCTTATGTCAACCTGGTAAGCCCAGGTTTTCTAATGCTTGACAAAAACGTTTGAAGGAATGCAGATCTGATTCAAAGACCGGTGCAGCCGTGCAAACACGTTTTAAGCGCAGAGGATGCTGGATCAGGCCTCTTCACTTAAGTCCTTCCTGCTTCTGAGGTTTTTTGGGCAAGGCTTGGAGTTCCACCACACACGCTGTGGGCGGTGAGAACTGGAAGAAATTCCCATGTTCTGGATTTTAGAGCCAGGTACTGAGAATCAGACATGCAAAAATCAGTCAGGAAGTTTTTGTGTGAAGTACTGAAGAGTGCTTCAGTGGGCTAGCCTTAAAGGTAGTAGTGATAGGTTTCCTGTGTTATTTTTTCCCCCTCTAACTGCCTTTGCAGTAGAATCTGTGTAGAAGAAACTATGCCTGAAAGAGATGTGTGAAAATGAAGTATCTGTGGTATATTTGCCAAAATGAAGTTTATTTGTTGTACATCACAATAGCATTCTTTTGCCTTCTTGATAATATAACCATTTCAGTGACATAAAATGCTAGCTGTTGAGCTGACTGACTAAGAGAGAAGGGGCCTCGCACTTTTCAGCCTCAAAACTTTATGTAAAAAATCAGTTTTCTTAACTGGATATGTGATATCTAGAATTTCAGGAGTAAGTTCAACAAGGACCTTTCAGATACTTTAATGCACTTGTACTCTTGATAAGTGGTTTTTATTTGGCAGTGAAACAGTTGTAGGAACAAGGATTAATCTGTGTGTTTTGTGAAGAGATTACACTTGCCATTTGTTGCATTTCATGTTTATGTTGGAATACCTCTGAGGTTAGGAAGTAAGTAGAAAAGACTTGACTTTTAAAATGACAGCTGAAGTCTTAACGCTGAAAGCTTTTTGATGATTAGAAGACATGTTTTCTCTTGAAGAGTGATATGGGAAAAGAAAAAGTGTTAATGCGATTCAGGTCTCTGTCAACATTTTCATTACACAGCTCACAGTTTTTAGTCACTGTGCATAAATCTTGCTTTGTGCATAGCTTTTATTTAATTCCATTACATCATTTTGTAGTTGCCTACTGACCATTGGGCAATGTCACAATAATGTAGTAAATAATAATGTTAGTACTACTTGGGAGCAGGGTTTGTGGGGTTTATTTTGCTTTTGATTTGCTGGAGGGGGGGGTTAGTTTGGGGTTTTTTTTAGACATGGTGAAGGGGAAAGTTTTCAAGGTAAATTCTTAGTAGTTGGCAGGCATATAATTATAAATATTTTGTCAAGTCCTGTGTAAACTCTTACTTCACCTATTCTGTTCCTGCGTGACGAGTTCTGTTTTGTGTAGCAATTTGAGTGGTGATAGCTCTGTATGTGTTTGGTCCCATGGTTGCATTTGTTGACATAAAATATTTGCTTGCACACATTGCAAGAAGGTAAGTGCCCTTGATTTCGGGGGCTAGCTCTGTTTGTATGGAGCTGGTGATAACACTTTTTAACCCCTTCAACACCTTTCTTCTAGTGACCTACTGGGATACAGATAGTTTCTCTTCTTGGCATGAAGCACTCTGGCTGTTGTAAGAATCACAGAAACAACCAACTAATCTATCCACCTTTCAGAACACTGTTTTTCAGCAGGGGCAATATATATAAATAGATGTATATACATATATGTACTTGCCAGTCCCTCTTGTTTCATGTCTTACAGTCCTGAAAGGCTGGAAATATCCAAATTTAAACCCAGTAAATACATTGCTAGTAGAAGTAACAAGTACAGTTTTAGTAGCTTACTAACAGTACAATGTAGTTCTTTTACATATTGAATTCCACAAACAATTTTATTTATAAACAGGATGTAAAGATGCTTTTGCAAAAATCTATCAAAGAGTGATGGAAACTGGTCAAAATTTGGAAGTACAGGAGAATAATGACATTTTACTACAGTAGCTTAGAGAAGTCAGACTTGTCATTGTGATAACATGGGCACATACAACTTTCATTTTCACAGGCTTTGTGGAGTTGCTTGTAGCACAATGCATTTTCTAATTCATACTGTCCTTTGAACTGCATATTTATTTTCTTTTTCTTCTTTTTCATCGCCTTTTTTCCTTTCTTGTTTCTTCATTTTTAATGTCACTCCAACTTTTTCTGCCCAATTCTTTCTCCCTCAATCTTTTTTTCACTTATCACTCCCCGTTTCTAATTTTGCTTCTAGAAGTGTTGCTAAAGTAATGTAGAATTCCCAAAAACTAAGGGCTTATTTCTGTCACAGAGGCTGTTTCCTGCAAAATAATAATATTTAAAGATCTAAGATTTGCTTTAAGGATATAGAGTCCATTCGAGTCACAAGGACTAGAAGATCAGTTCAGGAGATCACAATATCTCTAATCTAGTTTTCTTTTGTGGTATCTCGATTTGGTTTTGGTGTGAAAAGGCTTCCTCTGCTTAAGCAAAACAGTTCCATAGAGAGGCAAACTGCCGTAGCAGAAGCATTGTGGTCCTGGTGCTTTGCCTGTGCCAGGACCTGGGAAAGCCAGCTGCTGCTGGGAGGGTGTCAGCACCTAGCTGGAGCCAGAGCCACCCAAAAGCCATGCTTGGTGCCCAACCCTTCCCACCATTGTACCTCTTCAGCTGGCTCAGTGTTGTTCTCGATTCCCTTTCCTTTTCCTGTTCCTGCCAGAAGATCTGGCTGGCCCCGGTCCCATGTTCTCACGCAGGCTTGCTTTGCTGCAGAGGAGCCCTGAGCCGATGCTGTTTGTGTTGGTTGCTCAGTGGTTTATGTGAATTGAGTTACTGACCTTTCTGCTTCCTCAGAGGCAGTGATTGCTTCACAGCGGACATGATGTTGTGAAAATACCATAGCTGGGAGCTGTAGGAACTGAATGAGTGAGCAGGAAAACTGGGTGAGCTTTCGGTTCAGCCCAGGGTGATACAGCCGGTGTGTGGGAACAGTTCTTTTGCCTTTCCTCCTCCTCAGTGCTAGAGGAGTTCTGCTGCTGGGGTGATGTCTGGGTTTTTGCTGACATAGAGTAGCTGGTGCAGTGCTGTGTTTTGGATTTAGCGTGACAATAATGTAGATAACACACCGATGTTTCTAGTTGTTGCTAAGTGATGTCTGTACTAAATTAAGGACTTTACAGTTTCTCAGCCGCTGCCAGCGAGAAGGCTGCGCAGGCATGAGAAATTGGGAGGGGACACAGCCAGGACAGCTGACCCGAACTGGCCAAAGGGATATTCTGTCCATGGGACATCATACTCAGTATATAAAGCTGGGGGGAGTCAGCCAGGGCCTGCTGATTGCTGCTTGGGGACTGGCTGGGCATCAGTCAGCGGGTGGGGAGCAATTGTATTGTGCATCACTTGGGTGGTTTTTTCCCTTTTGGGTTTTATTCCCCTCTGCCTCTCTCTCTCCTGATTACAGTTGTTGTTGTCATTATTATTATATTTTAATTATTAAATTGTTTTTATCTCAACCCGTGAGTTTTACCCTTTCTCCCAAATCTCCTCCCCATCTCTGCGCGGGGAGTGAGCGAGCAGCTGTGTGGTGCTTAGTTGCTAGCTGGGGTTAAACCACAACAGGCGAGCAGCCTCGCAGAGCATGCAGTCAGTGCCAGTATGATAAAATACAACTTACAACCTCTTTGGTCTATAGATGGCATCATGCAGTACTGCCACCAGTAAGGATATCTCCATGTGACATTATTTTATAGATTTTCTTACATGATGTTTCAATAAGAGGTTGGGCTGACTGGTTTAATATATTTTTATTATGGACTGAATGATCAGCTACAATTTCCTGTAATTACCTGTAGTTTCCCTTAGACTTAAGCAAGCTCTTCTCAATTACACTGTTTTCTGAAGATTTTCCAGGGAACAAATCTGTTTATATGCATCTATCTTATATTCAAGGAAAAGAACAAGTTAGATCTATGAGGAGCTGAAAACCAAAAAATCCTCCATGCTTTTTTAACAAAATAAGAGCAATAACGCAACATTTTGTGTAGTGCAGAACACTGCTGCAGCCATTTGTTACTAAATATTATGGAAGGATGCTGAGGGGTGTACATAAACCAAATCTGGGTATTTTCCAATAGTAGATCTCCTAGTATGTTTCTTGGCAATCATACTCATCCTCCTTTTTCAGACCATCTTTTTTTTTTTTGTTTTTAGACAAATATTTTTGCTGCTTCAACATACAGCTATTTATTTAGTGGATTCTTTTAAAATGAGTTAACATTTCTTGCTACCAAAGTCGGTACACTATTAAAACTTCCTTCAGCTAGTCGCTCTGATGAAAAAAAGTGTTGTTCTCCTTCCTACTCTGAGGTTTTTCAATGATTCATTTCTCTTTGTAAGTATTACTGGGTTTGATCTCATACTTAATTTGCTCTGCATTTCTCATAAGCTCGCAGGGTGCTGAGAGCTTGCTGGTTTCAGAAACGTGCCAGTGTTAGTTTTGCATTTGAATTGGTTGTTGTTTACAAGCCAAATGCTAACGGAGCTGGTTACTAAAGCCTCACTGTTGTCTTTTTGTGAGGATTTTTACAGTGGTGTCAATGGATAGTGATACCAGGCTGTAGTGTGCACGGCAGAGGTTACACAAGTGATAACAACAAGACCTTCATGGAGTTGTAAGGCCTTTTAAGAAAAGCTTCCAGCACCTTTCAGGCCTTGACAAAGCTGCTCACCTGTGAAAGCTTTACCAGTAGCAACTTGTTAGAAGGAAAGCAGATCCAGGTGACTATTGTGTAAATGTGGGGAGACCTTGTCTGAAAGGTTGTTAAAGGGAGAGAAAATTAGAAGAGGGAAAGTAGATGTTTTAGCTTGTCCTCATTCTGGGGCTGTTTGTACACATGTATGAGAGAGTTGTCCGTGAGAAATTGAATACTGAGATAATTTCACACTTGTGACTAAATGAATTTAATTAAAGTTATTTATTGCTCTTTCTCCCTGCTCCCACAAACACTTTACTCAATATCTTTATGTGGCTGTTAAAGGGTCATTAGAGTAGAAAAGAAAGCATATGTTTTATTCCCCTGACTATTGGGGAAAAAAAAATGGCTAGAATTAATAAAAAATGCCAGGTTTCAGATGTGCTCTAAACCACTGGGGATATGCAAATGAACACTGATGGGGAAATGGCTTCAACTTGTAACTCTCTGTTGGCTAGGGTTGTTTTTCAGTTCATTTTGATCATAGATGTTTTGAAGAAACTTATTACTGCATCTTTTTTAGGATTTTTGGGGGAGATGATACGTACTTTGTTGTAGTTTTGGTGTGAGTGGGTGGGGTTTTTTGTGTGTATGGGGATTTTTTAAGATCTACTTAATTTCATCCCTCAGTAAGATTCTTTTCCATCTGGGTGGTCTTAGTTTCATTTTGAGCAAAATACGGTTTGCTATTCTGACCTATTCAAGGAAGTGTCTGTGCGTGCATATCACGTCACGTACAAATACCCACATCAGTCTTAAGGCAGAATATCAGGCCTTACTTTCCAGAATCTCAAAATTAGAAGGTGCTGCTCCTTCAGCCCCAGTCACAAAGCTGAAATGATTTTAGAATTTCTATTACATCTGTATCATTGAGAATTATTTTTCTCCCTGAAACATAGAGAACTTGGATATGAAAAGTCTTCATTCTTCTTCAAAGAATTTTGGTGAATGTTTTGTTTATTTTGAGGGGGGAAAAATTTGTAAGTAAATGAAAAAGTTGTAAGATGTAATTTTTATAATAGACTTCTAAATAAATTCAAAGGTATTAACAAGCTGATTTACCTGGGTTTGACTTTATATAGTGAAATAATAGTGAGAGAATACCTGAAAGGTTACCTTCTTTTTTTCAGCATACATTCTGAAAGCAGAATTCGGTCAATGTCATTTAGTAGCAAAGTAGCTTTGCCTTTTCTATAAGTCCCTCCTCTTCTCATGGGTTGTGGAGTAGGCTTTTTGGTGAGTTATCTTCAGACAGCCATGAACTATAAATGCCAAGTTACCATTCCCTGAGTTAAAACAGTAGCTTCCTTTCACAGATCTAGTCTCACTTTTTGTTCCTGCTTATCTTGCGTGTTTTGTATAGAGCAGGTGGTTGGGAAAAGGAGGAGCAGCTTAAAGTGTGTTCAGTATCCACTGAATTAAAAAATTACCCTTATCACTTAGATGAGTACAGTTAAAGCATGTTACCCTGCTTAGATTTCGGCTGGTTTGGGTTGAGCTGTGCAATGCATAGCTGCAATTGTGCTGAACTGTAGATGTAACATTCCCTGAGAATTCTACTTTCAGGTCAATAACCTTGTCTCTGTACAGTATATAAGAATTTCAATGTATGCTATTTCAGTAGCCCTTGGTAAGCTGAAATCAATATGGGTTCTTGCACTTTTAAGCAATATACTGTATAAGAAACCACGCAAGGCAATCTCTTGGGGGTTTCTTTTTTGTTGTCATTTGAACTATATGTAACAAGAACCACAGGAAAAAACCCAAAGCTTTTCAAAGAACATATTCACTAAAGTGCTTGGTGTGATTCAGCATTGCCTTGAAGGGTGAAAAATATCTTAAAAGTTCAGTGGGAAAGGGGGAGGTACACAGAAGCATGATTGTACCCAGTCATTTGAGGCAAATGTCAACAGCTTCATGCTACACGAGTCAGGTATTTATGTCATAATGCTTACATTAGAGAAAAATAAGTGTTTTCTTTCAGGTTGAGGATGTATACAAGGTATAGAAGGATTAAAGCACTGGCTACATTTACTGTTAAAAAAAAAAATGTCGGGTACGACAAGATGAAGCACTACCTGCACTATCTTATTGTTTGTATCCCACAGACAAAAGTGCTTCTATCTGTTGATGTTAAAGTGAATCATGGCATTTAATTTATAGAAGCAAAGTGAATTTAAACAAAAACACCTGCTGTTTATCAGACACTTCCAAACTCTTGTGTTATGAGGAGGTGAAAAGTAGTTAACAGCAAGTAGAAGAGAGTGCTCTCTTATCTGATAATTCTGTTTTAGCCTTGTACTAGCAAACTTGGACGCTGTCATTGAGCAGAGAGAGAGAAGATAGGTTTTATAGCTCTGAAAGGGTGTTATATATACTATGGTAGTAACTACTACAACATACAATGTTTTTTTTTTTCATGAGAGTGATTTTTGAATCCTTTTTGTTATATTCCCAGCCATATTCATGCTTTGCCCTTGGGATGGTTATTCTCCAACAGACAAATGTATGGCTTGCATGTCTGAAGCAACTGAAGTTTTGGCAACAAAGCCATTTTTCTTGCATCAAGTGAACAAGTTATATTCAAACAAATGGCATTGTTTTAAAGATAGGTGGTGTGAAGCAGTGCTCTGTAAATTTGCTTGCTTTTGGGTAACTCATGACTTCCCACTGTATACAAGGTATGGAGTCATGGGAGAACTGTCCCTGCAGACACATTGTTGTTCACAGGGCCACGTAGGTTTTGAGTGTCTTCACGTAAATAATTTTAATAAACATGCATGCATTCTGAATGTGGATCTGGTATTCTAAAAGGGGATGTGAAAAAAGCCCGCTCCCAATTCCTTTGCTCTGGAGTAAATATCAAAAGAGATTTAAAGGAAGGAGAAGGGAATGCTAACATGAATCTGCAGATTGTATCTGTGATTTCCCATCTGAAGTCACTGTCCTATTGTTCAGAATGTTTTCTATTTTTTAATCTCCCAAGAAAATGCTTTTCCAGAGTTAATGCTTAAGGTCAAATCTGGAATATGCATTAGATTTTCTTTCAGTGAGTAACAGTGAGTATTTCAAAACTTCTGGTAGTTGAGGGAATAAAAAAAATTCATTAGAATTTGTGGGTTTTCTTTTCTGAAATATTGGAAGGCAGTCTGTAGAAGCCGGTACTGTCCTGGTTGGAAAAAAACCTGTGATTTTTCTCGTGGTACAGCTTTGACTTGTTCCCAGAAAAGTTTTTCTATTTCTTATACATAGAAATATTTTACCTTACTCTCTTTATATATTTTTAAGGTGAGGTTGGTTCACCACCATCTTTTTCCTTGGAGGTTGCGAATAGTTCAGATAGTTTCTTAGAAAACAGATTTCGTTCTTCTCAAATAGTAAATGTATAACTGTATAGGCATTCAGATCACACTTTCTGGTGTTTGTCAGTGAGTGCATGGGAAAATAAGGGATCCATAAATTCATAACTGAGAAAATTTACCCTATCTTTGATATGATTTTTTTTTTTGAGAGTGAAGAATGAATGACTTCATTTCCCTTGTGAAACTTGTCAGTTCTGTAATACAAGTGCTTTCCCTAAGTTACTCATGCTACTTTGAGAAGAAAGATCAAGTACGGGCTTGAAAGGAGATTGAAATGAGACTCCAGTGACAAAAGCATTTCCCATCAGCATAAACAAACACAGAATTTTGGTAATAAGATAATCAATATGATAGTCAAGTGCATTGAATTGCTAATGCAACTGATCATAAAATACAAACTGAAGTCAATAATTTCTATTCAGATTTCTGAATAACATAACTAAATACCAGAAAGTCCTTCCATATTTATTTCATTTGTGAGACATATGAATTACTGACATGTTCTTTAAGAAAGATAATTTTTTTCCATAATAATTCCAATCTCAATGGTTTGAAAGCAATCAAGATTATTGTGTTGCTTGCATCATACATCTATGTGCTTTTCTGGGTTTAGAATTTCTCACTATTTTCTCTGTTTAGCATTCCCAAATATTAAGCATTTTTCCCAAACTGACTGCTGTAATGCAATCTGAAATATAATTTTCTATATTGGAATTAAAGAAAATATGTGTATGTTTTCCAAGTGCTTTACAATGAAATTAGTCCTTTCATTGTGCTCAGCAAACCTAGGAATGATTTTCCCTGCAGATAAGTCTTGAACACAGAAGCTATAAACTCATGAATTCTCATAGCAATCCATTTACTGTTAATGTTCTCCTGTACAGCTATATTTTGAAAAACAGAAAAAAAAATCCTAATAGGTGATAATGGAAAAAAACCCAAACAACAAGCTCAAAATCAGCTGAAGCGTATTTAGAGATGGGTCAATTTTTAGAAGGAAAATGATAAATTTTGGACAGGTTGGAAAATTAAAGGCTCTGTGTGTGTGTATGGTGCATCTTTTAGGTTTTTGTTTGGCTTTTTTTTTTTCCTCATTCATCACAGATTCTGGATCTGAGCATTAGTTATGTTTATCCTTTAATCCTACTGTCTGGGTTTGTTTATGTAAGATTTATTATATAGCCAGGGTGGGTAGTTAAATTAAAAATAAAACTGACCCTCAGTTCAAGAATATCTAAGAACAGATTACTTCACTTATACAAATTTATTCTCAATTCATTATGTAAGAGTTGGGCTCCATGTTTCCTGAGTCAACATGAGACGGAAATTACTGTCAGTTGCAATTTTATTTTATTTTTTTGGCACTTAGCTTTTTAATGTATGAACGGCAAAACAAGCAAGAAGAGTAGCTGTGTACTTTTTCTATAAATATCTTAAGATAGAAACTCACTTAATGACCATGGTTTTTTGTTCAATTAATTAAAACACTATTGTAATTGAACGTACTTACTACTGTCTGCGTACAAATCTCACCCAATAGGATTTTTATTGGTTCCTGGTAACCTTTACAGAAAATAATTAATAGATACCATAAGCATAGGGTTTGGGTGAACAAACAGGAAAACCATGACGTTGTGAGTGCTCCCCCCCTTTTTTTGGACACAAAGCTAATTTTAATAGGTATAAATTGTATTAGGGATTGAATGTATTTACCTTAAACTAATTGTTAATATTACAGCTTGTTCTGCCAGGGCTCTGCAGTTTGAGGCTAGGTTCCTGGTGCTTTTGGGCTTGTTTGTTTGGGTTTTTTCCTCTTTATTTGGTGAATGTGCTGAAGCAGACTGGAAATAACCACACTGCCTAGTTGTCTGGGCAGTTGTGGAAATCACCGAGGTTTTCACTTGGTGTGCATTTTGTATTCTGTACTCATAGGGCAAGCATAGAAAAGTTGTGGTGGGTTTGACCTTATGTGCTGCTAGGAGCTACGGATTAAATTATTCCTAGTTTAAAAGACCTACTTGAGGTTTTTTTTCCTCTTTAAAATCTCACTTAAATCCTGTTTTAATGTCTTAAGTAGGATTTAAATGATGTCTAGTATTTGCTCTTTGTAGAGAGGGAAAAAATGATCCTATAGGTTACTTGAAACATAACATTTTGCAATTTCATCAAGCCATATGTAACAAGATTTCAGAGCCACTGATGGACTAACCTTTTGTGAAATCCTAACTGTATATTCTGTAAGTAATTGTTTCCACTTTATCAAAAAAACCAAAGGAACTCAAATGGTTAAGTGACCTAGCTTAAACAGTGGATATTACTTAAACAGTGGATATAAGATAGGGTCTTAAACAGTGGATATTACCAGCTCCACATATTCTCTATATGACTAATCCTTGTGACTCCCTATACACTTACTTAATTTTAAAATGTTTTGTTTCATTTTGAAATAATTCTTTGGGAGGTGTTTTATTCTTTGGGTTTTATATTGCCACTTGTGAAACACTCATGCAAGCAAAAGGCGAAGTAAATCAAAATTTGCTGTAGTAGAAATACTGAAATCAAAGCTGTTAAGAAAAAAAAAAAAAAGAACAAAAAAAACCAGCACACCAAAAAGAAGCCAACAAACCCAAACCCCCAAAACCCCCAAAAAACAAAGCTGAGGAATCTTCCCACCCCAGCTCACTTGCTTTGATGCCTCTATTGACTGTATATTTTTATAATTGTTCATGAAAAATCTAGGTGGAAACATCAGGTTTTGATTATTATATCTTTAACGGCAATGCAAAGAGGTTAAAAATCCTAGTGATGGCTCTAAATCTGAAAGCAAAAGTTTAGTGGGGTTACACGGTTGTTCTGAGCCCTGGTATTGGTTGTCTAGAGGAGACGTAGGCTTATCCTGAAAATATGTTTTCATTAAAGTCATGTTTCTTTGCTGTGAGTGCAGCAGGTTTATGGGGTGATGTGGGTGTGTGGTCCTGTGGTTAGAACAGGAGAGTACAAGTAGGACAGGAACTCTGACTGCACCAGCTCTGCCATTAACTCTCTGTGATCCTGGGCAAACCAGAAAACCTCTGCTGTTTGTTTTGCCCCATTCACACTGGATAAAATGCTGATTTCAGAATAAGCCAAGAACTTTAGTTAGCAGATGTTTGATTTGCTTGAGAGTCTCAGAAAAGGGATGCTATGGAAACTTGAAAATACACTTCATTATTCACCTAGACTACAAAGTTTTCCAATATCCCAGCACAATTATGCAGTGAAAGATACTGTGTTCTCTTGCTGTGTCAAGAGTAGGTGGGTTTGGCTTTCAAAGGCCAGAGCAGTGTTTAATTTACAGTTTTAAAAAATTAAATACGAACTCACACGTTTGTACAGTGTATTATTATTATAAACTATATTTAGGATAATATTAAATATTTTTCTTGTCAGCTCACAGTTGGTTTATGATGAAGTCTAAATCTAATTCATTGCTGTCACAAGCTTTTTAAGATGTGCTATGAGTGCAGGTTTTACTTAATTTTCCCCCCCTTAGGCAAAATATTTGTTAGTTAATTATGTGTAATAATTTTCTATCTTTTTTGCTCATCTTGGGAGCACTAACAAACAAATCAGGACATATGTTTGTCAGAAGCAGCATGAACTGACAAAAGCAGAACAAATCAGTGGGTGGGACATGTGGCAAATGTTCTTTTGAGGCTTTGTATTCAGAGAGATTTGAATATCAAGACTGACTTTCTGCACCTAAAACCATTACTAAAGTGATGAATCAAGCCTGAGGCGTAATTTAAGGGAAGGTAGTTTTAATGCAACACAACAGCCCTACTAGGAAAATCAGGATTTGGGGGTCTCGAGTAGGTTGTGGTTTGGTTTGTGGGTTGGTTTTTTTTTTTCCTGCATGAAATATTCTGCTGAAGTGGAAAAAATACTTTTAACCAAATGGTCATTTAAACGTTATTTTGGTCAAAGCATAACATAGACAAAGGCAAAGTCATTACATCAGCAAAAAATTGATTAAATTTATTTCATCTTTGCTAAATACCAGTGCTGTGTGCATGGGGAAAGGGTTGCTGATACAGATAATTAAAACATGGTTGTAAAACATGTATTCTCTATGATTGCCTTTGTTTGCTAGTTAATGAGAAAAGTGTTGCCAATTGCCTTACAAAAGTGGGCTTTAAAATATTAAAGTTTTAAAATCACAGGGAGTCTAGCTTCTGTATGGGCTACCATTTGTAACATCTATGTTTGTGCCATGTGTAGCAATTGAAAGCAATTTGGATTTAGGATTGCACTCCATTACCTCTGTGATAACAGGAACTACAGCTTCAATTAGTGGTCAAGCCATTGCAGGAGTCATAGACATTATTGTGAGTAAACACAGGATAAAGTGCGCTGTGTTTGGCCTTGAGGAGCTTAAAACTGAAAGGATGGCAAACCATGGGCAAGATAACAAGGTGCTGCAGGTAGTAGGTTGGTATAAAATGCAGATGTGTTTGCAAGAATAAAATTGTTTTATTTTCTGTTTTGCTTTGTCTTTTCCAGGGCAGTTGTTCTGTTGGCATTCAGGAATTCCAGATCAGGACAAGATGAAGGCGAGAGCGGGGTCATCAGGAGAAGGAAGTGTTGAGAGGTGAGCATTTTGTGAACTGTTGTTACCTGACTTACGTGACAGGGTGTTTTGCATTGCCCGGTCTAAATTGGTTCGACAAATACTAGTTTCTCAAAAGATCTGCCAGCAGCTGTAGGGTAAGAAGATCTGTAATGATCCAGACAGACTTGTCCAAAACTAATAATTTGAAACCAACTTTACTTCCTCTGGGAAAATGTTACAGGTGGCATGAATAAAGAAGGTCTGGCTAGTACCATGTTAGGTTTTTCATACCATCCTGCATGCTTATCAGGCAGCATCTCATTTGTTATATGGACTTGCTGAGACAATTCTGAAATGCGTGTACTAGTTGTCTGGTAAAACATCTTCAAGAAATTGCTGTCAGTGATCCTCTATCAAAAGAGAAAGTTGTTTTAATGGCATTTATGCAGGATTTGCACTTTTGGGTTGAGTACAATTTCATGCTTTCCTTGCTGATAGGGATGGTAAAATAAAAAGGGAGCATATTGTATTGGCAGGTGATGCTACACTACAATCAGTTTGAAAAATGGCGATAGCTTTGAAAGCTGTGTACTAAAATAATATTGATGAAAATAAAATTAATTAAGAAAAATTATCAGATTATGCAATCTAGAAAGGAAATTAGGTGGTCATTTCATAGGAAAAAATGCATAAAAAATTGCTGGGGCTTCTGGTGGACTGTGGTGCAAATAGTGGTCAATGTGTTGGAGAAAAAAAAACAACAACAAAAAATGGGGATGTTTAAGTAGATGTGTCATCTGTAGCTGATGCAAAGTAATCCTCTGCTCCATTAAATGTTCCTACAGTTTCATTTGAAATACTTTTTCCTGTTATTAACCTGTTACTCTTTCAGCCACTTAAGGCTAAACATCAGGAAAGGTTTTGTTAACTCTAAAAGTAGTGTAGTACTGGAATGATGTTGTGGAGCTTCCACTGAAGATCTTCAGGAACTTGTTACCTCTTCATTAGTTAGGTGTGAGTTGACTGCACCTGAAAAGAAGGGGTGGGGGCAGCCCAATTAAAACCTTAAACCTCTTTTGGGCCTGTTTTCTGCGTATCATTCATGTACACATGAAAACCCTGCTTTTGAATTTCCTTATCCATTATGCATGCGTAGCCCAGAGATTTGTGATTTTAGTGGGACATAAAGTGAGAATTCTGCACACGCTGCCAGAAGGCACTGACGTTTTGACACTTCCGTTCAGTAATGTTGCCTGAGAATCTTTTGAGGAATGGAATAACTACATGCCTTGGACAGCACTTACTCTGCATTTTACAAGCCAGATGTATTTTAATACATGGCTCTGTTTGTTATGGTACACCAATTTCATTTGTAGGTTCTGTTACATCTAAGAACTTGCTAAGGGGCTCCTTCGTGGCTCCGGTTCATTGACAATCGCAGCTTTGCTAGGTTGTGATGTTTGTTTGGGAGAAGTTGGAGGTAAACCAAAATCAAGCCTAAAGTTGGGATTTTCTTAATACAGTGAAATATTTTCCAGATAACTATTATTTATTATTTTTTGAGGGGATAGTTTTGTGTCTGATTCCTGTGGAAAAGGAAAGGAAGTTCTCATACCTTTTTACAGTCTCAAGTGTACATTTCCAGGTATTTGAACAAATACGGTCAAGTAAGTAGTAGCTTTAAACTGTAATTTCATGCCTCCTGAATGATCTAGATCATCCTCGAAAACGTGTGTAATTTCAAAGAGCTACTTCAACAGTGGGAAACTTTTATGATATTTTCACATGACATCTCTAGGGTCAACCAAGGAATTCAAACAAAGATCCTTGCAGAGAATACAAGGAAGGCTAAAATGTGAAAAACTGGTTGGATGATAGCTGAACTGTGTCTCTAGAGCCCTGGTTTGTGCCAGTGAAAGGCAACTGCTGAGAAACCGTTTAACAAGAAGCCAAGAATTCTCTAGTTGTTTGTCAGGTTTTTAGGTGGAGTACATGAACCAGTTTGGGTCTCTACTGTATTCTCCCAACCTCCTCTATAATCCTATAAGGCTATGAATTATAGATTATTTTATTGTCATTGTTTCCAAAGAACTGCTTATCCTCTGATAATTACCTGCAAGCATGCTGATACATGTCGAATTCCAATAAAAAAAATGTGCATAGATACGACCTGAAGAAAGCAGACCTTTGGACTGCTTTCATTCAGGTTACATAAGGTAAAACTTTGTTGCATTATGTCAGTTGTTAGGAAGCCTAGGATGACACCATTTCCTGGGATTTAAATGATTAATTAGAAGCTTGGGTTGAGATATAAAATTAAATACTTGTACCAGTATGGTCAGCTTGAATTTTGCTAACTGAAACTGTAACGGACTGCTATGTAAGGCCAGACATTCCCACCTCTAGCAAAAGTAGAAATGCAATTGATATGCAGCTCTTCAGCAAGAGATAAAACAAAACCTAATTGCTTAAATCATGCTTAAGTTCTATTTGCAAAATATTTCTAAACCACTGGACTGTTTCCCTTTTATTTTCATTACAAGACTTGAAGATTTTTGAATCTGGTAGTCTGTTGGATCGGTGTTCTGGTGCTGCTGTGATCTCTGGCACATATAAATGGTGATGGTAGGAGGAACAATCATAGCTGTCACCTGTTGCTGCTGCCTGTCTGCAGTCTGTGATCTCATAATAGAAAGAGGTGCTTGTGTGGGCCAGAAATCTAGGCCTGAGAGTGTTCTGGCTTGTGATTGAATTTAGTATGTTCTCCCACGAGATGACAGAGCATTGCAGAGCTGTGTGGGGCTGTGGGATCCTGTGGTTATACTTGGCACAGTGCAGTGGTAGCCTCAGTTTCCAGTAGAGAAAGCCAAAGAAAAGCCAAGCAGGGGAAAATCAGTGAAGAAACCTTTCATAGTTTATTGAGGCCTACTAAAGAGTGCAAAACACAAGAGCCTTATGTCACTTCCTATGTGGTTAATTTCTAATGGGGAAGAAAACCAATGGAAGTCGACAGATGTGATATTTATTTGAGCTACTTTTATCTCTTTCTCATTTGGCCAGGAAAAACTTCTAGATCAAGGAATGTAACTTTCAAAGCAAATACTTGTGGATTATTATTATTATTTATATTAAAAATGAGATGGTTCTGGTCACGGGTTTTGGACATGACCTATACAAGTAAAACTTTGGTCGAGTGAATAAGCACGTTTTTATGAATATTTACATAGAGAGGAGCAGTGAGGAGCTGGATAGAAGAAACATTTTTGAGATTAAGCAAGTCTGAAGCCACAAGTGTCATAGCTATACTGGTGAAATAATAGTTTAACCCCCTGAGTATATTACCTTATACTGAGAGTGTGCTGCTAATGACTGCTATAAGAGGAACATAAATTTGAGAGGTGGGGCTTGGAAGAGCTCTGAAGCAAAATCTCTGATGTTGGAACCTCTGTTATACCATTTTCTTTGCATTTCTGGTGGGTTTTCTCTTACCCTGCTTAGACCCTGACACTGATAGTGTAATTTAGATGTTGTATGCCCCATTTCTATGCTTTTGATGCTTGAGGCATTAGGACAAAATGTTTCTGCCCTAAAAAAGTGGGCACTGGTGGTGGTGTAGAATATTCCAAAATAGTTTTCTATGACACAAAGAAAGGTCTCTTTCCCTGCCTAGTATTTTAAGTAAAACACAACAGTAGATGGGTGTAGGCTGGTATTCTTGTCATACTGAGGAAGGACAGCATAACAGCTTGAAAAGCACCACCATTCAGTCTTTCGTCTCTCCCCCAGCAATGAAGGCACCTAGCCAGCTTTTGGGTTGTTTTTTTTTTTACAATTGTTAGGTTTTTTCAGTTCTGAAAGATAACTTGAGATCCCAGGCAGATGTAATTCAAATACAGTATTAAACCACCCTAGAATGTGTGTTTAGAGTGGACCACTGCACAGTTTAAGTAACCACTGAGGTAACATACCAGAAAGTCTGCACTGCAGAAATACTGGTGACTTTCCAACTAGTAGTTAATTTGGCTGAATACTTCTTACCAAACTGCCCCAGAGAAATTATCATTAACAATTAAAATAACAATACTGCATGCTAGCAAAGACATTTTCAAATATCAAGAAGCTGCTTAACTATCAATTATGCTTCATTATGTGATTCCTGATGAATTCATCAGCTAAATTAAGCTTCATTAAGTGATTCTTGCAGTATCATTCAGAAATGTTTCAATTATGTCTCTTTTAAATACAGGGAAACTGAGGGAGGCAATTCAGGTGGTTTGCTAATGGCCATGTACAGCATTTACTGGATAACCAAAATTGAAGGCTAGGTTTTAAAACCTCTAGCTCTGATTTGATATCTGTTTTAAAAACAAAACAAAACCAACACACACACACACCCCTGCCCCCAAAAAAGCGCAACACTAAAACAGACAAAAAAACCCTAAAACAAAACAAAAAAACCCCTACCTCCATTTAAAAAAAAAAAAATAAAAAGGCCAGCCAAAATCTACGACCAAGACAAAAACCAGAAAAAAAAACTTCCATCTTGTTTTTCCGAATCTTCAATTTGACTGTACTGGCTACCCAGACAATGTCTGACAATGATTACATTTTAGAAAGGGTTTTGATGTGGGATAGAAATTAAAACAAACTTTTGTTTTTCAGACCAAGTTTTATTACTCATGGTTTTGCCATTTGTAGGCTCTATGGTGTATGTTTCACAACTGTTTCTTAGGCCAGAAATGCAACATCTTTTCTGTTAGGAACATTTTCATGAAGTATGCATTTCAACCTTTCACAATTCATCACAGTAATTCATCCAAGTCATATAAAGATTTTTTTTAAATTCCACTGTCTAGATAAAAGCACCCACTACAGAATTCACCTCCACTTCAGCTGAATGACCTGCAGAACTGGTAGTATAAAATAGCTGAAAAATAGCACCCTAAATTTGATTTTCCCTTACCACCTCTTTCAGATATTCAACTCGCTGTAAAAAGTGGCAGGACTGAACCTGTGCAAACAGGCTGATGTCTTTCTGAGCATGGCTGAGAAGCACAGAGAAAAGGATGAATAAAATGTGTTTCTCTAGCTCTTGCGTAACTGCATCAGACACATTATGTGCTTCCCCCAGTCCCTGAGCAAACTGGGGCAGAGGAGCAAAGCTGTGACTCTCTTACAGCTCAGCCAGTGGTGTTCATGTTGCCTTCTGTGCATGACTTTCTCTGCCTTCAAGCACAAAGAAATGTACCCCTTGGTGAGACTGTATTTAAAAGTGTAATTTAACCCATAAATGAAGGCTGATTCTGTCCTAGTGACTAACATTCTCTGGAGCAGGCGGAGAAAGCAGCCTTTCAAAGCCAAATCGTTTTGTCTCAAATTTTATTAAAAGTGATTAGGAATCAGATTCTTACTGTCATCTAGTTAGCGTGTCTTAGAGGACACCTTAATTGCAAGCAAGTGATGCTAGCTCATGAGATGCTGGTGGATTTGTTTGCTGCCCTTCAGCTGGACTTCATGACAGGCTGCTGTGAGTGCAGCCCCAGTATATGTAACTCATTTTTATACAATTAATATTTTATTTATAAGACAAATATTGAATACTGTTTAGAAAATAATAAACTATAAGATTGTTTTGTGGTGTAGGGCAAGTGGATAAGTATGTCAGTTAGAGCTTCCTTTACATTTTGACTAAGCAAAGGCTAGTGGTGTCCTTGTGTAGACAATACATAACTGCTAGTCGTGACTGTTTTGAAGAGCAGAAAAACAATAGTTGATCATTTACTTAGGGCAAACTTTTGGAAACTCTTAATCTATCGCACATTGAATAATGTAACACGTTGCACTAATTCTGCCCTTCTATAATACATAGGTAGGCTAAACACTGCAACTACCTATAGGCTGTGTTCCTTCCTTTCCCAAGATAATTCCAGTTCTCTTTTGATGGAGTAATAAATGTCACAAGTTAGTTACGGTTCTCTTTACGAAGAGTCCATCTTTGAGTATTCTTGCACATGTGTTCCACTGGTGGCTGCGATAGCTTGTGTGCCAGATGCCTCTGAACTGGGGATGTATGGAGTAGCCCTTGCAAGGGCAGCACGTACAGCCCTCTCTGCCCGAAGGGTGGTGGGGCTCCACCCTGACCTTTCTTCTCATGACTAGTGCTGCAAGTTGAATCTTCCCCATGTTGCCTGAAGCTGAAGTTGTTCTTGCTCCAACTGTTTACATGTAAATAACTTATATACTTGTTAATTAATGGAGTTGGTGTAAGTGGGGTGGGGAATGGATGATGGCAAAACTTGTTTTCTTCTAAATGAGAAGGAATTTTATTTTTCATGGAGCCCTAGAGTATTTTGATACTCTACAGTATTAACACCTCTAGATTTCCAATATTGCCCTTCTTGCTGTTGGAAAAGCATATCACTTTGGAAGAAAGTCTCTCTGAGAGAAGATGAAATATTTGCAGGCTTTGAAGGCAGATTGCGGGGTTGGTGGAAGGTCTTGATTGCTGAGGCCTCTACTGCAAAGCATGTGCCCCATGTTTGAAAGATGGGATTTTTATATGGAGAATCTCATGTGTGCTTACTCTGAGAAGAGGTGTGAATCCCCTTTCTGATGGGGTGCTTAGACTGCTGGCTACTGTAGCTCCTAAGTGACCTTTGAATGAAAGTTGGTAGTTCCTAAGTCTGGTGGCTGGGGAGTGGACGGGAAATCCAAGAAATCAACTTACGAGCTCTCAAATGCTGGATCAAAGCTAAGCTTCACACAGCCCCCTCAGCTGTCAGCAGCAGTAAATCCTTCAGGTGTAGCTCTCGTGGTGGGGTGATCGGTGTTCCAGAAGGACAAGACTGTGGCCACCCCTACAGTGATGCCTCCTCCTGTGCCTGTATCCCAGCAGGCACGTATATTCTGTTGTGCAGCTCGAGACTTTTTTTCATCATTTACTTCATCCTGTGCTCAAGCAGAATCAGTATGGCTGTAATGGGACTCGGATCCTAGGTCTAAGGATGACCTTAGATCCTAGTATGTACCTGCTATGGTCCTAATGGAGATGCTTCTCCCTCTCACATCTTTGTCAGCACTTGTTTTCAATGAAGGGAAGGACAAGCTGAAGTACTGCAGAAAAACACAGAAGTTGCTGGTAATCTTCTATGTGAAGATGTTCCACATGTAACAGCTGTATATTTGTATGTCCTCTTTAAACCCTGTAAAAAGGCATTTAGTAGGCCTCAGGTCCTCCAACTTGTAGAGCTGAGAATGAAAACAGAGAATACTATAGATCTGAGGGGGTTCCTTGCATTTGATGTCAAGCATCAT
Organism: Microhierax caerulescens; assembly: GCA_035590215.1. NCBI lineage: Eukaryota > Metazoa > Chordata > Aves > Falconiformes > Falconidae > Microhierax > Microhierax caerulescens. The sequence goes on from JAVJGJ010000002.1 coordinate 27,739,410, forward strand.
AATTATAACTGCAGCAAGTAAAAAGCCACAATGGATGCAACCTTCCTATTTGGAAGGAGCAAAAGTGGCAAGGCTTTACATTTCCTTAAGGATTCTGGGATAGTGCTTTATGCTCTAAAAGGCATATTGTCCCTCCTAGACAGGCAATGCAAACTTCAGCAACAGAACCATCAGGACCAAGCCAGAAATACTGAAATCTAGAAGGGATGTCAGAGTTTGGGGGGGTGGGGAGGAGCAAAATGCACTTGTTCAGTCACACTATTGTATTAGTTGCCTGATATTTTGCAGCAGCTTGGAGAACTGCAGATTGTATTTCTTTGTTCACTGTGCTTCCTCAGTGACTGACCCTTGATCTTCAGAGGCTGTTGGACATCAAGTGCTCTGATGTTAGGTGAAATTGTACTGCTTTCATCTCTTGTATTTCCCCCATATGCAGGGATCCCTCTTTCAAGATGGTATGGTTTAAATGACTTGAATACGCTTCATCTAGAAGCTGTGGAAGATGTTTCATAAGCTTTAAGAAAGCTGCTTGGACGAAACAGGTTTGGTTCGCTGACCTTTCCTTGTTAACAGAAACTTGTTAACAGAAACACGTGAATGTTAAAATCAAGTTTCGGTTGGTTTCTCTAGCATCCTTTCCTGGAATCAGTGGTGTATCAAAATGATGATGTTGAGTTATATTGCTGTGAACAATTAAGCTGCTACAGGACTCTGGAGGAAACTTGGCAGAGGTCCTGGTTTCTTTCCTATCTAGAAGGAATTAAGCAGCTGGTGTTTTCCATCCAACTAAATGTAGGCTTTTACACATACCTTTACAAGGTCATTTTACCTTTTTGAAAAGGGAATAAATTATTGTTGGCATGGATCTGGTTTTTGCTGCTAAAGCCAGGACCAAATGGAATGAAAATAACTTTTCTTTAAAACTTGGAGATGTTGCAAGGGCTGATTCAGATGCCCTTTACAGCTGACAGGTTGAGTCTTCCCTGTTGGAGGCCTTGAAGAGCCTTTAAGAGTCCTTTAAGTCTGACTGGATTGACTTGGAAGGCTGTTAAGATCGCCCTTAAAAGGGAAATAAGCAAAAATATATTGTGGTTGAGCTCTAAGGATGAATTGCTTCAACAGATGTAGTTGCAAATGCAGGTTCTTTCTTCCTCCATTACTTTTGAAGACTAGGTCTGAGCAAAGCCTGTATTTTTCTCCTGAATGGCTGTGGGGCATTTTTATGGCTCATGTATTAGAGCTGAGCTGTATTTCTTTCTTGATGATTGGCATTAAGGTTGGAGGATGACACTTGCACAGAGCTGTGACTTACCTAGCCATCATTGCATGTTTATGGATAGCAATTCTTTTAATGCCTTAATTCCTAAGGAGCCACAAGTAGTAAAGACAAGGTAGTAAATTATATTTGCTCAAAGTTTACTTTTAGCTGAACATATATTGAAAGAAGTAAACTGAAGAGGGATGATTGAGTGCTGACTGTTGCAGTCTGAAAACATGCTAAAAGCAGAAACGTGTGACACTTAAAAACCCTGATTCAGGACAGGAAGGCTTTGCAGCTGGTTACATAGCGGGGTGTTGCTCTGTGCTCTCATTTAAGCATTGGGTGGCCACTTAAAAAATAATGTCACTTGGCTTTTGCCCTTGTGATTGTGCAGGCTTTGTTATCTTATTACATTATTTTTAAGGAAACAAAAAGCAAAAGAATTTGTGAAAGCATTCCAGTGCATCTTGAATGATCTTCTGTAGCTTCACAGCTTTTCAGTGACAGGCAGACAAAGGTGTCCCCTCCTGCCATTGTGCCTGTGCTCCTTCAGGAAGCGCTGGCTGGCCTGCCACCCTCCGAGAGAGACCTGGAAGCCCCAGCAGTCAAGGGGATGGAGAGATAAAATGGCAGAAACATCAGTCCGGAAAAACACTCTGCACATAGGTGTACACACGTATGAGTGTGTTGGATGCTACCTGTTGTAAATTAGGCTTTGGAATCACTGAATCTATTTTAATTAACTTAAAGGAATCATATAAAAATTATCTACGTGTCTTAAAAGCATATTCTACACCTTAGAATGAAAGGTATTTTGCATATTTGAGGGGTGCTAATTATTTCCATTCCCCCACCCTCACCCTCCAACCTTAACGTTCGTAGTATTTTTCGTCAGTTTGTGATGAAGGTAGAAAAGATTTGATGTCTGTAAAATATCTCACAGAAGCTAGCACTTTGTAGCTTTGATCTAGATGCGAGCAGGAAAATGAAAACACTTGTCTCTTGTCCTTCATTCTGTTTAGACAGTAAGTAAGCAATGAGAGTAGGGAAAATGGAAGAGTCTTTAAGTATTTTCATTTTAATAAAACCATGTTAATGATAAAAGAAAATATTGAAAATGTTATTATATAGCTATGGTTCTGATTGGATTCTATTCAGAATAACATGCTCTGAGTGAGAAGACTCAAAACATAATTTTCATCACCTTGTTTGCTTCTGTGTCTTGGAAAATAACTACTGTTAATTTCAGGAAAGAATTACCAACTTCAATATGTTCTCTTTCTCACGTAAAAGTAAATGTAAGGATTGTTTTGTGGACTTGTGGAAAATATGTCTCTGGTAAGATTGTGCATTTCCAGGTCAAGGTTTCAGAGTCAGTTTTATCTGTGTAAGGACTGTAGAACTTTGATCAGTGTTTAAAGCATGGCTATTAAAAAAAAAAAAAACCAAAACCAAAACAAAAAAAAAAACCAAACCACCAAAACCCAACCAAACCAAAAAAAACAACTCATTCTCCTACTTGCATGAAAAGCTTATGTGCATTGATTTGTCTTTTCTCCAATTAGTTCAGCTATTTAAATATCTTTCCAGAAACCAAGGTCTTTAGTGTATTACTAATTATACTTCTCCAAGTGCAAATAATTTATTTATAGAACTCTTTCACACAAAAAGATAGAAAATAGCATTAGATAGGTAGTCATTGATTTGATTAAGTGCTTTGAGTTAATTCTAGTGAAGATAATATAATCATTTTGGGGTGTTTTTAAGCTAAGAATGGAAGACCAGACTGCTGGGTTAGCTCTAAAGAGGAAGAAAACATATTTCTAACTGCATTTGACGTGTATAGCATACATGAACAGAAATTTTGGAGTTTATGAAAACTCCATCTCTTTATACCTAAGTAAGTCCTCTCCATCCAAAGCATTCCCATTTTTCATCTCTTTGAATTAAGAACAGGAATCCTTATGCTGTGAGGTTTATTTGATTAGAGGCCTGATGTGTGACTTCTGTCACCACTTTGGACTTTTTTTTTTTTTTTAATTACAGTAGAGAAAACATGGTATGACCTGAAAGGCTTTGTAAATTAGGCAATCCTCCGTTTCAATCAGATGAAATAAATTAATATATCCTTCACATTCTAAGAGGTACGAGTCAATTTTAAAACAGTTCACTTTTTTAAAACTTTGGCTAGTACTGTAATTTAATTTCAAATCTGGCCTTTTAAAAACTAGGATCAATATCCCACTGTAAAGCTTGACTTGGGGCTATTGTTTATTGCCTGACTGTGTAAGTGCCGTGTAGCTTCAAGTCGTCATCATCATCAGAAACTGGCACAGTTATAGCAACCCAGGCAGGACCTAGCAAACAAACATGCCTCCGTTTCTTGTTTCTTCTTTGTAGAAGGTGCAGTGTGTGTTCACTGGGTGGTGTACTAGGAGTGCCAGATAGAGCCTATGCATATCTTTAAAGCAATCTCTTCAAGTAGGCTGTTAGTTCATCACCACCATGTTATTCATGTACTGTTAGAATGATAAAAGCTAACCCATCCTCACTCCTACATACTTGCCTTCTAGTCTTTTTGTCTTGCAGCTTCTTAGAAGTTATTGTAAGTACTTGCAGCTGAGGGGGGGTGTCACCAAAGGAAACTCATTTTTGGTCTCCTCCAATTCTTCAGCTGGGTTTCAAGCGGTAACTGTCTCCTCAGGAGGTAAATGGGATCTGTTCCCTCTGGAGCATCTTGCAGTCGGTGCAGCCTGAGATGCTGGGCAAAGGAACTCACAAACAATGCCAGGTACCTCTCTGTCCCCCTGCTTTCAGTGACAAAAAAGGGAGGAAGTATCTGACACTGGCAAAATCTGTCGATGTTGTGCTGAGAGGAACTGAGAAGAATCATTAGTCATTATTTTAATTACTTTTGGGGAGGAATGCATTTGATGTTCATCTATGAACAGCACCTAAGATGTACTGAGGAGTGTCCTGGAGTTGTATATCCATGTGACATTATGGGTACTAAGGTGCCATAATATATTCTGAAATTGAACAATACTGCTGTGAGGTAACTATTATCCTCTACGTACATGAGCACACAGAGGAGTAAATTGGAAATATCCAGCTGGCTGTGTGATGGTTGTCAGCTTTGTCTTTCATGAGGTAGGGGAGCAGGTGATGCTGTATCTGTTGCTGTTCCCCCTCCACAAGCAAGCATAGGCAGTGGCAGGGGGGTGGCCTTCGCAGGTTAGCAATGTTGGGCAGAGGCAGGCTGCAAGTAGATGCACTATGGAAAAATACAGAGCTACTACTTTTCCATTAAAATTCTGCTCCTCTGAAGCGCATTTCCCTAGCTCTTCCTTCAGCGGTAGGACTGTAGGGTCTTTACCTACTGTGAAGCCATAGGTAGGGCATTGTGTAGCTGCTCTCTCCAGTGTTACCAAGAAAATTTGCTAAAATATGAAAAGCTTAAAAGACTTGCATGAAATTCTATCTGGTTATCTTCATTCTGATGTGTCATTTAAAATTACTAGCTTTAACACTGGTATACGGAGCTCCAAGCATTCTCTTCCATAGACTAATAAGGAAAAGATAAGTACAATAACACCTATTGGTTTCTATTACTATTATTTCATGGGTTTTCTGTCTGACACTGAAATGTTTGTGGCAGAGATTTTTTTTCTGTCTTTTCTGATCCCTGCTGATAAGTTGTGAAGGATACTGCCAGTAATCCTTCGTTATAATTGGCAGGATCTCTGTGCCAATTCATTATTGATCCGCATGCAAAGATGTGCAAAAACTTCCCTTCAGGATTCCACAGACTATACAACATGAAACTTGCCACCTAGTAACACACAGAAGTGAAGAGGAGGTATTATTTGCTACAGAAATACTGAATAGTCTGAAGTATGCTGTGGGGTTTTTTTTAAACTAATGTTTGCTTGCAGAAGATCAATTGTGACACATTGTGCCCTTCCTTACATAGTCAACATCACTTCATACTACTGTTTATTAAATCCTCATTGGTCTACAACAAACGTGCTATTCACTCTCTTCAGTTAGTCATGGCTAGCTTGACAGAGGAAGGCTTTCACTCCCGTTTGTATGGCCATCCCTTGTATACAACTGCTAAACAATGGTGCGCCAACTGCAGTAAATGATGTGATCAATTTATAGTTTGAGCCACAAAAAAGTATATCAGTTTTAGCAAATACTATAATGCCATTCATGGTGCTAATGAAATCTTAACCTGTTATTGAAGCTGTTGCAAACACAGGCTTATCTCCTAGTTTCTCTTACATAGGTTAAAGAAGGTTCTTCATTCATGAAGCATGAATTATGCAGTTAATATTGTTACTGTCTAAAATTTTCCTGTTTCATGCTGAGCTTCTGATAAGTCTTTGTATTCATGTATGCCATTTAACGCTCTGTTAAGCAATATTAAAATACCAAAGTCATCCAATAATACAAATCATTCATAGTAGCATCCAGAGCCAATTCACTGAATCTAGGCATTTCCTGCCTTGTTTGTTTGTTTACCAGTTGTACCTGATGCTTTTAACTTCTAGATTACATCTATTGCGTTCTGTGTTCAAGTGATACCTAAGAGAACACCAAGTTTAGCAAGAAAAATTTCAAACAATAGTAATGAAAAGTGTCTTTCTTACCTTATTTTCAGGTTTTAGGGTGCTTGCACATGTTCCTTGGAGTTCTTGCTTATTGCTTTTTTCCATGCTCCTCTGGATTCATAGGGTTTATCATATACAGAACCAATAAGATTAAAATATCAAAATCAGCTACTATTTCTGGTTTTATTACTATTTCTCAGGAGTCAATCCATAAACAAATGAAAGCTTTATCAACCTGCTTTATAGCTGCTGAAATTAAAAGAATATGACTATCTGTAGAAAACACTCATTCTTTTGAGTATTTAAGCAAAATGCTTGGGGCAAGTCTTGAAAATATCTCAGCAATTAAAATTAATCATGGCCTAATTAAATGGTTTCCTACTTCATTTCACACAGTTGTGACCCTCATGACATCTCCAACTGTGACATCTCTGTCACTATTTCCATTTAACCTCAGCCAAGAATTTGGGACGTTTGCCGTAATGGAATAGCTAAAGCAGACTTTATCTATGTGATTCTTAGCACCATCAAGTCCACTAGTGTCACGTTTGTGGTTGTTGTTTGAGGCACTTGGTGTAAAGTGGATCTTTTACAATAATTAGGGCAGCAGAAGAACAATATACATACTGTGGTCTTACAGTCCAATGAAAGTAGCCTTTGTAATATTGTACATTTCATTATGTACAAAGGGTTAAAAGTAGCTGTTTTCTACCACAATAATAAATAACAATTTTATTTATATTTTTTAACAAGAAACTTCTTATAGAACCCTTTTAGTGTGGAAGTTCTTTAAGGAAAAAAAAACCAACCCAAAGTCCAACCAACCAACCATACGCCCCCCCAGAATCAACCCCAAACACTTTGCCAAGCTGTTTTCTTGTGTTATTTTTCAAATAGAATATTTTTATCAGACTTGGCAAAATTAGCAGGATGAATGTTTCAGAATTTGCATTCATGCTTTGCATATAACAGGCTTTTTGTTTCTTTTGCATGTAACTTGGCATTCTCTCTCTATTACATTCCTTTTGTTTTTTCCAGTTTCTTTCATTAGTGGCAGCCATTTGCCACCTGTTTATTTCCAGAATCTGCAGATATTCTAGGCCAAAATGTTGTATATCGCTTTTTTCTTAATGACATGTACAAGCATTTATTCCTATATGTCCATTTTTCTTACACTCAAGGTGAAAAGGAGTTTTTCTGCTGAATTTTGTAGTGTTAAAATGCTGCAGTTGAAGGAAGATTTTAGGAGTCTTGTGCTAAAATTTGGGGATGCTCTTGCGGAATGTTTCCCTGGGATCTAGTCAGCTTCCTTCTAATTTTTTTTTCTTTCTGGTGGCTGACAAATAGCATTCCTTAAGAGTAGCAGGCTGGGGTTTATTTTGTCTGAGAGCATACCATGTGTCTTACTGTTTTTCCTTAAATTAGGAACTTTTCTCTTCACTCTCCCCACATTAAATTGTTGGGGATTTGTTTGATTCTTTCCCTCCAATCACACAGTTTGAACACTGTGCTATTGTACCAGACTATCAGCTCACTTGCAGTGTTTTTCTAGAAGAAAGTCTAAATCATTCTAGTGGAGCTCATTTTCAGTTTGTAATTTTTTTTTTTTTCCTTAATATAGAATGGTTTTATTGGGAGATCATTGATTTCACATACCTCCTAGTGCTGCAGATGTAAACACATAGAAGAAAGCAGGGTGGTTTTTTTTTTTTTTTGGGGGGGGGGGGGTGGGGGTTTTTTTTGTTTTTTTTTTTTTTTTAT
>JAVJGJ010000002.1:27748218-27767192 GCA_035590215.1 Microhierax caerulescens
CCCCCCCCCCCCCCCCCCCCCCCCCCCCCCCCCCCCCCCCCCCCCCCCCCCACATAAAGTCTCTGTTAATGCTTCATATCTCTTCTAGAAGCAATTTTTTCAAGCAGGCCTGAACTACTCTGCTTTTGAATGCTAGACACTGGAAGTTGATCTTTATTATGCTGCTCCTTTATTATACAGACTGTTCTAGGAATTGAATACCAGCTTAGTGTCCTGTGCAAGACATTTCTGTGTCTCTGTACCTGTTTTATTGTAGTAGTTGAAAGGATGGTTGTCTGTTTAAAATACTTTCCACTCCTCCTCTATTCAGAATCATCTTGTCCTTCTGCCGTGTCAGATGGTAAGATTACAATTCCTGGCCATTACCAAATGAAAGGTATTCAGACAAGTTGCGGACAGTCACCACACAGGAACAATGAAATATCTGTTCCCTGGGTGGGAGCAAAGGGATTCATCCTCTTTCTTTTGTCAGCTGGTGGAACATACTAAGCTCTTGCAATTCAGTTCTTCTGTTTTCTCCTCCGTTACTAATCTTTTAAGTATTGCAAGAAAGAAGATTGCTAGAGTTCATCTACCAACTGTGTCACTCTAAGACTGACTAATAAATCCTTTGAGCCTGTTAACGTATTTGTTTATGGACATTTTAAAAAAGTGCTAAAAAGTATAAAAACCCAAAACCCTTCTAAATTTCCAGAATACAAATCCTTGAAAGGAAAAGCACCGAAGCTACTGCAAGAAATTGGGTTATATTGAGAATGAGATTTATCTTATTCAAAATGTTATTTTTTTAAAAATTATTGTGGTGGTGTATCTTTTTACATTCTTATAGGCCTGAACCGGTGCTCAGTAAAAACAATTTTTTTGACATTGACTTCAATGGGAACAGATTAGTACCAGTAAATATTAGAGCACTTACACAGATTTCATGGTGTTGCTAAACTAAAAGAAGTTCAGTGAGTGAAATATATTTCTGAAGTTATCAAAAGCTTAAAAAATTACTATCTCAAAATATGTATATTTTATTATGGCCATTAAGCAGAGCTAAAGGATGAACATTGAATCCATTAGTGGTATTTAATCCTTCACCAGAGTATTTCAAAACAAATTAAAGAAATGTGGTGTATCCAAATAAAAGCTTTTCTGTTTTAAGCAGAACACTTTCTTGTTCTGAGCAGTTTGTGGGCTTCCTTGTTGCAGTTGTATTGCTTAAACAGTTGATGGCTAATGTCACACTGAACTTACACTAATTAGTTGTCTTAATTTTACATTCAGCAAAGCTTATTGGCACAGCAAATAATCAGCCTGTGCAATTCAGTGCCCTCAGAGGTGCTCACAGCAACCTCTAAGTAACCTGAGAGATGCTTTTCTTTTCTCCCTACAGGACCTATGTAAGACTTAATGCAATTAACTCTATGGGCTCGGGGCCCTCTGAGGGTGGGAGCTCCAAGGCTTCTCTAGCATGTGGGCAAACCTCTTCTGGGACCTCTGCTCAGAGCCAGTGTGGTGTAGAGGTGGTATATAAGGCACTTGAGGTGGAGAAAGCCATTAGGAAGCGCTGTACCAGGGGTGTGTGTAAAACCACACCTCAGGGCGTGTGAGTAGGAGAGGAGGAGTAGTCCCAGCTTTGAAGTCTCATCCAGAAAGCAGGTTACCCAGGTTTAGGCCCCTCCTTTGCCTAAGGGGATCCAAACCCACTGCTCCCACCTCCTTCTGGAGCTCCTTCATCTTTGTGCTAGGGTGGCGTGCTCTTGGGTGGCAGTTATCTCCACCCTCTCTGCTGAAGCTGTGCCCACATGAGGTCCTTGAAAAAGCATCCTGACCTTCTCCTTCTTCCATACCTTGAGTAAGCACCAGAAGCTGCCTTGTGCACCCATTCCTCGTTGTAGGCTGACCATTCCTTGCTGTAACGGAGGTGGTTAAAGCTGGCCTGAGCAAGCAGGGTACCAGCCTGGGAGGAGATGTAATGTGGCAGCTGGGCACATACACACTGGGGAAAAAATACCCAACTTTCTACTAGCAGCACAACATTGGAGGGGATCTTCAAGCATTTTTGCATTGAAAAGGATGTGAATAAAATGGAACTTCTCCAACCCGAAGTTTCAAAAGACTAAATGTTTGTTGGGAAGCATCTATGCAAAGCCTTTTGGCATATTTATACTCATATGGATGCAACTCTGATTACTCTGCGTTCCTTATTTTTTCAAGTGGAACCCTACAGTCTAAGGCTAATTAATGCCAGTATGAGAAGGAAAAGGCATCTAGGACTTTGCTGTTATGATCCCAAAGTTAATGGAGGACTTCAGTATTGAATGTTTTGGATGGGACACTGAATGAAAAGTTATACCGGTACAATTTGCTAAGCCATGACATTTAACTCAGCATTTATGCATCATGTTACAGCTGTTCTGGCTGATATTATATATTTAATAAGCTTTTCATCTGGAGATCTACGAATGTTATACAAACAGTAATTTATTTGAACTTTCCTATGTCCTGAGAAACTTCCAATTGCAGCTTTGTAAGAAATAAAAGCAATAGATTTTCTCTAGCAAGTAGCTTTGAGCATCCAACTTTAATGATACCCTAGCAAGGTTCTGGTTTTGTTTATATTGAAAGAATTAAATGTACAAAAGAAAGACACTTAGGAAAAGGCTTTTCTTCCTTCACAACCATACTTTTAAAATCAGGTGTTAGCAGTTAATTGTGCAATACTCTTGTCTGTATTGGCAAAAGCCACATATTTTTCATACAAGTAGCATCTTATTCACTACTAAACCTATGAATGAGTATCCCAGCCTTTTCCCCAAGGTTGTGGGAGTGCAGAGTAACACAATCAATTGCTTAATAAAATGAGTTGTTATGCCTTCTTGAGCTCTTCTTGCTGTTGCTTCTCTCAGCTCCTAGAAACTACTGTATAAAATGCAGTGACGCTTTGCATATTCTTGTAAGCACAGCCTGTTTTCATGATTAGAGCTCATATGTGCATAGCATGGATGCAAATGTTCAAAATGAAAATAGGTTCTGATCGTAAGATCAAAGTGTGTCTGGAGTAGAGCAACTGAAGTAGCTGATATGCAAACTTACTGTCACGTACATCTTGCCTAGTGGTCAGAGGCTGATTCCCATTCCCTGCATATGGCTGGAGAAGAGAAAGGCAGGGCTTGTTTCTATAGAAAACTGTGTAGGGGAGGAAGAAGCTGTTGCGTCTTCCATAGAGCTAAGTTTATCGATACTCTCGAGCATGAAAAAGGGATGTAAAGATTTCTTGAAGTGAATTGCTAAAAGTGTATCAGGCTGGACTACTGTGAAAATGTTGTAACCCACGCAACAGGCTTGCATATCCACCAGAGGCTTTTTCAACTCTGCTTTTCATGGGTCACAAAGTAGTGTGCCCCAAAGATACCAATTCAATATCCAGCCACTGGCCACCTTTGTTTAAGCTACATAAATATTTAATTTTAAGGTACTCTGAAATCAAACCAGCTTAAAATTATAGATAGAATTTATGGTGCGTAAAACCAATCTCAGATACTTCCTAGAGATTGAGAATAACAGCACTTTATTATGGAGTTCTTTTTTTAGGAGAACCTTCATGATTGTTTTAAGAGCTGCCGCCTTTGTATCATGTGTTATAGTAAGCCACCATTGTTTATCATATGCAAGAAAGGTTCATAATTCTACAGGAGGGAAATTTATTTATTTTTTTTGTTAATACCATAATCAGAACATCTGGAATCATTAGAATATTCAATAATACTTCGAAGCCTTGCTTTTCCCGAGGAGGTGTATTTGAGAAATGCTCACCAAGGCATAATATATCATTCATGTAGTTTCCTGTGGTTTCTCTCTCAGCCTTTGTAGGAATGAAGTCACGAAACTAAGTTGCAGGCTACTCCAGGTCTGTAGGGCAGTGAAGTGTCTGGTAAGTTGCTCAGTTACATGGTTCTGTTCCTGGTTTAACAGCAACAAAGTGGAGCTAAAAAGCGTCTGAGTGAATAATTAACATATTCCCATAAATGTGAGATCTCCTAGAGGGAGAGTCTCTGTTCAGAAAAGTATTGCTGTGGGGTTTGCACTGTGCTGCTCCAAGGCCTCGAATTCCTGAGGAAACCTGGTGTTTTGGCCAGAGGAGTCGCTCCTCCTGCTGCTTGCCTTCCCCCAGGAACTGGTTGCCTCCTTTCCCCTGCTTCCAGTCCCCTGAGGTCACTGGTGCCCCGTGGAGTCTGAGCAAGAGGCTCACCAAGAGGACTGGTGCCTTGTATTAAGGCCCCAAAAAGCAGGGAGCAAAGGAAGAAGGAGGATTTATGTAGCAGGGAGAGAGAATGCAGAGGAATGCAACTGTGTAGAGAAGATGCAGCCGTGTGAAGACAGCAGATGTTATCGCTGCTGGCGTGGATACTGGATGAGCGGATTGAGTTGTTAAGTATAGATTATATCTTGTAGCAATTTTCACGACTCTTAAAACAAGTCAAAATTGCCTGCAACGCAGTGGATGATTTGTATAAAAGATTAATACAGTTTGTTTGCCTAATAAGGGCCCTTTCCAAAATGCTGCAGCTCCTCTGTGTCTTGCTTTGGCTTCCCTACTGAACCAAGGCGAGAAGGAGGGTGGCTGTCACTGTGATACTCACGAGGAAATGTTTGGCCTGTTCAGCTGCTCTGTGCTGGGGAGGGAGGAGGCAAAGTCCTTGGACAAGCTGCTGCTAACTAGCACCCAACACAGCTCTCCTTAGAAAAGCCAGGACACTTTTCAAGCACTGGAACAATTAGCTGATGAGGTGTCTAGCAAGGAAGAATATTTTGAAACATGTTAAAACTGCTGCAAACCCCACTCTGTAATGCTCCTTCTCTACATTTCTTTCCTCTCATGCTGTTGTGCAGTTGCTGGGAAGAAGGCAGTAAGTGTCACAGTCAGCTCTTGGCTACTTCGCGCTTTGCTGTTCTTGAAACCCATTTCTCCTCTCATGGCTTTTCTTCAGAGAAATGGGGCTTCTGCTTGCTTCCCCCCAAAAAAACGTTATTTCTACACTCAGCCTCGGTTCTCCTCTCAGCCAGAGGGTATGAAACAACACAGTCTGCATTCAGGCACGTTTGCCATATAGTTTCACCTTGAGGTAATTGTTTGTTATTTAGAAAGGCTAGTCTGGACACTCCCTGAATGTTTTCAGGCTATAAATGTTTGCTGCTCATGGTGAAGATGAAGATGTATTTATTTTCTGTATATATAAAATAGTTTGGGTTTTTTTTATATCAATGTGTGGTGATATGGCCTTGCCTCTTTTAACTTGCTGACATAAACTTTTGGCAGTTTTTTTTCTTCCATGAAATATTTATTGGACTAAGAGGGTTTTTTTAATGCTTCTAGCAATGAGTTTTGGCTAGAAGTCCACCCAATGGTAATGATTGATTTTTCTCTTCCCTCTGCCAAATGATAGGGAGGAAAAAAGGGGGGATTTATATCAATGCCTTACATTTGTGTATAAGTGGATTTTTTCCCTCTAGATTGCTTTACTAGCACAAGATTAACATTAAAGCTTTCCATAAACATCTGGTTTCATGTAATTTTGCTCCATAAAAATCTCAAAACTATCAACGCAGCACATCTTGGGGACCTGCATGTACATCTCCACTTCCTGCTTCTGTGCTGTGTAGTAAAGTCAGGAAAAGAATATGATGACAGAGGAAAAAATGGCACACTTCATGGCATGATTCTCCAAAGTCAGATGACTGTTCATGTTCACTTTTTGTGTGGACACGTCTTTTCTCACAGTCAGGAATATTAAACCTCTTGAAGCGGATGGAGTTACTGGTTCTAGGCCTTTCACTGGGTAGGCTTATAGGACAAAATAATAATTATAAATAATAATTAATAAATAATTATTCACTCCCTTGGCCAGTAGTTGAAGTATGAACCTCAGGTATGAGTTTGGTTTAGCCTGTGTTACACTTACTTATGGATTGGTTTTATTCAGTGGAACCACACTTGGTTACTTTACACCAGTAGGAAAACAGTGGGCTGGACAGCAGAACAGCAACCTGTGTTAGCCTGTTGAACGGGAATTCTGGGGTCCCCTAGCAGTGGATCTCTGAGTTAGTGTCAGGAGCATATGAACTTGGGTGGTAGCCCAGCTTGCATGCTCTGCCCCTCCACCTGTCAGCAAAGTGGGGCTCTTGTGGGCACCTCACTTGTTCGAGGTGGATGGATCTGTCAATGCTGCCAAAGCAATTCTGTTATCAGCACTGGCATTCTATAATATTAATTACAGTAGGTCAAACCCCTGCCAATCCTGAATGCAAGATTGCAGTGCTGAGGTGGTTTTCCTTGATCAAAGGCATTGATAGGTTTCCAAAGCTAGGCAACCAGGGATCAAGCATTTGCGTGCAGTGTTGTTTCTGCCAGCTACCTTTGGATGTCTTGTATTCTTAGTATCCTGGTGGAGTAGTAGAGCTAAGCTTATGCCTTTAGTAGTGGTAGCTCTTGACTTGGATTTCATTCTGTGAAAGCAAATTGGATGCAGGAGCACTTCTTAGAAAGAAGTCAGGAGTTGTGACAAATGAGGGTTTTTTTTTCCTTTTTGCAAATTTGACATCAGCTAAGTCAGGCACTTGGACTTGTGGAAATCTAGGCTTTCACAATAAACCTTTGTGATTATGTTGCTCAGTTGCTCTGTGGACCTGCTCAGATCTGGCACTGAGATGTGTATGCTCAGCAAGGAGAATACTATGGTGTCATGAATGTGAGCTTTTAAAAAACTAGTTCGGTGGGACAATGCTGACTTAATTCACTTCCAACCCATAAATTACTATGACCTAGAAAAGGTGTGCTTAGGAATGATCCTAATTATTTGCATGTCTGTTGTTAGTCTGTATTTCAATAAGAACGGGACACAATTCTTTGGAACGGCAAGAAGGTCACCAGTCGTAACTGTAGACAGGTTTTAATGTATGAAATTGCAAAAATTCTGACTATAAAAGTTTTCTTCTCATTTAAATCAGTATGTTTCCCTTCTTATTAATTTACAGCTTTAACTATTGAAGACATAATGTTTGAATTATGTAGCAGGGCTACAATTTTCAAGAAAAGTAAGTGATTTTGGACTGGTTTCACATGTGATTTTCAAAAACAACAACCTTTTGGAGGACAGGTCTCACTAAGAGTCAGACACTTCAATCTGTACCTCTTCTGAAAGCGGGACTTGAGTTCCAAAGTAGAGAGGTAGTAGAGAGGTGACTTTTGGTGTCTTATCCACACCCTCTCTGCCTTCAGCAAAGGAAGCCCCTGTGGGCATACTCTGGGGTGGAGATGAAGTTTGATTTGAAGTCAATGACTGTCAGTCCTGCCAGACTGGTTGGCTTGTACTGATCCTTTTTCAGAAACAGGGCCAAGCTTTGGCATGATGCTCCAAATGGCGTGACGTTTGCTTAGCATCAAGAAAGATGTTTTAATGCAGTTGCTTGGGGACTACTGTTCTATTATTTTTTGAAATAGTAATTGCGTTGGGGGGTGGGGGGGGAATAGAGGATAATGCTATTTGCTGAAAAGAAAATTACTCATGGGTGTGCCCAAGTGACAAGTGAGCAGCAGACTTCTCAAAGAGCGCTGGTGAATGTCTTGTTGTAGGCTTGTATTTGTTTATGGATAGACTGCACTCGTGAATGTATGATACTCATGAATGCCATGGAAATGTTAACGTTTGTACTTTGGGCTGGAATTTGACCCTTATTACTCCTAGCAAAACATGCAGTGGATTGTTCAGCTGCATTTCATACCCTTAAGGATTTTAAAAAAACCAACCAAACCAAAACCACACACCAAACAAAAAAAACCAAAACAAAACACACAAAAAATCACAGAGACAAAGCTACATTTTTGGCCAATGTTAATATACTAAAAGTTCTTTATATTTGAATGCTGAATGTAGCTGGATCTTTTAGCTTTTGCACTTGTACATGTTTAGGCTCGATTTGCCAGTGAACATAATAATAGATTATTTAATTAAGAGTCATTTAAACTGAAGACTGATTACACATTGCTTACAAACATTCCATGCTGAATTAACTTAATTTTTCTCCTTAGTAATTTGAATTTGTAGTTGTCCTTCATTGACATACTTTTTATCTAGTGATGTTGAAATGATAATCATACTTTAAATAAGGGATCAGGAGGAAAAATTAAATCAGCCTTAGTCATCTTGTGTTTAACCAAGTAGCTTATGAACATGAGTTCTGAATTTTTATAAACTTTATGCTATTGGAAGAATTCCTTGGGGAATGTGAGGTACTTTTGAAGCCTCTCTTTTCTATTTGAATGTTAACATGCACAGAATTTCTTTACTTCTAAAGAAGTCTTGGCTACCTGTCAACTTTAAAGCAAAGGACAGAAATAAGATCTTCATGAAGTCCTCCCATCTCTCACGATTGAGCAGGATTTTAGTTATTTTGTTCAATAATTGACTACATTATCATTCATATAACTATACATACTGATCATGATGTTCACTTAATCCACATTCAAATGTGTTGATTGTATTTGCTGTTCATTTTTAAGAAATATTTTGTAATACTCTAATCTGGTTTGCTAAGTGTCTCTGACTGCCGTAAGAGGAGATACAATCCAAAGCAGAAAACAATAGGAAAAGGGCATATGCATGACATACACTATATCTATGTAAAGCCATATAGAATGCTGAAAGCAAGTTCCAATTGCATTATTTTGCCATTACTTCCATTTCTTGCATTTTTTCCATCTAGTAAGTGACTAATCATGGCCTGCTGTTATTAAAGCTCATAATTCAATATCTAAAATGCTTGTGGACTTAGACAGTAGGTTTGGTACTTTCCATTCTTGTGTTTGATATTATTTTGTTCATTAGCAGTTTGAATAAAAATGTAAATTTCTCAGGTTAATTATAAACTATGTATCACAGCTGCCTTCCCACATACAAGCTTTTGGTGAGGAACCAGCCTGTTTGGAACTTGTAGAGTGCTAATCACAGTGGGTTCCTAGACAACAAAGCCAACCATAATGTTCACTTGTATTATATAATAATGAAGGCTTTCATCTAGACAGATCAAAAGATATATGATAAAATGTTTGGAGTTGTTCCTTTTGAGCCCCAGTGAAAGATGCAATTTTTCTCTTAGTATTGAATATTTGAGTAATAAAGCCTTTTGTGGCAATACAGA
The DNA here is from genome assembly GCA_035590215.1 of Microhierax caerulescens. Lineage (NCBI taxonomy): Eukaryota > Metazoa > Chordata > Aves > Falconiformes > Falconidae > Microhierax > Microhierax caerulescens. The sequence goes on from JAVJGJ010000002.1 coordinate 27,757,405, forward strand.
TCTCCATAGCAGTGCCCTTCAGTAACTTAAAAATATTCCATTTGTATGTTGAGGGTTTTTTAAGTAAAGATAAGAACCTTGGGACTGAGCTTAGTTCCAATGGCTGTACTGGCCATAGTCTGTCTAAAGGAAATAATCTTGCTTTAGGTGCCGTAGCTACTGATTCTGTTATCCTCTTCACCTGAAATTGCCAGTGATGGAAAAGGAGAACCTTTCATGTTGGAGCTCATCTGAGAGGAGCCCAGACAGGCTTCGTAGGGATGCCTGGCACTAGGTGAACCACCTTTGTCAGAGTCAGTCTGCACAAAGGATTTTGCTTTTGCTAGATTGGCAAATCACAATACAAAAGCCTTGTCTGAACTTTCCCAACCAACACTGTTCTCCACTGTACATCATGTGAAAATGAATTAGCTTTTCACTAAGGCATGTTTTAGTGCACTGATACTTGGCTGTTTTGATGAACAATGTGAGTGTCCCGATTTCTGGCATCCTGTGATAGCTATCACAAACGTTAGGCCAAACTTCTGTTTGTGTTTCCATGGAGCTACTCAAAATTTTTTGGTGTCATTTGAATTACTGACAAAGTTTGGACTTTCGTGATCAACAAATCTGAGAGCTCTCCAGACTCGTGATTTTGAGTAGTGTATAACATAAATATATAACAGTAGTACCTAGAGAAAAAGATGAATGATAGAGCTGAGGCCCTAAGTGAAACATAAACAAAACTTACTTTTTACTGAGTCTCAAAGCTACAGTTTGCTAAGTATATACTGCTAATAATACTGGAAAAATTTAGTTGGAAATTTATACTCCCGGACAGATCTTTACAGTATGTGTGGTTTTCCTTGTTGCAGAAAGAAATACAGATATCCAGGAGAAGGAGAATGAAATGCATTTATAGAAATAGCAGCTATTTATGCCACTAACATGTAAATGAATCAAAAATCTTTCTCAAACCATAAATTCTCAGCATATAAAATTATAGGCTTGAAACTATTAAGAAACGTGGTTATGAAATGCAGTAGTAGTCTAGTACAACGCTTTCCTCATACTCTTTGACCTCCTGTATTTCTTCAATAGCCTGAATAAGTCTGCACATGTTACCTGGTATACGGCTCCCGTGGCAGTAAGGGGTGGAGATGAATTTATACCTTGCCTGTACCACGTCACAGCCTGGAAGCGTGGGTCTAGCAGAGGGGGAAATAGATTGGGAGTTGGGAGAGTTGGTTTCTGATCCCATCCTTGTTACAGACCTGCTGTGCATACAGTTCAGGTCACTGCAGCTCCTATGCCTGTCATCTCAATTGTGTCTGGCTTGTCTGTACAGTGGTCTCATCGAAGCAAGGGCTTCCCTGTCCTGTGTCTGTTAAAAATACATGGTGTAACAACTTTCTGTCCTGTGCAGTCCTATTGCTGTACAAATGCTAATAAGAATGGTATTATTTAGTTGTAGCTGAAAATGTACAAATTAATTATTGGGTTAAATGGGTACATCCATCTTTCAGGGCTTCTAACTTGTCTCCTTTTACAAGCAGCTTCTGATATCCTGGGCAAAGCAGCGGACCTTGTGCTCTTTTGCATAAGCTGGTTGTCTGGTTACCCATCTTTGAACTAGGAAAATGTCCGTTCTTCAGTTTTATAAGTAAAAGAAACCCTAGAATACGGGTGTGAAAGCAACTTGGCTGGAATGCTTGTGACTTAGCAGTCATAAGCCTTGAGTAGAAAGTGTGTGGCAGATGACTTCTGAGCAGGCAGGTATCTCACACCCTTGTTATTTGCAAAGATGAAGCCCAATTGCTAATGACTGGAGGAAAAGCAAAAAGGTTGGAAATTCTGTGGGGAAAAATATTGGAGGGGAGGGGCAATGAGAGAGAAGTTAATGACTAAATAGATGTTCTATAAAGGTAAACTATTCCTTTAGGCATACTAAACCCATAGGAGTTGATAATTATGGAGGTGGTTATGAAGGTGAAATGCAGAAAGGAGTGTAAGTACAGGTCCAATTAATATTGTCAAAACATGGTAATTGTAGATCACTTAATCTAGTTAATGAACACATGTGAATCACTTCAGTGACACATGACGAGAGACTTTAAACAACTGAAATTTAAATCTGGCTCAGTTGGCTTGTTTTACACAAACTAGTTTCCAAAACATACTTAGAGATGCCATTGCTCATGCTTTGCAAGCTGGCTTGTGTAAACCGGAGTAATAGGTCTGGATTTGCTTTTACCTTAAGCTTGCCTATTAAATTAAGCTAAATACCCCATTTACTTTGTGCCACTGTTTTTTGGCAAATCGTGTAGGTAAACACTTAAGAGCAACATGACAACATCCCAGATCATAAAACATCAGCTAAGGCTTAATGGTCTAGGAGAGGAGTGTGTTGCAGAGAAACTCTGATGATATAAACTGTGTATCATCTAGGGAAATATTTATTCCTCCATATTTACCAAGTATAAGTTAAAGGTGAAGGAAAAAACCAACCTGAGTGTGACATCTCATTTTCAAATTCTCAACACACTAGCCTAATGCAAATTCTTCAGTCACTGGCCTGTGTAGGAAAATCACAAGATGGTCATAGATGGGGTTTTCCTAGGGTTTACCTGGCTGCAGTGTTGATGCATTGTGAAGATGCTGCCACATGGACTCTGGTCCCTCCCAGGCTGCTGTTTGTTAGGTGGTTGAAGTGAAACAGCTTAAAACACAAGAGGCACTGTGGTTGTCACAGGCTCGGAGTTTTGTCCCATGTTAGAATGTGAGAGTAGCTGCCTGCTACTCTTCTACTATTCAGGCTTCTTGTTGGTTTTTGTCCTTTCTTGTTTGTTGGTCGCCTCCAGCTACCTCCTCTCCAGTTTGGGTTTCCTGGGCTCGGCGCCACACTGTTCTGACACTGTTTCATTCTCCACACTCTTGTCCCTGTCTGTCCCCATCTGGGCAGTGCAGAGGCAGGAAAGTTTTCCTTCCCCGCCAGAACAGAAAGCATCATGATCCGTGCTTGTTACTACCCTGCCTCATTTATAAATCCCTCTAAGCCATATTCTTACCTAACTGTACACCTTACAGGTAGGGAGCAGGGGATACTCTTTTTTTAAAAACCCACACCCTGAAATCAGTAAACATGTAAAAACTAATTCAAAAGAATCAGATCCTTCTGTTTCACATTGGAATTGCCTGCTGAAGGTCATTAATCAGCTCTGAGAGGGAAGGAATAATTTACAATATACTGGCTTCAGACCTGCCTCTTCCTGTATTAGCCTAGGAAAGACTCTTCTAATCAACTCCCTTGTGTGGATGGTGGACAGTTGTATGTACTGTTCTGTGTGTTACAGATGCAGGACACCTGGAGCTGTGTGCGCTGTATCTTTGAAGGATGGCAGAATTCAAATGCCTGACCCTCTCTTATCTGGTCAGAGTAATTTATTTTTTTTAAGGCCAAGCAGAAAATAGAGACATAGAAAATGTGCAGGGACATGGTTATAAAAGATGACAAGCCTGGCTTCAAGCTTTTCACCTGCTGGTGATTCATGAGCCATCCAGTCACTCTGAAAAAAGGAAACCTGTAGTAGAATTACAGAGAGACCTTAGTGTGAGAAAGTGAGGAGCAACAGTGGAAAAAAAGGGAAATATAAAAAAGCTAGAAGTTTGCAGCTGAAAGCAAATTCTTCTTGCTTCTGTGCTAGTGGTAGGATGAACAAGCACCAATGTTTTCAAAAGGTGATCCATGTCTCCATTTTCTAAGTAATTTCCCGTCTGTTTTTAAAATATGTCTATCAAGTGGAGATTCAGTGGAAGGCAGGAAAAAAAATTATTAGGTTACACTGATAATTAAATGCATAAACTAATAGCCTGATTACATGTAAAAAAAAAAAAAAAAAAAAAAAGAAAAAAGGAAAAAACCCAAACCACTCTAAGAGATTAAAACAAGGGGATTACATTAAATTGAAACAGGGATTAAATATTTTTCCTAGAGGCTTTTAACACATTTTCCAAAGACCTGCTTATGAGCACAATTTGACTGCTGAAAAGTGTTTCTTTTAGAGATAATAGACTAAATAATCACATAATTAAGCCATGTGCAGTGCTAGTAAGCTGATGATAGTATGTTTCAGATATGTAAGAGCTCTTTTTATGAGTCACAGATGTTTTGTGTGTGTGTGTGTTTTTGGTTTGTTTTGGTTTGTTTTTTTCCCCAATAAACTATAAAACGCCAAGACTGACTTAGCAGGATTGTGTTCTGAGATCACTCTGCAGTGGTTTCATTGGGCTGTTAAATGGGAATGATTCTAAACCATTCAGATAAAGGGAAGCACGTACACTTCAACATTAGGGGAACTGAGGCACAGAACAGTGAAATTGTTTCTCATTATACCAGTACCTAGAAGGCCTTGAGCAGATTAGGCCTCCTTCTGCCAGACAGCACACAATCACACAAACATCAAAAGCTTTCGCTCCAAGGGAAATAAGATACCACTCATTTACTCAAGTTATTCTTCGAACCAGGAATAGAAACTGTATCTCTCTACCCCAATGCTCCACAGTAATGTTTCCTCCAGAATACTATCTGAGGAGATGTGCTTCTTCCTGGAGTGGGAAGTACTTGCCTCAAATTAGGAGAAGGGGAAAATTCAGAAAGTTATTTGGAAATATGTTTAAAGGAAAAAAAAAAAAAAAAAAAAAAAAGAATAAAAAACCAAAGCAGGGGGTGGGAGCAGGCAAAGGAGTTGAGCAACATTGGCATACAACAGCTGGCGAGAGTATGTCCTTAATCCTTCTGACATGTCATTGCATAAAGAACTACAAAAATACTGCTGAGATTGCTACGTACTACACAAATAATGAGTTTTTGCCAAGACATAGAAACAACAGGTTTCTTACCAGGTAGGATCCTAATACTGAATCTGTGAAGACCCACCAATTTGAATGAGACTATGTATGGGATTCAGAGCAGATGCTGATGAGTAAGGGAGGAGCAGGTAGGAAGGAAGGAGGAAAAAAGTCATTGGGAAGGGAACTATTTTTTCAATAGGTTTCTGGAACACTTTCAAAACTGTGAGAAGGGGACTGTAACAAAAATGCCCAAATAAAACTTAACATGTAAACAAGCTGGTATGTAGGTAGTGTCTAAAGCCTGCAGAAGTTATATTTTAAGGTTATATTCTAATGCCCTGGTAGATTTAGTACTGTACACCCCTAGAAATTGGTGGTCAACTCAGTAATGTTTTTCACCATGTGAAAGGGTGTGATGATCCACCCTGCATGGAAGGTTCTGCTCTGATGCATTTACACAGATGATGTATTAAATTATGCAATCAGTGGTTTTTTAAATACTATTTGATAATTCTGCTTGAAGATATTTGGCTATTTTACATATAGAGCCCATTTTTCCTTTGAGTTTATTAAATTTTTCCTTTCTGTTAAGCTTCCAAATTCATTTAGCAATGTGAGTTTGTATAAAAGAACTAACATCTATGTAGACTCCCTGTGCTTCCCAATGCTCATTTCTTTAAACTCTGTTTGCTAGCTTAGGAGCAATAATATCAAGTGACTTCAAAGGACAACTGCTTCCAACAATCCGCAATGGCTTGTATTTCAACTCAGTAACCAGCATAGCTCACCAGACCTGTTATTTTATTTCAAGGCCTGTGCTGCTCTTTTCATGTATTGAGCTACAGTCCCAGCTCAATGCAAATGAAAGGGGGACAAAAAAATGCCCAAAGTAACATAGAGTTGGGATGTGTGCGGGGGTGTGTGTGTGTGTCTGTGTACTTGTCTCATGTCAGAAAAGGATCTGTCACTGTAGATCAACCAGACTGTGATATGGCTGGCTACATGCTGCTTTAGAATAAATGGCAATAATTAATAGGTCATTCATTTTGCATGTCAGTGGTGTTCATTACAGTAAATGTATTTGCCTCCCCGCTTCCCTCCCTGTTAAAGGCATCAAATGATATCTCTATGAAGTGCTTATTCAAACTGGCTCTTACATGTGTTAAGGGCTAGAAATATATCAAATCTGACACACAGTTTTCATTCTGATAATATTGCTTGATAGTGGATTTCTGAAACAAGGTCAAGGCTAAAAGTTGGACTTATTTTGGGTTTAATATAGGTGACTGTAATTGATGTCAACGAAAATTCAGATCCAGCTGTAGCCTTCCACCAGAAACCTCTTTAGACTGTGAGGGGGGGGATATTTAGTCTGAACTAAGCTTTTGCCAACATGCAAGTCAGCATAACTCAGTGCCCATTGCTGAAAGAATCTGTTCTACCTTTCCAAGTGCCTTCAATTTCTCATTTTTACCACCGTGCTTTGTCATCAGCAGAAACATTTGTGTGACCGTATACTGAGCTACATCAGGCACTCACTTAAATTAAAGCTCATCCATGTTTTTCTGATCTGGTTCACTATCTGGTCCCACAAACTCTTGTATAGGCACAAAAGAAAATGCCATGTAGGGTCAGAAAAAATGTGGCCAAGGGCAGCAAACAGACAGGACTTGTGTAGTAGTGCTCGATAATGCTTGTTTAAAGGGTGCCTGAAACGAAGGCCTGTTTCTACTCTGATTATGTCTCCGGGACAAAACTCCCTTTGATTTCTTGTAGGTATTGTGTCTGAGAAAGGCCTGGCAGCCTCAGTCTTCGGCAGTTCCTTTGAGAAGCAGATAGGGTGTGAATGAATAGGGCAATGTGGTACTATATGCAGATTTATCTTAAATGGATCATAATGTTGTTAGGTTTTTTACTTAATTCATGGCTATTTGTATCTGCTTGTCTCTAGTCTTAGGATGAGAAGGATACTACACTGGTCTTGACTCTGGAAGATAGGAGAATGGTATTAAAAAACCCAACCAAACAAAAAAAAACAACCAACAAAAATCCCCTAAACAACAAAAAAAACCACAAACAGGTGTTGATTGGAGCTTTTACCTCTCTCTTGGAGGTGCTGGAAGGTAGACTTCTGTCATGATGTTGGTTGGGATTTTTTTCTGCTGCTATCTGTGCCTACCATTCTCTCAGAATGGGAAAGGAGGTCAAAATCCTGCTGTTCTACCTGTGATTCTGAATCAGCTCTCCTAACCCTTGGCTATGTGCCCAGCCAAACCCCAGAGCCAAGTTCCCTGTCAAAGCCAAGCATCCTGTGGCGTGTCTCTATTATGTAAGTGAGGATATACAAGTCCAGGAGAAGATGGGAAGGGAAAAGTACCTGGTCCAATGCAAACAGTGATTTCCTCTTATATACTAATGTTTTAATAATGGTTTGGGAGAGAGAGGGATTTGTGAAGATGTTTGAATTCAGTCTGTGTGCAGGAGCGGAAACTGAGCCCATTGCAATTGCGTTTGTAACTGTTTCAATATTGTAAATATACCCCTTTTCACCTGCACAATATAGGAACACTGCAGCTCCCAGAAAAACCTTGGGACTACAGTGCCACCTGCAGTGTTCTCATCCCTGTCCTCATGGGACAGAGGCCAGCAGCTCAGGTGCTGAGGCCAAGAGCAAGCACTGCATGGTGCCCTGCAAATGCTGTCCCTCGGAGACCTAGAGCAAAACTGTTTGGGTTTTTTCCCTGGTTTTAAGGCTTTTCCTAGCTGAGGATGGGTAGGCAGAGTTTGCTTTGCAACTTTGCGTTTCCTGGCTTCCTTCACCTTAGACTTCACAAAATACCTGACGTACATCAATAGTGTAATGATGTACGGCCTGTTGCAGCTTATTTCTATAACGTGCTTGCTTTTTATTTGCTTGGTGTGGCTAATGGGAGAACTTGCGTAAAGCAATTTCAGGTTTATTGCTTACATCAGTCACCAGAGAAGCTATCAACAGATACTTGCATCACCCACCCATTACATCCACACTGGTTAGTATGATGCAGGGCAATGACATCACTCCCCTACCCCCAACTTATCCTTCAGGTCTACTTTGATGCAAGTATCTTTAATTGCAGAGTGGGGTGAAATTCCTCACTCTGGACATATGCCAGCGCTTCTAAATGCCAATACACTGCCCCTGCAGTGACTAGGTCTGAGGAGTGCGCGCTCTCTTACTTGTACCTGAGGGAGCCCCTCGTGCCATCAGGTGAGAGGATAATGCTGTCATGAGACAGACTGCAGAAGTCTGACTTGGTGGATCTTTCTACTCACTCTGCAAGAGCGTAAATGACACCACAAAATAATGCAACAAAATCCCAGACCTGGTATATATGTATTTTGGTTTTAATCGCACTCAATTGGGAACACTTATTTAGTCTTATTAAGAAGAGTTTTATTGGTTCTAAAAAATAGGTTCTTAAATATTTCCCAACGTTGACTAAAATATGAAAAACAATTATATAATCAGTGTTTAAAATAAACCACAGTTTGTTATAACTGAGACCCATTCAGTGGAATAACATTTATCAAGAATAATAGCATATAGGGAATTGCACAGCCTCAACAAATCCACAGACAGTATTTCTCTGATTGCTTTCAACCTGACCAGCTGCACAGCCTAGCCTTCTGTTCTCCAACAGAATTCCTACCAGCAAGAACACTGTGAAAGAGTGGAACCTGGTCTTTGGGTGAGGAAGCTGCAAGGTTTTTAGTTGAAAATAAAGAACTGGTCTACTGATGTACCCCTTCTTCATACTTTCTTATTGTTAAATGAAAACTTTCATAAATAGCCTTACATAAATAATAATTTCAGAAGTTTTAAAAAGTTCACACCATCAGTTGGACCTGACTCAACATTTTCTGGTCTCTCACTGCTTAAGCTGTTTCTGCAATCATTCTGGAATACAAGAATCCTTAATGTCTCTTATTGTAAGAGCAGATTTTTCAGTAAGAGTTAAGCTGCAGAGGAAGGTTTGGCAGTTAAGTGAAATGCATGTTACAACTGATGACATATTTTTTTATTGGAATAACTGAAAAGATCAAGCTGTAGTGCAGGTAGGGCTTGAGTCATGCTTTTATCGTTGCATCTCTTGGCCTGATACGAACTGTGCTATTAAAAACGGTAGCTCAAACCGATTCTGTACTTTGTTTATCTACAACCAAGCTCAGCCAAATATCAGCTAGCCTAGTGAAAAAGCTGTAGGTGAAGGCTGTGTACATACAGGCACTAATTACTTTCGATGCCTGTCAAATGAACATTGACATTAATAGATTTCTTAGTATGCCTTTAAACAAAGCACTCTTATCTATGCATAAGAAAAAGCACTACGAAGAGCGAATACATGTTAATCTGTAGGTTTAGTTTGGTTTTTCGGGTTTTTTTTTTTCCTTTTTAAAAAAGTGATTTATCACCCCTTTTCGTTGCCAAAAGGAACTGCAGTACCTGCTGAAAGCTTGTGCCCTGGGTGAGCCTGGTGTCGTTTCAGGGGTACTGACCCCTCTTTTCCTCCGTAGGGTTTAAAAGGTCGGCAGCTTTAGTCTCGGTGACTTTTTGCCCGTGAAGGAACCGGGTGTTATCTGTAAGTGACAGTATGACCTGACTGCGCTGAGAAGCCGTGAGGGCGATAACTGCTGCCCCTGTGCCGGCCGCCCGCTCGCCCGGCGCTGGCGGGGGACCAGCCTGCGCTGCGGCGGGCAGGTCCTGGGCACCCCATGGATGAAGAGGCCCGACAGGAGAACCGGAGGGCAGCAGGCGGCGGGGTATGAGGTGAGAGCGATGCCAGGCGTGAATGAAACACAAACACGCTGCGGGTTTCTCTTCCTTAGATAAAAGCACCGGCGAGCCAGCCTCAGCGCTGCCCGCGGAGGGCGAGTCAGAACAAGTTTCAGCTCTCGAGCTGCAAGGCAGACGGCTCCTC
>JAVJGJ010000002.1:27775069-27817486 GCA_035590215.1 Microhierax caerulescens
GACCCTGCCTCACATGACATCTTTGTCTCTACACTGGAGAGACATGGATTAGACAGGTGGGGAATTGACTGGATGGTTGCACTCAAAAAGTTGCGGTCAACTGCTCGATGTCCAAGTGGAGACTGGTGTTGAGTGGTGTTCCTCAGGGGTCCATACTGGGACTCAGGCTGTCTAACATCTTTGTCGCTGACGTGGACACTGGGGTTGAGTGCAGCCTCAGCACGTTTGCCAGTGACACCAAGTTATGTGGTATAGTCAATATGCCGGAGGGAAGGGATGCCATCCAGAGGGACCTTGACAGGCCGGAGAGGTGGGCCCATGCAAACCTCATGGAGTTCAGCGGGGCCAAGTGCAAGGTCCTGCATGTGGGTCAGGGCAATCCCAGGCACAAACACAGGCTGGGCAGAGAATGGCTTGAGAGCAGCCCTGAGGAGAAGGAATTGGGGCTGTCAGTGGATGAGAAGCACAACATGGCCCAGCAATGTGTGCTGGCAGCCCCAAAAGCCAGCCATATCCTGGGCTGCATCAAAAGAAGTGTGACCAGCAAGTCAAAGGAGATGATTCTCCCCCTCTGCTCTTGTGAGACCCACCCTGGAGTACTGCATTCGGTTCTGGGCTCCCAGCATAAGAAAGACATGGACCTGTTGGAGTGAATCCAGAGGAGGGCCATGAAGATGATCAGAGGGCTGGAGCACCTCTCCTGTGAAGATGGGCTGGGGGGACTGGCGTTGTTCAGCCGTGAGAAGAGAAGGCTCCTTGTAACCCTTATAGCCACCTTCCAGCACCTAAAGGGCCCTCCAAGAAAGCTGCAGAGGGACTTTTTATGAGGGCATGTAGTGGTAGGACAAAGGGGAATGGCTTTGCGCTGAAAGAGGGCAGATTTAGATATTTGGAAAAAATTCTTCTCTGTGGGGGTGGTGAGGCACTGGAGCAGGTTGCCCTGACAGTGTTCAAGGCCAGGTTGGATGGAGCTTCAAGCAGCCTGGCCTAGTGGGTGTCCCTGCCCATGGCAGCAGCATTTGGAACTACATGATCTTTAAGGTCCTTTCCAACCCAAACCATTCTATGATGCTCAATGCAAATATGACACTTAAATATTTAGCACTTGTAGCTTCTTTGCTTTCACATTAAACAGTTCTTTTACCCTTGAGAAAATGTTTGAGGCTCTCACAGTGATTGTTTCTTCAGTTTTGACCATTAAGCTCAAAACAGATGTACTGGGATCATTCATTATCTTGTTGAGATTTATCAGGAAGGCTTTTAACTACTTCAGGGCCAAAATATTCCTGCTGGTTTTCCTCCCCTCCTACCAATTTGTGAATATCCATTAGAATATACTTTCTTTCTGAGTAAGCAAGCAGCATGGTGATACGGTTTCCCATACAGGCACTCAGATGACCTTTTTCAGATCAGTTTTATAGGTACGGAAGGGACTTGAGCTTTCTGGCTTTAATGGGGGTGATGGTTAGTGAAATGTTCTCCTGCTGTTTGTTCTGTACAGGCCAGGTAGAGGAGCTGCTCTGTCTGCTGGGATCAATGAAAAAACTCCCGACAGGTTTCACTGGGAGCTGGCTCCAGAGTGCCGATAGCTGGAAATATTAGTTAGGCAAGCACCAAACATCTGTTTTCATGCTGGCAATGTGAGTAGCGTGGTTCCTTGACATAACTGCCGTGAAGAAAGAGATCAACCTTGGCGTTACATTTTGGCAAGCATGTCTGGCTCGCCTGTGCTCACAGGTATACTTAATGCACTGCACTTCTGTAGGGCAATTCTTGCAGGTACAAGAGAGGGGTTGAATTTAATATTATTTGAGCTGGAGAACAGTTAGTGACATATATTCTTGTCTGTAACTATGAAGTGTCTCATTCTACTGCCTCACAAACACATTCACTCAGAAATTTCTAAGAATCAAAAGATTTGTGTGCAAACATCATTGTCTGTATATTGTGTATGGATCTTTTCTGTGTTTAGATATAGTGACATCCTTTTCTCCAGGGAAATGCATTGCAGGGAGCTTTCTAAAAGTGTCAGAAACCACCCTGAAGTGAAAGATGATAAAATCAGGATGTATTATTGTAGTAAGACGTTTTGGCAGATTAGAATGAGGACAAAGGAATTCTCAGTGTTGGAATCAACAGAACTTTCAGCATTTCCAGTATTACCATTAAATTTTTTGATTTTGAAGTCTGTCCTATAAACATGCTGAACAGGCAATCCATTTTACCTGTTCTGTTTGTAGAATCAGTAGTTGGTTTCAGCTTTTTCAACACAGACTTATATTCAGATAAGGGTTTAAATATGTGGCTATGAATCCATATGTAAGAAGTGTAATTAACTCTTCAAGTATAATGAAATCCTTACTGAATTGAAGCTGTGAAATTATTATATTCTCCAGCCTTTTCTGTCCAGTGGAGATCTAACTCTCTGCAGAACACATTCCCAGAGCTTTACTTCTGAACTTTTGTATTATTACCTTAAGACATTTATTTGTATCCTTAACCCATTTCTAAATATTTTTCTTTTGTATTCTTGGTAGATCATCATAATACTAGCCTAATTTGAACCAAGCCTTTCTGAGTACCTCAAGTGAGTAAATAAAATTCACAGATGGGTAAATAAGGATGCTTTAGAAATTATTTTGACAAAGGGTAGTGCAAAGGGACTTAAAGAGAAAATGAAGTTGGATATAGACTCTGTATATTCCTGTGGCCTCAAATCCCATTCTGACATCAATAGTGGCAACTGGATTAGGTCCAGAGGCCAGAAGTTTCTTTAGAAAGCAAGATTATTTCAATGATGCTTTCTTTCCCTAGAGCGGATTATGTCTTGGATGGGTTCTGCAGACAGAAAATAAAATGAGATGCAGCTTAAGCTGGTGGAAAAAGTTGAGTGGTGATATGCAATATGAGAAAGGAACCTCAGTTAAAGTAATGTGGAAAAAGCCCTGGAGTTGTGTGCATGCAGCAGGGAAATAAGGTGTGTTATTCTTTGAAGCATGGCTTTCCTGAGAGTCGCAGGAACATGGTGTGATGTAAGACAATGCTCAGTTTTCCTCAGGATGGCTCAGCACAGGCCTGACAAGTAATATTGTAGGAGACCTGAATTGTTTAATGCTTGTTATGTTGCTATAATAAAAATGGTTTTGCTTTATCCTTTTCCTCAGCTTATTAAGACAGCATGTTCCCTAGCTAAGCTGTATGTATGATATCATAATGAAAACAATGGAGAGACAACAGCAAGTGCAGTGCAAGGAAAATCAGAAAAGAAAAATTCAGGGGACGTCAAGACAATCAGTTGAATCTGGCAGTTTCTAGAGTTTTGTTTTAAAGGAAGTGACAGCAACTTTGATAAAAACAAGAATTGACCCAGCACTGTAAAATGTAGTGAATGTTCCTGCCAGAAATGGGGACCGTATCTAAAGGCTGCATCTGTGTAGTGGCAACCAAGTTTTTAGAAGGCCTAAATCCTTGCAAAACTGTGCAGGTATTACATGCAACAAGTAGAAAGACTGATTATTAATGTGCCTGCCTTTCTTTATAATGCTGTGCTATTCACACAAGATTTTTCAGGTTAGCTTACAAATTGACAACCGTATTAGAAGTGAGATTGTATCTGCCTCATTTACTTGTCGCTCAGGAAAGAATGGTACTCCATCCATCATCAGTTCCTTGTGCTGCAGTGGGCCACTGCATTGTAATTCTCATTGTAATTGTAAAGAGCATCCAGTCTTATCCTTTCCTTCATGAACAATTCTCAGGGAGTCTCATGGGGCTACTGAGGTGGGTGTAGATTCTGCTGGCTGCTGCTGGCAGGATGCCTTGCATGCATTTCTACTAAGCACTTGTAAAGTCAGTTGTCAAAAGCAGACTATTCAGTGAGAAAAATAACACCAGCAGGCGTCGTTTAGTGTTTCCTGTTGACTGGCCATTAATGACTGAAGAGTCATTGTTTTTTAATGGTTTAATATTTACCAACTGAAAGGCTGCTGTTGTAATGAAGCATATGTATTTTGCATCTAGTGAGGGCTTGAGACTTACGTATCACTAATTAGCACATATAATAATAAATAACGTTAATTTGAGTGGGTTTTATATGCAGAAAACAAGTAAGTCTATTACTTCTACTAGGAATATTCACCCTAAATCAGATTTTTAGTAGCTTAAAGTAAATTAACTTCTTAAAGCTATGATGACTTATGTCAGCTTAAGGTTTGGTCCAGACTTTTTGAAGCTGCATTTCCTACAATTTCTTGTTGCTGTAATTCGTGGCAACCGTTGAATCCTACATACTTTGTTTTAGCAAGGAAACTTACCTAACTTGATTTCATTTACCATGATAAGACGCACTTTTAACTCTAAAACTTTGTCAACTACTTGTTTTTAAGAAGGCGGCCTGTTTTTAAGAAGTATAAACTGATACTATTTGAACTGAAAAAAATCTCAACTGCAGATTTGAAATCTCACATTGCAAGTCCTCTATTCTTCTCCATTTCATTTCTATCCTGCTTGTACCAGCATCAGTCATTGGTTTTGGCAGTGTTTCTTAACACAGATATGAGGATGGAAAATACAACCTTTGAGCATGAGAAGTTAAGTGCCTTTTCTCCATCCTAGAGTTTTAGCACTCTTGACAGCTTGAGGTCTTTTTCCTTAGGAACTTGTCAATGACAAGGAACTCATAGACATATCCTCAGACTTGTCACGTTGCTTACTGCTTATTGCTCTGTGCTTTGGGTATCCAACTTCTGAACATGCTTCTTGGCTACTGCTGTATGTGATCTAGCTCCACTGAACCACTCCGACTCTGGACTATGAAAGGTGCTATATAAAACCAGCAAAGCAAACCAATCAATTATAAAAAAAACCCCCACAAGTCCAAACAAAAAAACCTCACAACTGAACCCATCACTGTGGTGGTGGTTTTTTTTCAAGGAAAAATAAAAGGAGAAAAAGAGGATGAGAAGGGAAGTTTGACATATTTTGGCAGAAATCCTAACATTAGTAGCGTAATGTGTAATTAGTAACTGTGTAGAAGCAGTGTCAGGAGTGAAGAAAAATAGACCTTATTGAAAATCCTGGGAGAATTGCTTTCTGAATGAGTGAAGGCTTGATCCAGAGAGATCTTGGGTTGCTGCCACAGGCTTCAAGGAAAGCTGGAGATGCCCAGAGCTATATGGCACAATCCTCCAATCTTCATAGCCTAGGAGAAGTTCAGGTCTCATCTTTCCCTTATTAGAATACATGCTTACTCATACTGCAGCCCAAATTACGATATGCAGCCTTTTGGCTGAAAGTTGAAAGGAAGCTGAAATCCTGTACTGGGGTGTTTGACAGTGAAGTTCTTAAAATACAACAGACCAAATGCTGAGAACTGGAGCCTACCTGCAGCTCGGTGCCCTGGTATAATACAATGATCGATGTGATAGAAATGCCTAGATAGTCACAAAGCCAATCACCATCTTGAATGGGAGTGGACTGGTATGAAAACTTTTAGTCCAAGGATTGAAATGAAACCTGAGTGAAGAATTTATTGAGCAATTTCCCTGAACTTTCTGATATATATAGTTTATGTATTTGTAGGGCTAACTGTGGTTATCAAATGATGGGTGGAGGCCTTTGAGTAAATAGAGCTCTACAAAGGTCACAGCCAGGGCCAGGGTGCTGTCAGGCTGGTTACTGTATAGGCACATAGGTAGAGGTGTATACTCTCAGGAGTGGGACTAGCTAAAGGTATGCTGGGGGATGAGAGCAGCTAGACTTCTGTTTTAGAGAGAACAAGGATACAGAAACAGACCAGGCAAGTTTGAAAATGTACTGGCCCTGGATTTCTAAGTCTCACTTGTGCCTTTGAAAGCCATCTTCTAAACGGTGGACTTGCCTGAGTTGAGCTGGCAGCCCCAGCCCAGGACACAGAGGGTCAGCTTGGTGTCCTGAGGCCAGAGGTTCCATCCTCTGCCCTACTGCTGCCCCCAGTACCGGCCACAGCAAGCTGGTGCAAGCCAGCTCAAGAGGCAGTGGCTCCCACAGCTATTCCTTTTGGGTCTGTTGTCCTTTAGTGGCCTGTTCCCACAGCAGTGCAGCATCTCCTATAGCTGATGCGCTGCAGTTGTCCAGCCCGCAGCCAGGTGTGGCTGGCTCTGTTTGAAACCCGAGTTGGTTTGAGGATGAATATGGATGTGTAATGGAATTGATTTAAAATCTCTCTAGCGTTCTTTGGCTCCTGCCTTTCTTTTCAATCAGTACAGTAGAAAATTCTTTTGAAGGGAGATAATTTTACAAAGTGCTGAGTTCAGTGTTCCAGAGCCTCTGGCATTCAGCAGGAGACTTACCTTCTTTTAATCTATCTCCTGTGTTCCTATATTAAAGGAAATGTTTTCAAAGTGATTTGAGCAAGTTACTTGTGTGAAACCTGTTAACAAATAATAGGGTATATGCATGTAACTGTTATTTCACTTTCAAAGTTTGCCCTTAGGAGCAGAAAAGATTTCTCATTGCTAGAAATACTTTTTTTCCTTAAAAAAAAAAAAAAAGGCTCTTGTATGTGATTTTTCATTCCTGTCTCTCTTCTGCTGGCTTTATTAATGCAAACCTCCCACCGAGGTCAAGGGGAGTTCTGGCTGATTTACAGACTACAGGAACTGGGAAGTTGATGCAGATTTAGTGACTCTCCCCATAGGACTGAGGGACATAGTGAAGGCAAGAAGCAGGTCTCAAACACAGGAACCTCTTCAGTCCTTTCCCCTTCACCAGTATTTCACTCCCGGAGAGAGAACCCCACCATTGTTTGAAAGGAGAATTCTTTAATAAGAGATCCTGCCTGCATGATTGCAGCATTTTCCTGTCAAAGATCTGATCTTGTACCATGTGTTTGGGCTGGTGAACACTCCCGTTTCCCAGTGGGCTGGAGAATGCTGAAAGTGATTAAGTCCGACAGGCAGTTTTGATAGGCTGTAGTCAAGGTGAAAAGTGTGTCAGAACTATGCATATATGATGTTGCTTCTTACAATTTCAGTTTTGGCAAGAAATGAGATTTCTTCAACATTTTATATAAACTAAAAGTAGGCAAAAGTTACAGCTATGACAAACTGTAAGACCAGCTGTGCAGTAGTATCTATCCATGTGGTGTGTCATGGCAAACCCCAGGTTATCCCTCTTTCACAGAAAGGTTAGCCACCTCCTGTTACTGAGGAGCAACTAACATGCACTGATTTGTTCCCGTGTGAAACAGCAGTTCACAGCTTCCATGGTCTACACTGTCCAAGACAATGCTAGGACCTGCATTTCCAGGAGGGAATGCAGGGC
This sequence comes from Microhierax caerulescens, assembly GCA_035590215.1. NCBI lineage: Eukaryota > Metazoa > Chordata > Aves > Falconiformes > Falconidae > Microhierax > Microhierax caerulescens. The sequence goes on from JAVJGJ010000002.1 coordinate 27,782,372, forward strand.
ATGAGTGCACCAGAGTTATTTGGGAAAGAGCAAAATGGGCTGGGTGTAATGTGGGCAGTACAAACTTTTGTATTGGTTTGAAATACTAGGTGAGAAGCACAAGGATCTTGGTGTGTAGCATGAGGTAAGGAGTAAGAAAACGTGGGAAGGTAGTGTGCAGGGAGCAGCAGTTGTGTAAGTGGTAGGTAGCAAAGGATACATGATGGGACAGTCATGGAACAGTAGCCTTATTTCTATCCATCAAAAGCATGGCCCACTAGCAGACCACTGGAATAAACCATGTCATTATTTGTTTTCATTTATCGTTACTTCCTATCATGAGTAATTGAGAAAAAAAATACTTTTTTGTGGTGACTGCTGTTGTGCTCTCCAGTCTTGAGAGTCTGTGTCTTGAGCTGACATCTGTTGTAGACCAAATAATTGCAGTCTGGTATTTGAAACCCTGGTCTTCTGGCTCATTCGGTGCATTTTTGGGGATCAAGTGCCTGAGAACATTTTAGGCAGTCACAGCTTTTAGCTAAGACTTTACTGATATTTGGGACTTAGGAAGATCTTATTGGCTCTATGTAGTATAAATCTGCAGGACCATGGTCAATCTTAAAGCACTGTCATGTTGAGTCCTCCAGAATTTCCTTAAACTAGTGGAAACCTCTCTAGATTACAGTAGCAGGGAGCAACAGTGATCAAATGGGGCACAGAACATGTTTGCTATTCTGCCTTATTTTTCTGTTCTGAGAAATTCCCTCTGCTTCCCTTACCTGTCTGTACTTAGCGGAGTGCTCCGCTCTGGGCTTGCCTGGCGATGCAGCAGGAGAGGCTGAGGTTACAGAGTTGGCTGTATCAAGAGCAATATGATTGAGCTTAGAGGAGTCCTGAGTGTGAAAGAGATGGCTGTTCAGGGAATGAACAGTTTGCTGTCTGCTCAGCACAACGTGATGCTGTTTCTGCGGTTTTGGTATAATCATTAAAGTGAGGGGTCCACAAAGAAAAAGAAAACTGGAAAAGAAAGGGATATTGCTACTAACACTGCTCCTTGGGCATTCAGACCGTGATCTTTTGCTGAGCAGTGTGTGCGCACTGTTGTTTAATTACTTTTGCATCATTTATTTGATCTTTCCAGTTGGATTTGCCCAAATACATCTCTAGCAATAAAATATGGCAATGTAACTTACCAGTCCTCCCTCCTGGAAAGAAAAGCCCACTGCTCATTTGTCTTATTTCACATTCCACCAGTACCTCCACTACCACCCTCTTCTGTGTAGAAGTAATTTTTCTGCGAGTCTTTTCCATCGTTAGAGCTCGTTCTCAGTTGAACAGCAATGTACGTTGGCTGGGCTGAGAAGTAGGCCCACAGTGAAGCAGTAGGATTTCCTTCCCAACAAATACTGGAAACCCTTCCTCCCAGCCACTGGTGCCTAGCACCTTCATCTCACCTCACTCTGTTTTGCCAATGCACCTGCTGTTGTCTTACTGGTTTATATTTATTTATTTATTTATTTATTCCCTCTCATTGTCTTAGTATGGGTTAAAAATAGGCAGCGATCTGTTCCATTTCAGGTGTCAAAACAACTTCAGGCAGTGTCTGAGGGAATGATGCCACTCAATGGCTTCTAGGTGATGTCAGCCTCATTGGGGGTCCCTTCCCTGACGGGGGAACCCTCCTGCCGAGGCGTGTGGCAGCACCTGGGGATGCGAGGCCCCGGCTCTGTCCCCAGGGCCCGCAGGGACCCCCGCAGCGGCCACCAAGGGGGCTGCCAGCCCTCTCGGCGGCCGCCACAGCGTGGAAACTGTAATGCGCTGGCTAAGTGGCGGCGTGTGCACCCGCTGTCCCGGCGACCTGGGTCGGTCTGTGCACTGCCCCAGTCAGGGACCCGCCCGTTTCCACGCGGTGCGGCAGGGCCCTGTCGCGACCTGCCCCTTAGCTACCCCGCGCGACAGCTGCGCGGCCTAAAGCGCATTTGCTGCCGCCGGCGGAAACACTGCGGCCGGTCTGTGGCTCCCCCTGGCGGCGGGCTGGGAGGGAGCGGGCTCGGTGCCGCCTCGGGCTCGGTGGCGGGCGGGCAGAAGCGTCCTCCGGGCTTTCCCAGCTTTTTCCTGAGGGAAAAGTGGCCTTGCTGAAGCGTCCTCCGGGCTTTTCTTGCGCTTTCCTGAGGGAAATACGGCCTTGCTGAAGCAACCGACGGGAGCGGTTCTGTGTTGGTGGGGTTCGAGCTCCGGCCGGGACACCCTCGGCGGGCTGAAGGTGCCTTGGCCTTCAGCAGTGCTGCGTGGCTCCGCGCTTCACTCGGACTGAAAGCGGCCGGTCTTCTCCTCAGAAACGGGGCGCCCCACTGCAGAGTGCCCGCAGGAGAGCCCCCTGCACAGCTGAAACCATGCCCGGGCTGCAGCCCGTACCTCAGGGTGGTTTGCGTTAGCTGCAGCCCTGGCAGCCTGAAACTCTGCAACTACACGTTGTGTAAAAGAAATCAACAGGAAAAGCAGTTTCTCAATGTCATATTTTCCCCTCAGAATAGGGTTTTTTAACAGATCCCCCAAACCTTCTTGGGATGCTAGGCCCTTGGCTTTGTCTTCAGAGGCTGGGAAGGGCAGAGGATCAGCTGATAACCGAGGAAGGCCAGGCCAGACAAGAAGGGCTCCTGCTTGTGCTGTGAGGCTGCAGAAGAATTCCAGAGCCATTCCCACCACTGGGCCCCAGCAGGAGTCATGCCTGCTTGGGGAGCTCTTTGTTACAGTAGAGTCTTTCTCTGTAACCCAGCCTGGAGAAAGCTACAGCAGTCGAAAGCTATGTGGGTTTTTTTTCTTTGGTATATCTTCAGATTACTGACAAGAAACCTTTAGCACAAACCACGTCATCTTCTGGCATCGGATAATAGTTGGTAAGCTAGCACAAGCGTTAACTAAAACAGTATGGTCTGCACGTTTTGATCTGAACTCTTACCTCTTTATCAAAGAAGTTTATTTTGAGACTTTGTGAAGATGGATGGCTATGGGGCTGCATGACAAAAGGTCAAGACAGCCATTACAGCACTGGAGTCCAGCTCTGCCAGGTCTCAGCACCAAGTTCCCCTCACACAGAGCAAATCTGCTGCAGGTTCACACACCTCTATGATACGTGTCACATGCTGGCAGTGGGTAGGTTTGCATAAATTTTACTGGTAATGAAATTAAATGGAATGTAAAAAGAGGAAAACTAATTAAGTGCGGTAAATAAGACTGCCAGAGAGATTTCATTCATGAAACTAGAGAAATGAGGCAAATTCATGCTATGAGGATACTAAGTTCAGTTGCAGACTGTTTTGATGGTAAACTCTCATTTAGCAAGGTGCCACCTTTAAATCAAAGTAGGTTTTTGAAATTAGTGAATTACATATTTAAAATCAAGGATGTGATCAAATATTTTGACAGGATGTCAATTTTGATAGGAATGTTCAGTATCAGTGGGCATTTTCTCTATGTTGAAACTGAACTTTATTCTTCTATTACGAACAAGAAAACCTCATATAGCTTATGATGGTTAAAGGAAGTGATTTTACTCTCCTAGTAACATCTCTTAGTTCTGAAGGTGGCATGATCATTTTCCTGCATTAGCCATCAAAATAGTTTGTGCCAGGAGCTAGATGGTAAGAGTCTTTTTGCAGTCAACACTCACACTTTGGAAAGGAGTACCTGAAGAGGTATTCATATGGGGTGGAAAAAGGGTTGAGAAAGTGGCTTTCACAGTAGTATTTGCACTTAGTGGGTTTTGCACAAGTAGCCTCCCACTCTTCAGTTTTCTTCCCCTCCATCTGCAGCCACACCTTGAACACTGTGTTCAGGTTTGGGCCCCTCACTGCAAGAAAGACATTGAGGTGCTGGAGCATGTCCAAAGAAGGGCAATGAATCTGGTGAAGGGTTTGAAGAACAAGTCTTACAAGGAGCTGAGGGAGCTGGGGTCGTTTAGTCTTGGACAACAGGAGGCTGGTGGAGGGGGGGCGGGGGCAGTGTCCACCATTCCTTCCTCCTTCAAATCAAATGCAACTTTCAAAATACCCCTATTTAATGTCTTAACTTAGAAAACTACATGTATTGAAACCTGCAAATATTTATCAAGTTACTTACAGTTTGCAATCAAAGACTTGTACTCTGGTACCCCTCCCAAATACTGGTATTTTTCTCTCACATACGTTATCTATAGTGTAGATCATTTCCTTCAGGCACATAGACTTTCATCTCTCTCTAAATCTGTGTAATTCTGTGGCAGTATATAACACTTGCCAGTGGACTCACAGACAATTAAAACTGACTTCTCATATTTCATATGTTGTTGTGAAGAAACACAAATGAGCAAATTTTGTGGTATTTTGGTGTAGTACTCCACGTGCTCAGGGAGTGCAAGTTCCTTTAACTGGCCCTTTTACTGCTTTGTACTTCTATTCGTTTTATTTAGATTTTCTAAATGAGACAGGCACTAGCAGTCCCTGCCTGCTCCATTAGGCGATTTCACCTCCTAAAACACTTTGCTACTGATCCTTACGCTTTGTTTATAGAGCTTCTGCCAATTTTCCATCCTGTGACTGCTTATGTCTGAGACTGTTTGAACTGAGTGTGACAGGGACCTGCTGTAGCAAATGTCTTAATAGAATCCTCACATCAAAAGCCTGTCATACTCTTTGCATCACTAATTTTTTAATCCAGTAGCAGTGCAATTTGTGCAACAAGATTTCTTTGCAAGTGCTCATTGTTTATTGCTCAGAGCTGCAGTTTTTGCTGGACAATTTGTAAATTTGGGCTCTAGGTACTGTTGATATTTTGCAGGTGTCCAAAGAAATTGTGAGCACTACTGGTGCTGTACTTGCTTTATTCCTTTGTGGCATGTACTGCAGTGCCAGGAATTTTTAGTGAATATTCCAATGAGATTCACAGTGATGTACTTCAGGGCTGGTAGAGCTTTTATGGACTGACATTAATGTGAGGTCAGCATTTCATCCTGTGGTGCATGAGTGTTTATTTCTGTGTATTTTACAGTATATTTGACCTGAAAGAGCTTTGTATTTGAGGCAGAACTCCCACGCTGTTGTGCCTATGGTCTCATCAGCAGTTCTGATTTGCTGGGTTTGTTGGTTACTCTGTTGGGTGTTTTTTCATTCTTATGTCACAAATGGTCAGATACAAGCAAAGCAAGCTTAGGAGACACACAGACAACAAGGACACCTGCTGTTACACCATGATTTCCCCCCCTGCCCTTGGAGAGTTTCAATTATTTAATAGTATTTAGGCTCCTGTACTGCTTTTCATCTCAAAGCACTTTATAAAAATTAACTAATTAATTCCTATTACTTGTAAGCAATCTAATGTTTTTCCTATTCTCAATCCTTCTTCTCTCCACCCACCAAGGAGACAGATCAATCTCTAGACCCTTCACTAGAAGTAGAGCTAGAGTGACTAAGCAGTCAAAATATTTGCATCACAGATTTACCAATCAGCTCTGCCAAAAAAGCCACCCACCCTTTTTTTTTGGTATTCAAGGCACAAAGGTTACAAGACTGAGTATAAGTTACATTGGCTGTCTCTGGAGAGAAGTCTAATAAGCACAGTCCTTGAGGGCTGGTTGTCACTCTTTAGCGACAAAGAAGCAAAAGATTTCAGCATGAGTTTTGGAAGTTGCAGCTGCCATTTGCATGTGCATATTTTAAAATGGTGAAAAATATATCAGTTGAGAGCATACACCGCGGCATCTTGTAAAGGTCTGTTTGTCTTCTGTTAGATTGATTAATATGATTGATTAGAGTGTTTGTTTTGGGAAGACTTTGATATTCTGAATACATTCTATCCCCATGTCAATCAAATACACCTGTACGAAATACATATGCATCATCTCTTCAGTTCCCTGTGGCAGATTATACAAAGGCAGATCTTGCCCTTTCAAAGCAGTCACATCTTTGGTTTCAATTCAGATAATCAGGAGTGGCATTATGACCAGCAGGAGGAGGATCACAAGCTGATGCTGCAGTTTCTGGGTACGCACTGGGCATCCTCCATCTCAGTGTAGAGCTTGTTTACAGGCTCCCATTAAATATAGGCATTGCACTAGGTAAGAACACATATAGAACATAGCAGGATACTAAGAACTAAATAGAGCTATGCAGTGTGTGTGTGTGTATTTTTATTATGCAACAACATGTATTTGATCACACTGAGTAAATCATACTGTAGAAAATAGAATTAGATTAAGCTTTATTTTACATTAAAAAAAAACCAAACAAACCTAAATGCAATGAAACATTAACTTGAGAACTACATCCTGCTTTTGTGCAGGCGATCATAATTCCATGTAGGTGAATGGCTCAGGTTGTGTCTTAAGGCAGATGCGGTTTCATTGTGGCTGAATTGCTACTGCTGCACAACAATATAGAAATATTCCCTTTTCTGTTTTTTTTTAAGTAGAAATTGACATTGCTAAATCAAACTTGCATAGCAATAGCTTCTTCTTTCTTTAAACAACCTGTCGGTTTTGTCACAAAAAAAGCTAACTGTCCTAAAGGAAAAATGTTTTTGTTCTGACATTGTACCTTATCAGAGCTGGAATTGTATTCCTGTTTCCTGCTCTCCCTGCTCTCTGTGAGATAACACCAACAACAGTATGTCATAACTAGGGATGCCTGCAATGCAACTGCTTCTGTGCATTGTGAGCAGGCACCTGGGTGGTGTAGGTTAACGAAGAGAGTGGGAGCACCATTGCTGTGAGATGCAATGGAAATGTTTTCTAACTGGAATATTTCAGAACTCTTTATTTTTTCCTTGCCAAGGGCAAACAAACTAACTTTTTCACAGTGCCAACATTTGCCTTAAAATAGAGCATTCTTAATCAGCTCTGCCTAAAACCCCTCTGAAAATCACAATGTCAAGCCCAGTAATGTAGTGATATTTTTGTATGAGGCTCACTGTATGTGAGGAATCATTTGGATGTCTAAAATGTGAGCAGCTGGCTGCTGTATTATGATCATCACCTGTGCAAGACAGAGGCAATTCAGTGTCAAGACTGAAATAAATTAGACAGCCTCCCCCCTTGCCTGCCATGCAGTGCCAATATGTTAAGTAAATGTTTGACAGCAGGGTGATTTTGTGTCATTTAAACCTTCTGGACAGCAGTGCACAGTGTTCAACTGGTCTTTGTGCAAGTCTTGTTGCAAAACCCAGCAGTGGCTGGTGTGTGGCTTTTCCCACTAGCAAGGAGTCAAATAGAGCAGTGGCAATTGTGTTCTAGCTGTGTCCAAAGGAGCAGCACTCAGCATACTCAGCATCTCCATAAGATCTGGAGCAGGGCTAAGGCTGAGAGCCTGCTAGAAGGAAAGAAGGAATTTCAGTTGTTCCTTCAGCCGTTTCACATATGTACATGTGAAAAGCCATGAAGGACGTGATCCTTTCATCCCTTCATTCAAAACTGTCCAGCCAGCAAAAGGTTCTGAAAAGGCTGTCCAGGTTTCAGCATCATCTGGACCCTTCAGAAGTGACTTAGGTAAGCAAGAGCAGCAGAAATGGGCAGTTACTAAACCTGCTCTGGAGTTTGGAGCTCTGTCTTGCAGCTGCCTTCAAGGTATGAGTGGGGACTCCACAGTGAGGAGGCATCTTTGCCCTTTACATGAGCAGCCTCTGCTCTACTTTTCCACCAGCCACCCTACAACCATTCAGCTTCTTACCAGATCTTTCTTTCGCACCTGCCAGCATTTGCTGCTTAGCTGATAGGACATGGAATTTATCTGGGCAAATCACCTTTTTTCCCTTTCTCTTGAGATACAGACAACCTGATAGAGACCCGATCTCCTTGTGGTACATTCTATCCTGTCACAGTCCAAGAGAGGAATCAAATCAGTGGGATCGATCCTGTTGGGCAGTCCTGAGTAAATTAGGGAAGAGATTAGCTAGCTGCTAATTATTGAATGAGGCTGATAAGGGGATTGAAGCATATCCTCTCCAGAAGTGAGTACTGTTATTTTTTTTTGGCAGAGATACCAGTAGTAATCTCTGTGCTACTTTGAAATGTAATTTTCTTCCTTAAGAGGTGAATATTGGCAGAAATTAATGGTTTTGGGCTTTGTGTTTTGGGGTTGGTTTTTTGGGGAGTGATGGGTTTTTTAAGCAAAATCTCAATGGTTTCAGCTGCAAATCTGGAGATTTGCCTTGTTCACCTCTGAAAAACACAGTAGAATTAGGAAAGGAGGGTTCAAAACCAACCCAGATTACAAAAAAGGCGGTGTTCATTGATCAGACCAGAAAAGACAATTCTAACCATAGATTTCAGCTTCCCATTTAAGCAGATCATCAGAGTTCAGTATCTTAGTTTCTTTGAACTAAAGCACTTCTTTTAGAAATTGCAATCAATTTTGAATATAAAATTTGTAATGAAGCAAAATCCATCATAAATCTTGATATACTTTTCCAAGGCTTTATGCTTTCTTTTGAAAAATATAATTATTTCTAGAGTGAATATTGCAGGGTTTTGGTTCTCATCATTGCACCTCTTTATATTTTTTGTTATCTTCATATGAGGAAACTAAAGCATTTTTTTCTCAGCCCTTTTAATCATTCTCACAGCTCTCCACTGTCTTTGCTTCAGTGTATCAGGTGATCTTTCTTCACTTCTTAGCACTGGAATTAGGTACCATACAGTTGCTGTAGTAGTACCAAAGGTGTTGGTATTAAAAAAAACCTAGGCAGGGTTCCACCATTTTAACATCCAGGCATTGCATTCACTCTTTTGCCCCACTGTAACAGCTTGTATTTAACTAAATGCCCGGCACACATCAAATCATTTTCAATGTCACTGCTTTTCAGAATGAAATCTTCTGTCTGTAACACTTGGACTCAACCAGTAAAAGTCTTGGGTGGTACAGCCATGTTCCAACACTTAACTTCAAGTTAGATATAACTCTGAGTCAAATTTTTGTGTGTAATACCTCAGGCATGCTGACTGTAAAGTTTTTTGACGCTCTAGGTGCAGTGCCTCTACAGTCCCAGGCAAGCAAATCGCTCATGAACAGATCACCTGTGCAGAGCTGTTTGGAAGAGCCAAAAAGCCAAGACAGACATCATCTGACCAGTCCATCTGTGAACTTTATCCGTGCATAAGTGTGTTTGCAGTGACTGCTTTGCCAGGTGCCTGGCAAGCCAGGAAATTGAATATTCAGAAAAGCAGGCAGTTGCTACGAAAATGAAAGAATGTGTCCTGTCTGACAGAATGCATCCTGTTTGACAGATCAGGTCAGATTTAGGATTTCACATTAGAATAAGAAAATGCAATATCATATGAGATGTCTGGCAAACCGTAAAGTGGACCGTACAGTCCTTTTAAATGGAGGGCCCAGTGTGAGGAGCGTGCATGTTGTGCTCGCTACTTCTGCTATTAATTGCCATCGTTACTATCTCAGAAAAAAATAGCACTGCGTCACAGTCATTAAGCAAGAACTCCGTCTGACATGTTTTTTATTATTAATTCCAAGAACAGAGCATGACTAGGTAATACATTCTTTCACCACACACACTCGACAAGCAGGAATCATTTCCATTTTAGAAACAGAGACACTAAGGTAGATAGGCAGGCTGCAGCGTGTCAAAGGATGTCACCCACTGAAAACCTGCAGCATCTCAGGGTTAGAAAACAGGAATGTCCTTTGAACCTTTCTCTTTATGTGCTCGCCCAGACAATTTGCAGAGGGGACAGAGTAATTTACCATGAGGTCCAAATCTGAGGATTTAATTGCACCTGAGCAGACATACGAAATGAATATGCTGGCGCGTGTTGCTGGGAGAGGTCTGAGTGAGCAGACTGAGTCACACAAGAATGAACATAGTGTTACGCAGATCTTTGATGGTATTTTAGCGGACTTTCTGTTCCCAACTTGGTTGATTCCTGTGTGCATAAACAGTGGGAGGACCAACGGACCTCAGGCATTTGGCAAGTTTAGTTAAGTAAATTGTAAACTTTTTTGGTTTTGTTGTTTTGAACAGTAGGCATATCTGTATGTGGGTATTGGGAGCTTTTCACGACTTCTTAACTCTGTTGAAATTTACTGTGTTAGTATGTTTTGGACAGCAGAGAAAAAGGTGGAGAACTTTTCTCTGAAAAAAAACATTAAAACGCCATCTTGGGCTGGTGCCTTCATCAAGTCCCAAAGTAACCACAGGGTTCATTTGAGTTCCCCTCACTGTCCTCCCCTGTATGGTTCAAGGCTTTTCATGGACTCTACTGTATCAGAAATGTTGCTGGAGGTGGGAGGGGAGAACTCTCAGTTCCAGCACTTCGACTGAAGAGCCTCCAAAGAGTTTTCAGAGAATGACAGCTAATAAACCAAACTTTGAACCCAAATGCAGACATTTACCACATGGCTCCTGCTGAGTACAGACTCTGGAATTTGGCATTGCTGCCTTGGGCTTTCCAGGATTTCAACAGATGTAGTGCATTGATTTAATGTTTAAAAGGGAACCCTGCTGTGGCTTCCACAGCTTGTTTCATCGCTTTAGAAATCAAGCAGTAACATACAAACAATACAAGCAATTTTGTGTTATAAACAACATCTAATGTTTAGGGAATCAGGATTAAAATAAAACGTCTTCAAGACTTTTGGCATTCCCCTGTCCTCCATCTGGAGATCATTTTCTTTTTCCAGACTCTTCCCATTTTTGTCTATTTCTGAATTATCAGCATTTTCCTTGTAACTTGGAAATATCTTCAATTTGCACTTTTTTTTTTTAACCACACACTTACCTTGACAAAGCTTGTTTGCCCCAAATAATTCAGAGCTAATATGAAGGCTAACTTCACATGTAAGACAGTACAATGTTTGTGCAATGAGCATTCCACAGTGCTCACTGCATTGTACAATACTTACATGCAATAAGACACAGAGCCCACAATAAGATCATTTCTATGTTAACATCCATGCTTTTGCTTATACATTCTTGGGGCCTGATTCTTATACTAAGCTCTCTCAGTTTGTATGCAGTATGGGGATGAGGTCATCATGCTTCTGAAAACACTTCTTGAAACAAAAGCACAAAGATTTGCTAAATCTTTTGCTGTTTGCTTTCAAGGAGTTGCTTTCAGAAGCATTCAAAGGAATTTGCAGTAATAAATCCAGGTTCCTTTACCTTTACCGCGTAGTTTTATGATTACACCTCCAAAGAAAAATATTAGAGCTAGAAAAGATAAAGACAGATAGAGCAGTAGAAGATATGGACCACCTTCTGTGTTGAACATGATGTGAGGTTTTGTTGAGCATCGCATGAAAGTTTTTAGCTTAGCAAAAGGTAGCTGAGGGGGATAAGGTAGAAAAGTATAAAAATCATGCAGAGAGTAGAGAATGTAATAACAAAGCATCACTTACCATTTCCCATTGTTCAAGAAGTAGGTGACAAATCTGAAAGAAATACTTCTTCAAACACAATGTAGGTACACTGTGAGCCATACTGCCAGAGGTTGTTGTCCATGCCAAGTTTACCTGTATTCAGACTACACCCGTTTGCAGAAGTATGCTTCAACAAAAGCTATTAAACACAAATGTTACCATCTCTGGTTCCGGAAACTATTACCCCATGTATCTCTGAAAGTTGAAATTGTTTGTCAGGGGAAAAGTGCTATACACTTCCATCATTCTCTTTCTCTTCCATCTGCCATTCAGCACTGTTGAGACAGAATACTGGGCTGTACCCTGCTGTGACGTCCAGCAGTTCTTATGTTTCTAGTCTAAAGCTTCATTTCCTTCAACTTAGCTTCTTTTCTCTTTGTTTCTTGCCATTTCTATTGCTCTTCAGTTTTTCCATCTATCAAGCCATGTTTTTTGCTGCCTTTACTACCACTGCTATTTTCTGCTTTCTGTAGGTCACCTTCAGAGATAAACTTGTTTGACCTCCAGCAGATCTTTTACCTTGAGATGTAGAAAAGAGTTTACCAGGATGACATCCATCTACATTTTCTAGTTACCAGTGATTTGGGGGTCTAAGAATGAAGTACCTCAAAGAGAAGTCGGACTATTCACTGCCTGAAAAAGTAGGTTTGTTTAAGGAGTCTCTATCCAATTACCAAAGAATTGTAATATGCAAGAATTTTGTTGTCACTACCATTTTACTTGTGCAAGTGCTTGTTAAATTTTTATGCCTTTAGCTGAGGGGTGATTTTTAAAAATTGAGTTTGTATGACTGTAATATTGGGCACAGTGGGGATCATGGAAAATACCAGATGGAACAAAATTATTCTGATTTTTGATCCACAAAGAGCCTAACTGTCAGTCACGCTGAGCATCCAGCAGCTCCCATTGAAATCAGTGGCCCCAGGCCAATCCTGCTAGAACTGCTTAGTTTAGTTCACTGGATTGACATTACTGCTGAACCTGCCTCACACCACAGCTGAGCTTTAAGAATACAGAAAGAGATGATAGCGTCAATAAAATAAGGAGATGCAAAGAAGCCCTAGGGAAAGGCAAGAGATTGATGCCCTACTGTTCCTTCCTTTTTCTTTTGAAGCTCTTTTGCATTTTCCATTCAAGTGCTGAGTGTCCTTTCCATTTACCCCTGCTCCACTCTGTCAGGTCTATTTTGATTTAGTAGGACCTGGCAGGAAACATAACTGATTTGGAAATACAAATTTGCATCTCAGGTAGCAGCCTGAAGTCATACTTGCTGAATCCTTTGCCTGTTTTGTAGTACTTTCTTCAGAATATGGGGGGAAGAATCCTTGTGATCATACTTGATTGTGGTATGCTGGTAGGCATGGCTGCAAGCAGTAGAGCAGTTCCTAAAAATACATTTAGGATCCACTTGTGAAGTTTATTCAGGGGACTGCCTGATCTTCTGTGTTGTTTTAGAGCATTTTTCAGCCAGCAGTTCAGTTTTATTCTGAAGCACAACAAAGCTCTAAATCAAGCCATACCTGAAATTGAAATATCAAACTTCAGACCCAAAATGTAAGATTATTTGGATGTTTGTATCCATGTCTGCATTTAGCCAGTTTTTGAGGACAGTGGAGCTGTGATGCAGATTCAAAGCCCAAACCTAATGGTTTTATTTGAATCTATCTCTGTTAAAATAGCAAAATAATTAGTGATGTGTTTAGAAGAATAAGCATACATACTCTGTGATCTGTTCCTTTGTCTGCATGAAGATAAACTCTTTGCAGAACAGAAGGATCCCCTCAAAAGGTTCACAAGCAATAGAAGATAACATGAACTTCAAAGAATGAGGCAGGGATAACAAAGAAGAGGTAGGAAACAAGGAGAATAACAAGGGACCTGAAAACTTTGGTCACTGCATCTTCTGGATATAATTCTTTTTCTATTTCATGGATGCAGGCCAAAGTATGAACAGGTTCAGATCCATGTTAACAGAAGCGTAATCATATGCTGACCTGTGAACAGGGAGGGACCTAAGTCTAAAATTCACTTGAAGCATCATGAACATGATGCTTTCTTTGAAAACCAATTTTTTACCGTAAGCTGGTCTCGGTTCTGCCATCTACATGGTAAGACCCTTACCTGAGATGATACCATAATGTCATGGAAATCTTGCAAAAGCATTAAAGTGGTAGATAGTTGTTGCTTACAAATTTGCTGTTCAATCTTCTAGCAACACCTTTCAGTCTAGACCCCAATGCACTTAGGCTTGTGATGTGTTAGTCTCCTATTTTGTGTTGCATAGAATGATGATAGCTGGGAGAAAAGAAAAATGATAGCAGAAGTAGGAATGGGAAGCTGGAAGTGAGTGCTAGGAGCATTGTAGGTGTTTTCCCATGTGAAGTTTATCAGTCTGTGGGAGAGGCCAAGGCTGTTAATACTGACAGTGGATAGTTGTTATTGTCAAAAACACGCAATTAAGCTGCTCGGACTGCCCAACATCTCAGCCTTGTTAGATACATAGTATTGGAGGTCCAGGAAGTTTAATTGCTGCTTCACACCATATCCACGCATGTCAGTTACGTGCCTCCTGCCGTATGGCAGAGCTGCATGGTAGCACACTGCCTGAGGATTCACAAATGTGCTGCCAGCCCAAGTGCGTGTTTTCTGTGTGCTAGAGATGAGGCAGTCATGGTGGGAGAAGGCTGGTCACCAAAGCCAGCAGATGGGCTTGTCCTGGAAGCAAATCAAGCAATGAAGCCAGGTGGCTGAGAATTCCCAGCTGGCCACCTGTAGCTGGAAATGGCCCATCTGGAGGAGCCAAACCAGCCCATCTGGAGGAGCCAAACTTGAAGCTTTATCCCTAAGTTTATGGAGGCTCATATGCAGCTCCACTAGAGACAAAAGGGAAAAGAAATGGGAATTTGCATGATAGCAGGCCAATATTTTGCCAGGCTTCTTGCTTTGCTTTTTAATGTCACAGAACATCATGAGCAATTTCTCCAGGTGGTCAGGCCTCCTTCCAGCTGTCCTTTGAGGGTGGACTGTAGGAGAATGGGGTCTTCTGGCAAGTAGTTGCAACATAGGAAGCCTATATACCGGAATCTCTTAACTGTCATTTGTGGGTTTTAAGTGCCAAACTTGGACAGGCTACTTTGAGTTTGCTTGTACCAATGTGCAGCTTGTTGGCCAAGTTCAGCTTGGCATGTAGCCCGTGGTTGTTACCCCAGGGTAACTGTTTGCCTTACCCAGTTGTCAACCTTCCTCCATGCCTGGAAGAGGTAGTCTGCGCAAACTGGTGTTGTCATAGTGTTGTTAAGGAGCTTTTACTCCATTGGGAGGCACTGAAAGGTGTGTTTTCACCTAGCTTTGGTAAGTGCATCTACAAGATGAAACAGATGAGATCTGTGTGAGAGAATGAGGTGTGGTTGCTTAACCCAATTTACAATATTGATAGCTGGCAGCAGATAAAGAGATGTCATGTTCACGAGGAGTCTTTGTATTATATGAGCTTGGATTTTATTTTTCTACAGCAGACAAGAAATTTATGCTACCAGATAGTTTTTCCTTTTGTGGACGACATGATGCAGCCTTTTCACTAGGTGTTTTGAACACTCAGAGCAATTACTCAGTTTTTTTTCTGACTCTTAGCTAGCTAAAGGTTTCTATATATAATATCAATCCACCCCTCCAGCCATGGCTGTTGAAATAGCTAGGCACAAATCCTGAACAGAGTAAACAAGGAAAAATAAGCTTTCTGTATTGTATGCATATGTGAGCCCTGAACTCTGCACACAGCCAAGTAGATGTACTATCTCCTTTTAAATGCTCTAGCTGTATTGATTGCATTGACATACTATACTGTGACTACTGCTCTGGGCTGATGCTTGCTCTGGCTCTCAGCGCTGAGTCTGGAGCTTGGGAGAGGCACTCACCAACAAACTGGCTGCTGTCCAGAAAAGAAAGGGGGTTATTTGTGTCTGCCTGCATGGGGTTATTTGTCTCTGTAAATGAGGGCTCTATTCAGTGCTGACAATTCCCACAGTTTTATGATATATCTCAGTATTTAGTGCTGGCCTAAAAGCCAGACCAGGGGGACTGTGTGAGATGCGTAGAGGTCTTATGAACTTAGATGTAAAAAGGGATGTTTTCATCACAGGATGGATTGGAAACACTCAGAGGTAAAAGCAAAATTTTCCTTGAAATTGTTCTTTTTTAAAATTTTATCACACAATTTTTGGGTGCATGACATGGTTGCTGGCTGGTTGAAGTTGACAGCGCCACATTCATCTGTTTTCAGTGAAACCGTGGTAAAGTCAGAGCTTGCCTTGGCAATGCCTGTAGCTCTGCGCTCCATTGTGCTGATGCATCACAGATTTAGCAGCACAATGTTACTTCATGGTGTTTTCTGCTCGCCAGCTCAGCAAATGGCTTGTGCTAACCGGATCGCTTATCAGCTGCAGCTTATGCTCAGCACAAACGATGCTGCTGGCTGCGGTGGGTTTTGGGGCAGAAGAGCACTGACACAGGGAGATGCCTCCTGCCTGTTGACCTGGCTGATGAAGCACAACCACACTCCTGGGGAGTTTGTTAACTGCCTCTCAAGCAGTGTAATTTGTACCAGGTGCCAGGCAGATGGGAGCTCGGAAAGGTGGCCAGCGGGTATGGTGTCTTGTGTAATAAAGATAGCGAGCACTTAAAAACAGGTCTTCCAGCCACGCAGGGAGCTTTTGACTCTCGTGAGGGGAGAGAGAAGCTATTAACCTGCCAGCAGATTCACAGGTTTAAAGCCTGTAGGACCCGCAGTGACAATCTAATCTGATTTCCTGTATAATATAAATTGTGGAATCTCCCTGGCCTAATTCCTGCTCCGTGCTCTCCCTGTGTGTCAATGAGAACATGCACATCGGAGAGGGGTCCGGCGGCAGTTCAAGCATTTCCTGTGGAGGCAGCTCCCGTGCGGGCCCTGATGGAGGGTGCCGCGGCGGGCCGGGGCCGGGCGAGGTGTGCGGCCCCCTTCGCCCCGAGCCCCTGCGGGGCGCCCCTGGCAGCCGCGGGGTGTCGCTGCGAGGCCGCGGAGGTGCGGGAGCGGCACGCTGCGCTGCGGCGGGGCGGGCAGGCGGCTGGGAGCCCCGGGAGCTCGTTCTGCCCGCCCGAGGGCAAGCAGGTGGAGCGCTGCAGGGAGTTCGCCTGGCCGGTTTGTTGGGCCAGAGCCTGCTCTCCGTTGTCCCAGGAAATCCAGAAACTAGCTCGTTGTTTATCGCCTTATCAGAAGCTTTTGATGTGACACTTCATCCGGTGACATAACTTTCAATTGAAGGTCCGAATGCTTTTCGGTCTGGGCCATTGGGATAGTTATCCACCATCCCTGTGATGCTGGAAAGCGTGAAACAATGATGAGGATGGGGAGCAACAGATTCCCCAGGCTGACTCCATTCATTCCCTGAAGGTTTTTTCCCGCTGTGAGCAGCAGTTTTGTCTAAAAAGATGTGCCATGGGTGCTGAAAATCAGGCTGCAGAGGGAGCCAGTCTCAAGGTAAAACTCTTCTCCGCGTGCCCTTTGCCTGTCAATTGATGTGATCCCTTCAGGTTGTTCTCAATGCCGCAGAGATAGTAGTACTGAAAATCCAGTTTTCCCCGAACGCATCTTGTGGTGTTCCCCAATATGACTGTTTTCCAGGCCAAGTTCGAGGATTGAAACTGTTTGCTTGGGATTTTGTTACAACAGAGTGGGTTAAAGAGTAGTTTTGAGTGATGAGCCGGTCAGCCTGAGGTATTGGCCAAGCCCTGCAAA
Organism: Microhierax caerulescens; assembly: GCA_035590215.1. Taxonomy (NCBI): domain Eukaryota; kingdom Metazoa; phylum Chordata; class Aves; order Falconiformes; family Falconidae; genus Microhierax; species Microhierax caerulescens. The sequence goes on from JAVJGJ010000002.1 coordinate 27,799,526, forward strand.
TGTGTGCACCAGCACCACAGTATGGGTCAGAGGGTCTGATGCAGCTTTCGATGTATTGGACGGTTGCTGCACAGATGGTCGGTGCTTGCAGAGGTAAACAAAATGTAGACAGAACCTAGTCAGATTTATCACACATGCTTGTATTTCTATACGGAAATATAGTGACTCAGGGATCCACTGAGGACCCCAGTGTCAAATTAGTTTAAGGACTAGAGCCAGCATAGCTCAGCCCTCTGGTGATCACTGGGCAGCCTGGGTACAGCTGAGATTTGCAAAGTGCTCTCAACACTCACGGTTGTTACTTTGCCTCCTGTTCTTGCAACACAGTAGTACGTCCCTTGACTTACAACATGGCTACCCCATAGCCCCAGTTTGAAGCAACATGTTTCCTTCTCTAACTCTTAAAAAACAAAAGGAGCATAGTAAAGTGAAGAAAACTGCTTTCAGATGGGCAGCTCTCAAGCTGCTTTCTTATGGGAGGTGACAGTGGTTGCCAACTCCATGTCCTAGTCTGGTTCTGCATCTTGTGGTCTGGTCAAGCAGAAATCTGGGGAAGGACAGAGTCTGTATCAACTCTCATACTATGGCAGGAGGTAGCGCTTAGTTTTTATCTGGCTTTGGTTGCTTGGCCCCTGGCTGTGTGTCTGTATACAAAGTGTTTTAAATCTGTGTGGATTTGGATTCCTCTTCACCATGGAAACACATAAAATGACAAGTGAGCGAAGACAGATCATGCCAGCAATAGGGAGTAAGATGCAAAGAGTTTGAACCCCGTGGATGCTGTTACTGTTTGATGAGTTTTCTGTGGCCCATGTGAAATGATTCAGTGTTGCAGGGTCAGCTCTCACCTCGTCTTCTGCTCTGTAGCCAGCAGGCAATCACAAGCCAGTGCACTGGGATGAGTATCATCTCTTTATTTCTGAGGCACGTTTAGCTGAGCTGATTTACCAGTGGTCACAGAGGTGGTCAGTGGCAGAGATGGGAGTAGATCTCTGTATCTTAGCCCTGGTCTGGTGCTGTAGTTACCAGACTGGGCTTGTCTCATGAATCTGCACATATAAGTATAGCTCCAACCCATGCTGGGATTTTAAAATCTTCCTCCTTGTTCTTCTTGTATGAGCAAGCTCACGGAACCTCTTTTTCAGTCCCATGTCCAGGAAAACATAATTTCACTTTGTCCCTTTTAACCTCTATTTAAACGTTTGCTTAACAGAATTAGAAGAATAATTTGTCACTATTTATAATAATTAATTATCTGTTTGTATCATTAATAGAGAGAAACTATTGAAAACAAAGGTTCTAACAAAAAAGTAAACAGTTTGTTTCAGGACCCAGTATTGTATTTATGTGAATAGAAACCCAAATGCCAATGGCACAAGGAGTTGAAATGGGAGTCCATCTCTGTCATGTTTTTAAATTAAACATATTTCTCAGTACGTCCCAGGCTTTGGCTGATGGGTAGGGTTTCAGTAACAGAAAGTCTGTTCAGCACAGCTAGAAGTGCTCACAGCACCAGGAATCCTCAGTGCCTGGAGGTAAGGGAGAGCGCTGCTGGCACTTGGACTGCTCCCCACCAAGCAGGGGAACGCTGTACTGGATCTGCACCATGCACTGTACCGAAACAAAGCCTTTCAGCATCTGTGGCAGGAAAGTCACCAATTGCCATATGTCACTCTGCTGTGCATATGTTAAGTGGGCCAAACCAATCGCATTTGCACATTCTCTGTGTGACTTGTTGTCCCACACAATGAGTGCCCTGTTGTCACCAGCGCTAATGCTATGCAATCTGCTTTGCCATAGTGCAGCAGGCAGCTTGCCTCTTCGTATCGTAGCACATTTTGCCACATAAGCGTGGCCCCGGTATTGCCGGATGCTTTGTAATCTGTTGCTCTGCCGAGTGCAAGCCCTGCTGTCACGTTTGCTGCAGCCTGTTGGGCCACAAAGGAGCAGGCGGGCTGCGGGCAGGGACACGCTCTGCTCAGCTGCCGTCTCAGAGCTTCACAGCCCTTGTACGATGTCTGGGCTGCTCGGTAAGAATCAGTCACGTAGCAGGAATGACAGGTGCTGGTAACAAGCTTCACAACTCTATTGTCTGTAACTAATCATTCCCATTCCTTAATGATTTTTATTTGTATTTGCTTCATGCATAACAAGCACACCCCAGACTGCAAGTCAGCCTGACTTGCACAAAGGGAAGGAATGGGGTACTTTCTTACATTACTTGAAGCACTTACACGAATAGCTGATACAGGCAGGGTAGAGTAATGGCCCAATACTTTGCTAAGAAATAGAGCTCACTGCAAGACTCTTCAGAAACTCTTTATATATCACCTTTTAATTCAAGTCGAGGAGTCATACAAGGCCTTTGCACTATGAACTTCACTGAAACAAACCTCCGAGTGATACAGCCTTGCTGAGGACTGCAGGCTGAACTTCTGTTCAGAGGAACCCCAGGAAAATAAGTACCTGCTTCTGAAGTAGTCCCGTATCATAAAGGTCTTCTCCAGGATACAGTTCATGATGCTTGAGCCACCTGTTGACCAGTGAAGATGTGATAAGTATTGAAAAGCTTGTGCTTTCAGATATACCACTAAACCCACTTGCATCCATTTGGAGTTTGTAGTCTGTAGAATAATGTTTATATACATGGAACCTGATTTAGGACTGGGAGGACAGTTTTAATTAAGGCGTGCCCTAAGACTAGGTGCTTGGTTCCCAGACTGTAATTCCTTATTATAGCTTTTCTCGATGCAGAAGAGTTGGCTGTCCTGCTTGTAGTGTCTTTTGACATCTAATTTGCATAAAGTCAGAAAAAAGCCCGGATTTAGCATTGTAATAACATTCACACATCTGTTTCCACCGAGGGCTTTGAACCCCAGTAAAATGGATAAGATAGAAAAGAAAAAAAGAGACAAAGAAAAAAAAAAAACCCTGCCTGTGGAAATATGACTAATGCCCAGACCTGTCTGTACTTGTTAAACTGTGCTAGAATGACAATGGTAACAGCTTGGCCAAACATCAGAAAATCACTACTTCATCTGATGCTGTTAGCTGAGTTATTCAGTAAAGGCAGAGCTGGAAAAATAGTGATGCCTCCCTGGGCCTCGGGGTGGAGCGGCAGAGAGAACTCACAGGCTGACTAAGAGATGCTAATGAGTCTGGCCCCTTAGCCAAGCCGCCCCACACTGCTGCCACCCTGTCTTGAGTGGCCTTGTACCACTGGGACTCGAAAGCTTTCTGTATTGAACCAGTCAGTAATTTGGAAGGTGTATAACAAGAGGGGCCCTTCCTGGACAGCACTTCAGAAAGAGACAAAAATGCCACTTTATATTTTGCTTGAAGGCTATGTTCAGGCTGTACAAGAAATGCCCAGTGCAAGTCACCAGCCACCAAGAATGAGCTCTGTGCCTGATAATCATTTTCAAATGTCCCGCTTCCCTGAGGGTGGGATTTTTGAACAGGAATACAATCCCCTTCAGCTTTTGTGGTGTAACTTGGACAATTATATTTCTACAGCGTTGACACCAGCAGTGGGACCTGTCTCTGGTGTTTATCTTTGCCTGTACAAAGGCACACCTTTGGGAGATAGAGGAGTTGATCTTTGGATTTGTGCCTCACAGTTCTCCTAAAATGCTGTGCACTGCCTTCAGGTTACAGGCCCCGTCATGTCTGCCTTCCAGTCAGGCACAACGCTCACCTGGCTGGCTGAGAGAGGGGGAGATCTGCTGGGTTGTGTTTGTGCTAAATCCTGTCTAGCCAAGTGTCATCCCCTGAGCAAAAAGTGACGCAGAAGAAGCCTGTGATAAAGCCAGAGGTGCTTTGTACTGCAGCTTCGTGTTTCCTGGAAATGTCTCTAGGAGTAAAGGACAGTGCTTTAAACAGCATTTGCCGTAGGCATGTACTTCATTATGTTCTTCATGCAAGGACACATTGAAATTCAGTTCAAAGAGAGAAGGAAAACCGTTTTGCAGTAACCAGAGATCAGATTATTTGGTAAGCACAAAAGCCTTTTGAGTAATAACTTTTCTGCAGAGAGTCAGATGGTTTCTGTATGCTTAGTAGCCTTAGTTTCTCTTGAACTGTGTAGTTCAATTGAGGTGCCTTACTCGGCTTTTAAACTGTATCATGCCAATGTGTCACAGTGCAGCTGGATGCCTGGAATGGCAAAGCCACAGAACATCTCTTGCAAGGCCAGGCTCTGCAGCGTTTGGCTTTGATCTTCTCTGGAGGGATACAGCGATACTCTGACTAAAATCCAAGTCGGTCTCTTCCAGTGACCTACCTTCAACAGTAGTTTGAAGCAAGGCTGGAAGTAAATTGGTGCTTTAAATTTCTGTTTGTACTATGCTAGAGGTATGTAGAGATCTCCAGGAGATACAGGACCTCTGTTATTTTGTGTGTCTTGTGACATAGAGTGTCACATAGGCCAGGTGATAGAGAATCTGGATCCAAGCCAGGAGAATACCTGGTTTACTGTGTTGGAAGTGATGCAAAGAAATACAGAGGAATAAGCAATTGACCTGAAATAGAACTAAAATTAGAGGTTTGTGGTTGGGTTTTTTTTTTTTTTTTAATGTTAACTTTGCTGTCACAGCAGAAGCCAGTTTGTTATGGTAACTGGTACAGTTTTCCTTCTCTTCAGTTGAGATGAATGTTTAATTGATTTAGCAGCTGAAAGTGACAGGTAGGATGCTGCTACATGACAGGGTGACAGGATGACAGGGAGAGCTTCGGAAGAGAATGGAAAGGACAATGTATTACATTTGCATATATATTAGTACTTCCCTAAAAATACATGTAGCTGAAGTAGTAGATACAAGCTACTCCCAAGTACCAAACAGTGTTGCTGAACCAGACCATAGTGAGAAAGGGGAGGAGGATGAACAGGTGTTTTTTGGTAGTAGTTGTTCGGATGGATTAAATCTTTCCAACCTCGGTGCCTAATCTATGTTGATGGATAGATTCCTACATTATGTATTCAGACTGTGTGCTACAGATGACTGAGAAAACCAAATATCTTACCAAACCCTGCTTACCTTATGCTGAGAGCCCCACTCAATGTTCTGTTAATTAGGCAGGAAGGCATCAGCCCATCTTCCAAGGAGACTCAGAAGGAGTTGCTGTTCATAGTTATTCATTGTGAATGCTGCAGCTGCCCTTTCTGAACACAGATCCAGAAAGTAGAAGGGAGACAACCTTCAGTATTTACAGCAGAGCAAAGGAAGGTCAGTGGCTGGCAGGAATATGGGAGGGGGGAAGAAGGGGGAAGGGAAGGAAGTTTCTGTTAAAAAACAAGTGACCCCCTCTGCCTGCAGGTCACCAATGTCTTTAAATTTGTAGTTCTTTTCTCTTTTGCTAATTAGTAGGGTCTACAGTGGAAGCGCATATTCTGTCAGCTTAAATTCAGTTAGTCAAGAAGGTAGACTGTGCCTTTTAGGTATTCTTTTAGGGTAAACTCTTCCTATTAGGCACAGTATATTATCTAGGGATCCATCCTTCACTCACCTGAGAGCGTGGAAAATTTCCTGTGTCCCAGCTGGGATCACAAGTGTGTCCAGAAAGAAGAAGAACAGAAAAGCCTATTGCTTTCCAGGATATCCTGGCAGTGAGTGTACACGTAAGCAGAGCACACTGGACATATTTGTTAGTACTACCACCTATTTGTCCTATATGTCTCTTTCTTATTTATCTTTATATATATGTATAATTCAAAGACCATTTACAATGATTCCCTTTATTTAAACATCCTCTAGATTCTATCTGCTTGTTTGTGCCTCCAGGAAAATCAATCTGTGTAGAGTACTGAGCGCAACTGTAATAAAGGAGAAAGACATAAAATAGACAGTGAAATACAATGTGCTCTCTCCAGAAGGGAAAGTAGAAGCCTCGAGCCAAAGTCCAAAGGTTACATACCGTGGTAATGGTCTTATCTAACCTGGTTATGCCTAGTACTTGCAGGTAAACAGATTGAGACATCCTGCAGTCATTTCATGACTGCAGCAAAGCCTGATGAGACTCACTGCCACCCCATGCTCCACCTTAAACAGCAGCAAGCACCAGAATCCTTCAAGATCTGACTGTTGTCTTAGGGCCATATCCTTCTCTTGGGCATCCCCAAAGATGTGGGTCACTTTGGTGGAGAGTTCGAGGAGAAAATTTGGAACGTGCATGAGCCTCCTGGGCTCCTGGCTGAGGCACTTTGTCAGATGTTAAATCACAAAGTGGTACTTCGTTACAAGCATAAACCCCACTTCATTATCATATGGAGCTTTAAATCCAGTTATTGTAGGGATCGATACAGTCTTGAAATGAAAGGGAGTAAGAATGAATATTTCTTTTAAAGACATTTTGGGTTGTATCTTGGTCAGACTTTCAAGCTATTTTGTTCACTTGCTAGCAGAGAAGTTTCTGCTCTTTTGCTTCTTACCACAGTCTCTCTGTATGCCTGGCATTTCTATGTAATGGGGGCTGTGCACACTCTCAGCACCGAGGCCATTTCCTAGTTTGCAGCAGAGCTGAGCAGCACATGCTCTGAGCCCAGAGCCCCAGCTTCTCATCAGGTACTTTTCTAATGGCTGAGCAGCATCTTTGTATTTAACCTTTGAACAGAATGCTTAAATATTATATAAATGCCTCTTTTACTGTTCATTAAAGAAACCGGACATCCCCCATTACATGGTTATATGCCTGCTGCTTGGTGAATATGAGGGTAACAAACCGTCCACACTGCACAAATTTCTGAATTATTTTGTGCAGGTATCAGCATCCATAGATCTCTATAACCATGACCATCTCTTGCGTATAAATACTTGCCTGTCTTGTCAACAGGCAGCTGCAAACAAGCTCCAGATGACGTGGTATTTTTTCAGCCATAAGTATGTGTTTGGAGAGCAGTTACTCTCACCACTTCCCTGTCCCCCCCTGTTTCACAGATACAAGCACACCATGCTGTGTCCTACCACCACACACTCTGCTGGTAAGGAAGAGCTGGTTGCTGGAGCTGACAGACCACTTCACAGGTCCACACTGTGTGGCTCTATCTCCATGGCTTTTATCTCCTTGTTCCCCTCGACTTCCCATCTGCCTCCATCACAAGAATCCTGTGGGCAGCCCTGATCTTGAACTCTCCACCCCCTCCCAGATCTTTTTTATCTGTATATCTGCCTACTGCTGCGTCCACAGCTTTCCCATGTGTCTCACAGGCACACCTAAGGAAGCTTTATTTGCGCGGTACCTTCTGATGCTGGCAGCAGTCACTCGCAGCTATCCAGCCACCTGAGCGCACTGAGCTCTGCACCCGTTCTTTCAGTGCTTCAGGGACTGCCTGATGTTCTCACCTTCCACCACCCAGTGGTTCCCTGACAGGTTATTGGCCATATTCATATTAATTCATATTAATAAGAACCCCGTATACTTTTCTGAGTCTGGTCCTCTGGGCTCATTTCTCTTTCTTTAATACTTTCTCAGCTGCCTCCAGATGATTATCACCAACTTTTGTCTCTGCTCTTTTAGGCGTCTCACCAGAGGTAGTGGAAAAGTCTTCTCTACAGTTCTCTGAAACAGCCTTTACCCTATCTTGTGCTTCAACAGCTTCAACTTCAAATCATGGCTAATCCCCATGGTTAATGCTTCCTTTCTGTTAGTATTCAGGAACCTTCAAGCTAACTTTCTCAACTGTGATTGTACCTATTCTCTTAGCACTACAGCTTGCAGGGGTAGACGATTCTCTTCCCACCTCCCCCTGAGCTCAGAAACCACGCTGGCCTAGAGCAGGGCACATGGGGTGAGCCAGCCTGCCCGCCCACCTGTGGCTGCCCTGTCTGTCTCCTCTTGGTGGCTCTTGAGCCCTTAGACATGGACATGCTCTCTCAGAGAGGCTGTTACCTTTGTACAGCTTCCAGCACTGATGTTCTTAATGGGAAGATGTTTTATTTGCATGGAAAAAAATTGCTAAGCTGATGCCATAGTTGTGTCTGAGTGCTCTGCATGCCCTGCGGTGCCTTACCCAGAGCGAAGAGGATTTGTGAGCCTCTTAAGTAATTGTCTTTCAGAGAAAAGAGAAAAACTCTGAAAAAATGGGGAGTTTGTGTGTGTCAGGTCTCAAGACCCGCCCCCGACACACCTGTTCACTGCCCACATGGCATTATGTTCTTTTGTTGGCTGGGAGACATGTGAAAGTGGGCAGGAAAGACAAAAGTTTTGGAGTTTGCTTGTTACTGTGCCATACCTACCTGCTCCTTGGCTTTATCCAGAGCCTATCACTGGAGAGTCTTGGGGCACCTCCCAAACATTACTCACTACCACCTCCCTCAGAACAGGAGATCATTGGAGGAGATAGGGGAGCGTGAACCCTGCTGAGACTAGTGTTCTGTCTCCCACATTATCGCTGTAAACTCTGGAGGTGAACTGCACTGTTGAGTTCCTGCCCATTGTGGTGTTCTGATGATAAAGCTTAGATTAAATCCTACTGAAAATACATATATATATAGTCATAGTAAACCCAATAAGTATATTTTATAATAAAGCCATCAAATTGTCTGTGCTGTGGAATGGTGTAATATGTGTGCAATGTGGTTGAATCTAGTACTTTGCTGCCTGAGTTTATCATATGTAGGTTCAGTTTAAAACTAATAGAAAAGCCAAACAACATGAAGACACAAGTATTCCCCCCTCCATCCCCTTCCATTAATGCAGAGCTGCATCGAAAAGGAAGTGTTCTCATAGCGTACTGAAGGGAATGGTTATAACCTGCATGCTGATCTTGTACTTTTTGCCAAGTGTAATGCTCACTAGGAAGTTCAGCATCACAGGTGAAAGGGTAAGAAAAGACAAGTATCTTGGAAAAAAGTAAACTCTCTGATAACACTATAGAGAACATACGATCTTAGCAGAAAGGAATGTTAAAAAGTCTGGAAAAAACCCTTATTCTTTGGGCTCTGCCAACAACAACAACAAAAAAATAATTGAGAAATGTCTTTAAATATGGCTAATAAACTTACATGCTTGGGGCAGGAGAAAAAGAATACTCAGTCTGTAGTTTGTTAATTCACTTGCAAGGGCAGCTGCTCGCGCAGCTCGTACAGCTCAGCGCTCTGTTCAGACAGAGGAAGTCTGGAAGCTGCTGCCATGTTCTGTCTTTGCCGGAGGTCCAGAAAACAAAGCATTACGGCGCATTGCAAGGTAAGTGTGAATATTGAACTAATCCCCTCTTTGACCTGTATAAATAAGAGGAATAAAAAGGGACATGTACATATTAAACATGGCTCTGCACCATTTTCTCTGATGGCCCCAACTAGCATCCTTAGTGGGACATTGAATTTACTGGAGTTAGGGAAAAGCTATAATGCCAAAGGCTTTGAGACTGCTCCCTGTCTGCAGACATCTTGTACAACTGATAAAGAGGTTTGAAGCATACTCACAAAAAGCTTTTTTTTTTCTTGGCTTTCTGCTCCTATTTAATAACATCAAGGTTATCTGTTCATGCTCTTACCTCTAGGACAGAGTGAGGGGTATGGAAAGAAACAATTTTAAAATTCATCAGTCTAACCCTATAATGGACTCTGACTCTGCACATGCACCCTAACCCACACATCTATGGAAGGAAAGTGGCTTGAAAAATCACCAGTGCTGGATAAATTGAGACCAGTCACTTGCACTCAAGTGTTTTTGCTCAGCTGATTGTTTCAGGTACTCTCCTGGCTCTCCCTGTCTACACACACACACCCACACCCACACCCACACCCCCCGTTTTCCAACCAAAACCAAGCTGACAGCTCTTCACCTATCAAGAAGGCTACAGGGTGCCTTGCTGCCGAGATCTTTTAGGCTTTATTGATACTCCACAGTGAGGCACACAAGATCAGAGGTCTACAGCAGCCCTTTCCTTAAGCTTAGAGAGGATATGTCCCCAAACTGGAAAGGGCTAATAGAAACAATAGGAAAAAAAAATCCCAACACGAAACCATTTTGTTCACTGACTTGAAAGGTGAATGTTTGTTTTGTTGTAGCCTTTTTCTTAGTTTTATTTCTCCCTCCTTCTACTGGTGGACTTTGTTGTTGGTCTTCAAATGATCCTTTTCCTCCTTTCTTCCTATTTTCTCCTGTTGTCAGCTTTTAATTTTGTTTGAAAAGCAATACCCTGCTGCTCATTTTTTTTTCAGTCACTTGCATTCCAGGTTTCTACAATTTCTTCTTCCTTCCACTCCTAGTACAGCCTCTCTACCTTTACCAAGTTTCTAGTGTCTCCAGCACAGCTCTAGCTCTCACAAAACTACAGCAGTCACGTAACAATTTACAGCCAATTAAGTGTCACACCTCTCTACAAGGTAGGTAACTATTCATGAACATTGCTAAGCTACTGCTGTTTGGCCTAACAGATTGTTCAGCTGTTTCTGCAGAAGGGGCCCCAGACAACAATAGTAAGGCTGCAAAAGGTCAGGGTTGGGATGAACAGCTACAGCTGCGTGTCAAACTATAGGCATCTGCTAACACACTGCTTAGCTCCGAACCCTCCTTTTACTCTTGGGTTTGTGAGTATTACATGTCTCCTGCATTTGTGTCAAATAGGCTGTATCTTCAAAACAGTATTTTTTGTTAAAAAAAGTTCACAGAAAAATCCATGGATTACGCAGAGCTCATCATTCCACACTTCACACAAAATGGCACAGAGTAACTGGTCTATCGTCTTTGTTCCCTGCCTGTGCTGCTGGGTTCGTGTAAACCAGAGTGTGCTTAGTCAGGGAGAGGCCTTGCTTCTGATGAAGGCAGCTTGTTAATGAACTAATGGTGTGATGTTACATGGGCACTCCCAACCTGAAATGCTGTGTGACGTTTTTCCCAAAGGTGGAAGTTTTATGGTTTTTTAACCGGAATTAATCAAGAAGCAGAACCTTAATTAAGAAGCAGGTTGCTTCTGGAACAGCTAACCCACTTCAAAGGGCAAGAGCTGTATACTTAATGGGGAACAAAGAAAAGAAAACAGGGTCAAAACAGACCATATCTGTGCCTTGTTCTCAACCCATTCATCTTCCACATGGGGGGTGCTCTGCTGGCATTTTAAAAATGGCAGTGGAACATCTGCCACCCAAAAGGAGAATTGGGGGGTGCGAGAGGGCCATGTGGTTTATTCAAAAGGCACTGCTCCCCTTTTGAAGCAGAAGATGAGCCAGATGTACCTTTTTTTTTCCCTCTGCCAAGTCCTGATCATGTTTCCGCTGATTTCAGTTGATCCAGGATATTGCTCTTACTCTCTTTTTCTTTAGTTTCTTTTCCCCACCCCTGGCTAGCTGGTTTCACTTAATGAATGTGGCAGGCAAGTTGATCCTGTTTCATCCTCTCATCATACTAGGTACAGCTGCTAGCTGAGGGGCAAGTGGTTTAAGAAAAACAAGAAATCTCTTGAAAAATTTTACATTTCTTAGGACCTCCATTCCCGCAGAGCAGTTTCCTTCTGGAAGAAACACCTCAGCCTCAGACAACTAATGTGTTCCTCAGTCAGATCTAGTTGCCAAGTCAGTGATGTATTTGATGCCATTTATTAAGTACAATTTTGATTATGTCATTCCTGCTTCTGTAATAAAGGGGGACAGGTGGCTTTTCCCATTGAAACAGTATGGTTTAAATGATGTTTCAAAAAAATCCACTACTGTTTCTTTAGGAAGACACACAAACTAGAGGTAGGTGCCTTTCTTGGTGATAAAATGCCAGAGTGCATATGGACTCGCTGTTGAACTTGGCTTCTAGGTGTGCCAGCCTTGAGTGCCATCCCTAGAGGTTTTGTACATCCTGCCAGACGTCCACTGCACCTTTATGTAGGTGCAGGGTATTGGTGCAAGTCCGGCCTTGTGCTACTTTGGAAAATGCTTTTGAAAGTTGCACCCAACATTAAAAAAGAGATTGATGGAAGAGATTAAGATAAATGCACAAAACACTTTCATTTTCTTTATTTTCAATCGATACTGTATGAATACAAAGTTTCTAGAAAGCTACAAAAATTCTACCACTTTATCAAGAAGGCATCAAAATGTGTCACTTTGCAAAGACATGAAAACACCTGCAGTAACCGACACAAAAATAGCATTTTTAGAGTGATGAAATAATTGCACTTAACTGTCATGGATATTAAAGTTATCACACATATGTACCGCGAAAGCTAGAATACGTTTTTGTTTTTTTTTACAAAGCACTTTATAAAAAAATTCTCTGCACACAAAACCTATAATTTTCATATTACTATCATACTAAAGATAAATTCACTTTAAAGCCAACACTTAAAACATTTTAAACAAAAAAAGGTACCAGTACCTACACACAGACAATAACAAATACAAGAATACTGTACTGCCAAGAGGTTTGACTGAAACTCCTTTTGAAAGCTTCTGCAAATATGTTAAGAAAACATTGGAGAACATTCACTTTTTTCAAAGAGCCTTCCCTCACTGTCTAACCTAGAGGTACTTTATCATCAAAAGGCAAGTTCTACATCAAAAGTTACCAGCAGCAGTACAATATTAAAGTAACCACTGACCATATATGAATATGCTTAAGTCACAAACCCATTTTATACACATTACACAAATAAACATAAAGTGAGAATTCCATTAAGTCATTTACAAATGTGAACAAATGCACATGGCAAAAAAACCCCAAAACAAAACAAAACCCCAACCTGTTTTACATAAAATGTACTGAAGAATTAAAGGCTATTCAGGTTTTCAATGTTATAAAATTCTTTTGTCTTTTTTTTTTTTTTTTTTTTTTCAGGCACATATTGTATTTTTTGTCTGCAGTCATGAGCCTGAATCAGAGGCCCATAAAACAAAACAAAAACAAAAACACATATTCTGTAAGGAGGTAACAGGGATCCATCTCCTTTTAGTCAACTGAGTGCATTTAAGATTTAATTTACACACTAAAACTAATTACATGATCTCAGCAAGAATGACCTGAAAAGTTAAAAGGTGAAGATGTCCAAAGTATTTTTTGTACTTTGACTTATCCAGCCTCAGTGTTTTTTAGGGGGCTAAAGATCTTGTTATGAAAGATAAGAGGGGGAAAAAAGAGATCATCCTGAGAAAAGTACAAACCCAGACCCTATTATACACATCTGCTGTGTGAGCGGGCATGTGTATCGGTACGGGTCGAGTAAAGGGTAGTTGAAAGGTTTCTCAGTATGACTGATTGAGTAATCCAGGAAAAGCAAAAGGGCAACTACTTCGGAAAGCAAGTGTGCCCTAGGACTTGCAGTGGAAAAATAAATAGATATGGATTAGTACATCAAATGTTGTATCTGCCTTGAACTGGCCAGTTACTTACATTCAACATTAATGTACACCCTTCATTATTTCAAATAGCCTATACTGTGGGGGTTTTAACGGAAGAAGCTACTGCCAAACTTAACAAGCTGTAGCTGCGGTAGAAAGGGAAAGTGAGAAACAGGCGTTATATCTGCAATTCCTTCAAAATAGTGGTGCAGTACCTAAATAAAATAATTTCGGAATTCAAGTAAGTACAACTACATTTGTTAGCAGTAATTTTTAACAGCCCCAGATGGTACCATTATGCTTATTTTAATATTTTGATGAGACAGAAGTATGGTTGATCACAAATATTGACTAGTACAGCTGAAACATTTGGTAATAACTGAAAATATACGCTCTACTTGTGGGGCGAAAGTGTCTTTGCCCTACCTCAGTCTCATTGAGTTCAACAGGATTACTTGTCTTAGAGAGGTAAGTGAGATTTAGACCTCGAAGGAATAACAAAAATAATATTTTAGAGATGGGGAACTTGAATTATCACAATATTTACCACACAGTGTCACAATATTTCTATATATAAAAAGTTCATCTTAGTTTTCATCAAATACTTTAAAAATCAAGTTAAAATTGTATTCACAACTATATAATCCCTCTGACAGCTTTTGGTTTTGCTGATATTTGTTCTAACATCGTTTTCTTAAAATCTTGCTCCTCTTCCCATCAATTTTAGTTGTCGTGTACAGTATGGCCCCCGTTCACAGAAGGTATCAAATACAGATGCATTATTAAGAGGAGCTTTTTTTATTTTTTCCAAGAAACCATCTGGGAGAAAAACCAAAACAACCCTGTGTTTTGAATCGTGCTGGCCAGAGTTTCTCTAACAGCACCTTCATCCACAACCCTCACACTCAACATTTCAATGCTTAATAACACACAATTGCATTTACCCTAGCTATTCTCTGTTCCCCATTTTCATATGCATCTGACTTTCAGCACGCACAACTTTGTAAAAAAAATCTTCTGTCTAAATAAAAAATCTTTGCAGATACCAAAATATTATTGAGGAGAACAATAAAGTCACATTTGTCCACTGTCAGAAATTCTGCAGTATATGGTTCTCTCATTATGCAGATGCACGACTGGATGAAGAGAATATAAATGTGAATAATTTTCATGTTTATATCACAGACAAATCAGCTTCTGGTTTGTAATGCTGTCAGAAATGGCAAACAGTAGATTATTCTTCAGCAGGTTGATCATTAGCAAAATTACTTTGCTATAAATGGTGCTCTTTTGTGAATGGAGGCCTGTAGATTCAACTTATTCCAATAAACCAAAGGCATTACGGTGATAACTAAATATTTTTGGTCTCTCTACAAATTGTCATTATTATGGCAGCACTTTTCTAAGCTGGAATTTCAAACCAAAGGCACTTTCATGCTAGAGTGCAGAAGAGTCACGATTAATTATTTGGTCATGAAATTTAAAAAGGCAGCATTTATTAATACAATTCACTTTTCACGGAGAGCTAAGAATCTGTAACCTTTCCTTTTGGTATAGGCATTTAACTGCGCACTCGTGGGACTGACTTGTATGGAAGGTTGGTTTAGATCAAGCAGTCAAAAACGGGTTCTGTGAGAGAAAATACAGATATTTTAAAAAATGGAACCAATTAATAAAACAATATATAAAATTTATGTTAAGAGGCTAAAGGTACTTCTAATGTAATGCTAAGGCACTGCATGTTGTAATGCTTTGGCAGCTCTCAATTAAAAGGTTCCTACAAAAAAGTAACAGTAACAAGATAAGTACTTCCAGCTTACAAAAGAGCTCACAGTTTACAGGCAGCCTGTTGGACTACACACCCCACACCGAACAGTTGAAGGATTAAGGCTTTTAAGAATTAACATATACAGGGTACGGATTCATTTACAGAAGTGTAAAGAAAAGACGATGGAAGTAGTTTCCCTAATATTACATATGTGAACACCAATAAACATTGTGACTTTTTATACCCTATAGTTATGGCATATGTAGTGTGCCAGATTCTATTAAAAAAACCTGTACCTGGTCTTGCAAATTGACTTACATACTTTATATGCCTCAAAGAGTTTGCTTGTTATTAAAAAAAAAAATATCACCAAAACCACAATTCAAACCCTAAATAAAAGACAACTTTAGAACAAATAAGTAGTTTTTGACTTGTAACACCAAGTGCTTAGAACAAAGGGCTACCATTAGGCTGTTACAATGCAGTGCTTTTCCTGATGTGATTGTTAGTGTTAAAAATGAGTATTAAAAGAGACCTTACCATGGACCTTACATTTTCTCAGTTCAGTTCAACGGAATATAAACCGAAAGATCATCAGCCCTAACATCCACGAGCCGGTAACAGCTAGACATCACAGCAATCGTCCGCCTACTAGCGTTAGGTCAGAGGCAGGCTAAGGAATTTAAGCAGCCACCTGGGTGATGTTGGTATTGTCCCCTAACCCAGGTCCTCACCAGTGTTAAGTGTGAACATGGTCTGAGGCAGGTGTGCAGCGACCCGCTACCTCACCTAGGTGACATTCTGGTCTAGGTAACTCAGCAACAGGCAATTCTAACAGAAAGTATTACGCAGATACAGAATATAAAAAAATAAGACTGGCTTTTTTGAAGACTAGAGCGCTGTGCCTGGGAGTAAGTTCTAGACTTAAATTGTGCATGGGCGCTTACGGGTCAAGGGCAGGGAGGAGGGGCCTGCTAACTGTTAACTTTGACTCAGGACTGCCAGAGACCTTCCCAAGAATGCTCTCTGCCCATACCTCGTGGCCGATCCTTAAGGTGGCTTGTGCTTGGCCGGGCAGCCCTCAGCCTTTCAGACAAGTGTTTTGCATGAGGACCCGCTGCTGGCCCAGCACCTGCTGAAACAACTGCTGCTTGGGCAACAGAGGGGCAGTGCTGGGGTGCAGCAGGAGGAAAGAAACTGAGCAACACTCTCTGGTGTAGCCAGGAGGAATGAGACTACTTCTCTCACGTGTGCGTACCTCAGTTGCTCACACCCACATCCATGTTTCGAATCCTTACGGCATTAAAATGTCTCCAGCTGTACTTCACTTCCTGGAGTTGTCCCTGAATATATTAGAAGGATGAATATACTACCACATCCAGATGCAAAACGACATCAGACCCCATGTGGTACGTACGTGTCTGTTTTGTATAAGGTCTTTGCCAGTCAGAACTGGAGAGACAACTGGGAGAGGTGTAAGAGCACCATGATAAAGAGGAAAAGGAGAAAAAAAAATATCTCCACTTTCCAATCTTCTTTGCCTGATGGTGGTTCTGATTTTCTAGCGTCTCATAGATATTAAAGCTGCTGATCCTTTCAGATGTATGTGTTCTTCTTTCAACCACATTAGTGTTTTGCTTTCAGTTTACGAATTACTCGATGCTGTCGCAATGTCAGTTGTTTCCATTTGTCTGTTAATTTCAGAGTTGCAAGTTTTTCGCTCAACTTACTAGAAAACAGTTGTCCATATAAAATATAACTGCACACACAAGACTACATATAATGCAAGTCTAAATCTTCAGTATTTACCTACTTATTGCAAAATGAGCCATCTTTTTCATTAAATAATCAAATTTTCATATTAGTACAATACAACTTTATAATCTTTTAAAATACACTAGATATGTTAGGGATAAGGGATGATGTTTTCTTTCTCTGCAATACCTGTTTGAAAGTTTAATGGATTAGAAGATTAGTTTTAGCGTTGAGAAAAAAATACAAAATTTGCCTAATTTTAGGACCTGTCTGTTTCTATCAGGCATTTCTTAAGGCTATATTTTTCATTTGGTTTCAAACAGAAAAATGTTTCATTTTAAAAAATAATTTAGTGAATTACATTCGTCCATATCTTCCACCCTAATTAGTTACAAAGATAATTCTATAAAGATTATTAACTTTGTGTACTCATTTACAGTTATAGCTAAAGATTCATTTCAATTTCACTTGCATTGTAAAACAAGTATTTCATGTTGGAAAAAACGCAAAATAAATTCTTATAAATGCTGTCAGTTTTTCCCCATGGCAAATGCTCTGTCATACATTTTTCTATCAGAATTAAAAATAGGCCTCCACAGACAGAGGCGTTAGGTTCTTAAATACAGTCTTCCCAAAGAACTGTGGTTTACAAATTTGAAGAACACTTAGTTTTAGAAATAATTTTTACAACTGTACCAGAATTTCACAGCTACAATTATATATGAACACATTAAAAATGACTTCACTAAAACAGGATTTAGAAAAATGTGGGTGAAAGTTGGGCCAGAGGCACTGCCACTTAGTGTTGAGGTTTACAGTCTGTGTTTTGATAAAGAAGTGAAATGAAGTGTATATATAAATAACTGCTCAGTCCTTTACAAGCCTGTAGATGTGATGCTGTGCTCCATGTTCGCTGTTCGACACTTCAAATACACAAGCCATGCAGAGCAGGGTTTCTTGTGTATCCCTGTTTGTTACAACCTGTTCCAGGGGAAGAAGAGTTAAACAATATATTACAAACGTGGAAACACCAGGGCCAAAGCAAGAAATAACTGGCTTAATTCGGAAAACCTTTAGAAGTGGCCGTTTGGGATGCGTGTTTGGGACGCGTGTCTGCATGCGCTCTCGTTGGCAATGTAAATGCTCTCCATGACTGCTGCGCTCCGGAGCTGAGCT
>JAVJGJ010000002.1:27817554-27834504 GCA_035590215.1 Microhierax caerulescens
GCTGCTCAGCCAGGAGCTGCCAGCGCGTGGTCCAGGCTCAGCCTTCCCCAGCCTGAGCCCACTGCTGCAAAGAGAAACCGGCGTGCCCCTGTCACTTGTGCTGGCTGGCCGAGCGGCAGCTGAGCGGGGAGCTCAGCTCTGTGCTGGTGGCCCTGCCTCTTCCCCACACCACCACCCCTTGGGCCTGCCCGAATCCTACGGCGGCAGCAGCACGTGGCTCCATGGGCTTGGCTGAGGTGTCACCGCAAAGCCCCAGTGAAAGCAAGCTGGGCAACTGGATGAAACTGGTTTAAAGGCCACCATGTGCACCATTCTTCATGCTTTATATCACCTGTGGGGCGTCACCATTACAGCATGCTTTCCTGGCCCAAGAACTAATTAACACCACTGACATCTGCAGTATTATAACTGACATCTCAGTAAGAACACATTAGATGAATGGAATGGTTCAAAGTTACTGCCTCAGGCTCTCGACAAACACCAAATAGAGACTTGTATGAAAAAAAGAGAGAAGTAAGCTGAATTTCTGGAGAGTAACAAAGACGTTTGTTCATGTTCTCAGCCAGCTTAGCCTTTTCATCCTGAGCGCCTGTAGTGCACAATTCCAAGAGTATTACTCTGAAGTCAGTGAGGTGATTTATTTAGTAAGCAACATGACTAAAGGACTCTGGAACTGCATCTAAATATTACAAGTTAAGCAAGCCATACAAAGACTGAGAGTATTTTAGAAATGGAAAAATAAAAAGTGAGTCCATACCAATAAAATCGTAAAATTTTCCAACACACTGTTCATCATGTATTTCTCTGGTAAATGCTTCAGCTTGTGTATGAAGTTGATCATATATTCACACATTGGAGAGCGATTTATTTTGTACACGAATCGGCCATTCTAAAACATTGCATATTAAGTCTAATTAAAAAAAAAAAAAAAAAAAAAAAGAGCATTTACAATACAATAATTCAGAAATAGCAAAAAAAGTGACTAATGAATCTGGTTTTTTTTTTCTTTCTTTGTGTAGACAGAAAAAAGAGAAAGTGGCTCTCAGACATACAGGCAGGCCTACTTCCTAACTCCCTGCCTGAGCTATGCAGTGCCTTGCTAAATATTCAAGGATCCTTAATTATTAGAAGTTATAATATCACTACTTGTTCACTAACTTATGAATTAAAAAACTGAACAAATGAGGATTACATAAAGCTAAGTCCAAGTCAAGTAAAAGTGAATTAAGCTGAAAGCTTTGTGGTGAGATGACTTTACGTCATTTCAGGGCAACAGTCTGCAAAGGGAACAGCAAAAATAAGCTTATATGTTTATGCATAAATACACACATAAACATAGCTACATTACTGCATGATTTAACAGGCAATTTATGAATTACAGAAAGATGCAAGACTGCAGCTGGAAGAAAACCAGCCTGATTTAGATTGCAGGGTCTCAGAGGGGCCGAAGGAGGGTAAGGCTGCGACTTTGGACTCCTGCTGCCCAGCTACCAATTGCTCAGATAAGCTTCTCAGCAGCTTGTGGGGTTTTTTTGGCTTTCTCTAAGCTTGAAAAAATGGAAATGATGGAAAAAATGTTATGGTCACTATGTACAGAAAGCATATTTAGTATAAGAACACAAACAGTGAGCAGGACATCCATAAAGGCTCAACCTGCAGCTCTAGGCTAAAATATGCATGTTTCCCACACAGAAACTGTACTGCAGGTAAAAGATATGGGCATAGTGCTTAGGACACAGAAGACAAGTTAAGTAGCTGCCATGTCATTGTACAGAAAGCCAGCCAGCTACCTGAGCATGCCATACAACCCTGTGCTTTGAAAAGAAAAGTTAAAAATAAGTAACAGCCCTTGCGTGTTAAAACAATACACAACTGTGTATTCAAAAGCTGCTGGTGACTGAGGCCTGACTGCACGCACTTTGTGCTGGCCTTGGCATAAAAATAAAATAAGCATGGGGATAGATGAAGCGTAGCACACCATCCATTGCTATAAAATGTTTAAAAAATCTAGATGACAGAGAGTAGCCTGGCACTGTAGTGTGGTTCCAAACAGGTTACATGGCTGGCCAGGTAGTTGGAAACGGGAACAAAAACATTTTTTGCTTCAGCTCTTTTCTGCCAGGTGATGGAGGAGGTGGCACGAGTGTCAGCTGCAGGCTCCCCACTGAAGGGTGCCACAGGTGGGGTAGCGGGGGGTCTGCAAAGCAGCAGGGAACTGTAGTGTCACCATGCACACTGTGATTTAAAATGGACCCAAACACTGCTGGGAGGGAAAATACTCTTTCAGGAAGGCTTAGAGGAAGGATGGAAAAGCCAGACAAGAGCAAAGTAAAGACGAGAGGGAGAGAAAAGGCTAAGTAACATGAAAGGGAACCAGAGAATCATCCCACACAACCTATTGCAACACCCACCTCTACTTTTTCTACTACTTGCTTTCCAAATGAGCAGACTTTGGTGGAACAGGTGATTGTCATGTTTTCTGAGCTCTCGTACTGACTAGTGACTCCATAAAATGCTCCTGTATCATCTTGAATGTTGCAGTTTAAGTCAGCCTGTTGGGAAAAAGTAATAGATGAAGATTTTATTTTTCATTTGACAATGTCAGTAGCATAAGCTATAATTAGCTCACTGTTCTTTTCAGCAACAGTGGAAAAAGCCTGTCAAGAAAGTACCTGCCTAACTGTTGCAGTAAAGACCTTAGGGAAGTGGCAATTCCTTCAAACTTTACACAACAGAAGACAACCCAGTATTTCTCCAGGCAACAGGTGACGTTCTTGTCTGGCAGATAGCTGATGATGTCCCTGGAGCAAGGGGAGTGAGCACCTGCAAGAAGCCTTGCTCCAGAGCTGACTCCTCTGGAGGGAACCTGCCCTGTGGCCTCAAATCCTGCTCCCAAGGGACCATAGTTCACTTTCTCCTCTTCCTTTCTTACAGCACTGAAATCCTCATGGGACAGAGCAACAGCTGCACAACACGGGCATCGATCGCCGGTAAGATTCTGTCAAGCCTTATAGTCCTGGTTCAGCAAAATACTTGACTTCAGGAGCTGTATGATGCAACTCGGTGGCCTCCCCTGGGCTGCGCACAGAGCTCTGCCTGCTGCAATAGTAAAATCCTACTGGCGGGATGTGATTTCTTTCAGTGTTTCTCTGCAGCCTGAACAGCGATCCAGCTGCCTTTGATATCTAGCAACAGAGACTGAGACTTGCAGGATCAAGTGAGGAACGGTGCTACCTTTAATTATTTATATCCCAAGCCAAGTCCTGCGCACAGCAGGATTAATTTGGCTACAAAGCAACAGCACAGGTCACATGCTGAATGCGGCCTCCCCAGGGCTACCGCGGCACCGAAGCTGTTCTGCCACTGTGCTCTTTGTCATCATGAATCCATTTTCAAAAGCCCTCAACTTAAAAGAGCACCAATATGGATATGGGCAGAGTCTAGGGATAGCCACAGCTGGATTTGTTGATTCAGGCATTAGCTCTGCTGACATCTTCGGTGCCCAAGGAAAAAGTGGGCAGGGTTTTCTTTTTATGTGGAAATAGCTGATCAGCTACTGCAGCGTAACGTCTAAGAATTGCCTGGATTTTTAACTTACTCTGAGACGAATATTTTAGCAGGGAAATGCACTTTTGCAGCTGTTGCACTTGCAAGTCTAGCTCTGCTTGCTTTTAGTGCTGACACAGAAATGTAACACAAAAAATTTTGACAGATGCCTTTGTGGCTACCTTGAGACTTCTAAAAAAGCCAGTTTACAGGTATGTTTATTTACTAGTTAGCATGGAACATTTAAAATCCTGCCTTCACTATAGTTCAGGCCATTTGTAACTGCTATTTAATTTTTAACTAGGCAACGACTCATTAATGCTACTTGGTGTCTACAGTCCTCATTTGCGGTACAACATTCTGAGGCCGTATGCTGATAACAGCACATACTGAGCTAGTCTGTGGTATGGAGAAGACACAGGTCTAAGATTACTTCGAGTTGGCTTTGGTAAATTAATCAGCGGAGAAGTCTCCTGAGGTTTACACACTGTAACACAAACAGCCCTATAGTCACGTATTTTGCGTAACAGAAAGAAATCCTATCGCTATTACACCTTGTTTCTTGCACGTGTTTTGCATGAAGTCAGCAGTTAATGTTTAATGTACATCTAAAGCAGTGTGTTCACAGTAAGCTAAAAGAAATTGTTTCAAGCTAACAGTAAATAAGCAATTTGCCACCACAGCTGGCTTGCAATCAAAACATGACAAATGGTGAAACATGGCAAACTGTAGCAGCCATCAGCCGTGCTACAGCTGCTCCACCAGAATTTCTCAAGAACATGGACTTCTGATAAAACAATTCCATTGTTGTAAATAGTAACATTAATAATAGTAGTAGCAACCTCTTAAAAAAGTGCTTGTTCCTGCTGCTACCACAACTACAGTTTTACTGTCAAAACATTTTCTTTTTTTCCTTTCAGATATGAGCAAAATATTTTAGAAATCATAACTAAAACTCTCTTCACACTTTCATGCTTTCAAGAGTCAATCGCATAGACCTTACATTTCAAGCTGCAACTCTAAACAACTGTTTTATAGAGTTAAAACCCCCAACTTTTTATCTGCTGCCTTCTGATTTTGAATCCTGCTGAAAAAAATGTATCTAATTGTTGTATTTACATGCTGACATTTAACCTGGAAAAGTAACACATGTGGCCATCTGGCACCCTGTTGATCACTCCCACAGCTCTTCCAACTCTTGCTGAAATCACCAGGAGTCCTGTGTATACAAAAAATATGGGCTGGGGCCCTGATGTGAGAATGAGGAACGCTTGAATTATCACTCAAATGTCAGATTCTTATATTGCTAATACACTTGCTAATTATATTGTTAAAGCTTACATAGTAAGAGGTTTGCCTAATCACATACACCTGAGAGCAAAATTAGATTTCTTGAGCTGACCAAAGCAGGTCACTATTAAAATTCAGGTGGTTCCCCCGCCTAAAAGAAAGGTTATGAGACTACCAAAAAAAACCCAAAAGGCTGTGCTAGTGATGGGCACTGCTGCGGCTGTGAGAGCTGTAGCTGTAGCTCTGAGCAGGACTCAGGTGATGTGTTACCCCAGCACTCAGTTTTAGCAGGCTCCTTACTACAGTATCGATTCCAGTTTTTGTGTCTACATTTTAGAAAGGATGTTGGAAAATTGGAAAGCCTTCAGAAAAGAGTTACAAGAATGATTTCAGGTCTGGAAAACATCCTTTGTAGTGAATGACTAATGAAACTCCATCTACTTACTTTTTCCAAGGGAAGTTTTTCCACGACTTTGTCATAGCCTACAAGTTGCTACATGGGGAAGAGTCTTCTGATAGATTAAATCTTGCAGAAACGGACACTAAAAGACAGAAAGCTAAAGCTACGCAAAAGCTAAATGGCAAGATTAAATGCTACAAGGCAGAGGCTGGTAACCCTGATGGCAACGAAACGCTGGCATAATTTTCAGATATGGTAGAATCACTGTTACTCGGGGTCCTTTTTAACCACGCTAGCTAGCTAACCAACAGGGATGCTCCCGGTCAAGTAGGCTTATTGTCTGGAGGCAGACATCACTTAGTAAGGTTCACTGCCTACATTACAGAAGAGGCAGGACTAGATAAATATAGTAATAACAAAACTGAAATATAGGAATGTATCTTATTAACCTTCATTAACCCTTTCCTTATAATTTCCCTTTTCAATGATCCCTGTGAAAAGCACGACAATAGTCAGGCTTCTGGAGCACCGTGCTCGCAGCCCTTCGCGCTGCAGCCAGCTTTGTCTCATTATTTCCTCGGTTCTCTGTCTCTAGCTGTTCTCTTGCACTTCAGATGGAGCCTGCAAGCCCTCCTGGGCTGTAAACCAGCTTTCCCTCCTGTACAGCTTCCCCTGCGACTACGCTCTGACCCGTGGCTCCAGGAATTAGGGGTGGTGAGCGCTATTGTAGCATGTGCAGACAAATAACCTTTTGAATGATGATTTCAAACATACTGGCACGATTTCAAATACTATGGCATTTCAAACATTATGGTATGCTCACATGTGATGAACAGGAATCCATTTACTCACTGAATTTGAAAATACAAGTTCAATGCAATTTAGGAAAAAAAACCTCAACAACTTAAAACCACAAATGGAATATACATGTATATATATATATATATATATATATATATATGTGTACTACTTTCAGGAGTAAAACTCTACTTTGGCTTTATTTCTAAAAGCTGAGATTTATATTAGCTGAATGCATTTGAGGGCAGGAGAGGCACTCAGCTTTCTGGCACCCTGTCTACAGTGGTTGTGTAACAGCCTGATTAATTCATTAATAAAGCATAGCTTGTTAATGGGTAGCACTGAAAAATTACATATTAAGAGCACCAAGTGTTCAACATGCTGCATGGAGAAGCCTCTGCCAGTGTGCCAGACCAAGCACCACAAAACAGAGTTGGCTGCAACCAAAATAAAGAGTAAAAAACCAAATAAAAGTATCTCCACATTCATTTCAGCAGAGCTCTCAGGCTCTGTGTTAAAGGCGGGGGGCAGAGGGTAGAGCGCTTGTGTAATAATAACAGCTTTGGCTAACAAAAAAGCAACTCCAGCAAAAATTGCTGAGAAGAGTCTAAATTCTTCCTGCTGAGTAGAAGGAAAACAGCACCTACTGGAAACAGTGGGATTTGGGGAGGGCTGGAACAATTTACACTGGCATTCAGTAGTTAACATTAAGCACATAAGGTCACTTATTAACAACATATAGGTTTTAACAACTGCTGACTGCAGGGAGGTGTGTTACTCATATGACCGCATCGTGCCTCCCCTCCTCCTCTCCAAAGAGCGATCAAAGAGCAGAGATTCCAAATTGTGAAGCAATTTTTTCCAACAGGAGCATCTGGGTTCTTGGCACGTTTCGCCGCGCGTTACAGTGCAGCTCAGGAATTGCGCCCAGGTCTGCCACATGGTTGGGCTTGTGATGGACAGGCCAAGCTGCTCCGGCTGCCCAGCTGCTCGGCCCCTTCCACTCATTAGCCTGCCTCCAGCACTAATGCCCTCACGTCTATTTGCGAAGGGGTCCTCCACAGGCACCACGTGAGCTCCCGGCGCCAAGAGGGTTGTGATGGGGAAAAGAAAATGGATGTCTGCTTTCTTCCATATCTAATTTGTTTTGCATGCATTTGCATGCTGGCCATAGACCCACTCACACTACAGATCCCGTTTGTGAGCTGCAGATGATTTGCCAGTCAGAGCTGGCAAGTGTGCGTGTGTGTGCGTGTGCGGAGGGAAATCCAAGATTCTAGATTATGCAATATAAATGACATGTAAAAATAGAAAGGAAAAAAAAAAAAAGGCAGTAGCCACAATTGTGCATGTGTGAATGAAGGGCACAAAGAATCTCTGCACCTTTTAAGATGGTTGGAGGCACTTGGGGATAAATTCAGGAGGGGGTGGGAGGAGACCACAGGCGCAAGCCATTTCTGAACACTGATTACATGGGTAAATTGTTTGTTCCAGTGTATCACAAAGAGAAGGAGCATTATTTTTCATGCCACAGCTGTTTTGAATAAGAATAGGAATAAACTTAACTATCCTCCTCATGTTACTTACCACTAATTATGGCATATATTTACATCTATAAAACAGTGAAATTTT
Source organism: Microhierax caerulescens (assembly GCA_035590215.1). Lineage (NCBI taxonomy): Eukaryota > Metazoa > Chordata > Aves > Falconiformes > Falconidae > Microhierax > Microhierax caerulescens. The sequence continues at coordinate 27,825,221 of JAVJGJ010000002.1, forward strand.
GGGGGACATAATTTAATGCCCCTTTATTGTGTAGATTCCTTTATTTCCATCCCACATTTGAATTTCAAAAATGTTTAGGACTTCAAAGCATCTCTAAAAGCTTGCCCTAATTATAATATGCATTACTTTCTAAAACTCCTAGTTTGCATTGCAGATTCCTGCAAATAGAGGCATTCATTTTAAACATCAATTAATATTGTCCATGCATCTTCAGATGAGTTTGGGTCTTTCTTTCAGAGTTACGCTGGGCTGTGACTAAGCTTTCCTCAGTTTGAAGGGTAGTTCAAGCTACTGCAGACATTAAAAATTAAGCCAATGGATCAGACCAGCAGAAAGCCCAACAGCCCAGTGTTGATTTATATCAGCTGTTTTTTTCCCTGTGTCACTAATTAGAAAACAGCCCTCCTCTTTCAGATGTATTTGCTCCCCGTATCTGCTCCTGTAGCTGCAGAAGGCGGAGTTCAGGCTGGCGGTGTCAGAGACACAAGACCCGTGGCCACGTTACCCAGGGTGTGCTCCCCCCAGCACGAAGGATCCCGACGCAGGCACGCACCCTCTGCACGAGACTGTAGGTTACCGAGGTCTTTTCTCAAGTCACAAAACCAGTTTAAGTACAAACTAACCGACAGGTATGCTGACGTCGCTCAGGGTAAGATTAGATGGCGTGGTCATATCTGGTTGTTTTACACAGATGGGGGTTATCCTGCTAGTGCCTGAGGTAACCCAGGCAGGATTGTGCACTCAACCTGCATCCAGAGAAAGGTTTCATCCGCTGATACTCTGCAGCCTTGTCTGAACTCTGCATCGCTGTTCTAGGAAATGACTTTTACAATTATTTAAGAAAATTTATTTTTGTTTTCATTTTATATCCCTGTAATCTCTGGTTTCCTATCACTGTCACACATCACTAGTACCTTGTTCCTCACTTGCTCATTGCACTGAGCACACCATGTAGCAAGTGAAGTTCATTCCATGTATCACTGTACAAGCCTGTCCCTGGGGTGACTCCCCTAACTCTCTGGTTCCCAGTGACTACCTGGGATAAACAGAAGAAAAGGGACTGTGTTGAAGGTGCAAGACAAGGACCAGGAAATTGCTTTGCAGGGCGGGAAGGGTGGTTGAGGTGGTGGAAAAGGAGAAGCCTTTTCCTTTTACACCTCCTGCACTGTTGCATAGGAAGAGGCCCAAATGTGTGATGTCCAAACGTGTCAACCAGGACTGAGGCCAGAAGCTCATCTGTTCCCAGCATCAGGTTGTCTCTCACAGGAGATACAATCTGTATCAACCAATAAACCTCTTGCAGAGCAAAACAACGCGTTGCTTTGTACTCCGTACCTGTCCTGCTTTGCTAAGTCTACTCCACAATTGCCAAATGTCTTCTTGCAAGATCCCAGACCTTTCCCTCCCACTTCTTTGTATTCCAACCTTATTACCTATAGCACAGGGAAAACCATGCTGCTGAGAAGCCTGAAGCAGAACTAAATGGGAAAGAGCAAGAGGAGTACTCTTTCCAATTACCAGAGCTAAACCGCTTTCTGCCTTGGTCGTCCTCAACGTGAGTGCTCCTCTCTGATCTTCCTGCTTCCCGTCTTTCCTTTCCACACTAGATTTAATGTCTGAACAAAATACCCTTTGTGCTTCCTCCAGCAACACGCTGACTTCTCTTTAAATCCGTTTACAGGCTCACCATCCCTTCTGGCATCAAATCCTCACCTTTGCTTTCAAGCTTCGACATGCCATGACACCCGCCTGCTTTCCTTCTCTGTTTTCCCTTGACTTCTTTCATTCATAGTCTCTCGTTTTCTTTTGTTGATTCTCCTGACAGTGCTGTCTCACCTGTACTTATTTTCAGCACACAAATTCATGTTCCTCTTTTACTCACGTTACAATCAAATTCCACCAAAATGCAGACTGTCCCTGGACACTGATGCTAGGATGCACCAGCATGCAGTGCTGAGCAAACTATCGATGGTTTAATGATAATGAAAGGAGAAGAGAACAGAAAGAATGGGAAAGGGAAAATGGTTAAATAAAGAGTGAGAGAGAGCACTGTGAGTCAGCAGTAACCACACAACATGAACAGAACCCGGGAGAAGTTAAACTTTCAGAGTAGAAAGAGGTAGCGGATGATAAGGAGAGAGTGGATGCTGATTCAGAACTGGATACTTAATTTACAAGAAAAGGATGAGAACATAAAAATCTCTTTTCATATTAATAAACCTGAAGTTAATAATAGGGTCAAAAAACATTGTCAGCAACCTTTGCCAGCATTACACTGGTGATAGATGACTGGAACAGTTACTCAGCACTCCCCATAAAAATGGGAACAGCATCCTTTTTTTCTGAAGAAACGCCCTACTGGGGTGTAAGAAAGGAAGGACAGTGAGCTGACTGTTTAGGACCTAATTCTCATGACTAATTACACAGCGATCTGCTGGTTTTCCTAGACATATTTCTAGATGGGGAGCACTGGTGTGAAGTTTATTCCTAGAAAGGCATTCATCGTGACTCGCTACACCAAACACTGCCCCTGACGCCTTCCCTCTGCCTCAGTCAGAGAGAAAATCCACTGGCCTGTTTTAAGGTCATGGCTCAGAAAGGCATTCTCACCACATTTTAACGTATAACTCAGAAGGATGTTAGCACTGTACGGATTTTAATCTCTTCAGTTAATACAACACAAAATCGTATTAAAAGACCATTATGCTGAAAGGCACAGTGGGGTCAGGAGATGCTGGATTGAAGTTGCCTGCACATCCTGACTGCTGAACTGCATCATGATACAGCCTTTAGCTACGCAAGTGCACGCTTGCCCTCTCAGCATCTATACAATATTTCTTTGTCTTCATTATTCAGTGTGGCCCAGTCCCTATTTCCTGCACGTTACCCAAAACCTGTGCTGAACATAGAATTATTACTTTTATAAAGGTTTTCTTCACGGCATTATCTTGAGTCTTTATAAACAGCCATGAGTTTGACTTCTCAGTGACCATCTGACCTGAAGGGATGTTATCACCGCCAAATTACAGATGGGGAACTGAGGCAAGAGCGTTAAAGGTGTGCACTGCCTATGGGAGATCAAGCAGAGAAGGCTGGTACCTAAATGTTCGCTGTCATGAGTACAACACAGACCTCAATGATCCAAGTAAGATCTCTAATGGCTTTAGATATATCTCTGAGCATTCAGCATACCTGAAAATCAGTTTCCACATTGAGAAAAAGCAGAACATACAATAAATACATCAATGACTCTATCACAAACCTCTGCTGCTGCCATGTCTAATATAAAGTCTGAGGCTTGTCATGCCCTCTGGGAACTGAGAACAGGCAAGTGAGGTGACAGGCATTTTTGCCAGTGGGTTTCGCAAGTATTTATTATGCTTAAAGTGGCCTGGTGAGCTGATGGTCCTCAGTTCAAGCCCAGGTTTTGCAAGGAAATGTATTTAGTGGTCACAGACCCTTAACCTCCAAACTCTATTCCTCTGCAGCCAGATTTCTTCTGCCCTTCTCCTTGGCCTGTTCCCACCTACCATATGCCTTCATCCCTATGTTTCCCTGCAGGCTCCTTATCTCAAATGCTCCCTCTTCCCACTGCCTCCCTCTTTTTGACCCAACATTCTCACCTGCCTTTTCCAGGCTCCTTGTCCCTGCTGTGTTTCAGCTCGCAGTTCTCTGCTGCCTCCTGTTCCCGGCCTCTTTGCTCAGCCAGCCCTCAAATGCTTGGTCTACGGCTCCCATGCCCAGTTTTTAAGTCCCATGAGTTCCTCAATGGACTTCTTTTGCAGTCCAGAACAGGTTCTGCTCAGTGGTTTATCCCTTCTACACCCAGATTTGAGAAGAGAGTCTCGCTCATTCCAGTTCCTGTTTCCAAATCTGGTGCCACAGAAACCCCTGGCATGGTACGAAGTCTGGGGTATGTACAAGGTGGAGAGTGTTTCAGGTCACACAGAAAGCAATAAACACCAGGAAATCTCATCATAAGCAGTGATTCTGGATCAACCTTTTCTGGTTTCAGCCTAAACCTGTCCACCCTGTAATTAAAACCTAAATATGCCCCTTTCACTGAGGTTTTAAAAGACAAATTCAAGTGTTTAGGTGGCAACTGTTGCTATGGAAAGGAGTATACCACAAAAAAAATACCCCAAAACATTAAAGAGTAGAAAAAGCTTTAGTATAAGCAATAAGCTCCAGCCTGGAGAATTGACAATCCTTTTGGACAAACCTTTAGCATCGCTAACATGAAATTTTGTGAATACAGTAAGAAAAATCTGATCTACCAATGAAATTTATCATAACTAGATCAATACACAACATCTCAGCCTTCCATTCAAATTCTTTTTTCACTCTTGCTCACCACTGGTGTAAGCAGATACAACTTCTGGAGCAGAGAAAGGCCAGGGGAAAGCACATGTGCTCTAGCAACCAGAAAACGTTTAGGAACCCGCCCGGCATGCTCCCAGGCTCCCAGTCGTCCTGCTGCACACTCAGTTCAAACCCCGCTTGGCCCCATCTGCGTGTGGACCGATGGCAGGACGGCTACTCTGACTTCGCATTTGGCAAGAAGAGTTCAACACAGGAACATGGGAAACGCGAAACCGCGGTCTCCATCGCTGCAGCTTCCCCCTGTTTTCTCGGACCACTAGATGGCGGTTCCCCATGTCCGAACCAGGGCTCCGTTACCTGCGTGCTCCTGCCCAGCGGCTGTGTCAAGCGCAGCTGAGACACGCATCTGCCTTTGCATCTCGGCTGCAACACAGACTGCTGGTGCGGCTGTCAACCAGAGTGGCTCTGGCCCAGCGTCCTACCTGGAGGATATACAGCTTTGCACTTTCACATGACAACAGAAGACATTTCCACAAGCGCCCCGAAGGGTGCTAAATACTGAACGCAGGCCTTATCGCAAGAGAGGTTCTCCGCGTCATGTCTTACTCACCCAAAATTTTACGAGGAAGAAAGCATTTTGGGGCCCCTTCCCAAACAGTTCCTTTAGACCGCCCTTCTTTTCAGGAAATTTGTCATAAATCTGACGAATGTCCACCGATTCAAGCAACGGGTCACTGTAAGAATGGTTAGCGTGTCCAATGTGTACGAAGAGGTGTTTATTGTACTGCAAGAAAGAAACAGGAAAATCAGTGCTGTACGAAAAGAACAGAGGGTTATCGCGGCATGGGTCTGCGTGTGCTCCTGCGGAGGGTAGCGTGCTTTGATGGATTAAATGACTTGTACATTACTCCTGGGACTATGATTTTCTGCAGCATGATTTCCATGAACAACTTCAGTGATTATGTCGTAGCCCCTTGTGAACAAGGGTCAACATCAAAAAACCCCTGTGTCCCTACTGCAAACCACAAAACGCGTTCATCTTCAAGGGAGTAATTTATACTGGAAGACCCAGCAGCAGCAGTGATAGAGCCCTTTGCAGAACATAATAAGATGAATATGCTCATGAGGAAAGCCTCCTTCTGCCTCTTTAAACCATGCATTTTAATGTCCATGTCCTCCGAGCCTGCACTTCTACTACTGCCACAGAGCCCACACATACACACCTCCTGCCTGTCTGTTCAAAAACCCCAAACCTCTATCTACAGCGCATGCTAATGCCGCTCAACCAAAAGAGATGGAAGGGATGTTCTAACTCCAGAATGACAACAAGAAGGCCAGTTACTCTGTGCTGCTGTTACTACAGAAGTGGTCCTCATCATATGTCCTCCAGTATTTTGACCCATTTAATATTAAAGAGCTAAACTTTCCCCACTTCCCTCGGGAGCTAGCTCTATAGGCAACCATCTCTGCCAAAACACGTTCAGCTTCAATTTCCTAACTTCATCCCATCACACCTCATTATAATCACGGGAATCACCTCAGCAACCCCTTTCCTGCCTGGGGGAAATCCTTGGCCCTGATAAGTCCCCTTCTGAGGGAAACAAAGCTTCTAGAGACTGCCATTTCTCCCAGGTGAGAGCACCTTTCAGCACCTGAAATGAAAGCAGGAGGATGAACCCCAAAGACCTTCCACCAGTCAGCCAGCAGCTCAGTGTCACACAGGCAGAGTGAAGGAGCTTGAGAGCGGCGGGATTAAACATTGGGGGTTTTAACCATGCAGATCACAAAACATTTTTCTAACTCAACTGAAGGAAAGCTGATACACAGTCAATAAACACTAGAAACCCCTATCATATTGAACAGATGCTGTATATAAGGGGTAATTCCCAAAAGCTAAGCACAAATAAAATATTTAAAACCCCAAAGCAGACGTCTTTTAAGCTATTTTGTTTACAATATACCTGCTGAATGAACAAATTGAAATGACAAATCTAAATTAATTGGACAACCACTCAGAGCCTTCCTTTGGTGTAAGCAGACTCTTCCCTAGCAGATGTCCAAAACTCTGGGGAAAAGGAAATGGACTGGCTAGATTTCTGCACTTAGGAAATTAAATTGCAATCTATTTAAAAATCATCTAGCACAGTAAAATCTGAATTTGGAATCAGAGAACACTTATCTGTGTATGGGGCCAAAAATGAGATACCGTCTGTGCTTCTCACAGGGTTCTATTTCTGTTTTTATTTTTGTGGAAGGAAAAAGGAAAGTGTAACACTTATTAAGGTGTTTGCACAAGCAAGTCCAAGCCTGAGAGCACCGGTCCCACAGATTTTCCTCACAGCCCTCTTTCAAAATAATGCTATCCCAGCCTCTTCTGTGCACGAGTGGAAATCTCAGTCAGCTTTTAGTTAGTGCATGTGGAGTCCAAAAGGGGTAGAGCTGACCCAAAGAAGCTGCTTCCACCTTGAAGAGGAAAACAGGCATGGCAGAGAAATAAATGGGCGATGGAGAGCTGAATGCATGCGCGCAGGAGTGAGTGTGCCCAGGAACGTGTGCCAGCTAGCCCTCACCCAGCACTGGTTTAGCTTGCACACTGGTCATTCACGCATGATACAGGAAATCTGTACTGGTTGGCAACCGGGAGTGCCTACCGTAACGGCGTCCATGGGCAGATTTAGCATGTTACTCAGCAGTGGCAAAAGTGGACTAAGGAGATGTTTCAACATGACAAACGAAACCAAACCAAAAAATGTAAAGGAACATGAGAAAGTACCATGGCTCTGACTTCTGTTTTTTTGACAACGTTGTCACATATTTGTCTTGCAGCACTGAGTAAATAACTAAAAGTCATGCTGAACGTTTCTGATGTATCTTGCTGCCTACTGAAAAACTTCAATCTCAGTACAACGTATCAGTGCCCCATATACCTGGGAACTGCCAGGTTCTCCTGCACCCAGAAAAGTGACCTCCCCAAAAGGGTGTCTCTCTCCCAGGCTCAAAAGTGGCTGTGGAGGGAAGGAGGAAGGGAGAGCTGTATTTTAGTTTGGTCACTGCAAATTCCCAAGACAATTCACACACTGTGCCTTGTTCTGCAAACCAGGAAAAAATACAAATTGCTCAGTATCCAAACATTAGTAAAATCAAAGACATTTACAGGACGCCGCAGCATCAAGTCTCAATACTGTTTAAATATAAAAGCAAAGTTAAAGGCAGCTGTAAAGCTACCACAGTTGTCTGCAGAGCTCGCCAAAGCACCAGATGCTGCTGCAGCAAAATTTCCGAGGGGGTACAGTAGGACAGATGGTATGACATCACCTGACAACATTCTTAGGACCAAAATGTTTATTTTGATATTGCAATATGTGATTATTTTCTCCTTATGTTGCTGCAATTCCTATGCTAAGTACAATCATTACTAACCTAATTAGATATGGCATATTTCTACGAACTAACAAACAATATAATATTCGGAGCAGCAGGGTAAATGGATACTGAAATGATCCCTGTCATTTTTATACAAACATACTGCATGACAGGAATTTATGTGTAGATGAAAGCAAAGAACCTAAATTTTATGGCTATATTTTTGAGCCCATTAGTGTCTGAACAGCTTGCAAACATGCTCATTATATTGAGAATTCACTGTTATTTTAGACTAAGTATTCCAGAGCCACTGAATTATATTAGATGCTGAGGAATTTACTCATGTGACAACATTTAAAGGATTTTCATCTGGCATTGGGGTAATAACGTGCTTTAGATGCTGTAACCATCATAGGTCAAATCCTGTATTTTCTGAGAATAAAAACTATATGAAAATACAAAGAACATCTTCAGCTATGTCTGAAGCATCTGCATTACATGACATGCCCTGGAGATGGCTGCCTCTTACTGAGCTCGTTTCCTTAAGAAAATTTTAACCATCCAAAGAATGCAGTAAAGCCATGAAATATGACTGTTGTCAAATAATACCACGAGAAAAATTATAATCCACTTAGGAATTTAAAAGAACCAAGACAAATTGCCAATGGCAGGGGATGCAAGCATTTAAGCTAGTCCAGAACAAAGACAAACCACCTACGTTTGTTTTATCAGCCAGCATATATATTTGTAACCTCTCCTCACCAATTTTGCACTTGTATTCGAAGGCAAAGCCTTTCTGGTCCATGAAACGCACGTTTGCAAGTTGCTACAGCTCTCTCTGTCACATCCCCCTGCTTTCTCATACCTGTGGAGCTGAAGCCAAGCCTTGACAAGCCTGTATAGGACCAAGATTTTTATTAAACGGTGGCGTCCAAGATACAGATGGCAGCGAAGCTAACCCTCTCAAGCTCCCAATGCAGGTGAACTGGGCATGCCGATCTGCTGGGGTGCCTGCTCTGTCACTGCTCCTGTCCACTGGGGCTGCACGACCCTCCAACACCATGCTGAGCAGCACGTGGGGGCGAGCAGCTCCCCAGGCCCTGCCGAGGCTGGGTGACAGGGATGCGGAGCAAAATGGAAGGCAGGTGGCCTGAGAGAGGGCCCTTTGCAGGTGTTTCTCTGGGGACAGAATCAGAGGATCAGAGAACCATTTAGGCTGGAAAAGACCTTTCAGTTCATCAGGTCCAGCCGTTAAATGACCTCGCTCATGGGCACAGTACCCTGACTGCAAGGGCGCTGCACCCTCCCGTTGCCGCCAGAGGCACAGCCGTGACTGAACTCCCCCCAGACCACGCTCACACGCCTGGGAGTCACCCCCACATGGCACGGCCGGTGTAAGCTCCTCTGCAGACACCGCTGGCCTGCAGTGGCACAGCAAGCTGGTGGCTTGCTGACCTCGCACACCCACAGGAGGGTTGAGCAGGATACAGGTGGCAGCACCCCGCTGCCTCGTCTGCCCCGCACAGCCTAATGAAGCACCTCACCAGCTGGGCTGCTCCGTCACAGCTGTAGGTTCCTGCAAATTTCAAGCGTACCAG
>JAVJGJ010000002.1:27834604-27857043 GCA_035590215.1 Microhierax caerulescens
TGCAAATTTCAAGCGTAACAGCCACGAGCGTGACACCATCTGTATTATCACTTGCAGCAACAAACCCCTATGAGAAGATACCACGGGGAGAGGCTGGCAACTTGAACAGACCATGGTCTTGTGTGCCCAAAGAGACTCCACCACCCAAAGAAGGACATTAAAAAGGCTCATGTTGCAGGTCTTCCCTCTTCCTGACAGAGGGACAGAACCTCGGCTCTCCTTGCACTGAATATATTCTGCACTGGAGGTTACAAGGATCCTGCCGCAGCTCAGAGGGACAGGTGAGCGGAAGGCAGGTGGGACTGTCACCAAAATGAGAGAAAACAGCGCTGCTCAAGTGCCTGGCAACTCCACAGACTGGTCCAACTCATCTTTTAAAAATGTACTGCTGCCTGTGCAGCAGCTGCACTTCTGGAGGAAAAAGGAGCCAGGTGGGGTAGACTGATGGAAAAACAATCACTAGTGTGTCAGCAGAATGCGTGTGGCTCTAACCTGTGCCCTGCCCAGCTTCAGCTCTGCTGTCTTGCTGTATCTTGTAAATCTGACACTCTTTAATTTCCTGCTGATGCAAGAAAATCACTTGGTCTGCCAACAATTTTTCTTATTTCTACCAAAACACTAGTAGCTGAGTATTTCATTCCTGTTGCTGTTGTCCTTTACTGAAGCAGATTGGGAGTTATATTTATACCATTTTAATGCTATAATTGGAGCCTGTACCAACTCCTGTTACTAAGGTTTTTAACACTTTCATGCTAAATGTTAATTGAACTTTTTTTGTTTGTATGCTACGATACAACTGCACGGTCAACCTAGTCTTTCAGGGACCTCCACACGTTCACACTCCTGCCTGGATCCACTCAGGCATTGAATCAGGAATGTGAAGTAAAAGGAGATCTTTGGCTACTTTATGGTTGCAGAAATAGAGAGGCAGGTGACAAATGAGAGTGCTTCCCAGCCCTGACACATCAATGCTGCCCAGCGCTTCCCAGCTACTGCCACAGGGGTCCCAGTGTGAAACTGGGACTTGCTGGCTGGGCAAGGTGCTCACACATTTTCATCAGCTTTCCTGCGAGAGTGAAGACACATCCTGCAGTTCTGGCCTGTCTGATCTGAGATCCTGAGGTCCCAATTCCAGAAGTGCTGAGTGCTCAGATGGGAAAATTATGCCTGAAAATAGGAAGCTCTCAATAATGCTAAGTATTCTGCAAAATCAGGCTCATGACAAATCAAAGGGGACCCTCAAAATCAGTGGCCCATTCATTCTTTTGCACCTGAACTTCTTGCGTTTGTCAAATGTGAGTAATAATGCTCCTCCATCTAAAAAATGACTGCACTAATACATCTGTGAAATGCAAATGCGGGAATTATTAATTCTGTTGGGAGGAGAGGTTAGACAGCGCGCAGCAAGCAGGGCACAGGGCCACGCATTTCAACAACAGAAGAAAACAAATAGTTGCTTATCAAAGAAGGGCCATCTACATCTACGCTGAATGAAGCAGGAACAAATAAACATGTGAGCATGTAATTAACTGCTGCATCGTAGAGCAGACAAACGAGGGCATTTCCCAACTTCTGAGAGCCTGACTTTGCAGCCCAGCTAAGCAGTTTTGGGGTGGGTGTAGGGGTGTGGGAAGCTGCAGTGGAACGAGACGGGATGTGGCGGGGCAGAGGCACAGCCAGGTGCAAAGTCCCTTGGGGCGAGCGTGAGCACTTGTAACTACAGGCACCTGAATATGAACATTTTGCAGAGTATGCCACTCGCTTCCCAGGGCCAACACGTAGCTCTCCAGCACTGCAAAAGAAATGACCCTTGCGTTTTGTTAAACTCTGATTTCAGATTGAAATGACCCCAAATCCTGAGTCTGCTACTCCAAGACATTGATCCTAATGTTGGTTTGCTCCCTCATCCTTTCACATCACTGGGGGTTCAGCATGCAGGCAGGGCAGGCACCGCGGGGGAGACGCACAGCCACAACCCACCACGCTGCCAACGCCAGCCCAACCCACGCGTCCCCCCACTCCTCCTCCCCGTGAGAACAGTGCAGCGCTGTGCAAGGCTGTGGGAGGCAGAGGGCCCCCCACTGCGATGACCCCCCTGATTTTACGGCTCTCCTGGGCTCATCGCAGGAGCTGCGTGCCCGGGCTCTGCTCCAGCTACCCCACAACCCCACTGGCTCGCTCCTTCCCTCCTCGTCGATCTCACATTTCCCTGGCCAGAGCCGGTGCCCTGTGCGATGCCTGGCAGCGATTTCCAGCGCCAGGGCTTTGTGGGAGCGTGGCCGGGATGGCAGGGCTGGGCACGGGCCCGGCAGAGGGAGCTGCCATCGCCGCTCAGCTATGCAAAAGCGGCGCTTTTAATTTTGCTGGGAAATTTCCGGCAGCAGCAGTGGGCTTTGGGAAAAGGGGGAGCATGCGTGAAGGCAGCGGCGAGAGCACGCTCCGGCCCCTGCAGTCTTCCCAGCCGTCCTCAGCGCCTAGTGCGGGCTGACTGCCAGGAACAGACTGCGCTCGGTCCCTCTACCCACGCCACTGTGTTTTCACCCCAGGACCCTCCCTAGAAGAGCCCATGTCCTGACGCTACAGCTGGGCTGGGGGAGCTGGCCCAGGCCTCCTGCCGCATCTCCGCAGGGTCCCCCAGGAACGCCGCCAGCCAGGTCTGCTGCGGTGCCGCGGTTTCAAGATTGGAGCCTGCGCCAGTACTGGACCCCCTTAAAGTGGTTTCTTGGCACTTCTAACTACAGACACCTGAATATGAACATTTTACAGACTATGACACTCGCTTCCCAGGGCCAACACGTAGCTCTCCAGCACTGCAAAAGAAATGTTTTGTTAATGTTTTGTTAAACTTTGTCTGATTTCAGATTGAAATGACCCCAAATCCTGAGTCTGCTACTCCAAGACATTTATCCTAATGTGGTTTGCTCCCATCCTTTCACATCACGAAAACGCTACACCAAGAACTTCATTACGACTGAATCACTGAACTGCTTTTTATACACTTTACAGGGAACATGGAAAGGATATACAATGCCTGTAACAATGGATACTGTTCAAAGACGGAGGGTTTCTTTTGAAAAAGATCTAATTTATTTTTCATCACTTAGGTGGCTTGATTAACTTTGCTGAATTTTACTGCATTTGGCTAATGATGGCAGACTGTTTTTATGGCCCTTGAGCAATTGCTTTCACTTTCTCGTTCTCAGGCACAATTCTCCCTGGGCTCACAAAGCCCTTTTACAACAATAATAAAACTTGAATTAAAACGTAAAGAATATTTTATTTCTTCACCACACTTTAAAATACATTTTGAAATTTGGACCTAACACAATCTAACAGTTTGGATAGGTGGATTAATATTGAAAACGCCCATCAGCCATGTTCTTTACAGCCCCATATAGGCATTTTAGATGTAAAGCTGTCTGAAGTTCTCACAGTCGAAACAAATGTGTCAGCAAGAGTGAGAAACCTCGAAGAGGAAGAGAAGAAAGGGGAGTTTTTGTTGTGTGGTGGCAGGGTTTTTTCCTGATTGGAAAGCAAGCTTGAATATATATATATATAAAAAATAAAAATAATCAGAATTATTATAATTTCAGTGTTATTTATAGTCTTTCAACTTTATAGCCCCTGTGTAACAGTCAGTTGCTTAGATCTCTTCTAATCTGCTCGCATCTCAGTTTATATTTGTTAGGGAACATGGGATTACTTGGTTTAAGCATTTGTCCTGAACTTTCACAGAACCACTGCAGTAAAAATGGAAAGTCCCCATTAAGGAAAACCTGTCATGAAAGCAGCAGACGGGTATATAAACTTGCTAATCTGTTGAGAATACAGTTATATAGGGTAGGCAGTAATTAAAGGTAACCAAAAGGCTGGTGCTTGGACCCACAAGGGCAGCTTCTATGCACCAGTTAGGAATTGTACTTGAGCACAAAATACTACAGAAGGAAAATACAGCCTGACATTTGGAAACCTAATTGATTTTCATGTAAAAGGAGGAGTAATTTTATCCATCTAACTGCAGAGTCAGTATTCCAAGATTTTGCAACTGTGCCATCTTATGTCCCACAGACTTATCTTCTGCCATGCAGAGTTACAGCGAGGGTTGCTTATTGTTTCCTTTCTATAATTTTTTTCTTTTGTAAATGGAACAATTTTGTGGCTAGGGAAGGGAAAAAAGTCAACAGCCCTCCACAAGTGACAGGACTCCACAGAGCACATTTCTGACCCACCAGAATGCCCACTCTAAATTAACACAACTGCCTGACATCGCAGGGCTTTTGTACTTTCAAACACCAATTGCCACTGGAAGAACCCCAGCAATGTTTAAGGCCCCACTCCTACAATGAGTTCCCTGTGGGTGGACCTTTGTGGCCACACACAGCCCCATTGAAGTTGCTGGGTGTCACCACGGGCAGACAGACCTACATTTCTAATTGGTGTACAGGAATACAGACTGCAAGGGGCTGCTCAGGATCACCGAGACCTGGCTCCAGGTGCCACGTCAAAGAAGCTTTTTTCAATAACCTTTCAGGTTACATTTTAAGGTGGAATTTGTCTGTCCGCCCCCACTACTATAAGGCTTTCTCGCCTGCTTTTGGGATGGGGGAGAGAGGGAGGAAGGGTCATCTTGTTTTAATAAAATGCTGGAAATGCATCTAATCAAAATAATGTATTATGTCATTTTCTGTAAAAAGTCAGAAGTGTAATGAACATGTAACTATCTTTTTTTCGGAAGATACATGAGAACTCTCACAGCTCTCACGTAGCAGCATATACATATATTCATTTCTGAGGTCAGCAAAGGCACAAAGGCATACAGGAGATGCTGCAACCACAGCACATGCCTAAATGACTTCATATGCACATTGTGCAAAACACACATCTTGCCTGGCTTGCTGATTTTGTTATTAAAAAGTAATAAAACCCCATTCTTGCTACGCTATGCAAACCATATCTGCAATAAAGTGTAGCACCAACACAAAGAAAGATGTACAAAACCACAGGCAGAATTCACATTTTCTTCAATGGCACTAAATGAAGCTGGGGGCTGGCTCTCACCTCCTCCAAGGATGACTTTTGAGGCTTGCTGGAAAAGCCTGTGCATTGGAGACGGGGAGGGCTGGCAGGAGGCAGCACCCCTCAGAGCAGACAGGCATCACGACCGCCTCTGTCCAATGCCTCTCCAGCAAATGTCCTTCTGCATTTGCCCTGGAAATAGTCATGTTGTCTTGGGGTTTTCTTTTTCTATGCTATTGTTTAAGATCCAAATAATCAGATTTACTTAATTTGATCTGAACAATGCCTCCCCTTCTCCTGACTCCCCTTTCCCGCGCAGCGGTGGTGACATGCTGCCCATGGAAGCTCATCCCTTGGCCCCCACAGTCCAGGTTGTCCCCATGCAGCCCTTGCACAACACTGTCCCACTGCTCTTTCAGTGTAGGTGTAGAGAATCATCTAAATTGGGATTAATGCATGACTAGGAATTGACTTCTTTGTGTCTCATTTTTGCAATGTTTCAGCACAGGAGTAGCTGCTTTTTAGAAACAAGTCTGGGTAGTTTGACGCTCTTGCTTGTCTAGCAAACCTCCTGCATAAACGCTCTGCATTTAAAAGATGGGTTTCTCAGCACTATGCTCGCAAGCTGGGACAAGCTCCAGGGGCCTCACTGCACCCTCAGGAATTCCAAATAATATCAATTTACTCCAAATAAGGCTTTACAGTATTTATGGGGCCATTCTGGGTAACCATATTTCCATTCAGGCCTCCATTCTGTCTCTGCAGTGCCAGTGGATGTGCTGCATTCCCCAGAGCCTGCACCTACCTGGAAAGTGAGAGCCCCAACACGTCCCCAAGCTGCCAGCCCACACCCCCAGTGTGAGCACAGCCGGCTCCGAGCCGTGCCACCAGGGCAGCGCGGGACCCATGCTCCCTCCCTGCCAAAGCAGCACCTTCTCACTGTTGGTCTGTCAATCACGGTGCAAATATATTTGTGTCACTCAGCTGGTTTCATGGCGTGGACACCAGTGGTGTGATGGGCAACCAGGTGTTATCTGTTAAGAGCACACTTGGCTGGAGGGAGATAGTTCTTAGAGGGAAAGACATAAAAGTTACTTAGTGGCTGATCTCTCATTCGCTCCCTTTTATGTGAAGCCACACAGATACACCAAGGCGTCTACACCATGTAAGCCCATGGGTTTTGTATTATAAACGCCAATGGCAAAAGGACAATTAGGCGGTGTACTAGCAAAACAGTAACCCAAAATACACCGAAATGCCAGTTCATTCACATACAGCGCCATAATGCTAAGCATTACATGGCCGCACCCTGTTTTCCTGACAATCTCGAGGCACACACCTAACACCCTGGCACGCAGCACTCTGGCTATGGCAGAGCCCACGGACCAGTGGGATACGTTGCACGGGTTCAGCGAGCCAAGGACTCCAAAAGCTGCCTATCAGTAAGGCTACCTGATGAGTAAAGCTGGATGTTGTGTTTCTGCAACGTAAACACATGCCACTGTCTGGACTGAGTCAGGGCTGGGGATGGAGAAGGCTTTCCAGCCGTGAATTCGTCTGGAGGACACTACGGTGAAGCTTCAGCCCACCAGAGTCAGGATTGCTGGGAAAGCGTGGGAATCGGGGCCATGGGAAGACAGAGGGATTCCAGGGAAACCATGTGGCATCTAACACTCAGGTAAGCACGGAGGTAACCGTACCTGCTGCCAAACACTTCCTCCCTCAAAGTTAATTTAACCCGGCAAAAGGTGACATTTAGCAAACCAACACGCTGCCACATATTTAGCGTATGAATAGCTGTGATATGGTGTATTTTCATAGGGATGTTTCTTCGCCAGGAGCATTCCTCTGTTGTAAGGTTTCTGGGCTATGTCTCCCACCTCCATTATGCAGGGTAAACACTCCCCGGATAACACCCCTGGCCAAAGCCCATAAACACTATGGTTTCCAGTGCTGCATTATAAAGAGCAAGCGATAGCTTCTCTCTGCCTCAGGCTGCTGTATTTTACCAGGAATCTGAACAAGAACGGTCCATCTGTATCACCCATTCATGACAGTATTTGCTTTTCAGAAATTCTCTCATTAAAAATCCGCAGATTCAAGCGGAAAGAAGCTCTTTTTATTTATTTGTGATGCAGTAGAAAGAGTGCTAGGCTACTAACAAATGTCCTTGGTAAATACATGATGATTAATATCAAGGTTCAAGGCTTATTGGACTAAATGAAACATTAAAGCCAACTTCATAAACTACCCTTGCAGGTACAGAATGCAGACTAAAAAGCAAAACAAAACCAAATGCTTCCTACAAAAAAATAATATCCCTAAAAAATCCAAACCTTGGATTGGACCCTAAGACGCAACTAAAGATCAAGGAAGGCCGAATGATTGGACATTTAGATACATAACCTCAATCAAAAAAAAAATAATATTGATACACTTACATGGTACATGCTTGGGAAGATGGAACAAAAAGGGATAATCCTGATACTCAGAGGCTATCCCAAATGTCAGGTACTGAAAATAAAG
This sequence comes from Microhierax caerulescens, assembly GCA_035590215.1. NCBI lineage: Eukaryota > Metazoa > Chordata > Aves > Falconiformes > Falconidae > Microhierax > Microhierax caerulescens. The sequence goes on from JAVJGJ010000002.1 coordinate 27,842,147, forward strand.
TGCACAGTGCCTATGCACGTCTTTAATTTTGTTTCTGCTAGGGAACAGATTAGGCTTTAATTTAAAGTACTGAATTACTGCCAAAAAGACGATGTGATTTGGTACAACTGCTAAACTAGGTCAACAGTGAGACAGGTGCCATATCAAAGCACGCCTGCTTTCAGAGGCCTCTCACTTCTGCAAATGGGCAAAAAGAGGGCAAGAAAGGAAAACACAGTCCTACATTAAAAGGAATATTACACCGAGCAGTAGCAAATGCAGAAATACCATATGTGTTCCACCAGGATTAACCCTGGAAAGCATCCTCAGAATGTAGGGAGCAATGAAGAAAAGCTGAAGATTAGCAGACACGAGGGCAACACTTACTGATTCGGGATCCCTCTGCTGTTCAAGGAAAGCTGAAAACTCCACCAGCCTGAGCTTGGTCGTACCAATCGATCGGCCCTGCCACGCAGGCACTGAGGGAGCTGGAGCTGACGTAGGCTCAAATCCTAAAAGAAAGGAACCATTTTCATGCAGAAGTTGACAATTCCTCAGTTTATGTTCTCCGAGTTAAATATAATCAGAAATTGTGCATGCAGCCCTTGGATGTTTATATTAATTTTAGCAAATAATGAATTCAGAATGAGTTAAAATTGGAAAACCACAGAAAAATATGTAGAAAAAGAGGTTGCAACCTAGCAAGCTAATAATGGTGCAAATGAAAGACCTACTTTTTGTTTCCTTGGGGCTGTAACTCATTGTAGAATTTTTGTTTAAATTATATACTAGATTATAGAGATTTATAGAGAGTTCACATAGACTTATAGCTGACCCTTCCTCAGAAACTGGCAGCAAGACTCACACAAGATATTACTGCCTTGGGAGTCAAGAACTGGCTCCTGTTTCAGGCTCCTAATGTGCCACATGTTACAAGTAAATCACCTCTTCTTGCCTATTTCTCCTGCTACTCTCAATTCCCCTCTCCTATTTAGAGTGTAAGGTTTCCAAGGCAGGGACTGTCTCTTACTATCTATTTGCACATTGGGTCTTTGACTTCTTCTGGAGCTTTTAGGCAGCATTATATTACAGATAATAATAAATAATTATTGTAGAGAGCTGAATCATACCCTAAAAAGAAAAATAAGGTTTAAAATTGATAATAAAGAGGGAATGACATGATCTAGAGAGGGAAGGGATGTTAACCACCATCTCTAATTCACCTCAAGAGCGGGAATAAATGCTATCTCTTGCTCCTCATCATGGAAAATTAGATGAGAAGGAAACAAGACAGTAAAGGAAGAAGGGAAAGGTGGCAGCAGCTCAAAGGCAAAACTGATCTTGGGAGAGACACAGGCACAAGGAAGGCAGGGGAGAGGCACCAAAGGTTAGAAAACAAAGGTAATCCTGAACTAGGTTGACAAGGAGGGAGAGGTCACCGGTAGCATGTGTCCATATCCCATAATGGGAGTATGGTACCTGACTCCAACCCTCAAAATTAGGCAATGAAGGTGTAAGGCTTGCATGAAACAGGGAATTACAAACGTGACTGGTTAGACATGAACAGCAATTGTAATGAAACAAAAACTCATGCACGAGTTTTGACTGATTTAGAAATGCTAATAATCCTGTTCTCAGAGAAAATATGGAAGAATAAAAAGGCTATTCAAAATATCTGCCTTAGAAAATGATGTTATCAGTTAGGGATATCAAGAAAAAGGAACTAATCAGGGATGCAGAAAGACGGTCTTAGTTTTAAGCATTAAATAGCAGCAAGTTAGGAAATCATAAAAAAGGGGTAAGAGTCAGAAAACTGCAGTTCAAACAGAGTTAGAAGCATGGTGTCATTTGGTAAGGGAGATGTAAAATTAGTTACCATCTGCAAAGAAATAATGATTTTTCCTGAAACTAGCCATGAAACAAACTTGGGAAAAGAAGTAGGGAAGTAGCCATAGGAAGGGCTTGATCAATCTGAGCAACTGAAGTCAGAATAAACATTAGGTACTTATCAAAGTGGTACCAGGCAGAGCAGGACCTTCAGGAGAGGGAAGAGTTATCAATAACCAGATACAAAGAGATGGTTTATACTTAAGGCTAAGCATATATGGTTTTGGAAGAGTTTTTAGTCTCAGTTTAAAATAAGTTAAGGCTTATTTTCATTACAGCAATTTGGAATGTTGACTGGAGATCACATCCCAATTCATTGCATATGTATTGGTGCTTCCTACCTAAATGCAAAAAACAACAACAACAACAAAAAAAACCAAACCAAAAAACAACCAACCAAAAAAAAACCCCAAACCCAAGGATTTTCCTCAGATATAATCAGAAAATAGGACACTGAGACTGGTGTTTGGTTTGGCTACAGGAAGCGTTAGATATGGAGTAGTGGCTCTGTCCATCTCAGGAATTAATACATCACATTCAGTACACAATTTAAGTCTTTCCAAAGCATAAATGTAAGAATTACCTGAAATGGGAGCTGTGACTGATGGCTGTATGGGATAGGCCTGCTGAACAAATGGCTTTACGCTGGAATAAAAGAGTTACACAAAAATCATACACCATGCCATTCACAGTAAATTCCATTAGAGTCATATAGTATAGGAAAAGACATGGTTAATGACCTTTACCCGCACACACCTCTCCTCCTTGCATAGTATATTTAACAGACAGACAGTAAAGAAGTAAGAAAGAAAGGGTGAGTGAGAATTACACCCATCATCTTACAGGCAGAAGCTCAATTGTGCTGTCATGCAGCAAAAAACCTGACCCACCCGTTGCAACTGTTGCAGCAAACAGGGATGGTGATTGCTTTGATTGCCAATAAATCCAGAGGACACTGAACTACAGGGGTACAAAGACTCCCAGGGTCCTTAAGGGAATATGGTGAGAAGCCAAACAATAAGGCTAGAAAACATTGCTCCAGAGACCACTGCCAGGCTGAAAATGTTAACGCCTCACAGAGGGGCAAAGGCTTCCTTAAATACACACCCCTTGCCTCCAAATACATTGCTTGTGTATTTAAAAAGAGGATGGAAGTATCTGTACTGGAAACTTAGTCACAAGCAAAACCTCCCCAGCTGTCTCCCTGGCATTATTGCATCTCACCATGCAATGAGAGAAAAAGGAGTGTACCCATTTAGGTACTCGGCCTCAGCTTTGAGGTCTGGAATCCCTCACAACTTTTTGAAAGTGAGTTCACATCCCCGTAATGTCTCTTCCTTTCCCTACAACTATCTTTTCTTCCTTTTTGGAAAAACGTGCAAGTTCTTGCCTCATTGATAGCTTCTGGCAGCAAAGTGCACAAGCCAGCCCCACACTGCATAGAGAAGCACACTTTAATTTTCAGACTTACTCTTGCGAGGATCCAGGCTGCCCCGTTTGAATCATGCCCGGCCAAAACTGCAAGAGGAAAAGCAAACAAACAGACCGACAATTGTTTTCTTTGTTGAAAGACTTTGGATATTTCTGAACAAGCATGATTCCTTTTGCAAACACAAGTGAAAGCATTAATCCATTCATTCAGCCTTAGTTTTCTACTGAACGCTGTTAGAGAATACAGGGTTTTTTTGGGACTCGGCTAACAACTTACCCCAGGTGCCCCAGGAAATGTAGGACGGGGAATTCCTGGCAGGCCCAGCTTGTTGTGAATAGCAGTAGCTGAGACTATCTGAGCTGATGACATTGCTGCCATGTGCTGGAGTGCTTTGTCCTTTGCTGTCTGATCCTTTAATATGACAATTACACGGAGTCTTAAAACATTTGGCACAACAAATGATGTTAAATAACTGCAGCTACAAGCACATAACTAAAAACTTAAAAAGCCACACAGAAAATGCAAAAATAGCAAACCATGCAGGGGAAAAAAAAATACAGCACGGAGTCTAACACTCAAGCTACCTCAAGGCAAAACCTCCTCTCAGACATGCATGGTAGACCTGAATTCTCACAGTCTGCTCTGCCAACACGCAGGAAGCTCTGGGAGAGCAAACTACTGCCCACTTGTTTATCTGGGCAAATTCTGCTGATCTTAAATCAGGCTGGACTAAACACAGTGTGCTGCTAAGGCTCTGCCTGCAGGACAGGGAGCACTGAGATTTGAGCTCTATCATTTAGATCCAAGAGAAGTTTGCCTTTCGTATTACGCTGTCAGATGAGAACACGGAACTGCAACTGACTCACAAACAATGACAGATTTTTCTTCATGCTTACAGGTTTAGAAACAATTTGGAATCTGTTTTACGATAAGTATTTTAGAAGTTGAATCACAAAAATATAAATAACATGTTAAACTTCCAATTCTGGTATTTTAATGATTTACAGTGTTCCCAAAGAAAACAATCAGCCATAAAATTTCTGCTGTTTTCAAGCATACAGGAACAAGTTTAGGAAAAGATGGGTTGTTATCAATTACTTGTATTAGAGCAGCGCTGGGAGTCCTAGTCACTGCCAATCACGTATGATCACAGAACAGAAAAGGAAAGCCTCTTAATGCAACAGTGTTAACTAAGTGGGTATCTCAGGTCAGGTAAAATAAGTAACAACAGACCGTTACTATCTGGTAAAGTGGGGTTCCTCATCCAGAAGTACTGTATTAATAAGTGCTAATATTTAGGTATGTGACTTAGAATGAAGGAACACAAGCAGTATTAGGCAAGGAGTTTGAGGGATTTTTTTTTCTGGTTTTATTTTACAAGCAAAGTAGCAAGCATGCTGGCAAGAGATGCATGCTCTTATATATGATATATGCCTTTGCACATATGCTCCCTCTAAAGCTTGTATGTAGTAGTACTATAGGTGAGCACTTCCTTCCTTTGAATAGCTCCTTTAGAAACAGCACAGGCTGAAAGTACAGGAAAAGCTAGCCAAAATTTCTGCCAAGCACAGCTAAGGTACATAATACTTGGTTTAGTTAAAATACTTACCATGCTTGTTACCTGGATACAACAACAAACAGTTTATTAAAATACTTGTGTAGAAAAGCAGATTCTTAGCAAAATATGAACAAAATAGTAAGAGACAAAGGAAGAGCAGTTTGCTCAGCATTAAATATCAGCTGTAAACAAATGCATTATTTTCACCTAGGGACTGATTCATTAAAAGTGTGTGTGTGTGGGGGGGGAAGCTAAAAACAAACCACAGGGGAGGGATGGAGGGATAACCCTCACCTCCCTGAGTGCAAGCTGCAGATACTGAATGAAGGGGATTGTCTCTGAGCTTGTTTCCCTGAGCCATGTGAGGAGCCCCTGCGGGATGCAGCCCGGGAGAGCAGCAGGTGGAGCAGGGGAGTAGCTGCTCCAGCAGCATCCCTGCTCCGCACCGCACCTCGCAGGGTGCCAGCCCGAAGCGCAATCGCTGTGGCGCTGCCTGCAGCAGCATCCACACCTGCGGGCTCACCTGCGGGCTCGCCGCGCTGCCTCCCGCGCAGCGGCACCGGACACTGCTTTCTGACCGGCCTGAGCCTCGGGGACTGCGGGGACTGCTGACCATGCACCCACACAGCAGCTTCTGTGCAGCGGGCGGGAGGACACGTACCCATCGGTGTGTGAACAAAACTCGGCCGTTTCTCCAACTTGTAGCTTTCCCATAGAACCACAACCAATTCACTGGGTAAGAGCTGGACATCACCTCTCACTCACCTCTGCCTGCCCCAGGGGTAGGAGGGTGTGCACAGCAGGTTTACTCATGGCCGGTTTTACTGGCTGCCTTTGGATGTCTGCAGACCACGGGGCTAAAAAACACTTTGGTGGGTGTTAAGAGGTGGCAGCACCCCATGATTCATGCAGTCCTCCAGAAAGCTGACCTGCTGCACAGTAAGAAGGACACTCTTACCATGAAAATGAGGAAATGTCTTTAAGCAATATGGAGATGCTAGTCCCACCAAACTTTTCTGTTCTTCCCGTTTTTTTTGTTAGGTGAGCTGGCTTGGAAATGCCAAACCGTGCGAGTCTTACTCATGGTCTGCTGAACCGTAACAAATGCAAACGTACAGGGCATTGATACCCTGTGTGTGAAATGCATGATTTGAGAAACGTGCTCTGGGTCCTACTAACCTCCAAACTACACGAGCACTGCTTTTGTGACTATCTTGCTATTCCCCAGAACTGCTGTGGCACTACAGCCTCCCCTCCTGCAACACCTCACAGCTGCAGGCAGCCACACTGTGCCACCATGTGAAGGTGCAGCTGGTGCCTGTGCTCCTGCCAAGTTCCCAAATTCATACCGTTCTGCTCCTATAATGCCCTTACCATGAGGAGGATCCGAACTGAAGTAGAATTTAAAAGCAAAACCTTTGTTAGAGTCATACAGTAACTCTCTCTCTATAGATATAGACATAGATTTATCCCCGTAATATTTAAGATATAGAGTTATCCCCATACCTGGGAGCTGCCTGAGCCCAGGGTAAATTATCTATCTGTGACATAGTTCACCATGCCTCACTTCAGCCATCTCAAGTCCCCAGTCTAAGGCAGCTGGCTAACCTCCTGCTATTGTCAGTGCAGTAAGCACCTACAAGGGGACAATGTGTGTCATCCTCACCAGGCACTGAAACCATCAGGAGTGCATTACCTTCTGTAATTATTGCTGTCCCAGGACTAGAAGAAGAAGGAGCCTGGACACCCAGCTTCTACACTGCACCAGCTACAGCAGGTAAATCCCACCATAACAGATGAACCAAAGAAAAATTTTCAAAGATTTACACTTCATTTAAGACCTTCTGTTCACAAAAGGAAGGACACTTAGACTGTCCTGTGGAGCTCCTAGCTGCCATTAGCAGACAGTCTGACGATCCTAAATATTAGGAACAGCAACAGTAATTTTCAGAGGGAGAAAACATCTTTTGTTTCACAATGTGAGGAGAGATGTGCCTTCCTTCTTGTCAGTTGCTGCTTTTCACCCTAGAATATTCCGCATTTTGTGGTGGCAATTCATCTCATCCTCTTTGACCGATTATATTTTCAGGAGGATGGAGAGAAAGCAAAAATGTTTAGCATGACAGCTCAGAAATACAGCCCTTGCAATAGGGCTAGTCTTGAGGAGTTTCAATGACTCCTACGAAGTTTCCCAATGGTGACAAATCTGCCAGCTCCACTGGAAATCAGCAGACTCAAGCCAACACACATCAATGGGAAGTTTCACCTTTTGTAGGCTTAGGTACCCCTGCATAGTTGGAAGATCAGTTTTTCTCAAAGTAGCTGTTACTTCACATTCAAACATCAAAGACATCAGACTCAAAGTCAAATAAAAATACATAAGAGAATCTGACTTCCACAGGCAAAAGAGTACCTTAAGCTCCAGGAATGTTTTAGAGAGCTCCAAGGTGGTGGCCTATGCTTGTATAATCAGGCACACTTCATAATCTTCAAAAACAAATAGCAAACCCACATTTTAAAGCTGTTTATTTAAATATTAGCTTGTCTGCCACTTAAACAATCAAGTATATGTTAGCGGGGGGTTATGCCGTAATGGAGAGCACTTGTAGCAAGGAGGGACTAACTCTTTCTTCCCATCACTGCACTGTGGCTGCTTCTGGGATGAAACTTGGTAACTGATTAATAACACACAATAGTATTACATCACAGTTTAGGCAGCAAGAGAAGTAATATATCCAATTAAAACGGCAGGGGTAATTTAAACAGGCAGATTACGGTAATCACCCAGGTTGGAATTTGGCCAGGACAAATGGGTTAACACCCCTACTCTAAACAGGAACATTGTGGGATTTTTAATGACCTCAAATAGTTAAGACTTTGATTTCCTATCTTGTCTGAGACAGAAGGGCTTTGGTTTTGCTCTCACTTGTGCTGCTGTGTAAAGCCGGAATAAATCCTTTCGGGTCAATGAGGTTTACACTGATGTATGTAAAATAAAAGTTTGGCCCAGCGTGCTGCAGTCCCGTGCTGAGGTTCGGCAGAGGTTTGGAGGGACAGTATCTCCTACCGAATCATTAAATCCTGCCAGAGCTTAAGGTATTCCTTGGATAGTCCCATCTGGCCCTGACCTGGCTTGACCCTACTTAATTTATGAGCTCTGACGGGATTGCTGCTGCCCAGGAATGACACCGTACAAAGTAACAGACTGCACTCTTAGATCGCTGCCTTCCCCTCCCTGTATAAAAGTCATCTCTGCTGTGGTACGGAATTGGTAACAACTGTTACCAACGTGGATTTACAGTACAGTGAAAATCTGGTCTAGTTCCATTACACCCCTAAAATATCATCACTGTAATGGAGATCAGGATCTGCCTCATGTTTTAGCTGAGTGCTTCTGGCTGCAGTTGCTAACACTTTGGGTTTTGGAAGGTGTGAGCGCTAAGAATCTAATGCAAGGGGACTACGTAACTTTTAATGAATCAGGCCCTAGAGGTTTACTTTTCACCCACTAGTTTTGGAATGCAAAATACATAGTTAAATTAGATAATAACAATTCCCCAGTATCATCCAATTATGAATCTTAATATCCATAAAAGCCCCACACGAAACAAGAGTTCTACATGACAAGCACAGAAGGATTTGTGCTTGACTTCCTTTTAATCCAACATAAACAGAAGAATAATTCAATCAATCAGTTCAAATGAGTTCTACAGCAAAAAATAAAAACTGTTAGCCTAGAATGATAAATGGGGCTTTGAATACCATGTTATCTATGATTCTGGGAAAAAAAAAAATCAAAGACAGTATGAGGAAAAGTAAGCACAACAGAACACAGTATTAACTCAAGAAGACTTAAAACCTGTACCAATATTTAAAATACAAAACTTTTCTTGTAAGGGGAGAAAAAAAAGACAGAAGAAACAACAATTTGCTCACAAAATGGATATTACAGTAACACTAACATAAAATAGATTCCTAATAAGTAATTTTGCAGATGTTATTTCTGCTCAGATCTTGCACTGATTCAAATAACCTTTGCAATAATTAGCTGTAGCTCAAAAAAGATAAACAAATCATGACAATATACAATTGTTCTGGACAAAAGATAGAGAGCACTTCAGTGTTTCTAGCCCTGATCTCCAATTTGCTTATTATTAGAGAAGACAGGAGTAAATACAAAAGCTGGCTATTTCAGCCAGGCAATAGCTAATGCCAAGAAGAGAATGCGCATTCAAAGCTGTCCCAACTTGCTGCCTAATGAGTAGCAATTAATTCATCTTATTGTATTTCAAAATGCTGAAGACTCCATTCACATCAAAGGGAATTTTTCAAGGCTTTTATCATTGTTCATTTAAAAAGTATAGAGCTATCTTTAGCATTTTATAATTGACAACAATATTTTCTTTTTATCCTTCAATGCGGAATGTAGAATAATGGATTTTAAAACATGTAATACACGTGAACTATAGGCATTTTAATGTTTCTTTTTGTCTCTGTCTAATTAATCTTGCACTATGAAAAAATACCTGAAATGAAAGTCTAAGACAGATGTATATCCTTCTGTGAAGACCTTTACTCTCTATTTTGTGCACAACTTCAGATCCACCTTTTTCCCTGAATGGACAGAGGTGACTCGGGCAACCTGTCCGTGCAAAGGTGGGAAATGCTGCAGCCTAACACTGGGCTGGTGCATTTGACATGGAAATATGTCATTAGGGCTTAAAAATTCTGCTTTGCCTCCTCCAGTCCCCACATGAGAGGAGATGTCATGAAGGTGAGCTGCCTTTCAGATCTGTCTCCAAGGACAGCTTTATCTCAGGCACTTTTTCCATTTTCATGAGAAGAAATGTCTCTAACTTCAGGAAGATTTTAATAACCTCAAGAAATCATGATTAACATGTCTAACATAGGAGTATTTTCCTGCTGTAAAAACAACTAAAATGCACAACATCCCAGGAAAGGCTCAGGTGCCATACTGTCCTAGTTTCAGCTGGGATAGAATTAATTTTCTTCTTAATAGCTGGTGCAGTGCTGTTTTGGATTTGGTGTGAGAACAATGGTGATAGGACACTGCTGTTCTTAGTTGTTGTTGGGTGATGTTTATACTGAATCAAGGACTTTTCGGTTCCTTGGGCCCTGCCAGCCAGAGGGCTGGAGGGGATGGGAAATTGGGAGGGGACACAGCCAGGACAGGTGACCCGAACTAGCCTAAGGGGTATTCCATACCATGGGACATCATACTGAGTACATAAACTAGGGGAAAAAGAAGGAAGGGGACACACACACACTTTTGGCATTATGGCATTTATCTTCCCAAGTAACCGTTATGGGTGATGGAGCCCAGCTGCCCTGTGGATGGCCGAACACCTGCCTGCCCATGCAAACTGGTGAAGGAATTCCTTGGTTTGCTTTGCTTGTGTGCGCAGCTTTTGCTTTACCTATTAAATTGTTCTTATCTGAAACCTCCTGTTTTACGCTCCTTTCTGATCCTCCTCCCCATCCCTCTGGATGAGGGGGGAGTGAGTGAGCGGCTGCGTGGTGCTTGGTTGCCGGCCTGTGTTAAACCACGACATGTTTTCTACTGGCGGTGACATGCAGCAATGGCATTTACACTCTTTTCTTGCAGGCTATGGATCCATCCATCCAGAGTGACTGTGGGCACTTCCCATCAAAGCAAAGGGACTTTGCTGGACTAAGCAGACTTTATGGCAAATCTGCTACGTAAGCTTCAATAATACTCCACCCAATGCTGTGGGTGCAGATAGCTCGGAAATCCTTCCATCCATTTTGATTTTTGCAGAAGATAAACACAAAAGGATTCGGCCGAGTCCTCCCCTCCATAAGCAGGATTCAGACCAAGGTGAGACAGAAACATGTCTCAGTATAAAATAAACTCAGCAGGTACTTGGGGAACAAGAGTTATTTGATATACCCTTCCTTCATCAAAGCAAGAGACCAGGAACTGAGGTCAACAGGACAGATTGGCCACATCCTGAAAGACTGATAAGAAATTATGAAGAAAACTGTTAGCAATGGATGTCAGCTAGGGGAAAGAGCCTCTGTGCCATGCCCCTGCAATCCTCAAGAGCCTGCCCGTGATTATTTCAGCTAAAGCAGCACTGGCACACAGGGAATGACCAGAATCTCTGCAACACTCTGCCTCATGCATGCATGGGAGGTGCTCAAAGAGGATGTCTCGTGGCAAAGAGGAAGAAACATGGGAGACAGAGATGGCTTCAGGTCAGAGCTGACCGAGCTCATAGCTATGGACTGGCATGAAGGATCTCCGCATCAGTCCACAGAGCGCTTTTCCCTCACGCTGTAGGTAGGAAACTTGACATCACATGCATGTGGTTCTTTTAAGTAGTAACTACTCCCCTAGATGCCACCAATCACAGGTTTAACAGCGTAATTGCAAGTGGCAGCTCACTGTTAAAAGGGGAAGATCGGCCCAGGTCAGCAGCAGTGCTTCCCTTGGTCATCTTCTTCTTGGTCACCCCTTCACCAGGAAACGCAGGCAGCACCTGCTCCAGGAGAATGAGAGCCCATCATCTTCCTGAGGAGGTTGATGGGGTGATCCAGGCTGCTGGCTGAAAGACCCCCATCAAAACAATGGGCACTTGTAGATGCAAAAATGTATAACCTTGTCTTCCTTCCACATCAGTGATGTCCTTCTCAGGCAGTTTCCAAAGGACGCTGGACCGAACAGGTGGTTCAACACAGAAATCAAAACGGGCGGTAGCACTACTGACACATGTCTGGAGGAAAGAGGTTCTATCTGAGGTTCAAAACCAGCATCTTGTCCTGCTTCCAGAGGGTAACTGCAGCTCCCTGGAGAAACAAGGAGGGCTCTCTTTCTCATAAAGGTGTCTTCCTTACAGCACCTTCTTCAAAGTTTCATCTCTTCCTTGCAGGGAAAAAAAGGTCTGCGGGAGACTACAACTTCCCTGGAAGGGGCCTGTGCAAGAGGCCAGATGCTGTGCCATGGCACCTTGTTCGCTGAGACCAAGAATGGCAAGAAGAAGAGGAGGGAGATGGGGAGAGCCTGGTTCCTCCGCCCTTTCTGGGCACCCCTCAGGTAGGGGCCATGGGAGTCACTGGAGCTGTGTCAGGGCTCCTGGGGCAGCATGAGTGCCCAGGAGGGGGGCTGGAGGAGCAGCCTGGGACCCACTGGCCAGCAAGAACCACTGGGGAGGGGCTGGGGCAGCTTTTGCTGACAGTGATGCCTGGAGGGCAGCAAGGCCAGGGGCCAGCACATCTTTGTCACCACTGTGCACCCTGTCCTTGCCACGTAGTCAGACAGAGTCGAAGCAAATGCCCCTGCAGCACATTGGGAGCATGGAGGTGGGGGACTTCCTGACGCAATTAATTCCTTGCACTGAAATGGCAGCTCCCCCACTTTCTACTCTGCGCTGGGGGAGCTGCCAGCCCCCTGAGAGGTGGGAAGGGGCAGCAAGGACTGAAGCCCTTACAAAATATTTTGTTGCCCTAACAGATCTTCCCTTCTTCAGGCAACTCCTTGAAACAGAAAACTCTATTTACTGCAAATGGCATCTAGGCTAGAGGTCTCAAATATTATACGGGTTTAGCTAGCTTCTGCTTCTTTGGAAGGCTTTAATAAAAACCAGACAGCAAGTGCAGTACTTAAAAATATGTTTTGCTTTTTAAGTGTCCTCATATTTTAAACTATTTTGGACATTCAGAAAGGGAAATATTTTAGAACAGTAAATCCAATATTTTTGTTAGGCTCCTAGGCCTGTATTTTGTATCTAAGTGGGCTTCCTGATTCTTGTAGCCCTGAATGCTCACCAGCTCTGCAAAACTCCCTGGGAACCGCTGGTGCCCAGCACCTCTGAAAGTAAGGCCACCTATTTATGTACTTAATTTTAGGCATCAAGGATTGACATTTTAAGCTTAAAATGCTACATATCTCTGTATTATTGCACCCTCGGTTAAAAAGCAGTATGTTTAAGTTGTCTTAGTTGTTCTTTACGAACCCCAACTGCTCAGCCAGTGCAGCTAAAAAGCCAGCCACCAACAGCCATACAAGCTTGCCAGCATGCTGCCCACTGTGGACGAAAAACCCAGTGCTTCTGTCGAGGAGGCCTGTTACAAAGCCAGGCTGTTATTCTTATGCTGCAGTTTCAGGACTGTGGTAAGCATCTGCAGTGCTCACCCCCTAGTATTGTGAAATTACTTTCTGAAACATTTTGCTTTTCAGCTAGAACAAAAATATGATTTGTTCTCATCTAGGGGGGGCGGGGGAGGGGGGGTTGATCGACAAAAAGAAAAAAAGGAGGGAAGTAAAAGATTTACAAGTTCCTTCACTTTTGATGAAAAAGAAAAAAAATCAACAGCAAAAACTGCCAAACCCCCCTCTTCCACTTTTAAGTAATGTTAAAAAAAAAAAAAAAAAAAAAAAAGGTGAGCAGAGAAGCTTTCTACAGCGTTCCCATCTCTCTGTGGCTTGTTGGAGACGTGGTTTCACCATGAAACCTGAAGTGCTGTTGGAGTATTGCACCGCTTGCCACAGGGTACCGGTCGTCATCACTTCTGGGAGCCCTGGAGCACTGAACAGCCTGCCAGTCAGGCTGCCGCTGGCTTGGACCATTCTGTTATCTGACTGTGTGAAATTGTCACATCCTACCATGCCAGCACTTGGCTCTGATTTCCACTTCAGGGAAATATTTTTAATGATGTAATATGTGACCCAGAAGACATGTTTTTTTCCATTTTCTGGAAGAGGTATCACTGAAGTTATGCTCTCTGTACAGACACTGCCAAGGTGCCTCCTTCTATAGCTCCATCACTCCCCTTTTCTGGTGTTAGCAGCGTGACTGCTGCAGCTATGAGCTCACTGACTGCCCAGTTTATGCTGGCAAAGACAGGCTAAACAAATAGCAGCATGGTTACCCAAAAACAATTGTTGGGTTTTTTTTCTTTCCCCCTGCTACAGTTTCTGTAATGTGGCATAAGTCATCTGAAATACTGTAGAACTTTGACCAAAAAAGAACCAAACCCAGCATTGAGGTAAATGCAGCAATGACATGAAAGCCTTGTGCAGAGGGGATAAATACATAGTCCCAAGACAAGACAGCAGAAGCTGCAGAGACAGAGTACCCATGTAAGCAAGCAGACAACCAATTAGGTAGGCTTACTATAAATACCTCAGAGTAACTACTGTTTCAGGATAACTCCTAATTTACTATCTTATTTTCAAATAAAATAAATCACAGATCTTACAGCTGACCTCAGGCACGTTTTAGTGGGTACGTGGCACACTGGCACGTTCAAATCTGTCTCTCTAAACATGGTTTCTGCATGGGTTTCTACATGAAAAGCACACAAAGGCATGTGATGTCACTATCTTAGTATTTTGAAAACATCATCCTTGGTGATGCTTCAGTGAATAATAGCTTTATTGTATCTTTGCTGTCATTAAACAAAATTCTTCACAAAGGTAAATGCTTTTTCTGAAGTCAGAAAAAGAGGAGCCAAAGCTGTATCTGCAGTATCCACCTGACAGCCAGATCAGAGCTGAAGTGACAGTCTGAAGCATTTTCTGACTGCGAGTTTTGAGCAATGACTTCACTAGAAACCTCTGGTTTGGCTAACTACAGATCCTGGCAATATCTATAAACAAGCGTGTCCCAGGAGAGCCCCAGCACCATCTCAGCAGGCCTCAGCAGCCATGCGATGCCATTAGAAGACATCACAACTATCTGATGGATTTTCATGGGCAGGCACAGCTGTGATTTACTCAATCCACTCAGGGGATAAATGGAAAGGGTCACACACACTTTTAATATCTAGTTCACAAGTGCCAGACCGAAGCCATAATGTATATCTGTGCATCAGTATCTGTCTAAACCATATGGATGTGAGGCAAGTTGGGGTTACAGGCATGGTCTCTGGGGCTTGTCATCAAGAGGCTGTTCAGTTGTGAGCAGTAGATCAAGCAGCTGCCCAACTGTCCAGATTGGAGCGTACATAAACCCCGCAGTTTTCATGAATACAAAAAATCTTGACGCAGTTACTTCC
>JAVJGJ010000002.1:27857143-27867465 GCA_035590215.1 Microhierax caerulescens
TTAAAAATAAAAAAAATCAACAGCAAAAACTGCCAAACCCCCCTCTTCCACTTTTAAGTAATTTTAAAAAAAAAAAAAAAAAAAAAAAGGGTCCCAAGATCTCCACTGGAAAAATTGAAAAAAACAAGGAATCCAAGAAACCCCTATTAAACATTTCCAAGAGTTTCTTTTTAGCCTTAGAGTATATTTTATGGAAAGCAGGGAAAACGGGGACATGTACAATTCATCATGTCAGATTAAGCAAACATACTTAATATTCCCTGAACAGGACTCCGACTGAGGCTCTCCAAAGATTAAAAGTCAATATTTTACTTTAAAAACTGAAATTTCAGGGAATCTTGTAAATAGTATGTAACATGAGGTGATACTAGATTGTACTCTAGAAACACCTTATAGTTAGAGAAATCTTGATAAGCTGTGCTCTCTGGCACTTGGAATAAACAATCTATTTTAAGTATTCTTGATAGCATTTCAAAAGCACAGACAAAAAACATTTGGGAATGGAAAACAATTACCCCAATTACCCCTCTGGAAAAAGCAAAAAAGAAAAAGCATCTACACAAGTGCATAAAACCCCTGTGTATTTAGATACACTCCTAGCACTCAATTGTTTAAAAAAAAAAAAAAAAGAAAAAAAAAAAAAAGAAAGGCTAACGGGTTAAAATCAGGTTTAGGTGCTGAGCTGTTACAAAGAGTAGTTCACTTTGCATTTGGACAGTGTTAAAACAACGTTTTTAATGTGGATGCTAGTGCAGAAACTGGAGATTAAACACAAAGAGATGCAGACAGCTACCACATGCAGGAAAACGAGGTTACAGGCACGGCAGCACCAGGCGTTCGCCCATCACCGCGGGGAGGAGGAAGGGACAGGCATAGCAACCACAAGCCCAAAAGCAGAAAAGCGCATACCTTCAGCTTGGAATGAAAATCACGAGATTTCCTTC
Organism: Microhierax caerulescens; assembly: GCA_035590215.1. NCBI lineage: Eukaryota > Metazoa > Chordata > Aves > Falconiformes > Falconidae > Microhierax > Microhierax caerulescens. Next base: position 27,858,088 of record JAVJGJ010000002.1, read on the forward strand.
TGGCAAGAACCTGAATGTGACTAGACACCTGCAGGGTAGGGGAAGGGAGGAAACAAAGGAAAAGCCTGTAACCATGGAGATGAAAAGCCCCCTACAACTGGGCAAGCCAAACGTACCTTAATGGCGGCTTGAATTTCTCGAACTTTCTTTCTTGCTAAGACCTGTATGTGACTAGAGACCTACATTGTTCAGGTTTATAGGGGAAAAAAAAAAACAACAAACAAACAAAAGAAAAACAAAAAGCAAATCAAATTTAAAATGTCTATTTTTTTCTTTTTATAAAAAAATAACTTTTCCGAGGGGAAGAAGTTATTTGCATCTTCAGTAAGCTCTGCTGTTAAAGATATCACATTCCCAGCCAGATACCAAGCTCTTATCACTGAGGCTTAACAATACAGGTCATCACTTCAGTGACTTGATTAAGGGGGGAAAAAAAAAAAAAAAAAAACAGTGTAACCCACCAGGTTGTGCATTCAGCTATAAGATAGAAGACAGAGTTCGCAGCTGGACGCAGCCCACGTGCTTTGGTACTGATCCCGTCCATGGCCAGGCCCTGCGCTCTTGTGCGGGGAGCCAGCAGGATTTCTACCCCATCTGCCAGGGATGCAGACGCCCACTCTGACCATTTGCCACTAGACTCGAGACATAGCTTGGCACCAGTAAGTTTTATCCATTATTTACTGTGTTCTGCAGCTCTGCGGAGGTGCCTCAGGCTGCATTTTGACCCCACCGAAACGCTTTAAATTCTGGCACAAACGATAAAATACTGGCACAGCATAGGTCCCTGAACCTGTGCTGGCTTCCTCGATAATCTCAGCAGCCAGTCCACAAGGCACTGATGTAAGCGGGGACCGGTAACTTGACATCAGTGTGAGTGATGTCCAGGTTTGGCCCATCGTCATTATATTTTAGTAAGACGTGTAAACCCAGTCCCGCACCAGACCAGTTATTGGTCTGAAGTTGCTGTCTGTGCAGTAAAGGGCCTGGGGCCACATTCACATTCCTGTTTGTTCAGGCACGTACTGAAATCCATGCTATTGATGATGAGGGTTTAATGATGCTGCCCAGCATCACTCGGTACTGCTCAGCATCCTACAGCCCTCTGTGCAAATGTTTAAAACTTGCAATGCTGGTAAAAACCACTACAGAGAAATATCTCACGCTCGTTTGACCCAGGGCATACCAATTCAGGTGTTGCATATTTTTCCTAAGTTAGTTACAATTCCTGTCTGGGAAAGAACAAAGCAAATGAAAAGGAGAAACAAAGCTTGATTTCCTGCCTCTATAGGACTACTCCATGACGATAATACCAAAAAGCCTGTATTTTTAGTAGGGAAGCAAACAGTAATACATAAATGAGCACAGCCCCTGAAGGCCACCTTCAGAGACTTTTCCAGGAAGCAGCTCAGGAACCAGATTGCAGTAATTCAGTTGCACTATTGCTTACTAAGCAATTTTGTAGTCAAACACACAGACCAAGTTTTCACACGTGTTCATTTGTTTTGCTTTCAGTGGGATATTAGTACTGTTAAAGGTTATACAAGAAGCATAATCATAACGCCTAATCGCTCAGTTGAAACTCAAAAGTAACGCAAATCAAACTTTTCTAAACACTCAATCTGGAGTGATTTATGAATTGCTATAGAGGGATGTAAAGTACAGAGGCAGAACACTGCCATACGTAAGCCATCACAGACCTCTTGGTTTCACCGCAGCTCTGCCAGCACATGCTGGCCAAGGATCTAGCCCCAAGGTCTGCATTTTGACTCCTGATGCAACTTTAAGATCCCAGCATAACCTCTGACTCTTGGAGCTTGCATGGGCATAGCAGGGCAGAACTTGGGACTTGGTCTTTTGTTTTAGACTTCTTTGCCCATCTTTTGTTTGCTCCTTCTCCACGCACTCTGGTTTTTCTCTGTCTTGTGTCTTTTTCATCCCTTGTACATACGTTTTCTTCCTAACTGACAAAGGACACCACCCGGGGGGGGAACCCACAAAAAAATCACTCTGTTCAAAGTGTTTGTTTTAACCCCAAGCGCTGGCAGCAGGCCATCTTTGTGTGCCGACTGAGCGTCACCTTACCCTGCGCTACGAAACACCCCCAGCATGCAAGTGTACCAGCCTCTGCCCCCCCCTCTGTCACGCACGTGGGTGGGGAGAAGGGGAATCTCGCACTTGGTGTTAGAGAAAGCAATTTGCGAAGCATTTTGAAACAGCACAAGGGTTTAGTAACCACTGCATAAACTACACAGAGCATGTGCCTTCTAAGAGGCTGCTGATCACCGTGGATACTACAAATTAAATGATTTAGTCATATGAGATAAGTTAGTGGTTATATGATAATCATCTGAAAAAGACTTAAGACTGGTTGGAGGTTTATTCTGACTCTTGATGAATGAAATCTTACTGTGGTCACAGACCCAGAGCCTGAAGGCTCTTAGGGGAATTTTTTAATTATTTTTTTCATCCTGTAGCAGGTACTGCCCATGAGCTGAGACTGTGATTACAATCAGTCCTGCTAGATTGTTTTTATTTATTTACTGCTCATATCCAAGGGTCATAACCTCTGTTACATAGGCAAATGGGCTGGACTTTTAGAAAGTTCCATTATCCACCATCTCAAAATAATTATTATATTCTGTAACTGTTCTTATAGAGAAATAAGGCACAATGTTTTATGGTTCTGCTTCAACTTTCAATTTTTTTTTCCCTGAATACAGGGGATAATGGCTTCATGTACACATAGGTTAATAAAAAAAAATGCATCCTCAAACTGCAACTGAAATGATGCACAACATAAAACCTGGAGTTTAAAATATTTTCTAAACAGCATGTATTTAATCTGAAGAGTGAAATCAATATATCAGCTCATCAGAGTTCAAGCACAGCCAGCCACTGCAGCCAAAAATGCCATGTTCTGTCATTCACTGACATGCATACTTCCCCACTGGGTTATTTTACCTGCTTCCTGGTCCGTGTCTTCCCTGTTCTAAGTTTGATGTATCTGGCTATCAATTCATTCCTACCTGAAAAAAAGAAAAATTCATGATAAGGGACAAGCAGCATCACACCCATAAACACCATTAAAATACCATACTTAAACACGTGAGCTCCCGGCAGATGAGGCTATGTTTTCTTACACCTACTCCACTTCCCTTTGCAAAATATCAGTATTTCTCCTTGTTTATCAGCATTTCTCTTCCCTCGCCTTAACAGACATTGTATGTGCTACACGAACTACACAGAGGGCTATGCAGTTTAGCATCTTCCCACCAACGTCCTGCAGCAGAGGCACACCTTTTTGGCCAGCAGTGGTGCCCAGGATGATCTCTAACTGGAGAATCCCCCATATTGGGGGCTGACACAAGGTCCAGGCTCCTCTGGTTTTGCTTCTGACTGTGCTGGGTGGTGTTTGTCCCCCAACCCACCTAGAGACCTGCTGGGAGGAGCAGCTGCTCTTGAGAAGGACATGTGCCACCCAAATCAAAGCACCAATCACCCAGACGTCACAGTTTTGCACCAGCTTTTACCCAAGTTTTAATGCTACGAGGAGGACAGCAAAATCCATCCTCCCTGCCAGGAAGCACTCTGCCCCCTGGACTGACAGTTCAGCAGGTTATCAATCACACCCTTAACTCGACGCACCAGAGTCGTCACCCTGCGGTGCCTACATTCCTGCTGCAGCGGAGCCGATCAATGTGATGGTTTGTTATTCACAGCTGTTTCTCGAAAAAGTATAGTATTTCCAAGTTTCTAAAATGGCTATTTGACTCTTCTTCAGTCACACATTATGCTACCTAATGCAAACTAACATTTTCTTTCCAAATAATTTCCTTCCTAAATATTGCTGACACGGAAGATAACACAGTTTTATGTGGTGCCCCGTTTATTTTCATTGCTTACTATGTTACTTCTCCACAAGTTGTAAGAACTTAAATATACTTGTCCAACAAGTCCTAAGTTATGGAGTTATTTGCATTCAGCACAGGGGACAAGCAGCCCATGTGTAGAAAATGAGAAAAATGATTTAGTAGCAAGCTGAAAATGGGGAGGTTAAGAACATAACTTGTCACCCACAAAGTTATTTTAAAGTGGATGAGTACATAGGTGGGGAATGCAGAAAGTTATTATATCAGCCAGACTCAAACTCTTTCAGTTGGATGTCGTGGAGGAGAGACAGGGAAGTTTGGAAGTAGCCTGCCTATATCTGAAGGGCATTTTGTTGACTGGAAGATTGAACACAATTAGTCAAACTAGACCTTCATTTTCCCTTTTATTTCTGTCTCTCCCTCTGAGCCTTAATTTACACCCTTTGTACCAAATGCCTCATGGTTTCTGTCTCTTCTGTGGTTTGTTTGCTAAATGGGTACTAGAATATGAAATATCAACATGCTTCAGAGTAGAGCTCTGTTTCCTTTTTTGTTTTGGTCCAGACTGTGTGCCAGGTTTCCTGCAACGCACCACTGTAACGGTGACATGAGGGCTGTAACCCTTCAGCAGGTCTCTTCAGGACAAACTTCCAAGAGGTAAACATTGCGTGAGCAAACAGTTGCACAGCAATTTCAAAATGCAAGCAGCATTTCTTGCACACAAATGAGGGATTTCCATATGCAAAAAAAAAAAAGAAAAAAAAAAGAGGAGCAATTAGTTAACTAATTTCATGCAAAGCCACTGTCTTTTGGCTGGACAGAAGTTCTGCAGCCCACAAGGTACCTGCCATTTGCAGTGAACAGGAGCCTTTGTGTTCATGGGGTGAAACTGAGGAATGCTTGATCTCTATATCTGTTCTCATGTTCTTTCTGAAGTAAACAGTTCACTTCAAATTTGGAGAATGAGTTTTCATACTGGTGCTGTTCCCCTATGTCCTTGTGCAGGAACAGCAGCGACCTCACAGTGACAGGACTGCAAATTCACTTGCAGGTGCTGGGCATGGACAGAAACGAAACTGCTCTACTCTTCGTTAATATTAGACGGAAAAGTTTTACAATGGAAAAATATCATACGGTTTGGGAAAACAAACCGACAGAGGTCAAGAGCCTGAGGCCATGGCAATGCAAAGGGAGCAGAAAAGGTATACAGCGATGGCACATCATACTAAACGTGCTTTGGACAAGTGTTTTCGAAAACCTTCTTGCTTGGTACTTTTTGTGCCTCTGCAGTGTCCCTTTAGTGAGTACTAGGCTAGCAGACAGCAAAGAGGTGCACAAAAATTAAAAGAAAACCAGGAAGAAGCACCTCACCACAAGCCAACGGAGAGCCCAAAGGGGTGGTAGCCTGCAAGAGCAGCCCCCTGCAGTCTGCTGAATTTCAGAAATCACCGCATTCCTGCAGTCACCGGTATGATAAGTGGTATAAACACTTCCGTATCTCTAAACGCACATTTTCATTTAATTGGGGAATGCCCCCCTTCCAGAAACTACTTCTTTGCACATCTTTAGGTACGTGCATACATTAAGCACATAGAATAGGGGTTTTGGTGCAAAAAGTGTTGTCAGATTGTCCTTATCAGCAACTGGCAATTCTGCAAGGTCAGTGACACTAAAAGCGGGGGCTAAAGGATGTGTTGTCATCTCTCGTCCTTCAGCCTGTACTGAAGATGTTTCAGATACACGGTCACAGCACAGGCTATGGCACAGCCACCCCTTGCCCGTTAGTGCAGTCCTGTGCAGCCCTCAGCCGTAGCTGAGGAAGGAAGAGTGAAAGCTTCTCACGGTTTCACAGTTTTCTTCCCAGGCAAGAGTGTTAAAAAACTATTTTTAAAGGAAAGCTCCGATTCCCAGGCAGCCACTTGACAGGAAAAGCAGCTTTATAAAAAACACCAAGTACTGAAAGTCTAGACTGTATTATTCAAAATACCAGTCAAGTGCTGCCTCCAGTTGAGCCTCAGTCCATCAACGAAGTGGCCTGAACCAAGGAGTGGTTTCTCTAGCCGACACCTAGCACAGCAGGGGTTATGACTAACAAGATTGTGGTTTTGCGAAGTGGTCGCTTCCCCTTAAGGTGAAGTCTAACTGGAGCCTAGCTTGAGAAGAGTCAACAGGGTGGAATAATTTGCTTAACTTAGATGGAGGAGGAACCATGCAAAGTGTCTGAGGAAACAGCCTTAGGTTTTCCTTACAGCCATATTTTCCACACAGCAAATAAATACGCATCAGGTTTAGCCTGAGCAGGAGATACTGTAGCCTCATGAGGCTCACTAAATACCTTCTGCTCAGACCCAATGATCTGAGAAAAGTCATAAATTCTTCTTTGGACTATCAAAAAGCCACAAACACAAACATAAGCACTACCTGACATATACAGACAGAGATATCCCCAACTAAAAGTTTACAGCTGTTACGCTATCTACCAAATACTGGTGGCCCTTCTTTACCAGCTCTGACAGATACTAACAGGAAAGATCTTATCTCCTGATCAGCTAAGGCCAAAGAGGATTTTTAAAGTAAGGAAGGCTTAATATTCCTAAACACATCCTTTCCTGTTCTTGGGAATGAGAAGAGTCCAAAACAAAAGAAAGCTCAAGGAACTTCTTTAATTGGCCATTAGAAACCTTAGGGTGAAAAACGCTCATTAATAAATAGATCTGTTTTTCTCTAAGAAGAGCTCAGCTGTGGAAATACTTTACACACATGCCTTCCCTCTCTCTCACTGTCATATATATCTAGGAAATTGCCTGGCAGAAGAGAAGAGGTCAGGTTTATGAACTGTAAATGTTCAGCTCCTTCTTCTTGTCATCTGGTGTGACAGTCTCCTCCTCTGAACATTTTAGTTCAGGTATAAAAAAGAGGTGTGGAGAGGTGCCCAGCCAGATAAAACATCTTCATAGCACAGAAATCTTTCCCAAGGATCTTGAAAGGATCAGGAAAGGACCACAACCAACATTTTATTTAGGCTTCTTCTTGTGGGTTTGGTGGTTTTTTTTTTCTTTTCCTTTTAAATTCAGACTTTATCTGTCATGCCCTTCTGTACTGCCAGTACAATTGCAAACTATAATTCTCCCTGGACTTCCTCTGAGGAAGAGGCATTTTATACAACAGAACATCTTTTTTAGTCATGGCAGAAAGTATAAAGGAGGTTCAGCTAGAAAACAGCGCAGATGCTAGAAAACCTGCGAGACTTTGCGGGGTGCTAAAGTGTCACCGTGGCCCCCTGGGCAGCCCCACCTCTGCCAGCAGGCATGGGCTCCCTCCACCTTCCCAAATACTGCCCCATCCCTGAGGAGCATCATCCTAAACCAGGGAGCGTGCAGCGATCCCGGACACCTCACAGGCAGCACGGAGGACTGACATTTCTGCTCTTCTTGTTCAAAATAAGTAGAAGCAGCTGCAAAGTGGGGAGGCTCCCACCCGCCCCTCCCTGTGGGAGGCAGTTGTTGCTCTAACAGAGGGCCCTTGTGCAGGGAAGCCTCCCCCACTAACATGATGTCAAAACCAGCCTAAACCAGCCAAGCATCAGCCCCCACAAAGGTCTCCGTGAGGCTCCCAGGTGCCACCCGTGGTGCTGAGGGTGGGTTCGGCACCACTCACCCAGCACGGGCAAGGCCCCCAATGGTGAAAATCACCCCCTGGGTGAGGGTGGCTTAACTGGCAACCCCTTCATTGCCCCAAATCAGCACCACCACCTCTGTACAGGGGCCACCACAGGCTGTACCAGGATCTATGTGAGAGGCAGACATGCCCCCAGCCATGCTGTGTCCCTTTCCCCAGTCGCAGCCACAGGCATCACTCTCAAACCCAGTTCCCACCAGCAGTGGGGCAGCAAGCCGGTGCATCACATCCCTGCGGAGCTGCCGGCCACATGGCAGGCAGGCATCTTTATTTAGAACATTAATGACACAAATTAAACCTTCTCCCTCCCAGTAACTGGCACCATCCGAATGTGATAAAATTAGGCAAGTGTGGGAAATCAAGTGGGTTAGCAATTTTAAAATGAACAGCTAATTTTAAAAAGTTTTCATACTCGGCAAAACAATTCAAGAAATGACCAAGGAGAAAAGCCTGTTCTTTTCAGATAAGGACATCCTATGAATTTCTCCAAATTCTGTGAGACTGTGGCTCAAAACAGCTGTTTCACATCCTGAGTGCAAAGTCTGGGGACAGACCTGCACAAACATTTCATCTCCTAAGTCACACTCACAGCCGTATTTTCACCTTGGCAAAGCTTTTCAGCTGGTTTTGGTAAACTCTATTTCTGGTCACCTCTCCTCCAAGCTGCTAGGCAGCCTGGTGATCTCAAAAGTGATGTGCTTGTGCCCAGGGCCCACATTTGGAGAGTTAGCAGGGATTTAGCTGGATGAGGAGCCTGCTGCCCAGCTCATGGCTCCTCAGGCAAGTGCCCTCCTGGGACAGCCCCCACGAGTAGCACCGAGCCCTTTGTCTGGCTGCTGAGCGTGGGCCAGATCCTGATCCCGGGCCAGATCCTGACCCCACCCGGCATGGCAGGGGTCCATGCATGGACACCATCAGCAGGGACAGGCTGGTTTGAAGGCTTTCTTCCATCAGAAGGTGGCCACAGGGACACTGGGCAGCCAGGCTGGTAGCCCATGGAGGAAGAGCTGCCCTGCCATGTGCTGCAGTGCTCAGTCCCGTTGCTTTTCTGCTCCATTTTGCCGGCAGAATATCTGGCTTTGGGAGAGCTTACCTAAAATTTGCCAGTGCTGCTTTCTGAAGACGCTTTAACACTAAATTGGCTAACAAAAAGCCTCTTGTAGATAAAAGAGCTCTGCAAGTCAACAACTGGCTAAGCAGTTTAAACCCCTAAGTAAGGCATCCTCTATTTAAACGTTATAGGCAAATCTAATTTAAGCTTTTAAAAATATTATGGGCAGGTGTTTAAGTCGTCCCCACACTGGGTTTTGCGAGGGCTTCGGAGGGGGCTGGGCGGCGCTTCCCAGGCGGGCAGCATTTTGTTCAGACAAGCTTTCTGCAGAAGGACACGTGACATAGGCCAAATAAACAGCATCTGGGGATTTTCAATTACAGACCTTCACCCAGCATGCCTGCACTGTAATCTCTACCAGATGAGGCTCAGGCCTCACTATTTTCAATAATTCACACACTGTGTACACATAACATGACAATAAGGGCATTCATGCAACCGCCTGATTCGCACATCAAAGCTCCCAAATGGCCAGCTGTAAGCATGCTTACTGCTGAATAATTCATTCTTTTCACAGGCTTGAAAAAACGCTCAGCGGGAGTTGGCAAGCTTGTGTTCTTTCCTGTGTGGTATGCTAAACTCAAATTTTGAAAGAGGTACGGCCCCACTAAAAAGAGTCAGAGATCCAACTATTTAAATGTGCATTTGCGAGCTTTCGGATGGCTGCTCACAAAAAAAAAAAAAAAAAAGACACGGCATTTCCAAGTGAGTAGCGGCGAT
>JAVJGJ010000002.1:27867475-27880490 GCA_035590215.1 Microhierax caerulescens
GCTTTTGCGTGCTTTGGGTGGGCTGCCCAAAAAAAAAAAAAAAAAAAAAAAGACACTGCATTTCCAAGTGAGTAGCGGAGATAAGATGAAATAGCCTACATGTTTTCTGGGGCAGGTGCTTAATAGAAATAAGATGATAAAACTGTTTTCTGGATGGTAAAATATTTTTTACATCTATTATTCCTTACTAAGTATCGCAGATATACCAGAGACATAACAGTTAACAAGTTCAGCAAACTTGAAATTTCCACATACTTAGCATAAAATTTGCTACTATATGGCAAACAGGGTTTTAGTTCAGACTAACACATATGAAAAAGGCAAACACAGAAGCATCAGAGCTAATTCTGTAACTCCTATTTACTGTTCTCACAAATATGGGTTGAATACTGATTTCTTGCTGATATTTTAACAACTCCAGATTTGCAGCTGTGTCTCTGGACATTTAGCTTGCAACCGGTGAGTGTTCCAGATTTTGAAAATACTTTGGCTTTACACAACAGAGGCATCATTTCTTTAAGGAAAAAAAAAAAAGAAAAAGGCAGGGAGGAAGAAAAAAGAAGGCTCTGCTTCATAATATCAAGTTTTCTTGACTGTCAATCAATGCCAGAACCAGCAGGATCAACTAGTTGTGACCTCTCCTTATAGCAAACACATGCTGCTTACCAGCTGTGGACTGTGTTTTTTACACCCTTTTCTCTATCATTCAGAATGGCTTCCTCCTAATCACAATAATCCCAAAAGTGCTAAAACATATCAATCGTCCTCTAAGCCCTGCCTACAAAAGGCCAGCCGTCCGGCCTTTATGGGCTTGTCCAACAGCAGCTGATACTTCATTCAACTACAAATCCAATTTAGCAGTTACAAGAGGTTTAGCATCACTGGAAAAATATTGGTGTTGATCCTGCACTCTTAAGTCAGCAAATATTCCTTTGCCATATTGTTTAGCTTTTTCTGCCGTATTTACACTTCTGCTGGATTTCCCTGAATGACTTCAACAACAGCATTTAACCTCTGAACTGGTAATATTTACAGTTGATCAAACAGTGATTTTTAAAATATGTTTACCGCAATTAGAAAAACATGAGACCATTCGTATTCCAACTGTTACAATTCTGAAAAAAACCCCAACCAACAACCCTAAAACCAAACACAATAATTTCATTCAAAACAATAGAGCACACTTTATGTACTAGTTATGCAGGATGTTATTTATTATAGCCCTTTGGGCAAGTTCATGGCAATTCTTTTACTTATGTATTTTTAATTGCCAAGTGAGCCAATGCAAAAGCTCCCTTGATCACCCTCCACTTTTTTTTTTTTTTTTTTTTTTTTTCCGTCTTTAAGCAGCAGTATATGTAATGCCTTAAAGTACAGATAGGAGACCCCGCCTAGGGAATTTACTACTCCCTAGCCCAAATCTGCAGATCTGTGGGACCTCTCAGCCCTCTAATAATGGGCATGTAAAGCAGGAGGTAACTCCTCCAGTCATGTGAAAGAGAATGGGAGCTACTTTTCACTCACTTTGTAGCGAAAATTATCAGCCTCAAACCTGCATCAAGCACAGGATTTCCATCTCTCTGCACTGGCACTTGTCTGGGTGCTGGGGCTGCCAGCAGCCAAGGATATGGGCAGGTCCCCACAGTTCCCCAGGCAATGGGGTGGGGTGGAGGGGCAAAAAAAATAACCCAGTCTTAAACCTGCTGGAGCTTGTTGCTCAACGCTGCACCAAGTCCTTCAAAAGCCAAAGCTCTGGCTCTGGATTTAGGTAAGGACCATGCACAGAAGCAGCCATCCCAGGGCAGGACCGGGAGGAGACAAAGACCGCAGCACTCCTAAAATGGGTTATAGGGGCTGCCCGAGTGGGGTCTGTGTGTGCAGACACACACACACACACAGAGGATTACAATAAGCCACTTAAGTATTATTATACAAAAATGAACTGCTTGCAAAGTGTACGGTAACTGGGTTGCCCAAGAGGACAGGGAAAAGATTCAAGAAACAAAACAACTGAAATAATCCCTACGGATGCTAATGAGCAAACAATTACAATGACTCATTGAAGTTATATCACAATGATACTTCCAAAGAAAAGAATTTTTTTTTGTGTATTGTATTAAAACCAACAACAATAAAATAAACCCAGATTGAAGCAATAGCACAATTTAATTTATACAGCAAAAGGGAAATGACCTAATAGTAGCATGGAAAGATACTCTCCTCACGTCAAGTCTTAAGCTTTTGTTTTTTATCCTGACTTCAATTTTAAAGAAAAGAATGAAAAAGACCCATAGACACATCTGGTTCAAAAGTCTTCATTGACACTAATGCAATGCACTGGATTCTGTTTGGCAGGTCTTAATACTGGGAAATATTCCACATAAGCAACATCTACTAATTTTCTTCGAGTTTTTAAAAACACAGACAGAACATATTTCAAAGAGGACAGATCCAGAGATGTCTCTGAATATTCATTAATTAGCATTTTGTCAGTGTCAGTTGTCTCAACAAAAGAAGGTTTTATGACTTACTCTAAACCCCATTTAATTAAAATTTAAATATCACAAAAATACATGGAATTTTTTTGCTCCCTTGTAATTATATTATTTTCTGCTTAAATTTAAACTGTACTTTACTGTAACCAAAAATGCACTTCAAAACAAACAGCAATTTTTAGGCTTTAGAATATACAAAAAAATCCTCAAACTTGACCTTTGCCATCTCTCTGGATCAGCTACAGATGTTTAGTAGATTATACAAAAACCTAGATGTCCTTAATCTGACATCCTTTTTTTTTGCCCCTGCTATGATAGGAACTCCTAGTAACCTATTTGTGAAGACCCCGTGTGACTTCCATGTGCATATGTAATTGCTGTGCTATTTTCCAAGGTAGCTGCAATTTTTCAGTGACATGAGCAGATCAGAAAGGAGAAGACTTGCCCAGTGCTACTGACAGAAAGTCTGGCTTGGACAGGAATCCTTCAAATACACAGACAATGAGCTGGCTGACCTGTCATGCATGATGGATGAGTTAAGGGGATTAAAACAACGATTTGCATTAGAATAGATTAAAATTAGCAAAATAGAATTTCTCAGTAGGTGGCTTCAGTTCTGTTTGTTCTCTTAGGCAAAATGAAGTTCATTTTTAAAGGAATTACGATTGTTTAAGTAATGCTCATTTGCAGAGGAGAAATTTTGGATGCTGGTTTGCTTTCTGTTGTTTATTCTTTAAGAAATCCACTTTAACTATCACTACAACAGTATCTTTTTCCCCCATGTTTAATATTAAAGCATTACACAACTACAATCTTCTAATCACTTCAAACTGTATGTGCATCTTAACGCTTAGATGTTTCTAAGCTGCATATACCCAAAAAAGTGTTTTGAGTTCAGAGAGATGATCAAAAAGACCAAAAAATTACTTTAAATTGTGTATTGATGCTTCACTGAAGTTCTGAGTACAAGCTTGTGACTCAAGAACTCTAAGAGACAGATGCTTGAAATACTGCATGTTTCTTTTGACTAGATTCACTTTGCACACGGTGATGGTACTTAAAAGACTCAGAAATGGCTGCAAAAAGTAACATCATGAACGACTTGCCTTACAGAATAGCATTATATTGTTTACACATTATAAATTTGAAAGAAAGCTATATGAACAAGTCAGTGTACCCAAGTAAGCAAACAGAGAAACTGCAGAAACATCCATGGGCCATCTCCTCTTACAGACAGCAACCAAGATTGCCCGTCAAACAAAAGTTGTAAAATTAACGGAGGTCCCCCTCTTTACAAGGCTCACACATCCAACCTGCAGACAGAAAATCCAGCACATTTAAAAAAAACCACTTCTGTGTACTGTCAAATACGTTTCTGAACTCCTCACCCATTTTAACGGTGTGCTGTGGTCAGACGGGTGATATATTCCACTATGCCCTACAGCAGCATTAATAGAAAGCAAAGCTGAGGCATTAAGGAGGTAAACTTCTGCCACTGATGACATTACGAACGGGAAAAGCTGTGACATGATTTCTCAACTCAGCATTAGCTGTAATGAGATTTTAAGAGAGCAGGTCACTTCTCTTGCTCAGTGCTGGGGCATCTGGCCAAATCCAGAGGCTGTCTGAAACACATCAATGCCAGAGCCCACAGCCAGGGCTGGGGTCCCACCATACGGCTCCTGGGGAGGGGGCATTTATCTGCAGGAGAGGGAGGACCCTGCAAGCTGCCTTCATTTTCAGCTCCACAGACCCTGCACTGGCATTTCATGCAGCTCTTTGCAAAACCTGTTTATTTAGCTTATGAATTATTTGGTGTCTGCGTCCCATGCAGTTAAGATGCTTTATTTTCACAGCAGGTGCAAAGAGGTATTTAAATTTGCATTATGTCCAGGGTATTTGGACCCAGTTTGTGTTAGATGACAGCTTCTGACAGCAGATGGGCCAAGTGGAGAAACATTTGACCGGCATATGAAAGAGCTTGGGATACATCCAACACTAACCCTGGTTTCCAAGTTATTTCACAAGCACAAAGTAACATTTTGTGGAGATTTTATAGCTAACATTGTCGTTCTAGCTACAGTACAATAAATATTTTCCTCCAATTATGAACCCACAACATACTTGAGCTACAGAGTAAGTCATTTCTTGCAAACCCAGTCTCAAAACATGCTTAAAATTGGGACTCTTTTTTTTTTTTTTTTTTTTTTTTAGCCTAAAGACAGACCTGTCCATACTTCCAGATGTGATATGAACCCATCCAGATCAGTCGCCCATTCCTGCCTTCCTACTGATCCCATCTGGGTTACTGATGCTCGAGCTAAGGTGGAGGAGAACAATACACCTGCACATCTCAAGGATTCCGATGACACCAGCCCAAGTGGAGAAAAAGAAACCTAATGTCAGCCTGAACTTGGGTATGAGAACACAACAGGCAGCTCAAGAACAGAAGATACCACTGCTTATTTTGAATTTTAGCTACAAGAGACAGCAATTAAGAGCTGAGCAATCAAAGAATACCACACCACAATGTATTTTGTTTAAATTTGGAAGTGTTTCCCGTAACCTACTCATTCATCAGAGTGAAAAATGCCTACCTGACTCTTCCTGCCCCTCACCCCAGGCTCCATTGCCTCTAGTGACTCTAGCAGTCTACAGTGCATCCCAAGCATGTAAATACCGTGTTGCTGATTTAATTGTTATTGAAAACACCCATATGCACCCTTCAAAATCTGCAGGATTACCTTGGAGAATCATAAGAGTTTTGCTTCGTGTATCTGCCAAATGCATGAGTCCTAATATTTCTAATTTTTGTTATAAATTATTTTACTTAAAATGGTTGTTTTGGATGATGGGAGGGCTTTTTAAAAAATAATTTTTAAGGGGTAGGACATGCCAGAGAACCCAAAGAAAATTACAGTTATTTGTAATCTTCTTACCACTTAGTTGTTTCTATAGTAAATCATTGCTTTTGCTTCCCAGCTCATGCCTTTACTTAGCATTTGTCCGAAAAGCACACATTTGGAAACCTTTTCTTTGTTTTGGATAAATGAATAATGAAGTGCAGACACAGTTTAATGCGTAATTCTTAATCCCACTTTCTTTAGGCCTGATGCAGTAGGAGGGAAACTTTACAGTAGTCAGGTAGTTTTGTAGCTGAGTACTGTTGACATTGGACTGAGAGAGGAAACTGGGCTTCCAGCTGCAGCTCTGCCGAGTTTCCTTGTTCAGTCCCTATACCCTCTTCACAGTTTTTGCCTGTTATATAGGTTTAGTTCTCTAAAAATCATAGTGAAAAAGGTGCGTGAAAGATCAATAATCCCACTTTCTACCTGATACGCCTCCCCTCTACCTGTGTCCATGCCAGCACAGCTATCATACTGAACAGCCTCAGCTGCCAGTGGCTTCTAGTTCTGACAGTAGCATGGACATATCTCACAAGGAGCAGAAGGACTTTGCTTCTCAGCTCCAACATGCCTTGCTGGGGGCTGCTGGCCCACGGCTGGTGGTAGGACAAGGACATGGGGGACATGTCCCAGAGCAGTCCAGTCCTTCACAGCTAACATCACTAGACCCATGATGGGTGCACAGGCAGAAGCTGAGAGCACGGCAGCCTCATGCAGCAAAGAAGGAAACTTTAAATACACACAGATCTGGAACTGCACTCAACATTTATTAATGTCACTTAGTGATTTCTACCACTACCAAGCTCTCAGTTTGCTCTTGTGACTTTATCATCTGTTTAGTCTAACTTGCTGATCTGGTAATCTGGAGTCTCCAGTGCATAAAAGGATTTCATTCTTCTTTTGAATGATGGCTCTTCATGAAGTTTTCTCTCCCCTCTCTCAGTGCTCTCTCTCCCCTGCCTCCCCACCCCACTCCCCCTCCTCTCTTCTTAAACCGTAAGGACAAGTAATACTATTCCTTCCCCTTCCTCAGTTGTTTCCAGGATAACTCTCCATCCCATAATGGTTCAGCTTTAAAGATCACTGCCCGTCCACCCAGCCCATACCATACAGACTCCACCCTCACAAATGCACAGGCTGTCACACACCACGGGAAGGCTATTTTGCAGGCATTACTTCCTAATGGACAAAGCCCTGAACAAGACTCCTGCACCTTACTTCTGACTTGGCCAGTGGCCAGGTAGATGCATCTTGGCACATGGAGAACTGCAGTATTGCGTGAGAGAGTGCTCCTGAGCTTCACTAGTGTGCAACTAAGACTGCCAAATTAAAAAGGGTTTTTAAAGTGTTAAATACTGTACAGTTGGTTTCAACCTTCTGACACTGGTATGGGTTCAGGTAAGTCCCTTGGCAAAAGGGTGTTTCGGATCAGTGGCAATGCGATCAGCATCCCCCTTCCTAATTCACAAATTTCTGCCTATGCAAGCACAGGAATAGTCATCCTGTGCTTTGCTAAAACACAAGCAGCGTACAGAGCACTATACTGTACCTAAACTTCTGCCAAGCCCACCTGGTACCAAATTTCTTAGCTTTATAAACCTCCAAACACTCCACTATATTTTAACCATTTTACAGTATATGTGTTGGTCATGAAGGCATTTTCACTGAGGCAACTGGCAAATCCATACCGAACCTGGCAATCACACCAGTATCAACATTTTAGCACACTCTAGGTTTTTGCTATTAAAAGACATAAAGAAATAGTCATTGGGTCAGTCAGAGAAATTCCACCTGACATCAGGCATAGCTATAACACGTGCAGGAAGAGATTAAGTTGGTGCTGCAGAGACTTATCAAGTGTTCGCAAGAGTAACATCCCTTTCATCTTTTGTGAGATGTATATGAGTACATCAGCACTCACCCCTCCACACAGTAAATTGAGCCATAGGCTGATTTTCCGTAAGAACTGGTGGCCTTGGTAGTATTAGGTTAACGGTTGGACTCAATGATCTTAAGGATCTTTTCCAACTTAAATGACTCTATGATTCTATGACATAAGAACAAGAAGTAAAAATATACTTACTTACCTCAGAGACTCACAAATGTTTATATGAAGCTATTAAAAAGCTGAGATTTTGAAAAACACATTCATTTAAAAGAAAATGAAAGGTTGTTTCTGGTATGGCTGATGCAGTTATGTGTCTTCTGTTGGGGGAAATTTATAGCGACATTATTGCTGTCAAAGAGGGTAGTGAGCCACAAGGATTTCCAGATGCCATGTGTGAAGTTTCTCATTTCCCCTGCTATACTAAAGTACATTATCACCCAAACGCAAACAAGCTTTAAAAAGTATCTGTCATTAAAACATGTGTGGCCCCCTTGCCTGGACTTAAGAGATCTGGGTTTTTTCTTTTTCTCTCTTTTTAAGGGAGACTGTACTGCAGCCATCCTCAGGGGCCTAATACTGATCATGCTGATGTCAACAGTAATACTTGGGGCTGTATCCCTACTGCACGTTGTACCCTGCCAGTGAGAAAACCAGACTCTCCCAAACAGCAACATTTCATTTGTAGAAAGTCAGTCAAAGGAGTGGAAGAATTCCTGCCACAGCATTTCTCAGAACAGCTGTGAGATTTAAAAGCACATGGAAGATAAAAAGAACATCATGTTCAAGTTGCACCGGTACCTGTAAATACAGGCTGCTGCACCAGCAGACAGCTGAGGGACCTGTCCTGCTGTATGGACACCAGTGAGCAGCAGGGACAGCCTCCTGCGCAGGAGACCACCCTCACATCTAGCAGCGTGTTCACAAAGATGGCAAACCTGTGCCAAAAGGACATTCAAAGGCAAAGATCCCCTCCAGGACAGGTACCGCAAGCCTGAAGTAGGAACGATCTCTCTGTGGCTGTCTGGGATCGCTGTATGCTCAGGCATGAGGCTTTCAGGTGGGAATGGGTGCACAAGAATGCCTTGCAACTAATGACCGTGCTGACTCTAGGAGAATGGTAGAATTAAAAGCTAGAAAATCTTACAGGTGAACTTTTGTTCCCAACTGGATTTGTTTCAAAAAAAAGGAAACACAGAATTCATGCAATTCATGCAGATATTCAACACAATAGTGCTGAAAGTAAGATAGAGATGGAACTATTAGAAGGCTGATGCTGTACAGTCCTCGCTGATTTTTTTTTTTATTATTATTTACAGTGAAAGCCACCCCTCAAAGCAGGTGTTTTGTTAAATGATGCCGAGTTGAATCTTTTGCTGAGGCTAAAAACTAAATGGGAGATGTTGAGTCATAAAGCAGAGCTGTCCCTTCTGGAAGCACACCAGCAACAAGATCTTGAGCGGGAGCAAGAAAAACAAGTTTTGCTCAAAACCCAGAATGAAACAAAGTCTGTTAAGGAAACAGGAACATGTCAGCACCCCTCAGTCCAGCTGGAGATCTTCCCCACTTCTACAGGGCCACAGGCACAGAGTGGCATCCATTTCTGAGGTACACTTAGCAGAATGAAGACTGAGGACAGCTTTGTGCCAATGCCAACCTAAATGATTGTATGCCAGTTTTATCTCATAAGCTTCTGTCCATTATCACAAAAACTGTTTCCTTGTATTCAAATCTTTCTTATGGTACTCCCAAAGAAAGTATATATAATGTAAGCCTCAGATATCAAAAGGACACTCTTAGAAGCATTAAAGCAAATCCCTGAAACTATTTTCTTAATCACATCAGACACTTGGTTTGCAGTTATGCTACAGCATTTTCTAAAAGAAACTTAGATCTAAGAAACCAAAATAGTTCCTCAGAAACTCTCATGCTCCACATTAATACCTCAGAAGATAACTGAATCTGTGCCACAGCAACTGCTGCAAATAGCTGAAGACTCAAGTGCAGAACATGCATGTTTGACGAAACAGAAAACAGCTGATGCAATTATTGCCATAAACTTAAGACAAGTCATTATGGACAAACCCCTCTTCAAATCTACACAGGGAAAAATCATTACCTTGCTGTAGCATCATGATTGAAGCTGAACCCCCTGAGTCTTCACAGTACTCACTTCTGGCTAAATAAACCCATCCAGAGTACCGACTGCACCTGTCAGTGCTTGATACTCCAGTACTGTTAAAAACCCGAGTTAATACATTGAAAAGAAAAGTGTCATTACAATGCTTTTAAAACGATCACTCCGGCTTCTCCTTCATCTTTTCATTTCCACTAGATTAATTACAGACTTCAATTAAAATGTAAGCCAATTTATAAAAGTTTTTTAAATTCAGTAAATCAGATCTATCCATCCTAGTATTTATTTTCTATTGTAACATCCACCATTATGGCAGGCTTTTGTTTGCAGCTTCTCCTATTCTTACCTGGCCAAAAGGGTCTCTTTTATTCTCCAGATAAAAGAAAAGTGAAGATTTCAGACATTTCTATGTGCATAAATAAGGTCTTTCAAGGGTGAATATGAGCTGAACAGCCTCAGCAGCTCTCAAAAATGATTCACAAACTTTTATGGCTGAATTATTTGTTGATTCTCTGAACACTGGAAATACTTGGGCTTGCGCATCTGAGAAAGTGAATCTCCACAGAAATCAGACCTCAGTCCATCTTATTTCTGTACCTTCCCAAGTAAGACCCCCTAAAGGCTCCTGCCCACCTGTCAAGAGAGAGGTGTAAATATTCAGGTATCTCTACAAGAGAGCATGCACTCAGACTCATGTACATCTACCAGGCAGGCGCTTGGTGGTGTACATACCCACGCTGCACAGGGGAGGCACAGGATCATGTGGTGACAGGATCAAGGTCTCTCACTTGAAAACGCCTTTTCTTTGTCCCTGCCTTTGCTGAAGAGCTGCCAACTGTTACTCTGACCATAGTCCACCCTGCCAGCGTTATCGCTTAAATTAAAAGTTGTCTTTGTGTTGCTGCCAACAACAAGTAGGTTTGAACAAGTACTTCTGCGAGCAGCAGAAGCAAGGAGGTCTGGTTTCCTATGGCTCTGGGTACCGACAACAAGGTTTTGCATGGATCCTGGTGCCTCACACCCAAAGGGCTACGCACAGCCCTTCCCCAGCAAGGCATTCATAGGATCTCTCTCCCATCTACCCACCTTCCAGTTTTCAAGAAGTTTCAAAAGATGTTTCCTCTAGAGCATCACCTCTCCAATTCAGTTAACACTGAGCAAAGGATTTGCAGAAGTGACTGGGGAGAACTAACAGGCAGACATTTATGGGCTCCTTTGGAGCCGGGAACAAAAGGTTCGAGATACAGAGTTCTGTTTCACTGTTGTATTCAAATTTGCATGTGAAGCTCAGCTGCTTCGGACATTTAAACATGACTGTAAACTGTGGGTGAAGAAAACTCATGTGAGCCATCTAGATCCTCTATCCTTGTAGCAAGCACTAAAGAGCACAGGAAAAGAACAACAGAGACCAAACTGGACCAAGTAGTTTTCCGCTTCAAAAAGATTTTCTCTCCTAAACTTGTAGTTTCATGGCTGTGCTTGAGCAGAGATGCTAACAGAAAAGTGGGATAAAGCTCCTCATGCTGGAGAAGTTAGTGGACAAAAAGTAACAAATTCAATCTCAGTTCCTGCATCTGGTCTTTTGTATAGCTGATGGTTCACTTACTCAACACAAATCTCTTACTAAACATGGATTTTAAATAGTTTAGGATTAAGCAGAAGTTATTAATATTTTACAATGCCAAAAGGTTTATGGATGAAGAGACTGAGACAGTAAAACTGTTGACCTTATAATGTTAAATAAATGTTTATCTGGCTTTAGGAATGAGTAAATTGCACTAAGTTACATTAACTATTATAATTTATTCTAATTTGAGAAGCTTAAAACTAGAACAAATTATATAAATTAGGCAAACTTAATCCCTGTGCTTAAGACCCCTTAAGGTCAGTCATGTTCCTTGGAATTTGAAAGGTTTCAATGAAGTTGTTGTCAGTAGCATCCTAAGGTGTGTGTATAATGAAGAGCTTGGTTTTAAATACAGTATATTTTAATTGCTGTCATAAAATAAAATGCACTAGAAAAATCCTATTTTCTTTCATGCAATGTCTTTTCTTTTTCCTAAAATGTGGGTAGTAAAACCATCTAGCTTTCAGTACTGGGCTCTGTAGAAATAATTGGCCCAAAAGTTCAACATTTCTTTCTTCAACATAAAATCCAATACATCCAATAACAGATTATATTAAATTTGACCTAACCAGTCGGCAGGATTCTTTATCCAGAAATAACATCTCTTTTCACAAAATTGGTATTTTGAAGGATCACAATCTTAAAGTGACCTATGGAAATATAACACCTCTTGTATTCCCAAGAAGAGTACACTAAACCAAAGGATGGTAAATGCTTACATCCAATAAGGCAGAAATATCTACTGAGCCATGTAGAAACAAGCCTCAAATATTAACACCCCACTTTTTTCAGGAGCAAAGAAACTATACTGCCTTATCTAGGAGAGTTTCATCCGAATGTAGTTCAGTCTGTAAGAACAGAGAAACGGACCCATTTCACAACAAGTGGACACATTGCCAGAAGACTCTCTTTGGTCAAGGTTTTCTCATTTTCCCTTTATCAAGCCACTCAACCTGCAACACAAATGCAGGTCTCAGTTCCAAAAAAACATACCAGCACGCTGAAGGCATCTGGGAGAGCAGTAAATTACTAGTAGATTGGAAAGATTGATTTGTGAGGAACTTACAACGAAGTGGAGACATTGCAATCAGCATGTACATGGTGTAAAGGCCAAGTCTCCCAGCAATCTCTGAATGCCCTCAATTCCCACTAGCAGACTGAAAACAGTGGGAGCTCAGGACATTCAACAATTCATAAAAATTAAAGCAGGGCAACAACCGTTTTTATTGTTTGTTCTTGGCAGTACCCTCTAAGAGCTAGACGCTGGAGGAATGCATGATCTATGTTGTGACAACTCTGCAATTTAGAAAGATCTAAGCAAAAGGGACAGAATAGTGAAAAGGGGTGTAACAAGTGAATAAAGTGATCAAAGCTGATGATGGCTGGCATTCTCTATTAATACAGCAATCTCTGTGTTATGGGTAGAGACTATTCCCAAAGCAGCTCAACCTACCTGTTATTGACATACTCATTTCCTACAAATCATGGTAAAAGGGCTTCTCGCGTGCTTCAGAAGGCTGTAATCCAGAGGGCAGTGGGTATCGTATGTGGACAGATTTTGGGCCAGCTCCAGTACTGCACGACACTCACGGGGGGAACACACAGCGGGGTTTATGCACTGCAGGTGTGAGCGAAAGGGGTTGATAAATGGAAATGGGGAGACCAGGACCGGGGGCCAGCAGCTGCTTTGTGGGCACAAGCAAGAGCACTGCAGTCTGCAGCATGGAGGAAGACACATGAGCTGCATAAAGACATGAGAGAAGCAGAAAGAGATTCCTTTTGACTTGATATGTGAGAATATACACAGAAGGATGATCTAAACAAAGTTTTTTAAATATTAAGTGAGAAAATACCTTCCAGATCTAGAACAGGCTCCAAAGAATGTTGAGGCACTAAAAACTAAATTGGGCAATGCACTAGAAAATATACTGAGAGGAGGAACCTCCCACCTTCCTTCCCCCCCCC
>JAVJGJ010000002.1:27880590-27907986 GCA_035590215.1 Microhierax caerulescens
CCCCCCCCCCGTAGATATATATTTAATATTTTCTTTCTGTATGACCTAAAGACCTATACCTATGACAGAACACCAGGTCATAGGCACACCATAAACCATGCAATAGACCTGCAACACAAATGTCCCTGACCCAGCCCAAACTCAAAACCCCTATGGTACCAGTACTGTTATTTAGTTCGACTCATGTAGTTTAGTTTTAGGTAGTCCTGTGAGCAGTAGGGAGCTGGACTTGATGAGCCTTTTGGGTCCCTTCCAACCCAAGATATTCTATGACTCTTCTCAGTTACATTCCTCTAAACTTGAGAGTTTAATAGCCACACACTTGATTACTTTTCTGGTTTTCTTACACCAAACAGAGTAAGAAAAATAGGAGGTGATAAATCACTGGATGACTCCTCTTCAAGAATGGCTGTGGCAAGTTTTGTATTGACATAATTTCTCTTATTTATCTCACTTTTTCTAACAAATTGCTTTTTTTATTTAAGCACAGACTCTGCATTTCTTACACACACAGAATATGCCAAAATACTTCTACATGTCATCTCCTTTTATATGAGGGAAAAATGAAATAACATAACATAAAATAAAATAACATTAAAATAAAATAAAATAAAATAAAATAAAATAAAATAAAATAAGGACCTACTGTAAATGCAATGAGCTGTCCCCACCTTTAACTTCCTTTTAACACTTAACACCAGTTAAAATTGTACCATATAAACACACAGAAGCTGAAACACCACAAGCAGCCCTTTCATCTACTTTGCTTTACACATTAAACGATGATAAAAACACAGTCCATTAAGGCATCTAAATGTGACTTACCACATGAGTTAATTGGGTGGGAATAAAAAAAAAAAGAAAATACAATCCTTGAATGTGGACATTTATGTATTCCCATTATTCAGACCCTCTTGATGCCACAATCTCCCACTTCTATAGTTTATAAATGTTTGATTTAAAATATAGCCATTTTATCATTTGTACCACATTTACCTCATCTTACCACTGTTCTGACTGGATGAGAAGCTAATGTAGCCTACACTGTCTGGTCAATTATTGCATGGACACCAGGGACCAATTAATGCCATCCATAAAAGCCTGAATCATTCTGTCAATTAACTAGAACTAACTATGTCATCAGATATATTACTGGTGAGCAAGTCTATTTGGTTGCAATATGTCTTGAAGGAGAGCAGTATCAAATGAATCACAATTGACTTGGACAACTGCTAGCATAATTTCAGAAGATGAAAAGACAAATGTGGTAGTTATTAGTGGTCCCCTGAGGAATTACGGTCAAGCAATTGTAATGTGCTAAGACTGTACTAGCAGGTGCCCACAGCACAAATCAGGCAGAGGGTTAAATCAATATTTTCAATTTCTTAGGATCAATCCAGTGTTTGAACAAGATGGAAACTTGTTAGCAATTGGCAGAATGTGTAAATGAAAAGTCAAACTTCTTATTATTTGTTAAAAAGGAATCAGCGCTCTGCATCATGCCCTTGGCACAAGGTAATGCTTTCATGATCCAGTTGCTTGGGCATTCACTAAAAGTCTAGCAGTTCTTAAATTTTAATAGAGTGCAAAAGGTTACTTTAATACATGCCGCACATTCAAGATCTTTAAAAATGATTGAAGTGTCAATAGGAAAGTTTTTGAGCTGTGACAACAGCATAGTTATTAATGATTAGTGCAAGAAGCATAAGAAACCTTGATCGCTTTAGGGAAGTTCACCAGGAATGGAGCTTGACATCTTTGGTACAACTTCACATTTATTCTGTTTTATGGAAGAACCTTAGGAACATTAAGTGATCCTTTACCAATTAAATAAGAAAGAAAAAAAGTGACCTTACCAATTGATTTCACTTATAACTGCTGGGTTTAAAGATGCCTATAGCAGGACCTAAAGCACTGGCTTCATATTCTTTAGTTTTAACACAAAGGTATCAAATGCACCCTTATTATTGTTTACAAAAAGAAGTCTCCAGCTAACCTGACAATCAGGGTTTGGATAATACACTTAAAATTGAGTTAGGGAAACATACCCTTACAGTGACACCTCGGACAGGGCACAGCCAAATCTCTGGGACTTGGAAGCAGAAAACTGGGAAGTAACATTATTGTACCTGGGAAAAAACAGGTGATGACAGGAAAAGCTATTTCCATGACGCACATCCAACTCTTTAAACACATTATTTCAAAGAGACCAAAACCCTGAACCATTTTTCGTGTTACAGAACTAAGGCAATTTTTATTAGGAAAACAAAAAGAAAGCCCTGATGTGTTAACTAAAAAGAAGAAACACACCAAAACACAGTTTTGAAACACATATGCCTAAAGAAAGCACCTATGCTTCAAACACGAATAAATTTCTTTATATGTTTGGCTGGTATAGGAATTATTTGTATCGTCTTCAGTGTTTGGACTTCAACTTATGGGCACAGACAAGTGAAGAGGTAGGTGAAGCTCCTCTTTCGTAATTGCCAGGGATAGAAATACTGTTTTAAATGCTTTTTTTGGCTGTTCTTTAATTGTGCAGATAACAATAATTATACTATTGAAAAAATGGTTCATCTGACCAGAGTGCCTTTCATCCAAAAGATCTCAGAACACTCTCAGCACCAGAGCAGGGAAATGATCTCTCACTCAGCATATGGCCAACCTGTGAATTCACTGCTACAGTAAGTTTTTAGCAACACCTCTCTAGCTGCTGTTTTTAAATAATAGTTGCAGCCTTCACTGATACAGGCCAAAAGAATAAAGAGCACTTGAATGCCAAGAAACTACAAACCCTTTTAAAGCTTTACATTAGGTGCTGCAGATGAAGTAGGAGATATTTCTTCTTTCTCAGGCTTTTCATGGGAAAACAAGGGTGCTGAGCCAAATGAAACAACAACAAAAAAATCATCAGATTTCCCTGTTTCAGGGTTGGCCCAGCTAATCCACTATCAATGTCTAACTCACTGCAGCTTTGTCTGATTTGCACAATATGTTTGTCAAGAAGATCTTTTTCTCCATGTACATTTAATATGATATGGGGGGTGCTCCACACCACGGAGCATCAGGTCCAAAGCACACAGATACGCTAACAGCATGAGACAAGTACGATAAAATTATGGGAACACAAAATATCGCAGAACTTCCTACTAGATCAGCCCTTACTAATTAGAAAAATAAGAGAACGAACTCATTATAGTAATGATACAGTTATTCTTTGAAGAATAATGCAGGGAATATAAGCCCTTTAATCCAACATACACAGCCAATAGGTATTTTTTTCTTGCCTAACCCCTCCGTCTGTGCACAGTGTATCAGTAACAACGTGGTTTTGGCTCCCTGTGTGCACCCTCAGGCGAAAACCATTAGCTGGCTTTATGGAGGATACAGCATACATGCACTTCCTTGTGGGACTGGGGGAGCTTGGGAGAACCTACACCTTTAAGAGGCACAGTGAACCAGCGCGATCATTTGAAACCAAGGTTCAGCAAATAAGGAGACAATAAAATACGGAGTAACTTGAAACCAGCCCACGCACTGCCCAAGAGAAATCTCCAGCTTGTCTCACTCTCAGACACACCCTTGCAGCTCTTCTGGAAAGCTGTGCCCGGCTCGCCAGACAAGGAGCTAATTGATTCAATCGTCTTCTGTATGCGCAACTATAAAATAAAGTGCATGGAGAACAGTGCGGACATACAGCTCAGCTGACTGCATTAAAAGACTCTGCTGTCTAATGCCGTGCCGATCACAGAACAAGTGCCGCAATTGTTCCAGACAGACGCCGCAGGACCAAGAATGCACAATTTCAGTACTTGTGTGTCCAACAGTAGGATATGCTGGCAGCAGAATGGCCAACCAGCTGTAAGTTCAGCTATTGTTAACATTATTCGCTACCATCTACGGAGTTACCAAGACAGTATAGAAGCAGGGCCGGTCCACCCTCCATCACCAGCTCACACACCTGCCAGAACGCCACCTCTCCCCATGCACAGCAACAGATTTTCATCTTCACAAAGTGGCATTTTTGTTCCATTTAGAATTTATATTCTTTAACTTCCTCTGTAACAACCTTTGAGTTGGGATTACTGCAGTCGGCCAGAAACCAGAAAAAACAAAACCAATCCTTTCAGACTGAAACTGATATACCACTCAGTAACTCCATTTGATTTCTTTTACAGCACGTATTAATTCACAGACTTTCTGGTTCTGACCCAGTAAAACTCACCAGGCTGGAGGGAACCTCTGACAATGGGTCTATATCAAAGTTCCCAGCAGTGCAAGAGCAGGGCTGTCTGCCACAGAAACATAAGGAGAATACCTCAGCTGTACTGGGCCCAAGGTGATGGATGTAAAGGCCCTACCATTTCAATTCCTCTGAACTATATGCTTAAAAGCAAAATGGCATGAGATATATTTCAAGCAGAGTAAGAAATGTGCTATCTTTGTACTCATGTGGTAATTTCTGCTAAGCAAAGGCATCAATCAGTTCCACTAATGACGAAAGGGAGAAATTTTATGCCAGAGCCCATTCTGCAAACTGAATTCAAACACTGCTCTTGGATCTCAAACGTAACAGCACTCTCTATTAATTAAAAACAAGCTGTATAAAACTTGATATTAAATAGGTCTAAAAGCACAAGGCTCATGATATATTTAAGATGGTTTTTTTCCTCTGGAAATCACAATATGAAAAAATATTTAAAATATATACATATTTTCTGTATGAAAAACTGTATTGAAAGTTCTGAATATCTAGGAAAAAACATACAGCAGAAAAATAATTCTACGCAAGTTTCCATACAGTCTTTGAGCTTCTCATATCAGTTCTTCTGGTTTAAATATGGAGTAATTTCACCAAACAGGGCAACAAAGTCAAAATGATGTAAAAGTGGGGTCTGTCTGAGGAGAATCAGCTCTGAAGTATTTAACAGATTCCACAGATTTTAGATACACAACTTAAGAGTCCCCATGAATGCAAGTTAGTGGAGAATGAGCAGTTCTCCACCAGGTAAACAGGGGCTATGATTTTGGTCAAGGTAGAAATTAATTTCCAGGTCTTGTCTAGATAAACTGAGCAAAGCAGAAAGATAGTAACAAATTAGCGAGCCTATGAACGTCACGCCATCAGCTTTCTGACAAAACCAACAAGAAGCAGCATCTGCCAGGTGTCCCCACGGACTTCATGACAGGATTTTACCTCAGGGTTTCAGTTGTTGTCCCTTCCCCACAAACAAGTGACTTCTGCTGAAGTTGCCAGCAATGCCACGATTCAATTCAGTCAAATTCTTGCACACGATTAAAATCAGACAAATTCTTTCTGGAATAAAGGCAGGGTTTGAGGATCACATCACAGGAGGAAGTATTCACATGTTGCATCTCATTTCACATGGGTCTGAGTTCACCGAATTCAAAGGACTTGGGGACAGTTTGCTCACAAAAAAATTGACCCTGTGTTTTTCCTTTCCTTACCTCCTTGCTCAAGCCCCAATCCCTACGCTAATGAAAGATTACCCATACAGTCAGCCATACCCAAAACAAGAACCTGAATCTGATCTGCTATCAATGCTCTTGTCCTTGATTTGTCTGTAGTGTTCGCTGATCTTCAACATACCTGGTCTGACTCTCCCCTCACCCCCCATTTTATGACTCCATAACTCTGTGATGAGCCAGAACACCTGTAACGATTCTTCCTTGTCAATCAGCCATGCAGACTGACTTCTTTTCAGCTCCTCTGACACCAATATGATCCACCTTGACCTCGCTACACCACCTTAGTAGGGTGTTTATGGAATAAGGAGCCCAGGGGACAGAGAGGGCAGGAAGCAGAGTTTCCCGCCAAGAGGGGACGAGGTGAGCACCCCCCTCCCCTCAGGTGATCTGAGGGGTAGCTCCCCTCATCACCACAACCAGCAAAATAGGTCTCCATGTTAACACCCCAAATAACATCTACAGAGAAAACAAAGGCAAGATTCTCAAGTCTGTTGCTACACATCTATTATTTCCCATATTTATTATGATTCCCGTTGTTTCCATTGTGTTGTCAGCATATTTCTGCCACGTAAAAAGTATACTCAACAAGATACCCATCTTTTCTTTCCAGAATTACATGCTTTGAAAAGCAGAATCCAACTCTGTACATTCTTTTTTCAACTAGAATTTCTCTCCCATAATGCTGTGAAGAAAACAGCGTTTTACCACAACCTGTTAGTATTTTGCTGGGATGCGGTGCTGTGACTAGTGAAAATGGAGGGCTGCAATAATCCTGACTGATCTTCACTCCAGGAAAGACACCAGAACCAGGAAAACCATTGCAACTAAATAACACTACCAAAGCAAATGCCATGTGTCATTTTGTGATCAATTTTATGTTATACATTTAATTATAAGAATTACAAAAATGTATCTGATTATTTACAATTCAAATCTAGTGTGCAAGGGCAAAACGGAACCTCATGCATCCTAAACCCTATTTAAAGAAAGAAAAGGAGCCTCTGTAGTTTTGAAATTAGTTGAGGAGTTGTTACTCATGCTCCTGCATAACTGATTCTGAACCCTGCATAGTTTTGTTCGAGCAGATATACTAAACAAAGGCACTCGGTATACAAATGCTAGTGAATACTTATTTTATTCATAACGCAGTGTCAGATTTTAAAAAATATGTTGCAAATTATTCCATGATGCTGATGAAGGTGTTAAATTGCTGTATCATGTTGATGACGTTCTGCAAAACAGGTGTGTATAGCCTGCATGATTTTGGCTTCGCATATTAAATATATTTTTATGTTAGATCTGAGTAAATTGATGAAATCTATTCTAACGCAATGAAGTTTTCTTCCTAGACTTATTCACATAAGTATGTCCAATCACTTTTGGATTCACACAGATCTTATGTTTATACAGAAGAGGTGACTTCTTGCTTAAACTGAACTTTGCATAACTTAAATCCCTAGGGAAAAAAATATCCATAATTATAGGTGCAATATCATTTGCTGAAGAACACAGCTTTTCAAATTTAATTATAAACTCTAAACGTACTTAACTAATCGGATCAATTGCAAGTCACAGCAAAGCACATTCTAATTTTCAAGACAGATGAAATTTTGTCACCTCTCAGCTGCTGTGAGAGCCAACATCAGGTGAAAAGTAAGATAAACCAGACAAGCATGTTTTCCAAGCACCACATTACAGCAAATTTCATGACTGTGTGTGCAGAGATGTTCCCTGCAGATCTTGATTTGCTAAGGTTGGTTTTATCTTGCTGCGCCTCTGCTAAGCAGCAGCCACCCTTTCGAGGAAGCAACAATACCTTTTTGACAGGTCCCATCGTCCATCCTTTCTTGCCCCAGAAATGCAGCAGGCCAGTTCTCAAAAGCCTCTTGATGAATTTATTGGGGGCAAAACTGAACTTCCACATATCAAAACATAGGTGAAATGTCAAAATAGCTCATAAGAGGTCCTGCTCCAGACCATAATTGCTGTGCTTACTCTAACAGACCAGCAGCAGAGACTGAAGTAAAGTCTTTCTTCAGGCACTCACTCCAGCAACATGACTTTGCCACTGTTCCCCTTCTGCTGCTGAGCTGGGAAGGCTGTAGTGTCAGTCCAGCTCTGCAGGATCTCTGCTGAATAACCAACCCCTCACAACAGGAAGGCGGCTGCTGTGCTGTGATTCTGGATCATCAAACCCTTCTGGTGTCCTTTATCTTTTCTGTAAAATCAACCCTGTCCCCTTTTCTGCAACAGTGAGTTCTTTCAGATGGAGACCACCTCCTCCTTCTGACCATGCAGTGGCTAGTATAATGAAAAATAAGCTTAAAGTACTGCAGGATAATCATATTTTCAGTGCTTCAGCTAGATAACAAGCCATCAGGCCACGTGACATACGGCATCTCTCTTCACAGGCCCTTGGTGTAATTCTGCTTTAGTTGCATATACCGTCATTCATATGCATGGTCCTGAGGGTACTCTGGGCAAAAAAGGGAAAACTGAGCCCAAAACAAATGGTTTCCAAATGCTAAGATCAATACTGCAGTCAGTCTACTGTAAATAGAAGGCAAAAATTAGCATATACAATAATTACCAGTTTGTTTCATGGTTGTGTTTCCTTTTATTGTAAACATCATCTTTAAAAGCTCTTGATGACACAGCAGTTGCAAAATTAACTGCTCTAATCACAGCACACTATCAGGTTGATACAAAGGCACCCTTAAAAGGAATTAGTATTGCATTATAATTACATAGCTGTAACATTATTTATTATTTGCAGTATTTGCAGTTACTGTGAGGTCTCAGTTCCATGGTCCTGGCTGTTTAAAAGCAGTTTCTCAAAGAGCTTGCTTAGCACAGAAAATCAGAGAAAACAGGTAGATGTAATGGGCAGGTGAAAGGCACAGTAGAGAGGTAAGAATAGCTTGACAGCTGTGCCAGATAAAGTAACCAGTATTTTCATCTTTTCAAATAAATTTTGGCACACGTAGGGGCAGGCAAATCAAAGCAATTCAAACGCTGCCAGAGCCCTATTGATGTCTGTACAGTGTGCTTCTCTACAAAAAAATGTATTTCCTCTAAAACACTGCACAACCTCTAAGGACAGGGAACGTGCCCCAGCATCACCCTCCCTAATCTGTAACAAACAGAGGAAGTCTGGGCTGGGAGAAAAGCTCCGAGATGCATGAGGATCCTGAGGAAAGACAAACAGGTGGGCAATCAGGAGCACAACAGCAAGGAGACCACTGGTTGTACAAAAAAAACCACTGAAGAGCAGTATGGTCTCAGATGCATGAGACTGGGGTGCCAGGCCTGGCCAAAGCCCAGTAAGGCTAGTGTCACACTCCTGAGTAAAGGAGAGTGAATGTGGGGACAGCTCAAGAGAGTTCTCCCAAATTCAAATAACTTGCAGCTAAAGTGTCCTGAGTCAGAAACAGTGAGTGCCTCTGGATATAATATGGGATTTTTCTCTTGTCCATTTGCTTTCTGACCCTACATAACCATTTAGCTTCCACTGTATCTTCCAGAGTTTCATAGCTGACCCAGATTTTGTATCAAGAGTTACCTACCACCTTCTGGGTTTTTTTGACCTCTCACCTAAACTTTAAATTGCTGCAGAAGAAGCAGTGAGCAGCTGCTACTCACTCACCTTTTCTGTGCAACTGGATTTTACAGACTTCAACCCTATCCCCCTTGAGTCACCGCTTCTGGACTGAAGAGGTACAGTCCACTGAGTCAGTGCTTGTGCTGAAGCTGTTCACAGGGAAATTCTTTAATCCTCCTTGTTACCCACCTTGAAACTATCCAGGTCTGGTGTTCTCCTTTCTGAGAGGAGGAACCAAAGCACACAGAGTATGCAAGGCTGCCCTGGCTTCCAAACACAGCAAATTTTCTCAACCCTGCAGCACCAAGGAAAAGCCAGACTTCTCAAAAAAAATCCTGAAGTGCTTTGTGCAGCGCTGCCACAAAGATTCTCGCTTATATCACCTAATAAAATCTAAGGCTAAAAATCAAATAATCACTTGCCACTTTTATTTCCTTGCATTTTTTTGCTTACTTGCAAGTATGGGAATATTAGCATGGACTAGATTTTTTCAGTTTTTGAAATGTGTAGTCCGCTCACAGTATCTTTTGATGTTTTATGGACCTCCAGACATCCACAGACCACATGCTGAGTAACACTGTTGTTCAGTGCTTTAACAAACAGCCAAACGGGAGTTAAGGGGACAAAACAAGTTAGACTCAAACTGCCCTCTATGGTACAACTAACTGCTCAGGAATTTTCTGTATATATTCAAAACCACTTAGACATAATCTGATGCTCATTTCCCATGCTATAAATTCACACGTGTACGCTTGAGTGTGGTTCACTGTTTTGGACCTGAGGCACAAGAGATTAATGCTTGCTTGTGAGGATGCATCTTAATATGGAGGTAAACCCAAGAACCACAGGGGTTCATAGCTGAACTAGCTATGAACCCCCAGACACAGTATGAAGAATATGGTCAAAACCCTGTGAGAGAGATTGTGCCTGTGTTTTTAGGGCAAATACTAACAAACATTAACCATTTTCTCACAGTAGCTTACCTATGCACAAATTTTTATGACTCATTGAAAACTTGGAGCAGCTGTAAGAAACAGTCAGTAAATTTAAGCAAGACCAGAGTGGATCAGCAATTGTACTGAAACAAAAAGTTAGAAATCGGAGTGATAAATTGCATGAGATGCCCATAATGGAAGGCTTAAGGCTGCTATTGCAAAGGATCACCCATGAAGACAGAATCACTAGACAAGAGACAAAGTCCACATATTCCCATGGATATAACCATTTTATTGCTTCTAACTACCTCTGCCTAACTTTGTAGATCATAAACTGGAAAAATTCTGACTGAAAGAATGAAAACTTCACATCTGCTTGAATTTATTATTAACCGGCATCATGATTCCAGCAATTCATAAATTTCCATGCTGGTCAACAAGCTATGACCTACAGGGAAAATGTTATGCTGATCTTACTGCAAGAGCAATACTAAAACCTAGAAGACACAGGGTTATCAGTACTTTAGCAATGGCATATAGATGGATTCAACTAGTTAAAAAACTAGTATGATACTCAAAGGTGAATTTTGGGAGTTGTGGAAAAGAAAATTATTGAGTCCATATGTTGTGGAAAAATACAGGGGATAACAGCTCCTTGGGAGAAAGGTTGCAGAGACTAAATATGATACCTACCATCTACATATCTAAAGATTATAAATATTTATTTTATATTATTTAGACTTGTGGGTAGATCTAAGGAAACCACAAAGAATAAGTTTATACTGAGAGAAAGTCTGGTGAAAGAAAAAAATCCAAACAAAATCCCCAAAACTCTACAGAGGAGAAACATGGCAACATTTTTAGCATTTGATATCATGTAGTCCACTGGAAACATAAGAACTCCTATTATGCCTCAATCAGCAGCTCACCTAGTTTAGTATCCTGTTTCTGTCAGTTACAAGCTTTAGATGTTCCAAAAAAGGTTCAAAACCATGACAGAATAACTTGGCCCACAGTTTATTCCCAGTTTGTAACATGAAGAATGTAAGTTTATATTCCTTATAAAACGTTTATTTCCTCTAACATAATTGCACGTTCTTACTGTCCATGTAAATAGCTGGTCTTCCCTTGTATCTCACATGCTACAGAGTCACAGTACTAAAGGACCTGCACTTCCCAGGTGTACCACTGGATCCTTTTTAAAGAAAATCTACTTCCTTCCAGCTCTACAGTTCAGCAGCTAAAACTGAAAGTCATTCCCTCTCCCCAATATTTATGTGCACATGTGACTTGTTTTCATTAATGACCCAGGCACTCCATTCTGCAGTTCCATTTTGCACCTACAAATCCAGTTTTACTGACTTGGTGGCAATTAAAAGCAATTCCTGCTTCTTTCCCCCCACACTCCCTTTAACTTCACACATTAAATTCCTTAGGATTGCTCTGAGCTATTCTGTTCCGTCTGTCCCAGAGGCACCAGAAGAGAAAATGGGTGCTCAGTGGTGCCTGAACACCCTTTAGTCCATCTCCAGAGCACTGCAGGGGGTGGCAAGGAGACTATCAAGACTTCCCACCCCAGGAAGCCAGACAGCATCACCACCGCAGGTGCTTTATTCTGAAAGCACACCAACAACCATCAAGCTGTAAATAGGGATGATATTTCAAATCAATGAGAACACAGACGCATCCAGGAAGAAAAGTAGCCATCCCAAATGACAATTATTTAAACACCACCATCAGAATTGTCTCTGGGGGCTCGGGGACAGAACCATCCTCATGAGGATGTATGCAGAGGAGGGTGAAAAGGGAACTGTGGCCCACTTGTTCCCAGCGAGCCAAATCCTGGAGGTGCAGAAAGCAGGAGTACCCAGCCTATGCTCCAGTAGTGGAACAGGTCTCCACCAGCACGCCTGACACCAGCCTCCACTGCAGGACTGAGTACCACACCACTCCCCTTTCAGGAAGGTTTATGTATGTTTAATTACAGACATGAACCAGGAGAGAGCTCGGCATTGAATTTCTCCCTTTCTTGCCTTGTTATAGTTGCAATATTTAATGTTCCATAATTGATTACATGCAATTTGTACCAGCTGTAGCTACAAGGTACTGCAGATTCACTTTGGAGGTAGGGGCAGTAAAATTAGAAACACTCAGGCCACCAGTGCAATTCAGTGAATACGTTTGGCAAGACAGAAACAAAGGATTAGTGCACTGGAGACTAACCTTTCAGGAACAAGACAGGTTTACTCTGAGCATTAATTCTGAAAGGAATGAGGTTGTGGTTTCAGTTCAGTCTTTAATAGTCTTCATCATAAAAGCACTACAGATAATACCCCATAATCAGTGATTTCTGATCAGGAGAGTCCAATAAGCAGTTTTCCAGCACATACTGGAACTAAGATATTGCTGTAATCTGAGAAAAGCAAACAAAACAATGCTCCAGTCTACATATATCAACAGGCAAAACAATTTAAATATTTTGGATGTTGAGCCATTTGAGGGTCTAGCCACATCTTCCATTAAAATTAGCAGCCAAAAACTCCAGAGTGCTTTGGAGCCCCTCACATTTAGATTTTTCTTAGTGTATATAAAACATCATCTTTTATTGTTGCTTAGCAGTGGTGACTCCCTCCTACCAGTCTTGGTCTAGAAAAGTAGAAGTATTCCAATTTAATGCAAATTAGCTTTTTATCTGTTTTGTTAGAAAAACTTGGAAAAATCAGTTTGAATTAAAATCAGTTCAGCAGGAAAGTTCAATTTTACATCCCCTCTTTAAAATCAGTGTACATAGTTATTATTAATTTCTGAATCACACCATGTGCTCTTTCCTACAGTAATTGCTAACTGAAGTCAACAGCAGTACTGTCATCCATTTTAATGGGCTGGGATCACGCCACAAGACACAAAATAAAGACACTTCTTGTTTCAAAATGCTTAGGATCAAAACAAGAAAAACACAAGAGACACACTGGGAAACCCAGAGGGATGAATGACTAGGAATTTAATTTCTCATTTATTGCTAATATTATTGTTGACTTGCTTGTTAATGTAATGTAGCACTTACATTAAGGGATCTGTGTCAGAGTGACCCACTAATGATGATTTGTATCTGCTGCCAGGATAGGCAGACATAGAAGAGACTATTTTGGTGGTGTTCAGGGGCTATTTCCCTGTCATTTAGGGGATTTAAAGCTCTTAGGCAGTTACAGGCTTGTTTATTTTTTAATAATTAGAGCTGGCTGAATTGTAAGTCAAAGAAGACAGAGGCAGGATGAGGGGCCTCTGCTATCTATAGTGCAATTGCAGCACAACGGAGAAAGCAGGAGCTACAGGGCTGGTTTTCCTCCCCTACTCACCAAGTGGGGAGGGTGGAAGTGCCTCCTAATTTTCTTGCACCATGCCGCAGCCCCCACACCTATGTCCCTCTGCAGGTAAAGGCGGCTCCTTATCACCAAAGCAAAAGGAAGAACAGGATTTCCTGAGGCGCAGCTCTCTCTGAGTGTGCGTGGCTGGTGCTCGTTCCTCACGTGGGACTGACCAGACCTCCCTGCTGCACTTTTTCTGTACGGTTGCATTAGGCACCGGCACTAGCTGTGCACTTGGCCTCATGCTCGCAAGGCAACCCGAACAGTCTGCTGGAACTGAGCTGCCACAGGAGCACAGACGGGAGCAAGGAGCTCCCTGCTTATAAATATTATAATTTTTGTGCCATGCTGATACATCATCTTGATTTCCAGGTTTGCTGTGAAGCCCCAGCTGTGGCTGGGGAAGGGGCCACGGCAGGAGAGGAGAGAGAAACTCAGCATTGCATAACTAAAATGGACCCAAGATTGGATCTAGTGAAGCCATAACTATCTAGCAAAAAAAGCTCTACAGAAGATCAATCTTGTCGAAAGAACAGGCGTGGCAAATGCTTTTTTTTTTTTTGCCAGAACAACCTGCAGTCCCCCGTGGAGGGCTCATCACCACAGCTGTTCTAGCAAACCTCTCCTAGGGTACACAAGCCCGAAAGTCACAGGGATACACCTACAGCCCAAGCTTTTCAAAACACCTTCCACCAAACTTATTCTTTTTTAGGGGTCACTGATTGTGACTGCTTAACAAAAAGAACACGGGCAATACATACTCAGAAACATCAATTTGTAAGACAAGGAAAAAACAGCTGCTTGTAATGGCGGGCATGGACGGGAAGGCTGCCCTAATACCAGTTGGATTGGGTTTTGTCTGGTTGCTTTTCAAAACACTATACTTACTATTCCACCTAAGAAACTGGTATCACTTATTGATGAAATGTGTAACCCTTTACTACAGGGAGCATTCATGGGCAAAAGCGTCCAAGCAGAGTAGGCTGATTAAAATAGGCAGAACACAATTAAAAATACTTGAGTGGCAACTAAACAACTGCTGCTTTTAATCATGGGTGATGTTTATATCTGTGCAAGTGGGTGTAAAATTCTTCTGTTATTAAGGCGAGGCGAAGCAGTGGGGAACCAAGCCTGTGGCTCACACTGCAATGGCAATCACATTATCCCGTCTCCCATCCTTGGCCTCCACTACGTCTATGAGAGCCAATGCCAGCAAGAAATCAGTAACTCTCTACTCTTCACATCTGCATGTTTGTTTGTTTTTAAATCAGGATCATACAGAAGCCCTCACATATCTACAGCAAACACTGGAAGGAAGACCGGGCAACAAATACCATTGACGCCCTTGCACAGCAGATGCAAACCAACAGTGTTTCTTGCCGTTCTTTCCTTAACTGCACTGGTGCTTTATCCACTCCATCTAGGACTATTTAGACTGCAGGCTTTTCAGGCCAGGGACCACCTACTGTGTGCATGTTTCTACAGTGTCCTGAACAAGGCTTCCATTTTTGCTGGTTCTCCCTAGGCTAGACCATAATAAATATGATTATTTTAACAATAACACACATTAATAATCGTTAGCGCATTGCTTGAATTTTCCTTTGAAATACAATCTGTGCTCTCCTCCCTCTCAGCAGTTTAATCGCTGGCTGAACTTTTCCCAGTTAACTGAAAGTGCCATAGGTAAGATTTGTTCTATTATCAGCGCTTTTAATCTTTGAGCAATTTAAAGCAAATAGGTCTTTCTCTGTGATTGCAAATGAGCCCAACTGTTGGGGGTTTTCATTGTGGTTTTTTATTTTGTTTTGGGTTTTACTTTTCTAAACTTCGAAGTTACTTTCTAACAGCAACCTGTCCTGGCAGCAGTAGCACAGACATGACATAATGCTGACTCTTCATGGCTTCCTAACGCCAGCTGTCAGCTCTCCCCATTTCAACCATTGCTCTCAGACCCTCTGGTGCCTACCAACCTCACGGTGTTCCCCGGCTGGGCCAAAGTCACAGCTCTGCATCTGACAGCCAGCTCCCTTCAAAGCCCATGTCTTCGGGGACTCAGAAACAGGGCTCTACCTCATTTAAGTGCGGCTGCTTTTTTATAGGCATCTTCAAGTTCCTGGGGCTGTGGGAGGCCACACCATTCTCAGCTTTCCAGCACATCGCTGCAGGAGCGGGTCTGCGCTGGCAGCACTGAAACACGTGCGGGGGCGCGGGGGAACAGCTGCCTGGGCAGAGTGATCGATCACCCTCCTGGGCGGGCGGGTGTCCGCCAGCCAGAGAAATCTGCGTAAATGCTATGAACTTCGCTGGCATGCTGAGGAAGGGAGTCAACCGATGCCACCCTGGCCCTGAAAATCACCCCGCTGCCAGGGCTGCCAGCTGGTGCCTGGCTCCCCGTGCCTGCCGAGGAGCAGTGGTTGCACAGGGCTGGCCACGCTCGCAGCACACGGGGCTCTGCCCTGTCCCTCTGTGCCAGCTGTACGCTGCCGGGAGAAAAGTCCAGTCCCCTCAGGGAGAAAAAATTCCAGCATTTCAGCTCGCTGTTTAGGTTCTAAAGAACTATCTTCCCGACACAAAGAACTCCTCTCATCTTACTCCACATCAAACACGGTTATTTATAGGAGTGGTACGTATGACAGGGGGACCAAGGGGCCCCATCATGGACCAAAACCCCACTGTGCTAAGCACTGTACAAATACCGAGCGAAAAGCTGATCCTTTCCCCAAAGAGCTTACATCTAAGCATAAAATGGAAAAATCTCATTATTGACAGATTAATGACCATCTGTCAGAGCAACCATTCCTACTAGGAGTTCCTTGTGCAGAAAAGTAGTACAGGGCCCTTATAATTAGCTAAGGATAGCTAATCTGATGCAAAAATTGAACAGTTAAAAAATTAAGGACTCACCTCCATGGTGTTATTACATTAAAAATGGTGAGCGTGATATGAGTACGCAGAAACATTTTAAACAGAACGTGCAGAACGGTGACTTCCAGGGAATTGGCCAATGGATGGACTTCTTTTGTGAACTTCATGAAAACATGCAACATATATATCCTTAGAACCAGTGGTTTTAACTATCATCTGCAGTTTTTCCACTTTCAGCCCAGCTTACTGAGGGTTTGTTGTTGTTGTTGTTGTTGTTGTTCATATTAGTGCTACCTTACATGTATTTGTGAAAAGCGGGTTTTCCTCAAATTTGTGCTTCTTTTGCTTGATCATCTATAATTCAGTTATTAAATACTGGCCAAACACAGTGCTAAACTTCCTGAATCACACAGCTTTCAAAATTACAAGAAGTTGGTACAGAAAAGGTCATAAGTATTTGTTCTGCATGTACAAATTACATCCACACAAAGGGCTTTCAGCAGCCTAAGGACAATTTCACACTACTCTTGTTCAGTCTCACAGTTGCCATCTGAGATGGAGGAGCCTTTTGATATTCAATACAATATTTGACAGTGTCGGCACTTAGATGATATCTAAGTATATGTCAAGAAACACAACTAGAAAGAGCTTGAGGAAAAAAAGATCTTACATCCTCGTGTGGCACAGACGAGCACGCACTCATGCATGCCAGTGAAAATCACGCTGATTTACATGATGTGAGCATCTGGCTTTTTTCCAAGGGTAAGGACTTGCCGCCCAAGGGCAAGAAACAGCCCATGACGTTATTTCACATGGGCACATGATTTTCCCTGCATTATTACTGGGTAACTCCCATGTGGCTTCTCCCACCCTCAGGAAGGAAAGATTCTGACCTCGACTTCAAATGAAATTATCCAGACTGAAATTACCTTGGCCACAAAATGTTCAGGCCACCAGTTAGGGCCCAGAGCACTACTGTTGTACCATCAGTGTCTAACTTGAGCATTGGGACTTCTGAATTTTCACACATTTATTGAAACTAGTCTTGCTATTTACCCCTGCTACACGATCACCTGGATACACACACTGTTTAGGTCTAATCCTGCAGCCTTGACATGAAAAAAAAACCAACCACCCAAAATCCAGTTGCAATACTGCATTAAGCCCTTTGTTACAGACTTATAAAAAGTGTTTTAAACCAAGTATCATAGCAGCAAGCAAACTCTTTTGTACTGAAAAGCAAAATGTACACATTTTCAGTAGTTTAATAAAACCAAGGCAATTGTTCAAAAGTGCTTGCTAATCAACAGGGTGAAAGGAGCGTGCTAAATATGAGAAGAGGGAGTTTGGAATTAACTGAAAGCATATGACAGAACACAAATGGGGCAATTCTACTTCTCCAAAAATTAAGATCTGTCAGATTTTGAAATGACAGCCACTGATACTTAAAGAAATCTATTTATGGCTTATGCACTGCTTTAAGAAACTTCCAAAGATGGAAAAACTGTTCCAGATTTCATACAGTTAATGTATTATACCATAAAATGCCTATTTTTGATGTTTTTCATTGACACACACTGATATACATTATGTCATTTGAAAAAATGGCAGCTTTGTCTGTACTTAATAACTACAAGGCGTGGGTAAGAAATAGCTAAAGCATAAAACCCTAAGGACAAGGCTTCATTGTGAGCATTAAATAATTATTACAATGTAAAATTAGTCAGAGTAATATCTCTGTTTTACTTCAAGCGATGTGAGGTCTGATCCAGAGCTGAATTTACTATCAGCTCTAGTTATGATGGCATTTTACACTGTATTTTTTTGCTTATAATTAAAGGGGCAAAATCTATTTTATTTTTAACCAACCAGTTTCATTTAATAAATCCAGTTTCTGATAATAATTAGTTTTAGACTTTAAGCTTGCCCTAGTGTTATTTCTAAGCATATCTGAATTTGTTTCTTCTTACGTAAAAAGCTCTTTGCCATAAGAAATAGACTACACAGGGGAGAAATGGTGGGGTTTCTGTCTGTCTTCCCTGAAAGTGACAAATAGATATTATTAGGAATTTTGAAATTAATAATTCTGAGAGAAAAATAATGTTCTTTTAACTACCATTATACATTTTACACAGTAGTAGATGCAACATAGGGTCTAGCAGCTGGCACTATACTTTCAAGCAATGCCCATATTTAAATTCAGTCATCTTTATATTTGTCAAAAGAAACCTGGTGCATTCATTCTCTTAGGGAGAGGAGCTGTAGCAATGATTTATAAAAAAATGCTGCATTAAACTGAATGTTAGCATTAAAAAGCCTGATACATACCTATCTGACTACTATTCATAGAGAAGCACCCTCCATTTCAAATCCAAGAGCAGAACCTCACTGTGCTAGATAAAAAAAAATTGAATAAATAAATGAATAAATACACTGCAGCAGGTCCAATTGGCAGGGGCAACAGGGCTACTTGTCTCCTACTTCTGCCACAGCTACAGAACAAAAAAGCCCACAGCTAAAAACAAGGAGAAAAAACCCTGTCGGAGTCTGTCGTGTGTGGCCTGCCACCCAAAGCCTATACTGAAGGGTCTTTCCCCCCCGCCCCAGCACAGGTCTTTTCCTTGAGGAAACACTTTTTTTCCTGGAGCGTATGCAGATCCAAACCGACAGCTGAAATATATGTCATTCTAACGGGTCCTGTCATACCTGGGCAAAACACAGCAATGTTAGAAAGCATTTATCAAAGATATGACAGGGCTTTCAAATTATGCTGCCTTTCAACCCACTGCTTAATAAAAATGTACGAAGTGATAGAACACTTTACCTCGTCAACATCACTAGCAGCAGTAGACTTATTTTCTTTGAGAGCAGCTATTCAAAAGTAACTTGACTGAACTTCAGAGTCATAATTATAGAAACTACAGTTGAGGGTTTTGAAAAAAAAAAAAACAAAGCAAAAAAACCCAACACCTGTGCAACAAAGTAATTATATAAACCTATTATCTTCAGAACAAACATTTCAGCTCTAACAAAGCTGCTCGCTTTCCTTTCCGAAGATGAGCAAAACTTCCCTTGTTCACCTGAGTCCCTGTGCAGCTCCCATGGAAGGGAGGCCTGGCCTGAGGAGCACGGCTCCCCACGCCTCCGCCCCACAGGGGCCATCCAACAGACAATTCAGCTGAAGAGACTTGCATGGTAAATTCTCTCAAGCTTCCTACTCTACTCTGTGTTTCTTACATGCTACCTTAATGCAAGTAAGAGTGAAGAGTA
Source organism: Microhierax caerulescens (assembly GCA_035590215.1). Classification (NCBI taxonomy): domain Eukaryota; kingdom Metazoa; phylum Chordata; class Aves; order Falconiformes; family Falconidae; genus Microhierax; species Microhierax caerulescens. The sequence continues at coordinate 27,900,117 of JAVJGJ010000002.1, forward strand.
TATTACCCTACGTTTTCCAAAGCTTGCTATGAAGACGGCCGTTTACACCCTCAGAAGTCAAGAGAAGTTTTTGCATTGATTCAAGTGGGGTCAAGAGGAGCCAGAGAAGCTCACGTCCCACTGAAGACACTGATGAGTTTCCATTACTCTCAGCTACAAACGCCAGCCCCCATCTCATGTCACCCTTCAAGCACACACCGAACCATCACTTGGTTTTCACACATACACAAGAAACCGCCTTCAAAGTCTGCAGATTTCAATGAAACCAGAAGCTCACCGACACCGTTTAATTTTGATAAGACTGCAGTGCAGCGAAGTACGCAAGAAGATGTCTAGCATTAGTTGCTTGAAAGTTTTCTGGCTGGCTTTTGTGATGGTAAGTGTCCTCAGTTACAACCCAGTACACAACAATTATTTGTAAAGCTCTGGTTGCTGAGATGGCACAGCAACTCGCTGTGAGCATCTCTGACAGGCAGGTCCTATTTATGAATTTAGAGGTCTCAATTTAAGCAAGCAGTTTTTTATATTTTGCCTTTCGGATCTGAATCTGGCTGCTATCACAAATATTCACTGTGACAAAGCATTAAGAAATATAGCACATAAAAGATCTGATTATATCTTAAGTTTTGTGTATAAAGGGCTCTACTGCTTACAAATATACTTCTGTTTCCTTACCTAGTAACGTTGTGCATTATGGAAATCTTTCCCTCTACCTGTTTAGTACCAACCTAGAGTCAAGAACCTTAACACCGAATTTCCATTGCTTAAGCCCCAAACGCTTTACATTTCTCTTATGGCCATTTCACTCCCTGTCTTCTACTTAGGGCACAGAAATGGAGCCAAAATCCAAACTCACCTCAGTTTCTGGAATTTCCTCCTCTGGTTCCCCATTTATTTATTTCTGCAGTGGATTTTTTGAGTTTGTTCCACACCTGACAAATCAACTATTCTTGTTTAACCTGCCCTGACTTCTTCAGTTAAAGCTCTGCCACCCAAAATTTGCAACCCTTTGCCCTCACTGCTCCTCACTGGTTTTAAGTGAGAGATGTGAGCTGTCAGCTGTCATGGGGCTTTCTGTAGGCACCTGTGTTACCTTGCTGTACCAAGCTGCCCAGAAGGGATGTCCAGCCATGGAAAAAAATGACCTGCCTGTTGCCACGGGTACACCAGGAAGCTGAGGAGGACCATATTGTTCCAAAGGGGTAAAATCCTCCCTTTGAAAACCTTTTCAGAAAACCATCACAAAATCTAAAATCCCACTGATGACCCAGGAATCTGCAAAGCTGCCCATGCCATGGAGAACTTGGGTACTTCAACAGATAGCAATATTACAAGTGTTAACTGGACTGGTACTAAATGATAGACAGCCTTGCTCTGTTCCTGCACATAGTTTGCATTTCCCTCTGAGGCACCAGTGCAGGAAACCCAGACACAAAAAGTACGTCTCTCCCTAGGCTTTCATTTCTCCTGCTGGGCACCAGCCCCTCCTGTCCCAGCCTCCACACTCACAGACCTGTGGATTCACTTTTTGTCTCACCACATCACTGCACTTCAGCCACTGTCACAGTCCTGTGTCTTACATCAGGAATGAAGAGGGCAATGCTGTAAAATAAACTCGCCGGTCACATGCCTCTTCCTTGCTGATTTCTCCCAGAGCTCCTAATAAATCCCATTATGTTAAAACATACACAAAGTGGTCAGGCACATACAGACACACATGCATGCACACTCCTATTTATTCGGCATAGTGGCTTTATATTTAAGGTAGTATATCAGAGCCCTGAACAGATTTTTTTAACTCGTATATTAAACAATTACTTCTTTGGCAAGAAATTAATTTAAGCCTCCATTTTCAACAAGTTATTGTTTTTGCATGTGTCCTCCAGGGGTATTCAGACTAAACCATGCATGGCATAGGTGTTCAGCCCCAGCTGCCTGAAGGGACCTCCAGCACAGCAGCAGCTACCCAGACAAAGGGATCACTGGGCAAACTACTGAGCAGGCTGGTTTCTCATGCATACAGCACCTTCATATCCACAACCCTAATTTGGAGGAAATGCCATTAAAAATAACCCATGAACTCAGTTCAACCTTCCATTGCCACACAGTTTTGCCTGAGAGCAGTCTTTTACTTGTATTCCATATGTGAAATAAAATAACCACCCTGCCAATTTTCACAATGTGAAAACCTGGCTTGTGACATCACAAAATGAAACATTAAGAATATATGCAAAAAACATCCTTGTAAGCACTCTCCTGACTGTCGTGGCTATAGGCCAGATTTTTCACAATGCAATTTCCCAGAGGAGCTGGTTTTCAGGCCAGAATCTTGCCTCATCTGGGCTGAAGAAACTCCAGTGGAACTGCATGGGTGAATCTGGCTTTTTATGTGTAACCTGCTATCGCATTTTTGTCCAGAGAATTTTGCTCTGTATTTTAGCATCATTCTTCTTAACAACCTGCAAGACAATTTTCTTCAAAGAAAGCTCTTATTAGGCTTTATGTCTATGACCTTAGGTTATCTTTTACAGTTTAATCTACACAAGCTTAGAAATCAAGTTTTGCCTGTGGTAGCCAGCCCATCAATTCATTCGATTGTCCAGTACAACTTCCAATTCTCACAAGCAATTTGACAATTGCGAGTATTTCGCACTGCATGTTATGAAGTCTAGTGCTGCAAAAATAATGAGACCTGGAATTACACACAGCATTGCAAGTCTCCTCATTTAACCGTAAATTTTCAGGTAATTTAGATGTTTCAATAACAGGCATACTATAGGCCAACTTGTCATATTACTCTTATCACAAAAACGTCACGTGCCCGTCTTCTGGCTTGCACACATGCAGACTCTCAGGCTGTCATCCAAACCTCCCTAATTCACAGGATGTGTAAGCAATATACGTTATTTTTAATGGATGGCTTTATAAATAGCAGAGTCCTCCAGCCACTGAACAGTGCTCTCAGGTCATTTACTAAATGTTGTAATTTATTAATAGGGGATATATGAATATCCCTTGAAGGGAAAGATAGAAGAAACCTGGGTCAGCTTGCTCCACCAGAGGCACCGAGTTGCACTCTGCTCCTGGTGACTACTGTCACGGGCAGGCGAGGAGAGGGGTGTCCTCCCTATCCCCCTCAGTCCCACACGAGAAAGGATACTTGCCTGGCTATACTGGAGTCAAATGCAAGCACAGGCTAGAAAGCTACCACCCACGGCCACCCACTCTGACCCTGTGCTGGGGTTAGGACACTTGTCAGCAGGTCCTGACAAGCAGACTGGCCACTGCACACCTCACACATGTATGCTGCTGAGAAAGTAACTTCTGGAGCACAGAGCTGGTCCACATGGCAGGAGGGGGCAGTGACTGCAGGAATGGCTGGGGCATGAGTCACAGCGGCAGGGCAGCAAACCCCCGATCCTGCCAGAAACTGGGAGGTGGTACCTCACCCCATCTGCCGAGGCAGAGTGCCCAGGTGCCCCTGGCAGCAACGATGCTACAGGTGGCATCATCATAAATAACAAAAATCATAACAGATCATAAATCACATGATTTATGGAATGCAAAGACTTTATGAAACATCATGTAATTATATGAAATAATAAATAAATCATAAAAGTAAAAAGGTAGCCACCCAGCTCCAGCAGACCACAGAGCAATCTGGCCTGGCCGTATCCACACAGTGATGGCTGGCTGTCTCCCATCACCAGACAGAATTTCTCTCCCACTTTCTCCTCCCTCACCTACCGGCTAAATTGCCGCATGCCCTGGTGGGTGGGAGTGGAGGCAGGCAGCCCATAGCTCAGCACCTGCCCTAGAAATGTGACTTCACAACTGTTTGCACAGCCCAAGTTTAGAAACCTGCAACAATATCTCAAATCCCTCTTACAGCTGTATTTAAAGTTAGCTTTACTTCTTACTGCTTTTATTTCTGCAGTCAATCTGCAGCTTGGAGCCAATGAATTCTGAAGCGTTACAAGACGCTACAGTATGGGCTTAACCTGCAGTATCTCCTTAAATTATATGTGTGGTTTAATTAAAAAAAAAAAAGAGCAGGTATAGAAAAGGCAGACCGAAAGCAGATTGTAAACACTGTGTTGCTTTCAGCAAGTTCAATTCACCTCCAATTCTGATCTAATATTTTTATAGATTTAATGAATCTGTCAAGTTTGATACCCTTGCAATGGGATAAGTGAGCAGTCAGCTTTGTTGTTCAGGCTTTGTTTTCATGTTTCCAATTAAACACAAAAAAACCCCAAGCAATTAATGGGAAACATTAAAATGTAAGAATGCAACAGCTTTTAAACATATGGAAGGTTTCATCTGAGCAAGAATTTCCCCTGGAAAAGATTGAGGTGAGCTCACAACTTTCAATCTCTCTATTTCTAAAAAACCTCGTTGAGGTTGGTTAAGATTATCACATAATAGGTGAATTTACACAAGTTTAGAGACTAGCTTTACTAAAATGAATTATTGATGTCTTACTTTCATAAGTGAATGACTTGCAAAAACCAGCATACAGCACGTTTCACTGCTGCAAGCTCTGCAGACTTAATGCAGCTCTGGGAAAGCAAGCCAAATTCTTTCTCGAAATTGCACATCAATGAAAACAAGACTGTAAAGGATACAGTTACTTTGGAAACAGATCAGTCTTTCAAATATTAAAAACAATTTCTGTACCTGAACCCCACTGATAATTTATGCGGCCTTATAACTGTTTTTCCTGTTTTCAGAAGTTTTCCTCTTCCTTGCTGATAGAACATCTATTTCAGTGGAGCTCTGCCAATTCATACAACCTGAGGATGTGGCCCATATTTTTAAAAAGGGAGGTCCTTTCCACTGTGTAGCCATCTGCCAAGCTCTACTTTAAGCTAATTAAATAACGTCAAGTCCTAGCAGGCGTTTTCAGGCCATTAGAGTTTTCCACTTCTGGAACCCTAAAGGTACCTAGCAAGTCTGGCTTCAGGAGAACCGAGCCATAGATTCAAAGGTGCTGACAATGCTGAACATCTTCTTAAAAGTCAGAAAATGTCCCGATGGTTTGGACACTCTCTGTGGTTTCCATCCAAAGTGAGTTTGTGTAAGATCTGTGAACGTCAGCAAACAATCTTACACACTTGGAGTTACTGAGGGATTGCCTTCAACCATCTGTTGTTTCAACTGTGTCCGTCACTAAGTCAGATAGTATGGGAAACAAACCTCCGTAATGCCCTGTGGTAGACTGAAGGGTGCAGACAGTTTGCTCCTGATAAACAGTGAGGCTATTTATCACATTAAATTGTTCCCCTGCTTCAACAGACCTCACATTGCCAACCTTGCCTACCCCTTGGTCCAGCGCCTCCATGAGCTGCTCTACCCACAAGCCTCTTCCCACCCCACGCTCTCCGGTTCCTCGCAGCGCCCTACAGCCGCGGCACCGGCTGCAGAGATGAGCATCACCAGCTGCCCGCTGGCAAAAAGAAAAGCATTGTATTTACCTTCTACTCTATAGTTACAACCGTAATAAAAGTCAAATGTCTTGGAGATAACTAAATGAGCAGTTACTCCATGTAACCATGGATTTCCTATCATTTGTAGCATTTTCTTTCCCTCTCTGCTATTCATATGATAAACCCACTTACGCTACTGGTCTTAAAACAGACTGTAAACAGCCAGGGCAGAGATTGTCTCATCTTGTGTGCACAAGACCTACTACAATGGAGCCTTTATCCTGCCTGCAGACTTTCAGCACTGCTATAATTCAAATACTACTAATAATGATAGCGAATGTAGAATAGTACAAGCAAGACATTAACATGAACAGAGAATAACCCTCCATCGACCAGCAGCTCTATAAGAATAATGGAGTACACCAGCAATGCTGGCAGGGTTTGCACGTATCCTGCTTTTTATCCTGAAAGGGCCCCAAACACCTTCTCAGATCTAATGGAAAGACTGTTTCAAACACATTATATTGAGTGAAGCCTTTTTAACAAGATGCAGCAGCCCCACGTTCTGTTAGGAGCTAAAAAGGCGCATGACCTTTGCCAGTTGAAACTGTCACTGGAAAAGAGGAGGGAGGCTGGTGTGTACTGGCATGGCTGCACGACAAGCTCTGGCTTCTGATCTGCCTAGGACAGAATGAGAATTACTCCAGTCAGATCAGCCTCCCATCCATTGTAGTGCCCACCAAGAAAACAAACAAATAAACAAAACAAAACTCCCACAATCCAAGCATTAATAAGAAAATGTCCAGAAAACAAGAAAATGGCACTTGCACATAGCCTCTCATGCCAGGAGCATCCTGGTTTCAGGCCAGATGTAAGTGTCAGATCAAGACACCAGTAAAATTTCACTGTCATTTCAATGACACATTCACACCTTCAAGTAAGCCTCTGTAGAGACGTATGTATATGTGGACAGACCTCTCTATAAAATTCAAACATGATTTAAGTATGTCATCCTACATCAATGTATTAGTACAAATCCATGCCTATTGTAATTGTCTGAGTCATATGAGTACATGGCAGATATTTTAATACCACTTTATTGGCTAATATAAATAAGCTTAAATCTCCAGCATACTTTGATGTATAAGACCACAACAGCTAACTAATTTGTCATATGGAACCAGATTTCCCTTGAAACAATGATGATATAAAGAAAAACCAATAGGACTACAACATCCAATACAGTTGACCAATGTACAGCAACGTCCTCCTAACGAACAAGCTGGACCTGTCTGAAACAGCCTGGATTTGGAGGGAGGTAAGATTCTTCATGGATCTAGACAAAGGTCTGTGCCTGTGAGGCTCACGGGTTCAAAACGTGTTCCAGGCAAGGGAACACCACATGGGGTAGGCTGCAAGGCTCTGTAAAAAAGGCCCAGAAGTAACGCAGTATTTTAAAACGCACAGTATTCCTGGCGACTCACATGCTTTAAAACTGGATGTAAATCATTGCAAACTTCAACTTCTGTTTCCACAGAACTTTTTAAACGTTTTTGCTTTCACACACAGGGCCCTGTTCAGCATCTTGCTGCCATGGTGTTTTTCTATCTTGACAATTCACTTCCGTGAGCAGGCATGCAGCCAACTCAAATGAGACTCAACGCAGTGAAAAGCCCTTCAGGTAAACAGTGTGATAAGCTAAACTGCAAAAACGAGACAATGTTTTTGGACTATGAGGCAGTTGCTATGGAGACGGTTGCTAATTAACTGCATTCAGCCAAGAGAACAAAGGGTTTAAGGGCAGACAGGACTCTGTATCTTAGAGTGAGCAATGCATAACGTCTTATGCAATCTGGACATCTATCATATCTGGAATACCTGAGTCTTTGCTTAGGTTGCAAAATAGCTCAGGAAATGACAACAGGGTGGTTTGTTCCTTTAAATATGAACAAATTTTTAGGTAATTAATGATCTATCAGTATTTTTAAAAAAATATTTTTAAAATCCATACTTAGAAGTAACAGGTATTGCAAATCAATGCATCAAACCCGTACCATATTAAACAATGAAATTATGTATGTTCATTCAGAGTTACTACTTTCACAGTGTAATAGGTTTGTGTGGCAAGGTTTTGGTAGCTGGGGGTACTACAAGGGTGGCTTCTGTGAGAAGCTGCCAGAAGCTGCCCCCATGCCCGACAGAGCCAATATCAGCTGGTTCCAAGATGGACCCACTGCTGGCCAAGGCAGAGCCCATTAGCAACGGTGGTAGCACTGTCAGGGTAGCATATTTGAGAAGAAGGCAGGGGGAAACAGCCCAACAGCAACTGCAGGCGGAGAGAAGAGTGAGAATATGTGAGAAACACAACAGCCCTGCACCCCCCAGGTCGGTGCAGAAGGAGGGGCAGGAGGGGCTCCAGGCACCGGAGCAGAGATTCCCCG
>JAVJGJ010000002.1:27908212-27919208 GCA_035590215.1 Microhierax caerulescens
GGAGGTAGGAGCAGCAGAGACGTGTTGACAGACTGACTGTAACCCCCATTCCCCGTTGCCCTGTGCTGCTCGGGGGATGGGGGTGGGGGTGGTGTGGGGGGTGAGGGAGGAGGCAGAGAAATAATGAGTGAAGTTAAGCCCAGAAAGAAGGGAAGGTGTTTTAAGATTTGATTTTATTTCTCATTATCCTACTCTGATTTGATTGGTAATAAATTAATTTCCCCAAGTCAAGTCTGTTTTGCCCATGACAGTAATTGGTGAGTGATCTCTCCCCATCCCTATCTCGCCCCACGAGCCTTTTGTGATACTTTCTCTCCCTTGTCCAGCTGAGGAAGGCAGCAATAGAGCAGCCTGGTGGGCACCTGGTGCCCTGCCAGGGTCAACCCACCACACAGATAATAAAAATGCCATTGAAAAAAATCCATTTCTAAGAGAATATAATGTACCTTGTCTATTATTCTCTCTTACATCTTAAAAATTACAATGCTTGGAAAGCTTAAAATAATCAATTCTTCAATTCCTTCCTAAATGAAGTTCTTCAAAATATACCTTGGACCTAAAATACTGTTATTTACATTAAAAAGGGCTATTCTAAACAGACAGTGAGTTACATTATTTTAAAGGACTTACATTTTGGGATAGCTATGTATTACGATTCTTGACTATTTCTACAATGCACTGTAGGCCTACAGGACTTCTAAACATAAACCTGTCAGAGGTGACATAAATCCCATAACAGCACACTTCCAGCTTTCGGAGTCCCCAGTGTCACTGGGGAAACCTCCCACGTGCATAGCCCCCCTGCAAACCCCAGCGACAGGCGTCTCCCGGACCTGATGAGCCCGGTGCAGGTTGTGCTCGGGCCAGACCAGGCACCTCCGCGCGGAGCCGAAAGGGCAGATACTAACTCACTTTTCAGACGAAGACTTCAAAAGTTGACCTCTTTTCCCAAGTGAAAGCTGAGAAAACTAGTAAAGAGCCAGCTGCTTATTAGAAAGCCCCTTCTGCTAGAGATGAAAAGCCAACAGATAAAATACATCTGTGCTAGCACAAGATTTCTTTAAGTCTGGCTAAATAAGGCATCATTTTTCCTTTTTAAGTCATTACATATATGATTTAAATAAAAACAAAGTAGGGATACTTTTTGTAAAATTATTTATATACTGTTATGATTTAAAGGGTCACAATCAATTTTGAACTTAAGTCCTTACTAAGGAGAACAGGATGAGTTCACACCTCATGTGACGGTATTACTTCAGCAAAGCTTGCTGCACACTGAACAAGCAGCATATTAATTTACTACATGAAGGCCTTAGGTTTGGGGCTTTTTGACATTTTAAATTATGAGGCATCTGCAAACAGATCCTAAATCTGAATTGCACATGGATTTTCCACACCAGCCAATTCAGATTGCCCCTAGACATCCCCTCCAGCATTAATCACTCACCCACACTACTGTAGTTCATATTTCTTTTACAGAAACAGAGGTCTACAAGATTCTTAAACTCTTGCCTAGAAAATAGAAATTATTACTTATGTGGCAAACTGAGTTTTAAACATAAGGGACCCAATTCTGCCTTCAGTTACACTGCCATAAATCTTTAACAACTCCATTAGATTTATAACAGTGCAACTGAGGAGGAAATTGAGCCCAAGATATTTTCTAAATCAGTAATTAAATAGCAGAATTTCAGCTTGGCGCAGAGTAAAGACATCTTAAATTACATCTTTGGATAAGACTACATACTTTTTTGTTCCTTGAATAATGATGTTATGAACAAATTATATCATCTTATTTTCACCAGCCTCTGTATTACTCCGTGGAAGGACCACATCATCTCATGGAGCATCAACATGGGGCTAAATATTGCCTCATTTTCCCATCCACTTTCTCTCTCTCTCTTCTCCATTTAAATGTTAGACTCTTTATAGCTGTCCATTATTTGTACACGGTATAGAGCACCTCAATGACCTTTTCTTGTTTGGTTTCAAGGAACTACTATATTAAGCAAATGTCTAATAATAAGGGAGCTGGCTAAATGTCATTTTATTATTAGAGGTGCAAGGCATCCTGTGGTCACATTACGCAGAGATTGTACTTTTCAGAAGATGCAGCCTGCTCTCCCAGTGCATGGGATGTGGTACGGGAAATATGGTTTTGCCACAGTAGCCCTAAGCTCCCCAGGGGTCACTGGATAAACTGTGAAAGGGGCCCCTTCAGCATTAAAACAGAGATGGCACTGGGGGGAAGAGGGCTCAATTCCCAGCTCTGCTATAAAGCTCTTGATGACATCGGGCAAGTTACTTCATCTTTCTAGGTGGCTTCTCTTCATTGGGGTAAAGGCAGCTTGTAAAACTTCCTGTCTCATAAGTTTAATAGAAGTGGGGTTTTCGTGGCTATTTTACCTCATTTTTATCTTTGCTCAGTATTACCAGTTCTAGTGCATCTTTCCTATTCCTCCCACTTTGCTAACCTCATACGCCAGAGTCCACACCGCCCTCACCAGCTCTGCATGTCACACTCACAGAGGTCAGTGGGGGGCTGTAACTTGGGACTACTGCTGAAAATGGGGACTGAGAGATATCAATAGCCTTTGGGGCAGCCAGGACAGGCCAAAGCGTTTTCCACACTGTCCCACCTGCTAATGACACTCTCCTGGCAACCCAGCGATATAGCTCCAATAGTCTTTTTTCACTGCCTTGCGGAATGGAAAATTCTGGAGGTGGCTCCTCCATATGCCATCCCTTACAGTAATTCTCCTCAGCACTTTCACAGGCTCTGGTGATTAGACCTCCTATAGCTAAAAATACACATGCAGTCTAAATATGTAACAGACAATATATGCCTGCATACCTCACCTATCTAAATATATGCCTAAATACCTATCTAATAACTACTGCAAATATGAATCATAACCTTCTTTGCAAATAGCTCTCACAGTAGGTTGTATTCAGTCACCAAAGCAAGAAGGAGGGTCCCCGCCAAGAGGCAGCCAATTTGTTGTGTGTAGACCTCCTTGTTGAGGTCTCTTAAATACATTTTAATTGTATATTTTTTTGTTTGTATATTTAATTGTTATATTCACACACACACACTTGCACATATATTGTGTGCATATAGGTATGTGGCTATTAGTAAGCACTTACTTCACCATTAATTGTACTAGGTTTATTGCTGACAGCCTACCCAAGGAAGAACTAAACAAATGAAAATGCAATTCTTCTTCAAAGAATCCAATGTTGAAGTTACCAGAGCACATGAAAGGACCTCTTAAAATGATTCAACGAGTACTTTCACACTGGAAAATTATTTTGGTACTTATCTACAGCTGTCAACAATACCCACAAACAACAGTAAGTGGGCTGTTCCCAACCATCTGCAACTAAAGCCTCTGGGTTAACATTTTCTTCTTCCCAATACCTAAGTCAGTAGTGTTACCTGTTAGTTTAGGGGTAAGACTGATGTTGGATCCAAGTGACTGAAGATGCTTTTTTCATCTGTGTTGCCTACTCACTTGCATTGCTAATACGACATAAAAGGCAATTTAAACTAAGATTTCTGTTTAAGTAATGCTTTTATTTTTCAGGCTAACCAAACACCAGTTGATGTTAAGGTATAAGCAAGCAAAAGTGAAGCAGCTTTAGGCAAATAAACTTGGAATGTTTTAGCTTTGCTGCAATGATTAGGCATGCTGAAAAAGCATTTCGCCCATGGTCTACCTCACCTACTTCCACACAGATCACTGGAATATGCTCCCTATCACTCCCAGACATATATTTGTATTGCTGCCCCCAAAAGTATCAGGCATCAAGTCTGATACTGTTGCCTACAGACAAACAAAGATTCAGTCAAAGCCGAATCCACTGCTGCCTGTCAGGTCCCCTGTCTATCGCCTCTCCAAGGAGGACAACCCAACAAGGAATTGTGTTGATGGTCTGATCTTTTTTGATGGATCATACACACAGTAACCCCTGCCCAGCTTACTGCCCCCTTACAAAGGCAGGCCAGATTTTGTACTAACTAATTATGTGCACAGCTGCTAAATGCTATCAGATTGTGTGGGTGCATGACAGTCCGATCTCTGGATACCTCTCTATCCACCCCTTTTTTTTTTTTTTTTTTTAAAACAAAACCAAAAAGAACACCCCGACAAGACAAAAAGGAGCTCTCAATAAAAGGACAAAATCTGCCTACATCCAGGAAAATCCTCAGGCAGCTTGACCTAGTTGGAAATGGCTGTTGTAGGAAGGCTGTAATTAAGCAGTTGCGATAGTGACGCTGACTTCTCACACCAGAGAACGTGTGTGTTGACCACAGTTTTTATTAACAGTGCTTATTTGAGTCCTCTATAGGTAAAATTGTAATGGTGTTTGACTGACATCCCAGCAACTCCCACGGTGTGCAGTACTTTCTCAGGGTTTCAATTTCCTTGTGAATTTGGGATGCATTGTTGTCCCTTTCACAATAGGTCTAACAAGCCATGCTACTTCCCAATGTTTAAAAGCATTCATGAGATGGAATTAGCACATTTCTGTTCATCTTCCTTCCCCTTCCCCAATTCATGTTATTTTTTGCTTACAAAAATACATCCTTTAGTCATCCAATGTAGAAATTGTAGTATGCCTAGAACAAAACCAGAAACACTTCAGAAGAATCTTTTTCTATCAGCTAAATCATTACTTCTACTGAAAGTCTGTAAACTGTTAATCCATTAGTGTCTAATTCCTTAAACTATACAGTCAGGCTAAAATCATCCGGAAGCCCAGACTCTGAAGTGTATCCCTCTAATGTTCCAGACCAACTGTCCCACATTAAACTGTTTGTAGGATAGGAAAATATTAATACAATGGTATGGCTACCATTTCTCAAGGGCATCACAAAACAAAAAAAAAAATTCTGCATGCATCTGTGAGGAAATCTCTGAAAGACACAGCTAAGATACATACTGTTTTTGAATAGCATCACCCTCAGGGAATTGTGTAAGACTTGTGTCACAACAACCATAGCATTTACTCTCCAACAGTCGCCCGGGCCTGCTCCTGTGAGGTGTGGGGTGGGATATAAGCCTACTTCTTGGGACACTGCATGGCCCCAGAAAACCAAAGGCGTTGCCACTGCTCCTTGTTCCCTGGAGTGTTACTTGTGATCACACCCACACTGAGCAAACCCACTAGGGGAAGAGGGGGAACGTTAGGATGAAATTTCGCTCCCAACATGGTTCAGATGCCTGCCTTTCACCACCCGTCTCACTGGCCCCAACTCCACCTGGCTTGAACAGCTGGCTGGCAGTCTCCGGTTCCAGCAGCTCTCGAATGCTGGTGCGAGCCACCGCGATGGTGCTGTTGCTGCTGGTAGTTAAAGGGTCTGGTTTTGGTCAATTCTTTTCTGCTACTGGTTATGTAAGCCAAGCTCTACTCTGTCCCAGTCTCTTTCTTTATAAAAGAACAGCTTCTACATTTTCTTACCTCTTCTGCTTCCAGAAGGATGCTCAGAAAGAGTTGCCTGAGTCGTCTAACATGAATATAACTCACCTTCCACATTGCCATATAAGCACTTTAATGGTCATGTGGGTCCATGGGCTGCTGCTATGATTGTGTGAGATAATTCAGCTTGTTATTTGAAGCTGTTAAGAAAAGAGACAACTTCTACCATAGTCTTATACTGGGCTCATGAAAAGGAATCCAAACGACAGCCCATCATAAACCCCAAGAGCATGTGGGCCTTACTTGTTCAACTGAAGTTGTTCCCAGGTTGTCTGAACCAAAAGGTATTCACCCTAACATGCTTCTAGGAGGGAACCCTGTTCTACAAGGAATGAGACCAAACAAATGGGTACATAATTTTCAATTACCTTGAGCTCTCAGTACTGCGCAACCAACTAACCCACTCCATCAGCCTGATCAAGGATGCTTTAACTGCCTCCTAGTGCGACAACCCTATTTCTTAAGGCTGCAAAATGATGCCTTCTGCAATTACAAGATCACAAGTTCAGCTTGTGAAATCGGTGCTGGAAGAAAAATGAGCTAATATAAATCATACTAGACAATCACCTAAATGTATCCTGGATGTTCTAGTGAGGTTGCATCACTTCAGTGCTCTCATGCTAACGTGCCATTTCTAAACAAGGGGTTTACTAAAGGAGCAACGTAATAAAGGAAAATCATCCTCTTACTTGGTTTAGTATAGCCTTTTAAATAGGACTAGCCATTAAATGACTATTAAGTGGTCAAATTCCTGACCTGAACCTGCCCTTGTAGCTTCCACTTAGTTCCAGGCAAGAACTAATGTTGCTAGTAGCTCCTCTAATGCAAGGGTACCTGCTAAACACTGGAAGACTTGGGCAACAGCCCTGCAGTTTGACACTGTTTCCCACAAACAGGCTCTAGGCAACTTTGTGCAAGGAGTTCTTTATACAGATGACTAAAGAGAACATACTTAGTAGAGAGAGGACAAACCCCAAAGTGCTAAAAAGCACTTCCAAAGAACATCCTGATCTTTCTGATGCACAACTTTTCAGCAAAACTTCCCTTTTCCTTTGGAATACATCATTCTCCTGACCCAACGCAGCCAAAAGAACATGTACAACTTTTACAGTCCCACTTAGTTTTTTCTCTTGAGGATGGAAGCTTATGGCAGAGAGGAAAAAGAAAAGATTGTCTATCTCATGAAGACTCTGCCACTTTATCCTGAACCACTGTCAATTTACTCTTGAAAGTCCAGATAGAAAGATTAAACCCCGTTCCCCCACATTGCAGAAAACCTCGACAACAAGCCCAACATCCTTCATTTCTAATGACGGCAGCGCCTACTGCTCACTGACAAAACCAGATTGCCTTGCTGATGTTGCAAGAACATCACCAGATTGCAAGAACGTTTATAAGCAGATTGTTTATAATCTGAGTAATTTAAGTAGTAACTTTTCAAACAGACACTGTATCTTTGGACCTTAATTTTCTTCACTTTTAACTGATGGCTCAGCACAGGTTTGCAGCCCGCCTTCATGCATGAACTGTGCCATGAGGTAATACAGACAGCAGTCACAGGGATTGCAAGAATGTTTCTAGACAGATTTGTTTACAAGCTAAGAAACCCAAACATTAACTTTCATAATAGAAGTCCTACCTCCAGTGCATTTTGTGTACATTGCAGAGACAAAAAACCCACCCCAACAAACAAACAAAACCAAAAAAACCCACACCAACAAAAACAAACAAACAAAAAACTAAAAAAAAACCCCACAACCAACAACCCAACAAGAGTGTATCTTTGTACAATGATTGCAATAACAGATGAATAAACATGCAACCTGATACTTCACATCTGGCATTTCATCATTCCAAATACCTTATTTGCATTCAAATATACTTAATACTGTGAAAACTTTATAAGGTAGTGATGTCTTTATAGAGGCAGTAACTTGCATGGAACTTTTAAAATTAAAAGCAACAGTAAAAATAATTTGTAACATGTTACTGTATTCTTCATAAAGCTAGTTAGCTCGCTGTTTCCTAATAGAAACCCAGAAAGACACCTAACAATAGCAGCTAGCTACAGAATCACACAAGCCTACAGAAAAGGATTCCTTTTGCCAATGTACTGGTTCAAAGTTCAATTTTAATATTCAATTTATACAAGGTGCTTTGGAAATGAAGACTCTTATTACTCATCATGCAAAAATTCTATCATCTGAGCAGAAATTTTTATGAAAGTATCATTTTCCCTTTACTGTCATGGTAATGCAGGCAAAGAGATTTTATGCATGACCTAATAAACACATACAACAGTTTTGAAATGCTGCTATGCACCTTCTCACATTAATTAGTGCTCAT
Source organism: Microhierax caerulescens (assembly GCA_035590215.1). Classification (NCBI taxonomy): domain Eukaryota; kingdom Metazoa; phylum Chordata; class Aves; order Falconiformes; family Falconidae; genus Microhierax; species Microhierax caerulescens. Next base: position 27,916,043 of record JAVJGJ010000002.1, read on the forward strand.
TCTTCTCTGTAAAACAAATAAACATGTTACAAAACTTCCTTGTAAAATAATCATAAATCTTAAGTAGTTTTGTTGCAGAGATGAATACCTCCAATTCAAATCACGATGACTGATTCCATTCATAATTGAATTCATAATTGAAGAGCTGTTTACAGGTCCAAAAAAATAAGTGCAAACTATTTTCTTGTCTTAAAGGCAAAAGCCACCTTTACTACCTTGACCCAAAGTTAGCAAAGCTGATAGTAACGTGACTGCAGGCGTTATTACACTTGCTAGCAACTTAGGTTCCTTTGGCATTGACCCTAGAGCTGCACTAGAGCTATGTCTCTTTATAGCTACATTTCAAGAAAAAGATGAAAACACACACAGAGGGCCAAATCCATTCCCGTGGTAACTCCAGTGACTTCAGTGTTACACAAGGGATAAAAGTAGGGCTGCATTTCACAGCAGCTTTCATTCTTGTAATCTTTTCCAAAACACTCTCCCAGGAGCAAAGACAAGCACAGGCAAATATCCTGCCAATAAGTGAGTTCACAGGCATTGCTACAAGTAACTAAACTGTCAGCAGTAAAAGACCAACAATTGGAACAAAGTACAAACACAGGACAGCCAATGCCCTCTAACGGGCTGGAGTTTTACTATGCACTGGATAAACAAGGGCACAGGAACTCATCAGCATTGATCTCTGAGAGAGGAGACAAATCAGGGTATCCCGCTTCGCACTAGTGGATGATACTTGTGTTTTATCAATGCTCCTTTTAAAACAGTCCAGGTGAAATAAAATCCTTACCAGCACCTTGCAAGACAAATGAAAATGGGTCTAAAGGTCGAGTTCTGCATGGGCTACGCTCAAGTGCTTTCACAAAGAGTGTGAGCATCAGTTTATAGATGTGTTCCTCTATTCCTCCTTCAAGCTTTCGTATTTATCCCCTCCTCACCTTGTTATTTTATTTACTGCTACTAGTCAATACTCTACTAGGAGCAACCCCATAACTGTAAGACCATCACAACCACAAAAGCACACACACACACAGAGGGGGAAAAGGACTGACGGACAGTGTTTTCCTGCAGAAACCTTATCACTGGTCCCTTGACCTTAAAGCACACTCCCTTTCTCTCAAGAATTTCCAAACTACAGTTCCTGGAATCTGCCCCTCTGAACCAAAACAAGTGTCTTTGCTTCTTACCCAATCATTTTCTATAAATTTAAAAACGAGAGTTGCATTAAGTTTTTATTTTGTTTTCTACAGGTTTCTTCAAGGAGCCGTAACCCTGTACCGGTGGCAAGGTCAGCGGCAGCTAGAAAAAAAGCTCCCGGTTTTGCACAGGTCACGACTTTGTCCTTACAACCTAAGGATGCCTCAGGGCCAAAAAAAAAAAAAAAAAAAGCAAAGACATCCCCTTCCCCCTCCCCAGCCATGGGGCCTTGCAACCCTTTTTTGTGGGGGTAGGATCAAAAGTCTTTTGGTCTCGTGGTCCTCTGGTGCCCAAGTTACTTTTTTGGGAAGGCAAGTGGGAAGGCAAGGGGAGAGGTAAACACCCTCCCCTTCCCTTCCCTCCTTCGTCCAAGACCACAGCTGTAGAGGAACAGCTGAAGCGGTTCAGGCTCCCAGAGAGGTCACAGATGTCCCTCGGTACCACTGGGGCTGCTCTGCCAGCACCAGCCACGCTGCTGCCACCGCCCAGGTGGCACCGCAGGCAGGCACCCCTCAGCCACCCCCACCCCCTGCACCCCCAGGTCCTGCCAGAGCAATCGGCCAGGTCCCTCCAAGCCAGCTGACCAGGAGCCTGTACACAGCCCTCTTAGAAATACCACTTTGAAGGATGATTTTAGACCACCACAAAGAACAGTGAAGAAACTCTGGCTTCTGCTTACATGCATGTCGCGAAGCTCCCATTAAATCAAAGGCAGAGACTCAAAATACTTCTTCAAGCAAAATCTCTGCTCTTCTCAAAGTCTCTCTCCAAAGATAAAAACCGACAATTGCTTAACTTAATCCACACAGAGTGATCATTGTATTTGCTTCCGTAAAGATCATATTTGTTCTAGTGCCTATATCTAAAGGTAATTCCAGTTAGAAAATGAAATGGTGCTCTCTCGACCTTTTGTCTTACATGATTCATGAATTACTGACACATTACAATATCCCCCCCAACACTATGGAAGTTTAGAGATATTGCAAAGTCTCTCTTGTAAGTGAAATAAACTTGGTATGCCACTAAAAGGCATTAAATTATTTTCATTATGCCACACTGAATCCGTAACACTTACACTGTTTTGATTTCAAAATCCTTGGAGAACAATTATGCTCTCAGGGCCGTAAGACTCTATTAGGAAGTCCTCAGAAACCTAGCATGGTTTCAATAAATCCTCAAACACTACAAAGCAGTTACTCAGCTTGAAGAATGAAAACATGAGTTCATCCACTGCAAAGTCAGGATGCAAATTCTGCTCATACAGGACCCAGCACTTCCTAACACAGTTTTTCCTTCCCAGTCAGGGCAACACTTTTAAGTCAGGTTTGCAGCATCGAACACGCATACCTTCTTTTTTTTGATTGAAAATAAACAGTGTTTAATTTAAGATGAGCATAAATATATGAGATGTGCATATGTACATATGGTATTACAAGCTAGCAGTAATAATCAGCAATTAGAGATGCATAAATAGTTTTATATGTATATAATCTAACAAACGTTAACATTCAGGATTAGAGGATCATTAAATTAAACCAGTGATTGCCGCCAAGAATGGATAAATATGTTAATTTCTTTAATTTATACAACAGCACAAAGAATGCTTCAAAACGCCAAACCCCAGATTTCAGGGGTGATTACTGTGGTTGTAGGGATCCCGATGTAAAAAAAAAACCCAACAAAAAAACCCCAAAACCAAACGTAGCCACCCTTCTGCCGGCGGACGATTCAAGCCTCAGTGGAGCTTTTGAGCGCACAGACACAATGCACTTGTTTGTACATACGTGCCTGTGTCCGCCTAAGAATGCGCCCAACCTTCTAATTAAGCAAATCATCTCCCCATTCCAAGGGAAAATAACAACACCGAAATGCAATCCAAACAGGCCGAGACAGCGAGGAGTGGGCGAGGGATGTGACACTGCTGCCGAAAGGGACACTGCTGCCGGGTGTGTGTGTGTACACACACTGC
>JAVJGJ010000002.1:27931712-27942326 GCA_035590215.1 Microhierax caerulescens
ATATTTATGTAGCTATTCTGCACTTCTCTTGTAGTTATCACCTGTTGTGGAAGCAATTTCTGTCTTAAGCTCTGACTTATGTTTCCAGCCTATTTCAACTCCTTATTTGCTGCTGTTTAATCCTTCTTCAGGAGGTGTCGATTTTCTGCAAAAATAACTTTGCTGGCAACCATTAGAATTGTGAATTCAATGGACGCTGGCAGAGTTGAAAAAGAGATGGCATGGTCCAGGCAGCAGAAAACAAAACATATATAAAAAACCAAACAAAAAGTACAAGCCTAGGAACTAATCCTCATAATTCTACTAGACTTCAAAAAATCTTGCATTTAACAGAAATACCAATTTCATGGCGCACTGTCATCACTGTCACAGCACCCCTTCCGCCTCTGCGCTCAACATTCACAGTTTCAGGGCCATCATCACCACCTGCCTCTCACTCTGCCTGAAGACCGGCTTGCCTGTCCAAGACCTGGCTTCTTTTTTCCAGCCCCTCACAAGCCACCCTGCCAAGGGTAAAGGCACGTTCATGCCTTCTGGTGAGGCAGAGACCATAACACCAGCATGTCCCTGAGCTAGCAGGGTGCACAGAAGCAGGTCCATGCTTCAGCTTAGCAGACCCCTGACATCTTCCCCCACCTGAGTCACCCTTCTGCCACACTACAGCTAGAGCTGTTTCTTGGAAAGGGAGTGTTGGACTCATACAACCCCACACAGAGGTCTGTGCCGGGGATTTTCACTGCTGGCTGCTCACTCATGCCTGGCACTGACGTCTGTCCCTGCCACGTGGGAGAGAGGGGTGGGAAATGAGCACAAACAGAAAGCCTTGCAGAAGGGAGGCTGTCCAAAGAAATGGAATTCACAGAGTGTATTAGAGAAACAGAAAGGAAACGCATGGACATGTGTTGTCCCTTAGTGCTCTTCACTTGGGACCTTCCATCTCTCCCTGTCTGTCAGCCCTCCGTTTGGCAGGAGGGACACAAAAGGGAAGTGTAGCCTTGCAAGGCTCGTTTTAGCACTCTCCACATGGGCAATCACCCCAACAGTTTTCTGTTTCAACAACACAGTTTCTCCTTTCTCCAGAGCCAGAGCTGCTGCTGTGCCACTCACTTGTGATGGCCACGTGCCTAGTCAGGCTCCTGTGGCCACAGCACGCCCAGCTCGCCCCCTCAGCACCCGCTCCTGCACCTGCCAGGGTGCTCACGGAGGATCCACTGGCACACGTAAGCTGGAGGATGACACCCAGTGCTGTCACCAGGGTGATCTAAACAGCCTACTGTAACTAATTTTTCTGCACGTTTTCTCCAAAAGGCCATGACTGGGTTCAAGAAGACCCGAAGCAGTTGCATCGGCTCCATGTTGCACGTGCTGCTCCTGAAACGGCGCAAACACTGCGGCATCCAGCTTGGTTCTCTGGCCAACGTGGGCAGAAACACCTTCCCAGAACAATGCTGTTACTTAAGACTGCAAGGTCTCTGAAGGAGGTAGAAGGTGGTTTCTCAGTGTTTTGGATATAGTTTTACCATCCTAACTGGGGTCTTCAGGAGACAGTTTTGTAGTAGTATGAAAAGATATTAAATTCTAAAGAAACCCCAGGGGAAAAAAAGTGTAATAAAGTGCCAATAACATCTTCAATGACAAAATAATAGTGTCGTTGACCACACTGGTCAAGAATACCTTGCTAAAAGCAGCTGACAGTTGCACTGTCTGGTATAAATACAATGCCCCTAACACAAGGATTATTTAGTATCTATCTGCAGGTTAGACAGTATCAAAATCTGTTTATGAAGAACAGTTAATGCTCATGCATGCACATAGTTCTATCCCAAAATATTTTGTCAAGCTGAGAAAAAGACAAATAGACTCAATTATTTATATTTTAAATTACGTTACATCATATTTGCTCTTCAAAACTGCCTCTGTTTTTCATAATGTTGTCTATACACAAAAATTCCTTTAACTCAGTTGATGCTTTTCTTGTAGGGAAAACATAACACTTGGAGCGTGGCTTCTCCAGCATCTTTCAAATTAGAGGCTAAGGGTGGTTTCATGTTAATGATAGCTGAGACTTCAAATTTCACAATTTAATTCACCACCACAAAACAACATTAGAGCCCTGCACTTTTTTTCCTTTTTAAACTCAAGTTGCAGACTTTCCAGTCCTTGAAGAGCTGACCTCTCTTTAAACTACAACAATTTCTGGACTTGCAGGGTAAGCAGGTGCCAAACAGTGGCAGGTCTCTGGGAGATCTTGAACTATCTAGTGGTGTTTCTAGCAAATCTAACACTTCAGAAAAAAGGATTAGAGTGCCATTGATTCTTCTCCTACTTAGCCACTGACTTGCTATATGATTCTTTAAACCTTCCTGTGCTTTACCATTTGTCATATCCTCTTTGCTGAGAACCTCGGTCAGGCTGCGATCCAGTGCTTTCAAAACCAAGTAAGCCTTTTTCTACTTACTGCCAATTAAATCCTTGGAAATCCTAGGCAAATGTATTTCATTTGAGTATTTTTGTTATTATTAAATGAATATGAAGAAGGAGAGAGTGACCCAGGAAAAAAAGAATGACTCAGAAATGGAATGAGCCAGGAAACGACCCAGAGAAAAGAAGGTATTTTGGCTTTCTTCCTCAGACTAGCAGTTGGTTTCCTCAAATGACATTGGCTTAAGTTTATTTGAAAGTATTAAAAAAAAAAAAATGTTGATGAACATTACAATAGAAGTAAGCTTGGCTCTTGGTAGAGAAACATTATGACTTAGAGCCAAGGACATTTATTTTTCACATTTGAATTATTTTTTTAACAGCATTTTCTGGCTCAATGTCACTGCACCACAGATAGATGTGATAGCAGATAAGTGTACAAGATTTACATCAACAAGAATGTTACTTTTACAATGAATACATTTGTAGTCAGAGCTCAAAAGTGGTTTTATTTCTGCTATGCATGGAAGATGTTGTATTACACGCTGTTTTACTAAGAAACTTTTCTTCTTAAAATGGAATGTAATTCAAATTTTCTGACACTGCAGCTGCAATTCAATAGCTGGACTTACTAACCATGTGGATTTACAGTAACAAACTCAACAATTTTCTTTCCCTCTCTAGCTCACCTTTCTGCCATCTTGATTTATTCCTCTTTCACAGCTGCGCCTACAAAATTATTCTTACTCTCTACACTTTTCCACCTCTTCCTGCAGCTGATCCAAACTAAAACACAACTTTTTCTGGGAACGTGAAATTAAAGAACTCTCACAGCAAGAATACAATGCCCAGAACTGAAGGGAACACTTTACTGGGGAAGGGGGATGACAATGACACATGGACAGACAGACAAGAAAAAAATAGACAAAACCTGAAGGCTAGAGGATCAAATTTAGAAAAGTTTTAAAATTCTCAGCTTAGGTTCCACCATCAGTAGTCACTAGAGCACACCAATAAGTTTCCCATCTCCCACAGATGCTATGGTATTTATTCACCTCTGTTATTTACAACACTAACCACCATCAGTAGTAATTGCCTGAGTTACATAAATATAGTCAGAAGCCCCAAATATCCCGCTCTCAGAATCAATATTGCTGCTGTTAAAACTGGCACCAGAAAACCTTAGTAGCACAAATGTGATCCAAAATACAAACTGATCCAAATAAATAACGAAAACCAGATCAAAACAGAAGCAGAGAACAAGAAAACACCGAGGGCTGACAAAATGGAATTGGTAGGTAAAATAGTGAAGAAAACTGAGGGAGCCTGCTCTCGGCTCCTTTCCCTGTAAGGCCTCTCCACGGCAGCACAGATGTGAAGGACACCTGGGTGCAGGCATAGGGCACGTTGAACCCTGCGGCTTGTTCAGCCCTGTGCCCCAGCCAGTAGAGCTTCCCCTCTGTAGTTACACAGGCATTCAAAAAGGCACAGCCCAGGATGAAACTGTAGCCCTGTGTTTACGTATTAATTACTGAAAAGTTACTTAACCTTGAGCCATATCCTAATGTAATGAGCTTGGGCATTCTTAAGTCTCGCAGAAAGGGAGCTGAAGGCAAACCGTCTGGCTTGTCTTTACTTCCAAGTAGCCCTGCCCCTGGGTCTCAGTAAGTACTCTCGACACTGCCCATCAAAGGCAGACTCTGACAGCCCAGTAAAATGTGCAAATTTCAGTTACAGGGATTCTGCACTTCTAGTGCAGCCCAGCTGCCAACCATGCAGAGATCTGCAGCGATAACAATTATACTTAAAAGTGTTGCTACACGTTTGAATGCATTTACACATTCTCCTTTTACTCTCTATTTATTATTAATGGCAACTCAACTAATATCAAGACCCCAGTGTGTTTGGCACTGTAGATGTACAGAAGGACAGCAAGTTCTTGCTCTGAGGAGTTTACAGTCTAATTATAAATGACAGCAGATGGAGGGTAAACATTAGGAGCTGTTCTGCTTTTCAACAGGAAATTCAACTCAGGTAACAATTTTTAACCAGAAAGAAACAATTACACATTAAATCATGTACCACAGGCTAGGCAGCAGGCATATCCTAGTCAATCGCACACGCTGTGGTGGCAGCGGCCACTTCCAAAACAGACAACCAGGTCCCAGAAGATCAAGGCAACCACCTGTATGGAGATTTTGCAAAAGGGGAATTTAGCTTTGTTCAAGTAAGTCACACTCACACTTACATGTAAGCGTGTATTTAAACTCATGGCTATTCACCAGAGGGCTTAATATGTAAGCCCAGCACGAGTGTCTGATGGCATTTTGCACTTCCTCACATTTCTAGGTGTCGTTCCTAAGTCCACCATAAATTAGCTGCCTCTGTAATTTCATATTAATCCTGCTGGGAGGTCACAGAAGTCAGAGGTAACTATCAGATCTCAAAAAAAAAAAAAAAAGGGGGGGGGGGGGAGCGATTTTGAAGACATAACCAATAAAGCTTGCCCACCCGAGGACCATACTGGTCATTCACTGGGAAACTGGCCATACCTGTTTTACATGCGTTGAAAACTGGCACCCATCCCGGCCGTGGTGGCACAGCCTGCAGACTGTACGAGAGGCCCCAGGCTCTGCGCACCTGGGTACGAGCTGCACGCTGCCACGTGCAGACCCCGGCAGCCATCACGTAGAAAAGCACTGGGGGCTGAGCTGCAGATCGCAGCCGCTCGCGGGGCAATGGAGAGAGGCTTTTGCAGCGATCTCTCTACAATACAGAGGCCCTTGCGGCTGTAACTGAGAGGTGGGCCCAAGTGAAAAAGGACCCTCGTGCCTCCTAGGCTGCAGTGACCTTGCTTCCTAGGTGGCAAGCACAGCGCTCACCTCACTGGGGCGACCGGAGCAGGATGTCTGCCCTCAGCCCTCTCAGTGGCCGCACCGCAGCACCAAAGAGCACCAGGGACTTACAAGCTGTGCTTTAGGTATAGAAGATCAACGTCATGCTGAGACTTCATCTGCTGCATTTGCTACTGCTTTACAAGGTCTGGGCTCCGACTCGCAGACCAGAGGCTGGCTGTGCCCTTCCTGGGGCCCTGGGAGAGCCGCTTGCGCAGAACCTCGTGCTCGCCCTTGCTGCAAACAGCCGCCCCACCAGCGCGGGAGCTGCCAAGCGCCACATGATGCACTGAAGCCAACTAGTGTCACAGGGGACTCGCCACCCCACAAGGACAAGAACAGAATCAGCTAACGTGGGGTACAGAATCACAGGCACTGCTTCCTGGGTCTGACAGAAAATGGGCACATGAAGTTCGTTAATTCCCGCAAGCGCACGCAGCTGGTTTAGGAAGCCAGGAGTACCTAGCAAGCTACTGAGCACCAGCCACATCCATGTAGAAGAAGGGTTATCTATTGCACCACGCTGTGGGGATGACTGCATCAGCTGAGTCCTGGGCTTAAGATTCATTATGTTCCCACTAGTTAAATGCACAAACAACTTGTAGAACAGGAGCAAAGGTTTTTATGGTTCCCTCATTTCCAAGGCCTTCCCTGGGCTACCTTTGCCCACTTCCCACAACTAAGACACCTCAGACTACTCCGACCCTTCACTATGCAATGACAGCACTATATGTGGCACCTTGACGGGAGAGATCTCTTTCTCCAGCCCAAATACAGCTACCACACACCTAAGCCAGCTATGGATCCCACAAAGACCAGATTCTTTCTGGTTTTCACTCTGTAATGCTCTCAGACAAAAGGTTCACACAGGAAGGTGTGTGCTGACTCCCAAAGTCCCTGCCCACCCAATCCCTGCCTCCCACCGGCACATCCCGGGCTCCCGTGGGTGGGGGGGGGCTGGCCCTCAAATGCAGGCTTGTAGCCATGAAGTCCAGACAGGGCATCAAGCTATTGTTCTGGAGTAACAGTACAAACAGGGGACACGCTTCACAGCACAAAGGGGTTAGAAAACCATTTTGCCACTGGAAAAAAAAAAAAAAAAATTACTTACAGCAGAATTGAACAATTAATCTTTTAGGATTCAGTCTAGCCAAAAAATAGCCTCTGTCTCTGACAGATTCTGCAACCTTCTTTACTCTATAGCTACAAAAAATGGTAACTCAGGGGAAAACGCACTGCATTTCAGACTTCCTCTTCCTCAAAAGTGAAGTCCTTGACAGAAGGGCTTCTGTCCCAGGCAGGCTCACCAGAATGGCACACAGGGACCGCAGAAACTCTGAACGTCTGAGTATCCTGGTGATTCCCCCCTCAAAGTAACCACCATGGACCAGCTGAAGAAGAAATCTGAGGAGGAGACAGCTGAATGTCCAGATTACACGCCTTCCTAGATCCGATGCAGACTGTAAGAGTTCGTACCCTTCAAAGACAAAATAGTAATTTTAATTATAGGTCCCTCCTCCCTGGCAACATCAGGGTTAGACAACTGATGCAGAAAACAGAAGCAGAAGATCTGAGAATGGCTTGAGGTTTTACTACAGTAAATTTATGTTAAATTTTGAAAAAAATCCTCGAGCCACCCATAAATCTTCTACTCCTTTCTTCAAATGATTTCAGATACACTGGTAGGCCAAGGGAGAGGGCAGCGTGTACTTGGGCGCTGGTGACACCAGACAGAGTTGGCTGCACCGCAAATCAGCACCAGAAACAGAGGGTGACATCTCAAAGACAAGAAGGGTGTTTCCTATCACCCACACTGTATTTATAAACTCGACTTTCTGGGCGGCTCCTGCCTCTGCTGTAACACACAGACCAGCTCGTGGCAGCCCAGCTCGTCGCCAGGACTGATGCAGGGGCAGCGTAACTTCATGAGCTAAGAGGGACTTCTCACCAGAAGCATTAAAGCAGAGCTGCACAGTGGGACCTGGTGATGTAGATGAAGGAAGCCACAAGTGGCTTCTTGTTGCCCTGAACCCTCCGCTACCTCAGTTAGGAGCTGGCACAAAACCTTCCCCTCCGGCTTTCTCGGGCTTTCAGCACACTCCAAGTAGGGAAAGGGCACCTTGGCTTGCAGTATCACATGCCTGGCCACATCTCTCTTCTCACTCAGGTAATGGAGCTTCTGGAGGACTACACACAGCGAGCCAGGGCTGACAGTGGAAGAATTTGGATGTGAGATGCCTGTTACTAGGCATCGTGGGTCACAGAGTGTCAATCCTGAACGACCCCTGCCGGTTTCAGTGACCAGCCCAAGAGACACGCAATCCCCCACACGAACAGCCCTAGTGTCGGACACACCACTGAACCCACGAGACAGCTATCGAGGCACAAAGCGCTGGCAACACATAAAGGTCTTCCTTAATATGTGGACTGATTTCACAGGAATATTAAGGAGCAAAGGAAGAAACAAATACATACACACATTCATGCACAGCTGGAAAAAAAATGATGTGTTCAATCCTGCAAAGTGAAGAAAGTGTCAGATCTTGTTAGTTACTTCATACTTAATGCAGAGCACAGGATATTTAATGTCTACATCCAATTCCAACAAAGTTGCTCTGATTTTCAGGGAGTTTGGCTTTTACAATTGGACAGACATGATCATGAATGATTTGCATGAGGGACTTTCCCAGGCATGCTTTATAAGCTCACTAAGACTGCTGAAATTCTGTCAGTCTTTTCTGTCTCACAGTAAAACTTTAGGATTTCTTTCCCAGGGATCTGGAACTGTGTGCACAGTATTTTGTTATTAAGTGAAAACCTTTTCTACAAAAAAAAAAATGCCAAAATCAGAGTATCTGTATCCCCATATCTTCTCCTTTCTCATCTTTCCAGTGTCTTTCCCCCACAATTTTAATGTCGTAAGTTTTGCAAACAACTATTCCTTGAGCAAAAATTAGGAAATGTTCTTTCCAGGCATTTAGCACTGAATCTTTATCTGTGTCTATGAGCCCACTGAGAGTTTCACATAAATTCCAATTGCTTTTCCACTCCATTTTTTTTCCATTCTTGAAGATGGTTGTTTCATAAAGGACTGTAGGATTTATTTTATTTTATGTTTATTTTTTCTGCTATATAAATTATCTATTTCAATCTGGTACACTTTTTCCTTTCAATGATTTACTTTCCTGTGAAGGAGAGGGAAGGAAAAAGCAAGTTTTATACATGTCAGTAAATAACTAGATAACTGCAGGAATAGTCCAGTAACTATGCAACACAAGATAGAAATCAGAAATAAAAAGAACAGTATGCAGATAACATAAACTATCTCTTGTTAGACATATCACGAAGCTGCTGTGACCTCCAGACCTGTGGTCACAGATGCCAAAAACCAGTTAAAAGCTGCAGAGAACACTGAGATTCTATTTAAGATTTGTACTGAAATTCCCACATTAGAAAACTCTGCTATTATTTTCATTCTCAATCGATGATTGAATGTTTAACTTAATTTTGGCTTTTGCTTTTTTTTTTTTTAAATGAACATTAACTAATGGTTTCACTACAGTCTTAAGGAGGGCTTTGTTTCATGTGCAAAGCAAACATTTAGTGAAGGGTGTGATTAAAGAGACAGCTTAGAAGCTACAGCACAACAAAACAGGTAGTTATTTAAATGCTGAAAATCTGACCTGTGTGCATAGATGCCCATTTGGTCTCAACTCCCCCCATCTTTTTTTTGTTCTATTCTTTTGCCTGCAATTTTATTCAAAACCACCATGACATACATTGGGAGCAAAGCAATGTTTTCAGCCCCAGAACAAGTTCAGGTGCCTCAAGTTTTTCAAGAGGATGTTGCTAGTAGCAAGCAGGCTAAGCACAGCTTACTCAAACCGCCTTCAGCAAGTACGGCAGAGTGTAAAAAAGGGGTAAGGGGAAAAATCTGTATCTTGGACTCTTAGCAACTGCTGAAACAGCAGAACAGACTTTTACCTCAAGTGTTTACCCAATAATTCACCAGGAATTAAATAGAAATTATGACCGCTCATATGGATATTTCTGTTCAGACATCAAGCTATCAGAGGGAGGGAAAATTTCTAATCTGCTTCGTAGAGAAGCAGGCAGTCGTTGTTCAAGGCTGAAAGCCACAGAGCCATAATACGGAGAGACGCAGCAGATCCGGACTCTTTTCTGGCTACTTCGGTCTGCCCCAAAGCAGGGGGGCGTTTTGCCAGCACAGCACATCCCACAGCACCGGGTACACCTCCAGCACCTGGCGTGCAGCCCCAGGGAGGGGGTGAGGGGCTGGCAGGGGTCTGCAGTGGGAATGCTCCCGGCACCAGGTGGTGGCTGAGCGCCGGCCAGGTACCAACCCAAGCCCAGCCATCTGTGCAGTGAAGATACACCCATTGTACCCAAGCAGCGACCCAGGCACGATCTTTCTCTGCAGGAAAACTACCCTCAAGATAAAGGCTGGTTTTCTGCTAAACAGCGAAAGTAATCACTGGGAGCAAAACTGTACAAAGCTATTCACTGCACTTTTAAATCAAGGGGGTTTTCCTCTCTCCTCAAAAAAGTTTCCAAAAAATCCTCACTGTTCCTATCTGTAAGTGATAGTTTATGGAGAGGAGGGAAAACACAGGACAGGCAGTAAATCAGCCCACTAACTGATCCAGAGTCCATTGCCAAATGTTTTTCATTACAAGTATGGCTTCACTAATTTATGCAATGCATTGTAGGCTATTTCTGGAAGCTTTAAAAATGCGTGATGTTTCTGCATTTTAATACTTAACAGTATAGTTATTTCAGTTTATTAAGAAAAAAAAAAAAAGGGGGGGGGGGAAATCTGCTTAACTGCAACTGGCTTTCATGTCACAAAAGGACTAAGCCAGTGCAAAAGCAGCCAAGCAGGAACCCTATTTAAGTCCAGCATGAAGAAAACCTTTCCAACCTCTTACACCAATTAGGATAAGCTGGGTCTTTTGATGTTAAAATCCCCAAGAATCATATGGAAATCATAAAAAGCACAGTATTTAAAACAGATTCAGAATGCAGATAAAATCATTTTTCCTTCCTAGCATATCCACCAGAGCTGGGGGCACCATCAGCTAACAAATTCTTTGTAAAGCTTATGTCACTTGTACTGCAGTGTTTGCCTTCAGCCAGGGGAGAGGACGGAGGCTGTCTCTAAAAGTAGCCACTGATAAAACACCAGAGCACCTGGGAGGTGAAGCTGGGACAGAGCTGGAGCTGGGCAGACACCACGGTGGGCAAGCAGCGAGGCCAGCCCCAGGTGCTGCTGGGGGGC
>JAVJGJ010000002.1:27942426-27975377 GCA_035590215.1 Microhierax caerulescens
CCCCCCCCCCCCCCCCCCCCCCCAAAGACCACACAGCGACAGGGCAGGAACCACCAGCCGGCTTCTGGAGTCTCAGGCCTTGGACACTTTGGTGGGCTGTGTAGAGACTTTCCTAAATAAATGGCATCTTGTACGAACATAAACAGAAGCTACAGACACTGAAATAATGTGTTTGACTCTGTGCAACGAGTTATCTTTAGTTGAGAAGCACTTAAGCCTTGTATTTCTTCTTTATATTGGACTATTGCTGAAGCATTCAAATTTCTCAGTCTCCTACTTCCAAGGAAACTCGGGGCAAGAATTCTGTTTGTCTTAACAATTCAAAAAAACACCACGGGCAGGCAAGCAAGGGATGTTTTGCTGGATGCAGAATTACAGAACTAGACGGATGTTCCATTTTCTTTAAATAAAATTCTGATCAATAGTATTTTGCTGTGAAATCTGACACAGCAACAAACCTTTGCCAAAGTGCACATATATACAGAGACAGAGAAGGTAATTTTACAATGTTTTTCCAGACCGTAACATAGGATTTACTGTAATGGGAGAGGTTAAAAACACCTTGTGCAATATGAAGCATCACTATAGCCTCCCCATGGAACCAGTTGCACACTCCTACCACATGTGTGTAAGATGATGTACAACATAGTTCCCTAGAGGCCAGGAGCCGAAGAGGTGAAAAGACTCTGGGGCGGGGAGGCACACACACAGCTCAAGAACCTTACACTGGCATTTGAATAAACTGAAAAGTAAGCAAAACTGTTCATGTTTATACAAGCAACTTGACTGTACTCTAACAGAGGACAAGGGTATGAAACTATGTCCTTATAAAGTAACGCTCATCTTTTACTTATCTAACAAAAAGAAACACAGGAGAGGGTCAGAGGCTGCTGAAGGAAAAATACCCAAGTGTTAAGGCCAGAGAAATGGAAAACAAAGTTTAACAAAGACAGGAGTAGCAGATTGAGCACACAACCGCCCCTTAAATACCTGCTTATTTTTCTATAAAAATAAACACTAAATATTGTTGTCAATGGTACGCACACCTCTGTGAGAACCTGATACTTAAATTACCAGCCTGACAACCAATAAAAATGATATTAAATAAAGATTAGCATTACAGTTCTAATAAAATCAGTAGTAGTATGAATGTGAAATCTGTCCTTCTAATTAATCATCCCAATCTTCAGTTAAGTGTATCAAATTCTCATACAAATTTTAAATTTCCTTTTATGTCTTACGGTAATACTAAAGCTATAATTAATATTAATTACAACTTCCATAATTTCATGGTAACTGAATTGCTTGCTATTCCTAGTATTTGTAGGAAACAAGCCGGGCAGTTCCTGACACAAATATTATTCCTTATTAGTTTTGCAGCTGAATAATATTCAGCCTGTAACAGAATCCTCCTAGGACCGAAAAGTACTCTTGAGCACACGGATACACGCACAAAAACAACAACTAAAAGCTAAAAGCAAACTTGCCGAGAACTTCTGGGTCAGCTTTTGACATCACCCATAGGAATGAAATCAGACACCAACCCATGAGGCACCATGAGCCTGGCAGCACAAAATAAACAAAAGCTGGGCCCAGGATGAGGGAGGGAAGTGGAAGAGACTATTGTTCCAAAAGCTTTTAAATGACGTTGCTTTATTTATTTCTTTCGACAATGCCTGAACTGATCTTTAAAAAGGGAAAGGACCCTCCTCCCGCAGGATCTGTTAAAACAGAGTTGGGAGGGGGGGTTCTATTCCCTGTTGCTATTTGTTCTCTTTAACAATGTTCCGCGAGCCCTGTAAAGCCAACAGCACTGTCCCGGCGCGGCGTGTGGGAAGGCAGCGTTCTTCCCAGCATCTCACAGAGCCTCAGCACCAACACTCGTGCCAGATTTTCTGAAAAGCCAGGCAGGCTGGGTGCTAAGCTCCTTTCAAACTCCGACCCTTATTTAGGTGCCTTCCAGGAAGCTGAAGTCTTTAGAAATCTGGCAAGGAGCACAGATACTGGGCATTTCGGGAAGCCAGGGCAAGGACTCCGTGCTGGAACCACCTATCTGCGTGCTGTCCCAAGCAGGAAAGCGTCAGCTCGTCTCGTCTTTTTGCACTGTGCGTGGCTGAGCCTGCCTGAGCCGAAGCTCCTGCCTGGGACCGGAGTGACCGATTCACACCAGCGGGCCGGGGAGCACGATGCCCCGCACAGCGTCATAGTTGCAGCGAGCGTACAGCCGATGATTCACTTCTTGGACACTCTAACCTGTCACTGAACTCAAAAAGATTTAGGATTAGGCCCAGAGTTCACTAAAAGCACACATGATGTGTTTTTTTTTTAAAAAAAAAGTTCAGCTCAGCTGAACAAAGCTAGCTGAATGACTTCAATCCTCTCGGTGCTTCCCCAAGGAAAAAAAAAAATAATCAAAAAACAAAAACCCAAACCAACGTATGTCTACAGTTTGGACTGGACTCACTGCCTCTTTCCCACTTCCATCCATGCCACACAGTCAAGTGTATAGGGACAAGTAAATGCATTCCAGAAGTAAAAGATAAACTCATGGGTCCTGGAGTTGTACAGGTAAAGAATATCAGCCATTCTAACATCTTTAATAAAACAGACCTTTTTCTACTCTTGCCAAGAAAATTAGTCCTAAGGTGCACACAAATAATTACATACTGTGGAACAGTAAATTATTACAAACGCCACAGAATTCAAGCAGCCCCAAGTCTGCACCAGATTTTCAAATGTTTTGCAGATGTTTATGGTTTGCTGTAAAACTTTTGTCAAGTTACCCACACAACACAGCATTTACTGAATGATTTTGGCACATGGTAATTCATTTTCTTTGTGCAGGTGTTGCATTCCAGAAATATTTTGTCTTCTTACAGAAGACTGCTGGAATTCTACTTTAAAAAAATCATCATGAAAGAAACCAGATCCTCCCACCTGGGACAGAAAGAAAAAAAAAACAACCCCCAAACTCAGTTCCTTTACCTTTTCTTTCTTTTCAAGTAAAAGAAAAGCCCCTTACAGGTAGAAATCTATTCAAAATATGTTACAGGTGTCTGGTATTTCTGCAAAACCGACAAACTGGAACGCACAGTCCACTACACAGTGAAGCCCTAGGTTGCCTCTGATAAAGATGCTGGAGTATCAAGTCCCAGATAGTGTTTCCGTGGTTAAATTTACTTACTGGAGGCTCACAGTTGGTGGGGGCTACTAAGACCTAGCCCCTGACTGCAGCAGAGTCACCTAAGGAGACTTTGTCCAGCACACCCCAGGCAGAGCCACAGCGGGGACCTTGCAGACGCACGCCGTAGGCAGCGTCAGCATCCCCACGTGCATCCATCGCCATCCCCCTCAGCCTCACCACAAAGGCACCACATGCACCCGCAAGGCTCTCTTTTGTCATGAGCTTTTATTCCACACTGCGTGGGGCAGGAAGCAAAACACAAAACGGGGCTGTGCAGCACTTTGGACCCTTCCTTGACTGATATGTGGCCTGGAGGCAAAGCAAAATGAAACCCTTGGGATTTAGCAACTTTCCCTTTTAAGCATATGGAAATTAAACATTAAGCCTAAAAAATTTTCCAGGAGCAGATATGAATCCAGATATAATATCACTTTGTAGATACGGAAAAATACAACCAGCTATCTTCGACTTCCTAGACATGCAAGCCGCTAAGTTTTCCTTTGGGGTAAGAAAGCAAAGATGAAAATGCCAAAGGACTGTTAACCTTTAGAGACACATTTTAAGAGATAACATGACTGAACCCAGATAAATCGGAATTAAATTTAATCAACCTCCCACTCCCTAGCTATGCTATCAGAGGAGAAAAATCTACAATTAGGAAAGAAACAGAAGGAAATTCAAGCATCTTAAACTGACCAAGCTCCCATCTCTCCTCTGCAACTTCCCTGATGACACTAAATACTGCAATTCCCACCTGCAGTATTACAGACTTGCTGCCTTAACAGTCCTCTTAAAAGTCATCAGTGGAAATGAACATGTAAATAATCTTTTGGAGAGCATATTATCTAGATTTGGCTGTTGTTCTTTCATGTGGAGTAAAATGAATCTAAATTTACAATTTAAATACTTTGCTTCAAACCCTTAAATCACCCTTTTTACTCCATGAACGGAGGTGTTAGCATCTATGTGGTAGCTATGACCCGCTAATTCATGTGCTCCAATATAGTGGCTAAAAATATATCATCACTTAATCTTTTGTTCTGTGACTCCACCTACAACTCCCGGGCACTAATTTAAGAATACAGACCATGATGCTTCTAATGAGCAAAACATTAAAGTAAGATTGACTGTCACAGTCAGCAATCTGTTGCCAAAAGTGTTATGAAAGGTGGATAGGTGTGAAGGTACCTACAACAGGAATCTTAATTTTTCAGTGACAGATGAGGACTGTTCCAGCATAAATACAAAAGCCCATATTAAAAAGAAGTTTAAATATATATTATTAAAATACAGATCCTTCTAGTGAGTGCATTTTTTGTCTTTTTAAACAAAACCATTAAGTTATGATACCCTATATTACATTCCATCTTATTCTAATTTTTTTTTTAAATGTTCACATGATTTTATGTTATATTGAAGCTGCATGTGTGTCACTATACAGCCTGTTAATTTTCATTTTTCTGGAGAAAGCTAAACCATTGAATGTATAGCTTTCACTGCCTAGGCATCTAAAACAGTTTGCTGAAGCTTTACCCTCATTGGGTTTTTTTCCTCCAACAGTGTTTTTTTTCCTGCAAGTTACAGCAACAGTTTTCATCATTTTCAGCTAGTTCAGTTTAAAATTAGTTCATTGCAAGTTAGAAAAACAATTAGGAATTCAGAAAGCAGGAAATTCTGCTTTCCTCTTCCCATTCAAGAATAAAATTGAGATGTGCAATGATAGACTACTTAAGTAGTTCAAAAAAACTTGAAGTATTTGGAGTCCAGATACAATCGCACAATGCAGGAGCTGTAGATACTAGTGTAGCGGATCAGTTTTAAAAGCACAGCATGTTCCAATATAAATTTCTGCCTTGTGTGCCAGAATATCAAGCGTAGTTAAACCACTAAAGCAGTCTTGAAATGTCACTTTTGCGTATTCTAATTGAATTCAAACTAAAATATTTTGCTAGACATGAATCACATACGATTAAAAAGATCTATTCTATTAAGAAATGTGATTCACTATTTTCTAGCATAAGAAGAACATAAAAATTCAGCATATGAGTAAATGTATATAAGCAGTACACGTGTATTTAGAGAAACCCAATTGTGTACATCAAATAGCTCTGGTTAGCAAATTATATTGACCAATAAAACTGAGCCTTTGTTTAGGAAAGTAACTGGAAAGCAAAAATGCAAAACAAGATTACACTTAATTATTTAAATCAAAGTGCTCTGCTTGTTGATTTAAATTGTGATTAAAATCAGGGATTTAAATTAATCCACTCTGGATTGCATAAACATCACCTTATTAAGAGGCAGCAGTAGCTTCATCACCCAAGAAGTCATTCAGGAAAAGCATTGTGACAGAGCGCAAAGGACCGAGGAAGTTCATTAATGGATATCCCTCTGCTGCCCAAATTCTCCGGTTTCTCCCACAGACAGAGAAGCAAATGCAAGAGTGGGAGGAAGTGTTTACACCAGTGTGCATGCATAAAAGCATGCACAGGTATGAAGTAAAACAATTATGGTAATTTTGCATTAAAAGCAGGATTTCTCTCCTCAAACTGAAATAAACTGAGATTGCTCATGCATTCCAGTTATTCCTCCTTTTATTACTAGTGTCCCTAGAATAGTCCATGTTCATACTTCTCCCTTGTTAGCAGGAACAAGGAGCGTACTCCCCATGTACCTGATACTGGTACTAATTCATGTGTCATTTAAATAGAGAGCAATACTAAATATGATATTGAAGTGTATCTAGCTCTGCACTCAAATACTCACACCCAGCTCCTGTTCCAGCTTCTACCAAATCCTGGAATTTACATTTCTTCCTAGACAGTGGGGAGGTAAATAGCATAAACCCAAACAGTACAACTTACTGTTGAAGGAGATCTACTCCAACTTGGCTAAAAGTCTGATGCATTGCCAAGATGATCAAAATACCAGTATAATGACAATGGAGCACAAACTAAAGTACTTGACAATGCAACCTACAGCATATTTACTCCAAGGGCACTTTAACACCTTGTATGAGAACATCCTCTCAAATAATACGATGTGTTTTTCAGCAGAGGTCCAAACACAATTAAAATAAATGAAAGGAGGAGGTAAGTCTTCTTTCTGTTTCTCAGCTTGATTGTGAAGGACAAGCTACTCTGGTGGAGCCCACTTCTAATAGGAACTACTTTTCTTTTTTGATTTTACAAGAAAGTGTTTTACAATCCAGAGACGATGAGTCATCAGAAAATCCTTGTCTAGTTGCCAAAAACCTGCCCCTCTTCATTATGAACATAAAGATAAAAGCTCTTACAGTACATTAGCTGGCATACGCCTACACAGACAGTACAAATAAATTAATTGTGCCTAGCCTCAAACATCCAAAGAGGTGTAGTAGGAGCTCAGTCCATCTTGTTTCATTAACAAATTAAACTGTAATAGAGCATCAACAGTTCTCTTATGTACATAAACTTGGCGGTTATACGGAAAGGTTTTTCAGGTATCACACTTTCTGACACGCATACACTGTAATTCTTCTAATATTTGAATTACTTTGCATATACTACGTAAATACCAACAAAAAATGGTATATGCTGGTGAAAAAATTGCAAGTGTTGGAGTAAGCCTGTTGGCCATCCAACAAAACAATTCAGAAACTGCACAGGTTTTCTGGAAGGCAAGACTGGGGTGGTGATGTTTACTAAAAGGGTATTTTGGGTATGACACTTTCACACATGCAAAACTGACAAATTGTTCTGCATCTGACAAGAAAGGCAAGTATATTTGGAAGTGTGAGTGGACGGTGTCTGGTCTGGTATATTCAGGTTCATTTGAAAACTTCACTACTTGCAAACATCAAGGCTATTTCATAAAAATACATCCACACATGTATTTTACAACTCAGCCAATGAGGATACTGTTTAAAAGGAAAGTCACAGTATGAAGTACTGCACATACACTTGGGGCCAGAATTACTGGAAATAATCAACATTTGCCATCACACCTCTGCTATGAACTGTTTTCCTTCTGGAATGCTCACAATCTTTAGCATGAGAAAGTTATACACAACCAACTTGAAAAACAAGTTTAACTCTACTTAGCCACAAGCTAAGATTACACCCTCAAACACACCTTTCTAAGATTTCTTATGAGAGGTTTGTTTGTGCAATCCAGTTAAGGGCAATTTGTTAAAATTGCTCTGTGATTTTCTTTATCCTTTAACTGCATAATTTAAGCAACCTGCATTTTATAAGTTCAAAGATTATTTTTTTTTTATAATTACATATTTCTCTCTTTTTTTACCTCCAGAAAAACGAAAAGTTGTAGAGCAAGAAGACAGAAAAAAAGAATGGCAGAGAGAGATTGTGCTTGATCTATCACAGAAAGCAACTTCTTAATGAGAACGGAGAGCAAGTTAACATAAAATACAAGGGCTCAAAATTATCTTCAGCCTGTGTTACCGCTGTTCTACCTTTCTGGCCTCTAACCCCAGGGCTGGGAAAAGCCAGGAAGAAAAGCAAGGCACCGACGACTCCTCTGGAGGCCAGGTACTGCTCATACCCAAAGGCCAGCAACTCCCACCTGCCCGAAGCCTCAGTGATCCCCGTACAGAGAATTTTGCCCTCTGTGTTTTGGTCAGGCAGTTGTTAGGGTCCTTCCCCAGGTGCGGCAAGGGCTTCACCAGGGCTGTGATGTTCTGGCTAGCTCTCAGGCAGGGCTTCCTTCCAGCTTTGTCCCTCCTTAAGTTTCATTTTGGATCTTCAACCAGAGACAACGTTTTTGTTCTCTTCCTACCTCAGGAAAGCACACTGCTGCTTTCTGAAGTTAGCAGCTGTTAGGCGGTATTATTACACATGTGGACACAGCCCCAGCAGCTCCCAAACAAGCTCCAGCCTACATCTGCGAGGCCAGCGTTGCTCGAGGGGTGGCACGGCATGCCCAGAGACACGGATGCGCACCTCACAGCGCGCCGTGCCTCACTGCTCCCACTGCACATGCTCTTGTTTTTTCTTCCAGAGATCGGTTTTGACAGGCACCCAGGCCAGTGCAGACACACTGGCCCGGACTCGTGACATCACCTGATTAATAAATCCAAGGGAGGTTTGGCAGCTCCGGCTACAGGCAGCCAGCCCGCAAGAGGACGGCAACAAGGCAATGTGAACTCCTTCAATAAACAACTTCCTCACGGGCCCGCTGTGCTGCCCATCGCTTTATGTGGTGTCCCCCCATCAGCAAGCCCCAGAGGCCTCCCCGGCTCTGCCCCCACGCCTAGAGGTGCCGGCGTGCTGGGGACGCCACTCACAGAGCCAAGCCCCTGCTCTGCCCCAGCCCCACGGCGAGGTGTGCTGAGCCTCACCAAGCCCCACTGGAGCTGTATAGCCCACGAGGCTGCTCTAAGTCCTTCTTTTTACTATTTTTTATTTCCTTCCTCTACGAAGGGTGCCTCATTATTACAGAATTATGCGAGTGCTTAATTAACGCTACGAGTTAATCACTCTGCCTGAAGTTTCCCTCTCTTTCATGAATAAAGGAAGCCAGCCCTGCTTCCCGTTACCCAGCTACCAGCACCGGCTCTAATAAAGCACCATCTTCGGCCAAAGCCAACCACAGCCATCGCACAGATACGTCCTGTCTGATGTGTAGCTGTAGATAGCCCTTCTTCTGTGGGGTTAATACTTGCCCTTGGGGATAATTGTGCAGGACTTTAGATGAGAGATCTCCATAAAAGGCAGTAAGAGTCACCCAGCTAAAACCACACATAACTCAAGCTAGTTTACCCCTTTGCATTATTTAAATGTCTCCCTTTAATGTGAATGCATCAATTTAAAGGCACAGTGCTGCCAGCGCTCGGGTCAGGCGGCTTTTCTCTGGCGACCAAATGTGTCTCTTCAGAATTTAAATTTGCATGCATCTCAAAAATGCGCCTATTCCCTGGGCCTCCCGGCTGCCAGAAAACAAAGGCCTGCTCCTGCCTTTCCCATCGCTGCCAGGGAACCTGCGGTGCCGGACCCCCTGCACCCCCCACCTGGGTGCCAGGCAGGTAGGGTCTGGCTGGCTCTCCCAGCCAGATGTGGAGAGGGAGACCCAGCACAAGGGCATTTCAGCCCCTCGCTGCTGGGGACCCTCCCCTCACTGCTGGGGACCCTCCTGACTCCAAACAAGCTCCCAGCCACGCTGTGAGTGGACCCGCAGGAGGAGGAACCGCCACCGGCTGCTCAAGCCCTTCGGCTCCGCTTCCCTCTTCCCGGAGCACGGACTGTAGCTCATGCCTTTCTTGCAAACACTTATGCTAAATCAAAATTTACACCAGCACATGCAGGTAACCAGAGACTTTTTGAAATGACTTGCAGCTTGGCCTCCCAATTTTAAGATTACAATCATATTTTTTTTCAGGTTTATTTCTATGTATATTTATACAAAGATCACCAGCAAGGTTCAAGTTACAGCAATTAATTAAATTTAACTATATTAATAGGGAGAGAGACTTTTTGAAAACATTTTTTGTTTTAAAGTTAAAAAAATGCAAACAGTAAAAAGAGTGAGGTAGAAATATTTTCATTTGATTGCATGATTCTTTCTCTGACTACACGCATGAACTTGTTCCCTGGTCAAAGGGAATTTACGCGGGCAGGAATAAATAATTCTGCCATCCACTCAGTCCCTGAGTATCTTGTTTTTCTAAGGCACAAAGGTTTTGTCAGTCTGGTTACCCAGGAGTGAAAGTTACGTCTCATAATCCGTAATTCTGTTGCCCATTACACACCATCTGTTGACACAGGCAAAGATAATCTGATTTTTGTCTTTCAAAAACATCGCATAGTTGTATCATATGGTGCATGCAATATGATAAATAACTTCTTTAAATATGGTGCTTCTGTATAGCTTATAAATCCATGGTCATTCTCATTTAACCTGAAAGCAGTTTTGAGTAGGATGTTTTTTCGTCTGTTGTTTCAAATGTCCGCGTCCCTAGCTGAGGTTTTTTATCTATTTACAGTCACACCTAAAACTGTACGATTAACAGCTAGCATCTAATCTAACCAACCTTTAAGAACCTGTAACTGGAATTCAAAACTTTACATCTACAGTGGAACAAATACAATGACAAAGCTGCTTCATATCCCAAAACCAGCCAGGTCTTATTGCAGTGTCTTTAACAGGAAGAGCCTGATGTAATTTAATTACAGGCTACTTGTTCAATGGGATGCAGGAGTTCTCAAGTATTTCAAGTAGATTCTAGGAGTCTACCCACAAAGAGCTCCTTGCAAGATAATGGTCCGTCAACATATCTGCAGGTTTGCAGCAGATTTGCTTTTGTCACTTTATTTTCAGTCTCCAAATGCAATCAAAATAGATAGTGAGTTGCCAAAAGTTGTCTCCTCACGAAATAAATCAAAACAGGAATCAATCACGCCGGGCAAAAGAAAGCTCTTACACAATTAACCTGGTGAAGGGAAATAGGCCGTTTGCTGTTGCTCAATTCCTTTGCCAAACTATTTCAGGGGCCCTTACATTCTCTGAGGCCAAACCTTCAAGAAACAATCTCATCCCCTTCTAATGCACAAGACACACCCAAAACATTTTCAAGAGGAGCAGAAAGTAGTAAAAGAAGATTTCTGTGATTTGCAGTCAGGTTATTCTGGGAAGATTACATATTTCTAGGAGACTATAACAAACACGTACATCTGTACCTCTGATACAATCACATAATCACCATTCAAATCTAGATAACTATTTTTCCATACAGATTTTTGTTATTTTCTCTTCCTAGAAAATTAACCACTTTCAGGACTCAAGAACTGAAGACTTAATTTTCACCTGACTCTTCAATTAGAATTCTGAGTAATTCCCATTTTTCTTGCAGGCCAGTTTTAAATCAATCTATCAGGCTGCTGCGTCCTTTTGCACTGGCAGGTTTCATTCCCACCAGAGCCTCTGGGCAAGCCAAAGCCAAGACACATTCCTACAATAATCTCCTTTAGTGATACACCTGCATCACTCACCAGAAGTTTCCATGGTCTCAGGCTTCATTCGGGGAGAGGGAGGCAGCAATGCTCTGATGAAAGACAATTCCTCGCAGAGTTTCATGTTGGGCAACGGCTCATCAGCAGCCCAACCACACACCAGAACGTTTCTGCAGTCTGGCAAGCACAGAAGATGGCACACGAGCCCCAGGTCCAAAGTCACAGGTGTTCCATTATGCTGCTCCTCTCTCACATGCACCTGTGGAGTCCTAAAAGCAGCAGACTTCATCCACAAAATGTGGAAAGTTTGTTCCATTTCCTCTACCCTCTAAATTCTATTGTCCCATGCTTGCTACCTCTGACCAGGCTGTTCAGCTGCCTATGCCTATCAGGTAAGTTCTGCTACTACAGGGATTTGAATAAAGCATTTAAGTGTCTGGCAAGCATTTTCTTCAATGAAGACACACTATGAACTAGGCAATCATATTTTCAACTGTGCTGCCTGCCAGAAAAGTGCACAAACTTCCAATAGCAAAGAAATGAGGTCATTTTGGTCAACTGCCAAAATCAGCACATTTCCTCTTTTGGTTCTGGATGCTGCACCTCCACACTCTCAGGATGTGTGACAAGTTGTGAGAGGGAGATGCAGCCTCTCGGAAAAGGAAATAAAAATTAAACCAGTAGATGTTACAGAAAAAAAAAATAAAAAGGTTGGTTGAAAAAAAATCATGAAGCATGCTGATGTCCCATGACCTCCTCCTGAAGATCTACGCAATTGGAGGCCAGCGTAACCTTCCTAAGAGAGGTGTAAATGCCTTATCTTGATATTGCAGAAATTTAAAGCCTCATCCTGTTAGAGGAAATCAAAAGGCTGACATGAGGGGTGCAGGTTTTGGTTAGAAGGGTGGACTGGAATTTAGCAGATCAGGATTAAACCCCAGGCTTGCTACAAGTTCCTGTGGGGCTAGAGCAAGACTCCTAACTTCGCTTGCCTGAGACCCTATCTTGTGCCTGGCCTCACGCATTTAAAACTAAGTTTTCCTGAGCTGTCAATATGTCTTTACAGTAGAGCAGAGTCTGGAACAGTGGATTTTGGATGCTCATTTGAGCCTCTTAATGCTAATGCAGCACAAAACCGAAATGACAGTAGTAGTAGTAATAAGAATAATAATAGTAATTATCTCTCAGTCTTTATTTTCAAGTTAATGTCTGCCAAAAAGTGTTAGAGAAGTTTCTCATTGTGGCAACTACTACATTAATGCGTGTAATTTACAAGCAGCTCATCTGAATAATTTGAATTTTTTATTAAGATTATTTTCTCATTTTCCATTGAGAAGCCTTAGATACTGACTCACATTCAGCCTTGTAGGGAAAAGTGCCAAGCATTTGTTTTTCTTATGTCTCCAGTAGTTGACTCCTGCATTAAACTCAGCAAAGCCAAAACTGAATAGGAACAATCTTAATTTAATTATTAGATATATTTCAGACTTCACTGTGATTTTAAAAAGATCTTTCATGTGGGGTAGTGGAAATGTGCCAGGGAAATCTAAAAAACTGTATGTAATCCTCTCTCCCCATTCCTTCTTTTTTTCAGCCTCTCTTAAAAGGAGGTTAGGCAAACTCAAATCTAAAAGTGGAGTTAGGGTGAGCTAGTTTCACATCGTTTGCTAAAAAAAAAAAAAAAAAAAAAAAAAAAGTTACCAGGGCATCATGCCAAGCCTGCCACTTTTGAGATATATAAATATAACTTTCTTTCAGGGCAGTTTTATGAGGGGCACAGCAAGACGCTCATATACCACGGCAATTCAATTGCAGATTTTGCTACACAGCAGCTGCCACTGGTTCATTAAAAACAAAAGTTCGCTCTGAAGTTCTCTTAAGAAGTTTACAAAGGGACAGTGTCTTTATCTGACGCCTGTTACAGTGGTGTGGAGATACACAGATGGCCTTTGACTCTCACCTTCTGCATCACCCAGAGCCAAACCCAGTTCTGTAGAAAGGGTTAGACCTTAAATTTTCCTGCTCTTTGCCTGATGACACTCCTCTCATCTATCTGACGAACAGAGACAGCTTACTTTCCTTGGGAGGGTCAGATTGGCAGATGAACCACAGTGAGGAAAGGAAGCATGTTAAGTACGAAAACATTCTCATAAGCTTTCACAGGAAAAGGATGTAGCTAACAATAAGAGAGAATACTGCATTTCTATGCCAAACTTTTATCATACCAGATTATGCATTTCCAAAACTTACATTTATACTGCTTGAATACTGGTAGTGTCACAGCTACAGGAGGCATGTTCCGAAATACCCTGCCTGTACTCCCCATCGTCAGTCAGTTCTGGAGGCTTCTTTCTGAGGTTAGTAACAGGCAAACGTGTCGCCACCTGACTTGACTTGGGACACCAGCTAACCGGGAGTTACCAAGAGAACCGCTTCACCGTCCGAGCAGTCCCATGAGCGATCTGTCAGTGAACACGTCCAAGAGCCACTCAGCAGGGCTGTCACGGCCTGCTCAAAGCAAGCTTCATTCACCAGATCCTCACCCCTAGTATTGATGGCCTGGCCTCCTGCCAGGCACAAATACTGTTTGCTGTGCCGTTGGAAGGCTAATTACTTAAGGTTTGTCCTTCCTCCTCTGGGGTTGTTCCTCGCACTTCTTCAGCTTTGCAAAGCTGGTACAGTAAAGCCAAAGAGCTGATAAAACTACGGTCTGGGCATGGCTTTGAACTGCTTGCCTTTTCTTGGCTTAGCAGCCATATCATTTGCGGTTGCACTGAAAAGCTTCAGCTCCGACTGTTCTGGCCAAGTCTCATGGCTTTCGGTACCTTTCCAGGGAGCAATCAGAATGCACTTTCTGATGGCCCATCCCTAGTCCAAACATTATTCCCAGAAACGCACCAGGCAGCAGAGACCCACTGACCTTTACTTGCTGCCCTCAGAGTGCCACCAGGGCAGCTGGGTTTGACTCATTCCTCATTTTGTTCACCTGTGGACGCGTCTGCCAAAGAGGCAGCCCAGGTGATTTGTCCCCCACACAGGTGGCTGGACAGACACTCATTCGCAGGCAGCCCTCAGTTCACGTTGGGTGTCTCACTGGGGGGATGAATGCCCGAGTCAACACCTGTGCTTAATTTTACAAATGCATAAGAAGAAAGAAAAGCTGCTGGAAGGACATTCTCAGAAAGGGATCCAGGGGGCTCTGCAACTTGCCTTATCCTTATGGATCTGGAACTGCTGCACGCGATGAAAGCAGTCTATTAACAGTTCATCATAAAACACGCTTGGAGATTTTACGTCCTAAATTATGTTTATGATTGTATTGCCTGTTTGGTGACTGTTGGCGTAGTGGGAAGTCCAAATCACTGTTATTACACCTCTAACCAAGGTTACACCTGGCACCTTTAACTATTATTTAAATTAAAAAGGGAAAAAGAAAAAAAAAAAAAAGACAAGTCCTCAGCAAAAATATTTCAAAGAGCTGTGATCATTCCGTGCAAAAAGCTGTGATCATTCTGTGAGCAGCCTTAAATACTGACTAGATGTTTCTTCTGGTCCTGGGATACACCAGTTTCATCATGTTACTTCAGAGGAGAATCAGCTTTTCTGCAAGGACTGAGACCTATGCATCAGTTTAACCGCTTAAAAACGGTTCTTTACATACATTTTCATAATAAAGCACTTTATAGCTATTACCCAATTATTGCTTGCAGCATTAAGTAACAAGGTATTATTACTCCAATTTTACAGAAGGGAGCAAATCATGAAATCTGAAATACTTACTCTGCTTTTGTGTAGGCTTTCTCATATTAATTAATTATGAGACTTAATTACACTCAATCTCACCACTCCAAGTCAATTACAGAAAATTGTGTAAAGCAAAGAAGTAGGGAAATCTCTATATCAGAGACAATCACTTACACCGACAGCACTTTCCACACAGGTACAGAAAAGGACTTTGCAAATATTAACTCACGCACCCAATGCAAAGGGATGGGTTTTTCTTTTTTCCCCAACTGCGCCTACACTACTAGTCTGAGCAACGAACACTTCTCCCAGCTTCCTCACTCAACTCTGCCCCAGAAACCAAATGCAAATCTCTGCCCCCTGACTTGTGCCTTAATCACATGATCACCTTTCTTCCCAGAAGCAGTAAAAAAATCACCAGGCCTGTTAAAATCACCAGATTAGAAAAGCTCTAATCCAATGACTTTAAACATGGGTCAGTAATAAATGCACATTTTATATATATATATATATACATATATATATGTTGCAAAATATTTTTAAACTTTCTATTTATTTTGGATGTACAGCAATTTTACTGAAGTTTAGCCCACAAGGTGAATGGTAAATCCTCTAAGACATCGCTTTAAAAGTTTTTGTTCTGCTCAAGTATCTACGAACACTTCCGTACCCTATGTTGAAACACTTATTCATAATTTCCTACAGCACTTAGACACAGGGATTCACAGCACGTTTCAATGCCTTCAGCAGCAGCAGAATTCCTCAGGGTACCATTCTCCTACTTCCAAATCATGGCTCTTACAAAGATGGACTAAGCCAAGGCAAACTGGCCTTTTTTTATTAATACCAACTGGTCCTCCCATAAAATGCACAGATTTAAAATCAGGAGAGAAACAAGAGCAATTACCACCTTTGGCAGTTTGTCTAAAGAGGGTATGAGTTCAAGTAAATCTGCCTGATTAAAATTGGGGAAAGACACTGAACTGAAAAATAATCCGAATTTTCCTTAATCTCTTTACTCTGCCAGCGAATGAATGCTGCTTTAAAAGACTCTTCGTGAATAAAGGTGTAAACGTAAGTGGAGGAGACTCCATTCATTCATGACTTTGACTTCTTTGGAGCTGAGATTTCCCCCCAGTCTTCACAGTTATGACACTTTGTGTTCAATCTGGCCTATTCCAGCAGAATATCCAGTCTGCACGTCTCACAATTATGCCTTGTTTGCATCACACCATAACAAGTGCGCTACGAGATTTCACGCGCCGGAATCTACCAGGCAGTATATTTCAAATGAGCTCCAGTTGTCTAAGTCAGCCTCATGGCACGGCAGAAGAATTGAACACAATGGGATCTGGCAGGCTGCATTCACAGGACTGCATCGTAAAAAGGGGAAAAACAAACACTAGCATTTTGACTGTTTCTTAGCATTTTTCTGAATACTCTTAAGTAAAACAGAAATACTTTGCAGAGACTGAAAAGCCAGAGTCTGCAGGTGCAGCTAAATAAGGCACCTTTCAAACACATTCTTCCTTATTCTACAAAGCTTTCCTTTCTTTGCCCAGTGGTACTTCCATGTTTCTATTAGGCCAGGAAAGGGCAGCTACAGTCTACAACAGGGAGAGATAACCTAGACATTCAAAGGAGTGAGACGTTCAAATCTACACCTGAGTTTCCGTACCTAATGACTGCTTTACCCCCGCCCGAGTAATTTCCCTATTCAGACAAGGGGGATGCCATCCACCTCAATTTAGGCAGAGGGTGCATGGCCAAGATCTCCCTCTGGAAGCCTCCAAAGGCACACAGCTCTCTCTGAACATGCAGAGAACTAGGAACTTTTCTAAGAGTGGCTTACCAAGCAACAAAAATTTAGCAACAAAGCTTCAGAACAGACACTTTCCTTGAAGATGCAAACTATAAATGGCAAGCGTAACATTAAAGCATGAGCCTATGTCTACCATAGTATCATTAAAACTAGTATCAGCATAAATTCTGTGCTAATAACAGCCATGTATTTTCCATGCTTTTAATGCTAACCCCTGAGCTTAATTATTATATTTAACGTCTAGGGCAGCAACACTTCCTACCCAGCACCCATCACCAGTCCAGCAATTAATTACATACCACTGACCTTCATAGAACACCATGGAAATTTTATTACTGTACAACTCAATTACATTTCATACAACACTGCCCCATAACTATGTCTTATTATAAAAAAATAATGTGCTTACAAAAGGGATAGTTGAGCCAACTGAACTATTTATAATTTGCATGAATAAAAAGTATTTCACAAGGTTTGCAACATACATACAAAAAACTTTGCAGCCTTAACACAAGACAAATGTTACTAAGATTTACATTATAGACAAAAGCGGAATGGAAAATATTCCCTGAAGTCACAACGGCAGGGTTATGCAGTATGCTATTTAAAGGCTATACACCAATGTCCTTTCCCTTTTAGCCAGTACCCTATGGTAGAAATTCAACTGAAGAAAGTCAATTAATTGAAATGGTGGTTCTACAGCTGAGGAACTGGATGCATAAGATGGAACAGCTGAAGGACAGCACTACACTTCCATACCCTATCCAGCACTAGAAGAGAGGGCTAGCTTGCATGCCCTGCGTCTTCTGCCTTGGACATACCTCTCTGCCAGTCTGCCACTTTGAGGGGGCTCCATCCTGCTCATGTCCTGCCCTACTCTCTCCTCTTGTTTTTAGGATAACGCTACCACTCAGCACGTTTCAAGAGTCTCCCTTCTTTCCAAACCAAATGGTTCACAAAATAAATAATTATTCCATGACTACTCTAATTACAAATTGGCATGCTAACATAAAAGCTAATGTAAGTAAGGGCAAGAAGACTTTCTCCCTGGGTAAAAGGGCTGTGTCCAGAATGAAATTACTTGTTGTGCCCAGATTTCCATGCTACCTTCCAAGTTCCCAGACTCAAGCCACCCAACAAGACACAGCCACAAACCTCCACTCTAACACATCTGCACAGCCACAGACTCCTAGAAGGAAAGGAACTGGTGCGGCAGGCAGCACAGACCTTTTGGAAGGTGCATATTGCACTGAGGAGGCCCAAGAGCTGCTGTTTTGATAGTCTGTACTGTCCTTGTGCACTTCTAAGTCACCCAAATTTCTTCCTGGAGCCATTAGTAGGCAGCAGGCTGGCAACACACATGGGGAGGTGAATCGCCCATCGCTCAAAGTCATAAGCCAAAGAATATCAAGGGATAACCATGGAGTAAACTGGAGGTCACCACCAAGCTTTCTTGCAAATCAAATGAGCAAGGTATTATACTTATTTTAAAATACTGCATCTCCCAAACACCTTGTTTAGTTTTCCACAAGCAAGGAAAAAGCTTTCTGCCATGGCAAATACCACACATCTCAGGCAACGCATTTAATTTCACCAAAACCCAGTTACAACTGGGTTTACCATGTCAATCCAGTTTCAAACTTTTTTTGGTTAAATACTTGAAACCTATACAGCCAACAACAGCAAGATTATCTAACAAACAAAACTCAGCAGCAGCACTTTGCTTTGAAGACTTGCCTGCACATCGAATGGATGATGTGTCCAAGGCAATTCAGAGCTATATGACTGTAGTGGTTTTGTTTTGTGGTTTTGAGGTTTGGGTTTGGTTTTTTGTTTTGTTTTGTTGTTTTTTTTTTTAAGAAGTTCATTAAATTTTTTCAGTTGATATCAACATTTTATTACTGCCTGTTTTCACAGATTCTTCCATTTCTACAATACAGCAGAGGAAGTGTGAAGTAAAACTGGGTTCATTGTAATGAAAAAGGGATCTCATAATTTAATTCACTTTGCTCCCTAATCACAAATGCACAGAGAGCACAAACCAAGGAAGAAATATGTAAAGTAATGCTACAATGTAGCATGCACAGTTTAAAATCTCAGCTCCTGTAGAAGCGTGGGTTACAAATCAGAATGGAGAGTACACACATTATTGAGATTACTGAGTACACACATTATTGAGATTACGGAAAAGTTGTGGGCAAGGCTGTGATTTGGAGGCAATAACCCTGCTCTGTTTGAAACTAAACATAAAATTCCCTTTGATTTTGCTGACACCTTGGCTTAGATATTCTTGAGGTCTGATCACGGGGCATAATAACGTGTGTATATAAATATAAATGCCTGGAGTGACTTGCTATACATCTTGATGTAAAAAGAAGTTACAAAGCGAATGCAAAGATGACAGATGAGCCTCCCCTCTCCCAGCCAGGAAAGCTTTTATTGCCATCTCTTCAACACTTTCACTTCTGCCAGAACTCCCCTCTACCCGCTTGGCCCCTCCAGCTGTCCAAAGTGTCTCTTCCAGACAGCACTGCTGAGCAGGCGGGGCGTGGATTAAACAGTATTAGATGTTCTTTCTGTCATTTTGTTTTCAGTAATTTAGAAAATTATTTTTCTTGCTGTAGATATTTTTAAATGGGGTGAGGGAGATGTTACAGAAAAAGTAAGAATCTCCAAAATCAGAATATATCAGAAGCTCGACAATGCTTAACATGTCTCTGTGACCATGAATATGTACACAAGCACACACACGTGCATGCACACACACACTAAGATTAAAGTCAAGTCTTCTGGAGAAGGCTCACAAAAAAAAAACCCAAAACCAAAAAAACAAAAACCAAAACATGTTCAACAGGAAGAGTCTGTTTAATGTAGGATTTAAGCAAGGCTCTCATTTGCATAGATCACTTACAGCAACAGCAATTCATTAAATTCTCCCATAAAAATCGTGCTGTATTTTGTCTAAAGCAACACATTCCTTGCAGATCACAGATGCCTTTCTCATGTTGTTAATAAGATAATCTGTAACATGAGGCTTACAAATCCATTTAAATTGATTTTAATTAATGAATCAATCACTAGCCACTGATGACTTGGTCTACAGACAGCAAGCAATCCAAAGCCCCAGGCCTCTAATCCCAAACCAAAATCCACATTAGAGCAACAGGACATTTCTCTGATCGATAGTAACACAAAGATGTTCAGTTCATACACATTTAAAGGGTATGAACTCGATTAAAATGTATCTCCAGATCTTATGCATTACAATTCCCATATTCAGGACTGTTCAACTAGGAAAACAATATTAAATCATTTACATTTCTTTGCAAGTGAAATAAATGAAATCAAGCAGAACTATAACTAGCTTCTAAACTTTTAGATGCTTATTCCACTTGAAGGTTTTTTCTTTGTTCTTAAACAATCAGTCATTTCACATTAATTAATAGAAAATTGCACTTCATATGGTCACAAACATGAAAAATGCCTTTTACGTATGCTTTGATCCTGTGAAAATTCACTGTTCCCTACTGCTGAAGTGCTTAAGTTTTCCCTCAAACAGAAAATAATAAAAATTTATATCCCAAAAGCAGCATGCAGAAGCAGCGTGAAGAACATCGTTGTTATTTCAGTAAGTTAATTAATATAATTATTGTTATTACAAGAACTTAATTACAATGCAGTAAGTTAAATCCACAGTAGGTGGTGTGATGCTGAACATGGCAATCCTTAAAGCATCATCTCCCCATAGCAGAGGGGACACACCTGAGTGAGGCTGCTCCTCCTGCGTACACAACCAGCTGGTGTTCTAGCCCAGCATCTGTGGATAAAGCACCAATTAAACTAGCCAACAGAAAGGAAGAAATGATCCATGCCTCCCCAGGAGCCTCATTCCTGAATGTAAGCATCTAGCTCTTCTTTCAAAGCCCGCTCCTTTTTCTTAAAACATGATGGAGAAGGAAGGGTGAGACAGGCCAGCTTGCCTCCAAACCAGCCCAGCTGTTTATACACAGTGCTAAGCCCAAGGCACTCCGCTCACCTGATGTTCTGCACTGCACAAGCTCCATGGCACAACTTCTGCTTGTCTGGGACACGACTCTGTACTGAGCTCCCCCACCTGATACAGACTTGCCTCCAGAAGCAGAGCGGCAGGTACTTGGAGAAATTTAGTAACAAGAAATGAGATCTCTACAACCTTCTTCTACCAGAGGAGTCGGTGCTTCAGGAATTGCCGTTATGGACCAGTTACCTGTTTACGTTATTTTAAATACTATCTGCACCTTCATGGTTCAGTAGCATCCCATTAAATATTCTAAGAGAAATGCAGATTCTCCCCCACCAGCTGACAAAGCCACTTGCTTGGCTGCTCACTGCTGCGCTGAGAGTCCCAGCAACCCACCTCAGGCCCAGCTCCATTGTAACTAAACACATCCAGTGGCCTGTCCCTGGATGGGTGCTACCAGCCCTGCTGTGGGGAAGAAGAGCAGCTGTCACAGGCCATTGGAAAAGCACCCACAAAAACTGTGCGGACGCAAACCTGTCCATCAGGAGAGAGAAGTCTCTTCCTCTCCCTCAAGGGCAACCTCACCCACAACTCAAAACAGTCCCTTCTCCACGTGGAGAGGGCTCCAAAAGGCTCCAGTGTTGTTGTCCGAGCAAGGGATCGACCCTCTCTGAGCCTTTCCCACGGGCATGGAGTTGTGCAGACAGAGGGAGGAGGTGGGAAAAGTCTCTGTTACAGATCGGGTCTCCGCATGAAAAGGCTCTCAGGACCCAGCTGCCTTCAAGCTGGTCTGCGTTCCCTCCTTCTCCCCCAGCCCAATCCTCCCCCATACCACCTGACACACACAAGGCTCGAGAAGCACAACCAGTATGGGATCAGCCGTGTCAGCCATCTGGCCGTTACGCTGAGGTCCACCTACCAACACTGAACTGCACCAGCTAAGAAAGAATTCAACTTGTAACTTGCTTTATTAAAGCAATTTCACATATTATCTAACACAACAGATGTTGTTGCCTGACGTGCAATAACCATTCTGCCTGTTTAAACGAAGAGCTCAGTATTTGTTTTTAATCAATACTGCATATACAGTTTATCCAATGCTGTCAAAAATAGCTTTATATGCAGTGTCTCACTAGTTAATTGCTCTCAGTGCTTGTGTTCTTCCCAGTTTCTTATGAACAAATGATTTTCTGGAGGGAAGAACAAAAAGAATAATTACAGAAGGTAGGTCTGGCTTTTATGTGCTGCTAATTAATTAGTTAAATTAACCAAATAATAAGTACAAGATACCAAAGTATCTTTCATAATATTTAAGAAAAACCTGAAGAGTTGAATACTTTCCAGGTGTAAACACATGAAGACCAACCTTGTACCAAACCTGAATCTGTCCCAGTTAGCTCAAAAAGGTAAACAGCGCATCCTCTTGCAGACTGCCGTAGTGTACAGGCACCCCACATTTAAAGAAACAGATTCTGCAGCCACCAGCGCTCCACTGACATAGAGATAATCAACTATTATCTCTATATAAATAATCAAATCCTTGATTATAAGGCAACACACAGTTTTCACTACAAAAAAGGAGACTGAAAAACAAATCATGTGTTTTTATTTTACAAGTTCCAAGTTTGGGTTGGTTTTTTTCAAGCCCTTTTGGAGCACTGAATCAGAGTAAAAATAGTTTGTTGCACAAGAATAAAACAAAGTAACTGCTAAATAAACATTTTAAATTTACTCCTGTGTGTGAAGTTCTCATTCCCATTACTCTTCAGGAGTTGGATGATACTAAAATCTCTCCCTGTTGTCTGCTAAACTGATTACATGGGTTTTGTCCAAGAACTGTGCCATAACGCGTTCCCTCTATTTCAGGTTCTGAATATCGCTGCTGGAAAATGTACTGCAGCACAGAATGTAGTATATGCCAATATATCCTGACATTCAAATCAAGACCACAAATTATAAACAGTTTCAGCAAATTGACTTGAGAGCCTTTGTTCCTCAGACATACATCTTCCTATTGCTTACAAAAGCAGCATATACTAACCACTAACGCTGCTATAGCCAGTACTGGGAAAGGAAGTTATTGAAGCCTGGATTTCCTGCTTTCAGTCGTAGCCAAGAACTGTGAGGCTTGTAGTGGTTTCAGGAACTGACTCATCTAATGATTCATGGATATGATACTGGTTTTAATATATTTCTGATCATAAGACTCAAACTTCAGAAACAGTGATGCTTAATTTTTATTTTAAAGTTAAAAAAAGTACATAAATCAAGTAAACAAATCTTGTCATGGGACAAACAGGCTAATAATTATAGATGTGTTTCACAGTGCACTCTTTTAAAAAAAATCGTATGTTAAACTCCCTGGGAAATCATTTCAAGAGGAAGTTGACAATGAATTTAAAATCTATTGTCAATAGCCCGAGTGCTTTTGTTGCAATCCTGATACAGCTGAAATTCAAGTGGAGGACAGGTAGAATATCAATTGCATTTTTAGATATACCCTTAGGTACACATGCATCTGCTGCCACATATTAATCAATGAATCCTAGAGCTACTACTGTTAATGCAGGTGGTTTCTTTAGCTGTGTATAAAGAGTATATCATCAAAATATGAGCTGGTAACAACACATTTGGGTGTTTGAAACAAAAGGAAAGTTTTGTTTCGGGAGACTGGAGCTGCAGAGGTCAATATGAAAAGCAATGACTAACACTGGATCTTAAGCACTCACAAACACATGCACTTTGTGCTAATTCAGAATTCAAACCCAGCCATTTTTACACATTTGGTTCTCCCAGAGAGAAGCATGCCCTCCAGTGCATCAAAATGCTTTTTGCCCACAACACAAATCTCATCAGTATGCTGTAACTTGAACTGCCAGGCTCTTGCACCTAAAAAAATAGCTTGTGATGGAAGCTTAATTCTGCTAGGCTCATGTATGGAAAAGTACTGGTTTGCTTTTTAATTTTTGAACTGCAGGCTGCAGCTACTCACATTGCCATGTACAGTGTCGTGAGGAGGGAGAGGGGGATGTTAGCATTTCTATATTTCACAATGTGCACAACTAGCACAAAAAAAAAAAAAAGTAAAAAAAAAAGAAAACAAAATGCATGTTGCTTGGAGGGGGAGAGGGAAAAAAAAAAACACCACCACACAAACCAGCAGTTAAAACAGTTGACAAGAAAAGGCCAAAGTGCGCTCAGTGGCTGGCAGTCATTTTATGGCTATAGTCCTACAGCAGATTTACTTAGATGACGTCAGTGGCTCCAATCCAGCTTTTCTTTGGTAGCATTTACCACTTGCCTCTTGAAGCCTCCACTATGCTACAGAGCAGTAGACCATAATCAAAATTCCCTTTGTGAAATAGAGTTTACCTCAGGGCACAGAGGCATTGCTAGCTGAATTGCAGGCTCTTCACCCTGTACTGCATGCCCAGAAATAAATAACCTACAATACTGTACTTTCCTTAATACAGAAGAGCCATTAAAAGCAGCCTGCTACCTAAAAAGGGTTCTTTAATTTGTTTCTGAAATCTCAGAGGCCAGAGTATTAGTTAATTTTCCAAGCAACCAAGAACTATGATAATTCTACTACCCTTTGGACATCTTTGTATGTTTTTTAGAGACTTTGGAAGATAAAGTTATTCATGGGTCATTGTTTCACTGACAAAAAATATTACTGATGCTAGAAACTAAAGTGAATTAGTATAGGAAGCTGCATATTTAAAATTGTCTTTCAAATTTGCCCCTTTAACTTGTCAGCAAGCATATATATTGTAAATACACCAAGAAGCAGAGCAATAAATTACTATGCATAAATACTAGTAAATTTAAAAAGCAAAATACACATTATTTGGAGCTATAGATTCCCTATCACAGAACAGTAACAGGAAGCAATGAAACACTAGTAAACCCAAGACAAGCAGATACCAAATCAACTAAAACTTCACAGGCTCTAAAGTTTAACAAAAAAAAACCCAACAACCAACCTAAACCCTGTAACCATATGAAAGAAGCATGTTATTGCACTAAATAAATACAGATTTGTTATGTTTTCATGGACTCATCAGCCCAAAGACAACGATACTCATTAGAGGTAATAACTAGATACACTAGTGGACTGAAAATTGCCTCTCATAGTTAAGCACTTAGAAATCACTTATAGGGAAGATGCACACATGCTTCACAGAGAACTGGAAGTCTCAATACCTCTCTTTTCTCAGCCTCTTCACTTATCTTCCCCCAAATCACACCAGAACAAGAGATCACCAGTCTCATCTACAAGGAGCCAGAAGACCAAAAAAAATGCCATTATCACCCAACCACATGAGTCACACCACAGACCTGAACTCTGAATTTAAAACAGATTTAAAATTTGAGGTGACCCCCCAGACCAGCTCCGTGTGAACCGATGCTAACATTTCACGGCCTCGCAAAGAAACAAGAAGCCTCTGTTAGCAGTCTTAGGTGCCAAGGCGAGGGCAGGAATCCTTTCTCATTTTTTGCAGGTGTCTACGCTGACTCTGGCACAGCAGCGAGGTGGGAGCATTCCCTCTCACTTCGCTGCCTGCCTTGATGGCCTCCAGGTGCTCTGACAGCTCCTGCGTTTTTTCATCTGGGTGGACTTCAGTGTGGCATTAAAGAATGGCCACTGTTCCAGACTGTCACACTACTCTGTTCCAAAGTGACAGGAGAAGTTTTCTTATCTTTGACTTTCTTTCATTACTAAAAAAAGTGGTGTCAGCAAACAGATTTAGAACATAGTTGTAAAACTCTCTGAAAAAGAATCTGGTCCTTTTATCAGTTATTACGGATCCTGGACATGAAAAGCATTGTACAAGCACAAGCAGTCCTTTCTTTCCAATAGCCAGGACAAGGAAGAAGTAGAAGCACCACAGCAACTGGGACGGGCAAAAGGACTCAACGACGAGAGACCACATCTGTGAGCAGCAGCGGAAGAGGCAGAATAAGGAGGACCTGGCAAGATGGACAGCAAAAGGCAGGGGGGAAGCCACGAAGATCCAAAGCAAGAAAGCCTGATTGATCCCTGCCCAAGACAAGTTAAGTGCAAACTCAAGGAAAAAGGAGGATCCAGGCAAACACAGACTGATGCAGTGCCCTGTACGGAACAGCGAGACAGAGCCTGTAGGGCAGAAGACACAGAGGAATGTGCTGCAAGGTCAGAGAGCAACGCGGACAGATCCAACCCTAAGGACATCACGGCAGCACTGAATGGAAGACTGTATTTATGGTTGGAGACTTTTCCTGCAACAAAATAATTACAGCCAAAAAAAGGCAGGGGGTAGGGGAAAGATGAAGGAACTTTCATTGAATCATCAAGCCTTCCACAAGGCTTTCTGTTGATTGTGGAAAAAAAGGAGAAATAAAAAAATTCTTTAAAGATCAGCTGACAGCAGATACAGGAACACAAACGTTTTTAAACGTTAATTTTCTTCAAAGAACAAAAGTAAAATCAGGAATGGGGAAATGAAACTGTTTACAGAGTTCTCCCTTTTACTTTAAACTGTAAACCAGCTTTAGGACAAAAAATGAGCATGCGTGGTGATGGTAGATTAAATACTAATAAAATTACCTTTCCCCCATTAATTAATGTCTCCAAACACTATATTTTTTTTAATTGAGATACACACAACAGAGGCTTTAATCCACTAAACCTCTATGAATTTACCTTTTCTTCCAAAGTCTGTACTGACATTTTCTCCCCTCAAAACCAAAATGTCATAACTGAATTATAATCTTCCAACAGAAACAGCCACATAAAAAAAAAAAAAATATGCCAGCTAATTCCAAAAATAAGCACCATTGTTCACGACACCATGAGGTGAATGAATGGCAAGAGATTCCACCAAGGGAATAACTGTGATGTCTATAATGTTAAGGAATAATTTGGCACCAAAAATACCCAAGGCCATACTGGCTGGTGACTCAAACATGAAGCATATCAAAACGCTACTGATAAACTAAATTAACAGATAGCTTATCTGAAGCATATACTAGCCATATGGTGCCACAACTTCTGTTGCCGGCATAACAATAGGCTATTGCAGTCTTAGACTGGAAGCACTATTTGACAAACTGTCAACAGCATTTTTATTTTTTTACAGAGCTCTAGGGCAATGGCGCACTCGCCTATTTGCATTTTTTTTAAACAGGTGAACAAAGAGTAAACCAGATGTCAACTTTAGAAATCGAGCTGTCTGGATCAGGAGATTTAACAGAGGCAGGCATACTGCTACAGCTCAAATCTAGACAATGAGCTTTTCTAAAAACACTCTGGCCTAGGGGAGTGGCTATTTAAAACACTTGGCTTCTTTTATTTCAGCACTATGGAAGTGAATTCTGCTCTTAAGTGCCAGCTCAAATGAAGTCATTTTGTTTCACTGGAGCTTTCTTTGCATTTTAGAAATGTAGCATGTACTGTAGTAAAGGAAGAGACAAGTATGAAAAAAAATATCTGATTCTTTTTCAGCTAGAAGCTAGGGGGTGGAAACTAACAGTTTGATCACATACCAATAAAAAAAAATTTACAAAAAAGTGAGAGGATAATGCGACGACAAGTTAAATGAAATTTATTTTCCCCTTATTAAAAGAAAAATGACAAAAAAAAAACCCAACCCCCCAGAAAAGCCCCAACACTTTTGAAAGCTTTAGAAAGACCTGGTATTTACAATCCCCTCAAGCTCCAGGAAGATGAGGTGTGAATACTGACCGATAAGGAAGACTTACAATGGGACTTTAATATGTTACAGAAACACTATCGGTTTATACCAAAAATCATGAAAGTTGTCTTCTTGCTTTATTTAAGAAAATAAAATCTTTGTTATCAACATACTCTCTGAGGAAAAACAGTCTTTTAATAACAACCCAGTAATCCACTCAATCGTTTCAAAAATTGGCAAAATAAAAACTGCTGTCAATCAATATATAGTAGATCTGTCTATGGTATTCAGTTATGAAAATGTGCTTTTAGTTCTGTTCTGTAGGAATGTGAAAGACATAATGAGAAAAATAGATAACTTTCTGTTCTAATAATCTGTTCTGCTTTGATAGGCACTTATGGGAACAGATTTATTTTCTGACTTATACCCAGCTAAGCATGTAGCATTTTTAGATTATCTTTTCAAATTGTTCTTGAACATTCTCAGTTTAAAGAAGAAAAAAAAAAACAAAAAAAACAACTCCTTTCATGTTAAGTTGAGATTGCACTTGAACTCTTTCCAAAAACCAGAGCTGTACTGAATTATGATAATTAGAAAGCTGTGCGCATAAAAGGCAGCACAGTTGATGCATTTAAAAAAGTTCATGCCAGAGAATATAAGTTCAATATGTTCTCACATAATTAACATTTCCCATCATTAGCAGCAGTTTTCAGTTCATGTATCTGTAAAAACAACAGCACTCGTCATTGTTTTAGATTCCCAGTCAATAGTGTTTTAATAGTTTTACACATAATCCTAAACTCTCCTTCCCTTCCCCCTCCCAGCACACAGATTTCACGTTCTACCTTCTGACCCACTAACAAATACACTTCTGTTTTGTGCTCATGTGCTTCTGCCGCTGCACGGGTGCCTGCGACTCCAAAGTTTAGTGAAGAGCTAATAAGAGCTAGAAATCTAAGGCGGCCATTTGGATAGGCACAACAGGATGCAGAGGGAATAATCACGTTGTTCCAGTCAACAATGACTAGAAGACAAAGAACAAAAAGTTGTAGGTGATACCTCCGGCGGGACAGGAGCCAAACTAAAACGGGTTGCCTGGGAGGAGCTCAGGCAGGAGCTGGGGGGACCAGGAAACGGGGTTGCAGCCCCACACCAACCAGCCCAGTGTCTATAAACCCCCGACACACTCTGCGGATTTTCATCACGTTCCTGACATATGTACAAAAATTCATCTAACAAATGAGGGCATGTAGTGCATGACGGGTTACTCTTTGAGACATTCGTTGATTTCCTGTGTAGAATATCTCAAATTAGTTGTTCGGAGCCAGACTTTGACATAAGCTCGTTGCCTTTTTTTTCTCTTCCCTCCACTTCTTCAATCCCTGTTATTTTAAAATTCATATAATTCTGGTGGAACTTTAATAACCTGATACAGTCTAAAAGTTGCTGAAACTGCATCAGAGAGACATTTTGGCTTTACCAATAACAAGATAAAACTCAGTGACTGCAGCGGGATCAGGATTTCATACAAAACCCAAGAGGGGTACGGGGTATTAAATTACAAAACTCCTAGCTGAATTTTATGTGACAAATCCAAAGAGCAGATTTGAAGTTGGTGCCTCAAAAGATTGAAAGCTGCAACTTTTCACTCTCT
Organism: Microhierax caerulescens; assembly: GCA_035590215.1. Taxonomy (NCBI): domain Eukaryota; kingdom Metazoa; phylum Chordata; class Aves; order Falconiformes; family Falconidae; genus Microhierax; species Microhierax caerulescens. The sequence continues at coordinate 27,971,454 of JAVJGJ010000002.1, forward strand.
TATGTTTTGGAAATGAGCAATCATTAAAACCGAACACAAAATTATTCCAGGAAATATTATTCCATCCTTGTTCCACTTGTAGAAGTCAAAAGGAGTTTTGTGCAAGAACAGAGAGCAAGATATGGTCATAAAATGGGAATTTATTGCAGAGATTTTTCTTCTAAAAATGTGTCTTCAGTGTGGCTTAGAGTCAGTTAGCTTTACAATAAATAATGCCATTAATCTGTTCATGTATCACAGGATACAATTTAAATTATACGGTACTTGAATAAACTGCCACAGAACCTCTAACAGCCATTTCTTTCAGGGAAATTATTTACCTCTTGAAGGTTCTAAAATTTTGTTGAGTCTCACTTAAGTTATTTTTTTTTTAATAGTAAATGACTGTAGATTAGGGATATAAAACATTCCTGCCATTAGTGCTTGCCTCAAGTAGACTGCAGCATGGTGACAAAACAGTAATTAAATCTCAAATCCCAGAAATAAGTAACTACTATTTCTCTCATGCAGAAGCAGGTCCCACTGATGAACTGGGGATTTCAAAATCATTTTAAAGAGCCAATTTGCACCCTCATTACAGCCAATGTAAATCAGCAACAGGCCAGATGAAGCTGATGGAATTAACCTGAACTTAGACCAGCTTTTTAAAAAGTCAGCCCTCACCTCATATTCGCAGGTGCTACGAATAAGAGCACAAATGGAATGAGCAATCAACTTTTAACAGACATTTGCCTGCAAGTTTTAAACAGATTACATGTAAAGCAGAACACAAGCCCCATACAAAAATGTGAAAAAGCATGTGTGTCAAATCTGACATTCTTTTTAACTGAATAAACAGAATAGCACCATGTCCTTCTTTAGACATCAAGTATCATACTAACCGTGTTCATACAGCATATGCTGTAAATATCTTAGTATTTGATCCAGCAAATGTTTATTCCTATGAGTCATCCCAGTCACTTTAACCTGAGTAAGGATTGGATCTAGCAAACCTTTTCCTCTTAAATAAATGGAATCACTTTAGAAAGACTGTTTTTAAACCATCTCTGGAAAGATTGCAGCATTAATATTAACGTCACAATGAAATATCAGATAAAGAGAGTGATGTGTGCGTGCGTGTATAAACAGTCAGAAACCATATGTTCAAAACGTAACGGTTGAAGGCAATCTTCTCCCAAACACACACATTCAGAACTGTACACAAAATCTTCCCGTTTGGTAAACAGTCTTAGGCACCTTCCAGTAAGATTACTTCTAGTGAAGTTCTTCCAACAGTGTAACTGTCCTACTTTATAGATTGAAAACTGACAGCTATATCATAATACAAAATTACATATTCTTATCTTTCACTTTTTTTTTTTTTTAAGTGAAAGACACCAGAATTTCTTTGCAGCTCCATGAGTCTTTATTACACTTTCGTCTGAACTGTATCTTGAAAGTTTGCTTACAAAGGGATCTACAAAGGTAGCTTAAAAAGAAAGGAGGAAGAAATCCTTTTTCCTCTGCATGTGACTTAACTGAGCCTAACTTTTCGAGGCATGGACAAACAAAGCCTAAAAACCACTTTAACGACATCTAAAACCACTACACCGTCCAGCAACAACAACAAAAAAAACCCCACTAGTTACAAATTATACCGAACATGTTATACACATGCTCCCACATCTCCACACATCACAATACGCTATCGTTTCTCAGCTGGAAACTCATGGCAGGTCTAGCTCATAATTAAGTTTCTGTTGTTCTTTTTTTGGCTTTTTAATTAAAACTCCTTTAAGCAGAGGCTGTCTTTACCCAGAGTCCTGTCAAATCAAAATTTCCCTCTGCTTCACTGCTCGCATACATCCCACTCAGCACTAAGAAACTGTACAGAATATAAAACCGTAATTTGAACCTCAAGAGCTGTTGTTACACTCTCCTGGGTGCAAAGGCTAATAATATTTACTTCACCAAAGCAGCGTATGTAAAATTGATGCTCAAAATGCACCTAACATGTTCAGGAATAAAGCACCTTCCAAAGGTATTTCCAGATCACCAGAAGAAAGATGGAAATAAACCCTTTGCATCCAAAATTTCTGCTTGGTCAGCTGATAAAAATCCTGCAGCAGGCAAAATGCAGAATTACCCCTACTGGTACAGTAAATGCCTTATGACCTAATTAAAAACCAGTGCAGTGTGAAAAGACAAGTTTTACCATGAAGGTGAAAAATAAATGCACCTCAAGAAAGTTCATCCTTAATGAAAATAATTTCAAAAAGTTGATTGTAAAAACTTGCGAGTTCAAGACGTGACCCAAATATAAAATCTTTGTGTTTTAAGAACATGCACTGTGTTAATTCCTGTATTTCTATTCCCAAATAAAGTATGCATATGTGTATCTATAAATATATATACATACATACACAAACACACACACACAAACATGCAAGCTTCCCTCCCACTCCTAGAAGTAATTTAATATACAGGTCTGTGTCATTTTTAATAGCACCATCTTACCATCAGTACAATCTAATATCCCTGTAATGGTATTCCCCAACTATTTATAGAGACAAAATACATTATACATTACAGACACACATTCCCAATCTAGGGGTATAAGAAGAATCTTACATAATTTTAAATTAAGTCCTAATGTAATTATAATCATTTTTGTTTTCATATTCAATTGCAGGTAGCACTTAGTTATTTGCATGAATTTTCCTGTAACAGGAATTCCCACAGAGATTTCCACACCAGACATACTGCACAACAACTGAACACTCAGCTAGAGAAAACAGGGGTTTGTCCATGAGGCTCCAAACTTTGCCATTGTCTAGGTCAGGTATCTCCCTAAAACCACGAACTGGCAATACTGTGTTTCTAAACTTTATCAGCACTGAGGGAAAGCAAATATGCTTCTGTTAGACAGGAATACAGCTGTATTGGTACCTTTTTTTTTTTTTCTTCCCCCCCTGAGGCTCTGCCATTTCAGCTTACATTTCTCATATATACTATTTTACGTCAGAAAGCACCAGTACGATCTGACGTTCCTTAGCCTTTCTTTCCCAGATGGTGTTCAACAACGAACAGTGAAAAAATACCGGGAGCCATTTACATTCAGCAAGCTAGAAAAGAGCTGCTCCCTAACTTTCCAGCACTTCTGGAGGTCACTTTTCATTTCTTCCTATCAAAGGCAGGCACTTGTTTCTAATAAGTTAACAACTCTCCTGAGAAACGTGGGTGGCTGGTATTTCATTGTTTCATAAATATTTTTATACTGTAACGCCGTTCAACTTAAAACAGATTTCAAGAGGAGAAAAATCACGACTAAGTTTACGTTCCACCCAGGCAGGAGCGCAAACTTTTTCACTCGGTTAAAAACAAGAGTTGGCTGGGGGGGGTGGGGGGTGGGGGGTGCCCCTCTGGCTTCATTTCTCCTCCTCGGTTTTGTTCAGCTGTTCGGAGGGCACCGCTTTGTCTTAATTTTGTGACAAAAGCCGTACTGTATAACTTTTTCCCTCCCCCTCAGAAGTGTACTTCCTTTGAAACGCTCCTTCTGCGAACAAAGGCTGCCACTGGCCCTCCGCATCAGTGGACATCTGTGGAATAGATCTCTGTAAAACCTTACGGATAAATAAATAATAATAAAAAACTATAAAAACAAAACCTATGGTTCCTACCGAAAGGAAGTTTTCCAGGGACAAGCTCCTCGGTGGTGGTGTAACTGCGACTTTGTCTTTTTTGGATACAACGTTTTTGCTGACTCCCGAAAATTTTCCACTTGAACGTGCAATTAACCAGCAGCAGCGGCAGCAGCAGCTCTGGAGAAGGAGAAGAAGCAGCGAAAGAGGACATTCCTTCTTGCATCTTTCGGAGGGCAGCCGGCGGGGAGGGCAGCCCGGCGCGGCGGGCAGAGCCGGGGCCGGGGCCGGGGCCGGGGCCGGG
>JAVJGJ010000002.1:27976336-27988706 GCA_035590215.1 Microhierax caerulescens
GGTCTGCAATGTTGCAACGTGCACGGAGGGTCTGCACCAGGGGTCTGCAATGTTGCAATGTGCACGGAGGGTCTGCACCGTGCGCGGTGGGTCTGCACCAGGAGCCTGCAATCTGCACGGAGGGTCTGCTGGGCGGGCAGGCTCCCCGGGCAAGCCCAGGGGTCTGCACGGAGGGTCTGCCGGGGCGCCCCGCGGAGCCCTGTGCGAAGCAAGCGGGAAGGCCGGTGCATGTCGCACCGGGGCCGAGGCGGGCGCGCAGGGCCCGGGGCCCGCAGCCATCGCCCTCCACCTCCATCCAGGTCACGACCCCTCTCGCCAAACTGGCCCCAGCTTCAGCTTTCACCACGCCAGTTCTGCGCCACCGTCAGCGCCATCTTCACCCGTGTCGCATTGGCTGAGCCCTCCCCCAGAAATGCCCCCAGGCATCACGGTGAGGCAGGTCTCCTGCCAGCTACGGATCTGCCACCTCATGGCAGTAACCGCAGGGCCGGCACAGCTGTTGCGCGGGTGAAAATTTGTATTTGCATCAGGAAAATGGATAACTGGACACCTCGGTGCCTGTTTGTGAAATAAATTGCCTATTTTGATGTGCAAGCATACATTTCTATCCACCTTTGCAAGTTTGCCCAGCAGGGCTACCACTTTTGGAGATGCCACAGAGGAACCCCATGCTGGTGTCAGCAGACAGCACTAACATCCTCCTGTCGCATGAGAGTTCATGACATGCTGGTGGAATTCACAATAAATGCCCTGTATGTCACTTGTGTGTGACATTAAGAAAAGATCTCTCTGCGAATACCAGAAACACGCTTGTCCTGGTGCTTTCCCAGTACCAGCCCTGTAAGACAGCCATGCTGGTAGCTGCCGGTTTAGCAGGTGACTGACCCAGGAGCCTCCCAAAAACGAGTCACTAAATGCTCACGTTGCATTTACACAGAGGCTGTGACTGCTCTTCACCTCTGTGGACCACGCACAGAGCATGTATGATAGGCAGCGCAAGCAGAAGGTGCAACATTCCCATGGATCACACAAATGATACTGACTGAAATCCGCTAAAACCTAGCCCTACAGAAATGGCACGCAAGGAGTAGCAATATCAAACAAAGCCAAAGTTTGAGCAGGTATTGGTCAAAGGAGTAGGCGAGTGCAATAATGAACATATTTTAGGGTATTTTGTCCCCACACCACACTGGCTGAAAAAATTCTTCCCCAAAGTAGGCTACAAAGAACTCCCTCACAAACACACGGAATTTCCTTTCTTTTCCCTCCCTCCTTTCCAAGTAGTCATACTGTCTAATAAGCCTAAGTGCCTGCACGATTTGTAAAATTCACTTTACAGATGTCTGTACAAAAGCCACAGTCTCTTCAGGGTACCCAGAGTTTACTGACTCTTTTCCAAAGCTGGAACAGAAAAATGGGGAAAAAAACCATTGTCCCCTAACACCTGTAGCGTAGATTTTTTAGTCACTAGACTAAAGCTCAGTCCACTGCATTCACTGCATGCACAGAAATGTGAAATGTCTTTCAATGAATGTGGGGGGTTTCCCCCCCCCCCAAGACTTGCAGAGAAAGTACCAAAAACTGCAGAAAAAATACCCTTTAAGTTCACCAGCTTTGTGAAGGGCCCCAAAAGACACCATATCTCTGTACACATGAAGGGGAAATAGCACATTTTTAGACAATGGATAAATAGAGTTTGAAAACTTTTTACCTACAGCAGTTCTCACAAATGATAGTGGTGAAAAATTTGCAGGATTATGGTCTCCTAGTGGAAAAGGGAAAAAAAGTGGGTTGTTTCCACACCCGCGGTTGTGGATGAACAGGAATCAAACTCAGACTGGGTTGTAACTGCTTGCCCGTATCTGCAGACAGACTGTTCAGGAGCTCTTCTGCCATTCAGAACTCTTCCAACAAGAATTTAACTGATGCCTGTGCACTTTGCTGTTAACTGAGACCAGCAGGGAAAGATCACAGAACTCTTGATTTATTTCTCAGGTTATAAAAATTTGTACATTAGCGTTCGTCACAGGCACAGAGGTCTCAAAAACAAGTGCACTGGCACAGGCTGCCCACAGAGGCTGTGGAGTCTCCTCTGGAGACATTCAAACCCCACCTGGACACGATCCTGTGCAACCTGCTCTAGGAGAACCTGCCTTAGCAGGGGGATTGGATGACCTCCAAAGGTCCCCACCAACCCTGACCATTCTGTGATTCTCTGATGAGGTCTTCCATTAACACAATGGAAAAGTTCATTCACAATCCACAGTTTCCAACTCACAGCTGAGTCCTGACAATATCTTGCTCACAGGCAACTATACCAATTAAACTGCCAATACTGAGGTCAAGATGAACAGCAAACTAGTACGGTGACTAAATCATGGCACTTGCTGAGCACAGGTCTATGGGCCAGTAAGCTCCAGACAAAACCAACAGCCTCTAACCACTGAGGTAGGGAAACGGTCAAGTTACTGATCTTTCTCGCCTCTTGGGTCATATATCCTGTAGGCTGTCACTTCATGGCATGCCATGGCATGGCATACCATACCATATTGGCAGTCACTTCACAAAGTACATACCTGGAATACGATGAATTTCTACAAAAAAAAAAAAAAATGTACTGGGGTGACAGAGGTCTGTGCACATTGACAGAAGGTGAGGATGAGGAAAGAGAGCATCAGTATCACCCAGCCTGATAGACCTGGCACTGCCTTCACGTGAGGGTAGGCTTCTTTGGAGTCCCTGTGGATGAAGAGGGAAGGTACACTGGAGGCACATTTACACACAGAGAACTTTCTCTGATAAACAGCCTCCCCTGTGTTTACTGATGAACAGCTTCTTCAAGCACACAGGTGTGCTGAGAATTACAAAATCTGAAGAAAACAAAGGGACGTTTGGACAGGCCCAGACAGGGGCATTTCCTGGGGACAAATGCTTATCTCAGCTAGAAAGGAGACAAACAAGTGGGGAATACGGGAGAATATATTAAGAAAGAATGAGGTTCAAGAGATGGACACCATTTAAAAGACTTTGGGGAGAAAGACTGGCAAAAGAGGAGACACAGAAAAGAGGAGAGAAGGGAAAGTGAGGAAAATATTTGTGACTATAGAAAGAGGGCAGGAAGAATAAAAAGAATGTTTAAAAAGGGGACAAAAATAGAGAAAGGGAAACCTGATAAAGAAAACGAATCAATGGGACAGAAAGAACACTTGAAGGGAAACCAGCTGGGAAAGTCAGAGAGACACTAGTTGAGAATTAAAATAAGCAGCAGTAGCAACAGGAGATGGCAGCGAGGAAAGGGAATGAGCTTAACAATGAAAGGGGTAAGGGAAGGAAGGCTAGAAAGAACAAGTAAAAGAATATACAATTAGAGAATAAATGTCTGTTGTACTATCAAGCCTTGCATTTGTCAGTGTAATACTGTTTTGAGCGCAAGTCCTATTGAGGCTTGGGCAGGGGCAAGTGCGAACACACTTAGGGGTAAAATGGAGCCTGGATTGTATTTTACACGTAGGAACCTCTTTCATTGTCATTAATGAGACCACTGATAGCAGGGGGCATTAGGCAGCCTAACAGAAGAGCTGTAGTTCCCTTCCCTTTCACCATTAGCTATTCCAGGTACAGGGCACACAACTCACATGTTTCACCCCAGCCACCCAAAAACAGATGATGCCTTTAAGTCTCCAAGAGATGAAACAGTACCCAGACACAGGGTAAACAGAATGCCTTGTTTACTCCAGGAATAAGTAAAGTCTCATCTGCCTAGAGAGAACTGGCAGATGAAAACAAGATGGACTTTGCAAATTCTAGATGCAGAGCCCAATTTTGGACTTGAACCTCAAAGCTCAACAATGCTTGGATACAGCATTTTCGTTACAAAGACTGAAAGAATTTTAGAACTTTCTATTTGGATTGCAGTTCAGATTAGGAAAACCACTAATCTCAGGAAATGCTTAAAAGCAATATGTAGATTAGGGTTAATCTATAGTGTGCAAAGAATTAAATACCCAAATCAACACGCTGTTGAACATGCCAATGAAAAAACTACAGGGAAGCCGTAATGTAATGGAACAGAGCTCTTGACATTATAAATCTAGCTGCTGAGCTTTGCAAAGCAGCAGACAGTGTAAAGAATGAAAACAAATAACAGTTTAATAATGAATTACAATAATTGAGTCAAGAGGAAGCCAGGACATGAACCATGGCCTCAGAGCTCAACTGAGTTAAAATAGTACACAGGGTGGAAATATATAATTTCAGACAATTCTAGTTGCTTATTTCTAAAGGTGAACCGAGAGCTTTTTAAAACTACACGACCAGAGTCCAAGGCTATGTATTTTTCCCGTTGATGAAATCACTGACATCAAAATGGTGTGGCTCTTGTCCTGCTTCAGAGCAAACAATATAAGCCCAGCAGCCTATTCCCTCTACTGATAGCAATAATTCTTAGCACCGCTGATTGAAACAAATTGCTGTGAAAACCTCTTGGGTGGCTGGGCTTTTAAAAAAACATTTTGCACTACAAATTTGGTTTGTATCAGCATCATTTCCTGTCGGGGGGGAAGGAGAAAAAAATTTCCTATTTAAATTCCCAAAGAATCTCTATTCTTTGATTCACCAAAATTTCAGGTTTCTGAGCATTTCTCTGCCTGCTTAGTATGCAAATGGCATGTTTTGTTCCCTCCCTTCACTTTGGCCCAGATTTCCAATGGTATTTAGATACTTGGAGTTAGGTGTAGGTATTTTTAACCCTCTTCAGTACCTAAGTGCCTAATTCCTTTGATTTCAATGGTTTTTAGGTGGGTACCTATTCTAAAAAAATCTCAATACCTATCTAGACACCTGAATAATAATACTAACAGCAATAAAATTAACAATAAAGAAAGACACCTTAATGTTTATCTTAATCACCTAAGTATGGTTAGAGGCTTGCTTTGGATCACACTCAAAATCTACACCCAAGGAATATTTCAAAGCACTCAGAAACACCACCTGCAGTGAGATCTGTCGTACAAGGTCCTTCACAAGCATTCATTTATCTCACCAAAACGACTCCACAGGTGACTTCTACAGGGAGAGGCAGCAGCCAGACTTTCTCCTTTCCAAAGTGAATAATTTTTAAGTAGGCCTTCTCAGGTGAGAAGGACACACAAACACCATTCCTGCTGCCAGTCCGTCCCAGTGCGGCCCAGCTGGCTCTCCACCGTCTGCCTCTGCCTTGCAGGCTGCAGCGTGTCCCTTCACAGGCAGGCCTTGCCTGTTTCCCTTGTAATGATGCTGCTTCCTAATTAGCCTGTGGCCACCTTGCCACCACCACAAAGGCAGTGGTCCCACAGAGCCGGCTCCCTGCTCGGCCTGGACCTGGGCATCCATTCGCACCATTTGGATAGAGGAAAGCATGTTGTGGGATGGTAAGGTAACACCAACTGAATTCCAAAGAGCAGCAGCAAACCCAGGAGTCATTATACCACCTCAACACAAGAAATGGAAGATACTTCACTAGAGAAAGCGCCAGGCAGCTTCATGAGAGATAGCGACTCCTGCAATAAGACAAATCCCACTTCCACAACTGACTTTGCTGAGACTGCAAAAGGTGTAAGTCAGGGCAGTGCTCGGACCTATCTGTTTATAGACAACTTTGGGCAGAAGCTGGCACCCGGGTGACATGGAGCTGCTGGTAAACAGCTGAGCTGCCCATCCTGCTGAGGCTCCTCGCCCCAGGTCAGGAGCACAATGGCCTCTTCCTTCGTCACACCAAGGGCACACACAGGCTCCCCTGGCTGCTGCTACACCAAATCCCTACAAAGCTGCGCGCTAAGGGAGAATCTGTCGGATATTGGGAAAGGCTACCAAAACCAGTGAATCATGAGCGACGGTGTCTAAACTGAAAACAACTGTCCCCTCCAAGGAAAAATCGTTTGACATTCCATATCCATACAGCGTCATTGGAAGTTCTGATAAATACAAACCCAGACTTCACTGCAGCAGGCAGGATACTATCACAGCACTCTCCAAGCTATCAAGCTGCAACAAGGTCTTTTACCATCTCATACCGGCACACTCTTCATGCCAGTCCCCCTACTGCCTTCTCATCTCGCCTCATCCGGGGCTTGCTCTCCTCTCTTGATTCTTTCTCCCTCTCTCCTTCCTCAGCTGCTCTCTCTTAACTAGCCACAGCTGCACTTTATCTACACCAGCCAACCTGCTGCCCCTGCAGCCAACCCACAGTTGTGTATTATCAATGCTAATTAACCCAGCTTCATTCCTCTACGCTTCCCCCTTTTTTATTTTTAACATTTCATACCTTATGTTTTTACCAACCATCACAAGCTTTTTACAAATAAACTTTTCATGCAATTCAGACAACTTGTCCCTGAACTCATACTCGTAGTCCTTCTTCACTTTTATCTTGGGCTTTTCATCTTCTGCAGATTGATCACCTTTCTTCTGGATACCCAATATATGACCATGTCAGGGAGGACAGATTGCACCCTGAAGGCCCAACTAGAATCTTGTTACCCTTATTTTACACTTATTTTTCCATTTCTCCATTCGTAATGCAGGTAAAATCACACATGGTAAATAAAATTGGGAGAAAAACAAAGTAAGAAAGTCTGAGCTCTGCAGAGGTGTAAAGGGTGATGTTGCAAAGGAAGAAAAAAGTCAGAAAAGATATGTCCTCTTGTCACACTGTCTTCTATGTCATCTGCATAATGAGACCTGCAAAAAGTACCCAAGTTCCTCTTGCCTCATTATTTTCTCAGTTCATACTCTTCTGGTATAATATAAAAAATTGTTCCAGCCACCTGCAAAGCTCAGGGTTTGGTCAGGACAGGACTGGGCAGCTGAGAGAGCACAGCACTATTTCTGAGGCGATTCAAACCTAACAGGATTCTGCCTTTCTACTTTTGAAGGGGGGGAGTGGGAGAGGAGAGGCAAAGGAAAGGGACTCGTAGAAGAATGTATTGCTCTTTCCTGTTAAACTTGACTATTCGGATGTTCAAATGAGTATAAAAGGAAATCTAAGGATAGGTAACGCATTCCTTACCACAACTAATCCTTTGAGGGCCAGGCTTACATAGCTTTTTGGTTGGAAAATTACAAAAAGTCATTTCCAGTTGGGTGGGTAATGAAAGAAGAAAAAATTAGCTAAAGCTGCTGGGAAGTCATAATGGTGTATGGGTGTACGTAGATAGATGGACTTAGTTCACGGGGATGAGACCTACTGAATCAAGTTTCTGTAATGGCCATTACAGAATTTGTAGTAGTAAATATCACTATGTAAATCCCAACCTTTTCTTATCCTTCCCAGGGGGAACCACAAATACTTTTCATCTAGCCTGTATTTAGGAAGATAATTTTGGAAACAGGAGAAAGCAGTCATCTGACAATGTAGTAGCCACTGAGGCTAGCTGGTGCTCTAGTCTATCAGAATAGGATCCCCACCTTTAGTTTTAATATTGGACTGTCTCTTCTCTCACTGCTTTTTCTCTGTCATGTTCCAGTAATGACAAACAGTAACCAAATTGTCAGTGTTACTTACTTGAAATTAAAACAACTGTTTAATGCTCTTAAAATTCAGAGTTTTGCAGCTTTGCAAGCTTCAGTGGATGGACTGGCTGCTGTGAAGCTTAATCCTGATTGCAAATGCTCTCTTTGTTCTGGCTTTTCTGCTTATATGCCCATGATGTGTTACATCCCATAGACAGCCAGTCAGGACACACAGTGTTTGAAGCGGTCCACAGAAACGGAAGACCACCTCAAACGAGTATCCTGCAGGAAGAGCAATACCTCCCAAAGGTGGCAGAATAGCTGTACAGTCTTAATGAACAGTTTTGGCAGCAGGAAGACAGGGATGACCGCAAGTCATGCTTGACTAAGTTAGCGTTCATGGCTCGGGGCTGTGAGCCACACAGTACACGGGGCAAAGCACTCTGCCCACAGCGGGTGTCACAGGTAAGTGGGACACATAAGGAGCTGTGAATCACAGGTCCTGTAAATGGTCATTAAATAGTTGGGTACAAGTGTGTCAAACAATGAGATGATGTAATGGACAAATGCTTATCATAAACATAGAGAATCCTGACCTCATTTCACATATGATTTCATCTTGGATGACCTCACAAGTGCAGTTACTCTACCACCTGCACAGTCTTGTATGTTTTATGTGCTGCTTTTACCCTCTAGATCCCGAAGAAATTAGTTAATTTGTTATTTTTCACATTCAGTCCCAGATGGATGATGTCTGTCAGCATTTCCTGATTTACATAACATTTATCATTTTCAAAGCACTTTATAAACACTAAGCAGTTGAGTCTCACACCACCCCTGTGCCCTAAGCATTAGCACTTCCTTTTTACCAACTGGAAATTGTTACGGGAAGTCAATGCAATCCTCACAGTAGCTAAGGTAACAGTATAACTCAGTACCATCCAATTTTTTACCTGCTCTTTACGCATCTAGCACATCACACTTTCCTAATGCAAACACATCTACAACACTGCCATCCGGTAGTTCTTTTTTCTTTCTTATTTACATATAAAAATCCTCTCCCCAGCTCTGCTAGTTCTTGCAACATTTTGGTCTCTGGTATAGTTGAAGAACTAAGCTCCCAACTTGTCCACAAGTCAACTTCCAAAACACTCAAAAAACAAATGAGTGCAACTTTTTTGCCTTAAGATATTGTATCCCAAATGTCTGTTGGGTACAATCAATAGCTTTAAAAAGTCGTCTTTTTAATTTATTCACTTAATATGAGGTCACGGAGTCATCTAAATTCTTTGTGGGTACAGAACTGAGGTTCACTGAAAATTGGGCCCCAGCTGAGCTTTGGTGAATTTTTAAAGTAAGCAATTAAATGGCTTGTAAAACAGAGCTATTTCAGAACTGACATCAGTAACTGCTGGAAAGAACTGAAACTCAGAACGGCTGTGTTCTTAGCTGCAGTAGAGCATTCAGCAATGTTAAACTCCTTCCAAGCAACTACAAAGGGAAGTACTTTGATTTATTAATAATAATGGCCTTATATACATGGTTATAGGCAGGTGAAGGCTTTTGAGTCACTTCTAACCACTGAAGGCAAGTAAAGAAGAAACACTGGGTAGCAGTTAAACAAAATTAGAAGCCTCCAAGCCCTTCCTTGGGCAGTGTTCCTTCATCTAATCTTGTCCGTACTAGCGAAGAGTGGCGGTACATGGCTGAACTCTGCTAGTACACCACCACGTGCCAGCCCCTCGGCACAGAAAGGCTCTGTGAGCCCTCCACTCATTTGAGTCATACCATACAAAAAAGTATCTGAACAGAAACACAGCACAAGAGCTTTTGTTTATAATAGTCTTTTCCTTCCTTCCTTCCTTTCTAAAATGTTTTCCCCGTATTGGCATAGGTGACCTCAGACCTAATGCTCTTAAGGATAAACCTCCCCAACATTCAGTGTTGCAATTCATGACTTACAGGTTTGCTTTCACGTTAGATGCAGTGGACAATGCATGGGAAAAGCCAGGTGTCTGAGAAAAAGGTTCACCACAGGTAAGTTAGTTAGAGGTACCTAGAACTAGCTAAAAGGGAAATCCTTAGGAAAGCAGTTAGCGGTCTGGCCTCAGTCAGCATAAAGACACCTCGCCTGGCATAGCAGAAGGTGTTCTCCGCTTGCAGCGCAGACCCTGGCTGCCTCTGCTGGGGTGGGTGTTTCTGCTCTTGCATTTGAAACTGGCAGCTGTCCTCTGTGCTTTGCAGCAACAAGAGGAGGATGGCAACGTTACTACCACTCTTTGTCCTTCCCTGGCAGCAAAGTAGGTAAACTTTGGTCCACTCAGGACTGAAGGAAACTTAAGGTTAATGTCCTTCTCCACCTGAGATAAATACACTCCTCCAAGCCCATGCAGAAAGCACTGTCTTGCAGAAGGCAAGAAACTCTTGCACAATAGTAGGTTCTTCTTCACAACTATTCATGGCATTTTACTGTGCTCCTTGCAGAAGAAAGCAGTGGGTCTGTTCCAGATTTTCTGGGCAATCCATCAGTGGATGTAGCCCTCCAAACTGGAAACCAAACTGGCACATGGTCCTTTCCAGGAGACCAGGAGCACGGCCACCAGTAAACCTTCTCAAACAGGTAAGTGGGCTTCACCGGTTTTGTGGCCTCGGTGTAACCTGGGCAAAATTTACTTGTTGGCTGCATCTGGGCTGAAATTAGGCATTAAGGTATCTCTGCTGTATAACTCCCTCTCACTCTGCTCCCTTTTGCAGTAAAAGAATTGAAGGTTGAAAATGGGCCAGAGAAATGGGAAATCCAAAGCCAGCTGGAAGGGCCAACTGCTCGGTAGGAGCATTCATTGACTTTACATTTTATATCAGTAGGCTCATGCTCCTTCTGATCATGCATTATAGCAAAACAATGGGGAAAATGAACTTGATTCCATCAAGTTGGTTTAGTAATGTGTCAATATTAACATCCTACATGTACAAAACATTGTCCATACCTTTTTGTTCTGTTTTCTTTTCTCTAGGTGACTGATGTTGAACCTGTAGGTGTCTCATGAATTCAGGCCAGCGGAAAAGAGTAAGTAAAAACTGTTTTAGACAGGGGTTTGTTCAGCTGCCCAGGTTTGAAGGGAGTGAGATACTTACCTACATTCCATTTCAGCATTGGCTCAGACACACAAGCCAGTTATTGTGGCTTAGCCAGGCAATGCATATCAGCTGAACTGTGGCTGCTCAGTTATATCAGAGCTCTTCATGGCATGTATGTGAACCCTACATACAGAATGTGGATTGGGCATCCAGGCTGCAACTTTTACTCCTGCCTACATAGTTTTCAGTCTCCAAAACCACGAACAGAGCCATGACAACGTGGCAAAGGAATGACTGGGTGACACATGTTGTGCTTCTTCTATGGCACCACTATTAACAATTGATGGCTTATGTTATTGGTGAGGAGGAGAGTTAAACTATTAAAAAAACCTAATTTATGTCTCTTTCTTCACTGTGTGACTCAAACTAGTTTTGCAATCTGTTACAGGTTAACTAGCCAGGCTTAGGTAGGGTGGGGCCTGTAGCAGATTGCAAAACTGGTTTATTCAATTCACAAAGCGAGAAAACATCCTTAAAAATAGGCATTCTTGAAGACAACCAGATACCTTGCTGTCAATTATGGCACACAGATTTTCAGGCCTCTCAGCTTTTGCTGCTGCCTTGAGTGAGACACTGCTTGCAGGTCACGTGCAAGCAGAAGCCACCCAGTATTGTGCTGCAGCTGAAGAGCATGCCTGTCTTTCCGCTCGGGGCTACACCCTCACCTGCAGCCTCCCTCCTTTCCTCCCTAACTCTGTGTGCCAAGTGCAGCTGGTTAATAGATCACAGATCACACCGACCAGCTGCTTCCAACATATGGGGTTATGGAGGAGGGGGAGGTGCAGGGCTGCTCTGTAAATGTCTGGAGATCAACAGGTCTGGAGATCGACAGGTGATTTCAAGTAGGGAAAGAAATGGAAAAGAGCTGTACTGGTTTTGGCAGCAGAGAGAGGGAATGCAATCTGTTGCCTCCTGCAGAGCTTTGCTCTTTTTGACAGGGTAGGCAAGAAATGCAGATGATGTGAGTTGCAGGCTTACCTTGTGGGGTATCATGTATGGCTCCACCTGGACAAGGGACATACCACACAAAGCAGTGACACAGGTGTATTGGAAAGCTCTCCTTTGACATTAAACTAAAGAGGATGGAATACACAAAGCATGGGGAAAAACTACTAAATTACATCAGAAGTCTATTGTATACGTGTTAAAATATGTGATAGATGGTTCCAGAATCTTGCATCCTCTCATTATCAATGCAGTTCTTTTTATTGCTTCCAGACAATTCAAATTTTGGCACTGTACAACACTATCAAAGGGAGAAGTATACTTTTCTTTAGGCAGCCAATACCACCATTGTCCTAGAGAGTTTTCCCAGGCTACAGCCACAGAAAGATAATCAGAAACTGAGCACCTTGCTTTCACACATTAGTGGGCCCTTCATATTGCTCTGGCAACATGAAAGGGTCCTAAAGCTAAGTTAAACCTAAATGTGAAACTCTCTTTAGCAAACCTTTCCATTGTCATGGCAGTACAAATTTGTCCCTACTATAAACATAACACAGCCATGTTCTGAATCTCTATTACGTTGCATTATAATGTTGAGACACCACAGCATACCAACTGGGGAGCCAGATGAGCATCCTTCATGGGAAGGTTTTGAGAATTTAGGATGTGCATGTGCCAGGGTGGTCTGGTCTCAGTGCAGGGCTAGACTGAGTGATTTTCTGAAATCCCTCACAGTTCTGCAGTTCTAAAGGTTTATGTTTCCTAAAGAGACGATTCCTTTGTGTGTCAGTCAGTGTGG